>CM057338.1:439196125-440396125 GCA_030015575.1 Agapanthus africanus
GGAGAGCAATCTCGTATCGCAAGATATGAGACATCGAAGGAATTGCTTCAAGCGAGGTTGGCGGTCGGATCATCTGTAGGGGACCACGTACCTACAATGATTAGCTATATTGAACAGCTCACGGACCTGGAGACCATGTTGGAGAACGAGTCATATGCTGACTTAATTCTACTATCCCTACCTTCTAATTACGCCCAGGGGAATAAAGATATACTTCCAGTCGAGGGCACCCTGAAGGAAACCAGGGAGACACCATCACTGCTTATTTGGGAATCTTCCTCTTCTGGATCTAAGGCGAAAGCTAAGGATGAGAAGAAGAAGACCTCCACAAAGCCGATAGGCGGTATCTGTAAGGTAGAGGAAAAGGGAAGGGCAAAAGTTTCGGGCTAACAGTAGGGAAGGAGGGATATTCCTATTGTCACAGGAAAGGGCATTGGTAGAAGGAATGCAGGGCTTGGAAATCCAGAATCCAGGATCCGAAGTATGTTGTGGTTTCGACTTCAGGTGTGTTTGTGGTTGAAAACTGTCTAGCAATTAACTCTACTTCCTAGGTATAAGATACCGGATCAGGATCTCATTTCTTTAAATCTTTACAGGTTTTGAGAAACCGTAGAGTTATCATGGCAGGTGATATGACTCTCAGTGTTACTAACGGAATGAGCATGGACGCGGTATCCATAGGGTATATCACCTAGGATTGACAAGTGGGCAGATATTGATTTTACGTAACTGTTCGTGTGTACCTAGTCTAGTTTGTAATCGATGTGGTCTACATCCATCTTAATCAAAGTTTGATTGGGTCAGGTACACTAGAGGACAGAATATACGTATTAGATCAAGCTCAGGTTTTCGATGTCCAGAACACACTTAAAAGAAAGTCTCCATAATTATATATGAATTTCTTATGGCATTATAGACAGGGTCACATCATTGAAACACGGCTGACGAAGTTACATAGAGATGGATATTTGGATCCGTTCTAAATATTAGTCTTATGCAACTTGTCAATCATATCTCATAGGAAAGATGGCAAAGACTCCGTTCACTGGGCACGGAGTAAGAGTGAGTGAGCTCTTGGGACTCATACACAGTGACGTGTGTGGTCCAATGTCTATAAATGCACGAAGTGGTTATTCCTATTTCATTACTTTTATGGATGACTTTTCTAGGTATGGACATGTTTTCTTGATGAAACATAGATCCAAGGCCTTTGAGAAATTTCGAGAATATAAGAATGAAGTGGAACAACAAACAGGCATAAGTATCAAGACACTGAGATCTGATCAACGTGGTGAATACTTAATTGCCGAGTTCCTAGGTTACATAAAAGATAACGGAATTCTCTCTCAGCTTACTCTTCCATACACAAGACAACACAACGGTGTATCAGAAAGGAGGAAAAAAACTATTGGTTATGGTTCGTTCCATGATGAGCAAACGCTGAGTTACCACGATCTTTCTAAGGTTATGCACTAGAATCAGCTGCATATCTTTTGAATAACGTTTCTACCAAGACTATGCCTACCACACCATATTAGATATGGAATGGGAAGAAACCCTATCTTCAGTACCTGAAGATTTAGGGATGTCCGGCTTTTGTGAAAAGAAGCATGCAGACAAGTTTGAGACACGCTCAGTACTGTGTAGGTTTGTGGGATACCCAAAGAACTCCAGGAGGTATCTTTACTATTTCGTAGAGGAACAAAAGGTTTTTTGTTTCTCGTCATGCCCACTTTTTTAGAAAATCAAATTTTAGAAAAAGGATAGTAGGAGCGCAATAGAACTGGAAGAAATTCCAGAACCATAAACTATTACTGAAAGCATGGTAGAGCCAGAGGTTTTCAGAAGAACCAGACATCCCCACGCTACTTGTTTACCTCCGAAAACGGAGATAGACCGGGATAGGTCGTTTTGCCTGAATTTGGGGGCAGATGCTATTTGGATTTATCCGTCCACCTCTCCGAAGATACCAAGTTGATTTATTGCACCGTATATCGGAGGTTTGGATGGATCCAGCTGTTGTAGCGTGACTTCGTCGGATTACCCCTCATTTATGAGGGGTTTTTGATTATAGGGACGCTTTTCCCTGCAGGCGCAAGCACCTGCATTTAATTACGTTACCGCATCGCGATAACCACTTTCTCCTGCTCCAGAAGTTCACTTCGTGTCGTGTGTGTTTGTTTTATTTTTTTGATTCCCCATGGATTGTATACAGAGACTAATTTATGATGTCGCCCATAGGACGTGGATTAGTCCAAATCCATATATCTTAGATTTGGGTTTGGTTTGATTTAAGGATCGTTGATCTGTTTTGAGATCAAGATCGACTTAAATGTATACGAGCAATTGGGGGCTCGATTGGTTTTTGTTAACGATACGTTAGTCCAATTTAAGACTAAGATCTACTTAACAAAGTGTTAGGATCGTTTTTGTTTCAGATCCAATAAAAGAGTGTCTGGGCTCTATTGGTTTAGTTTAAGGACGTTACGGTCCGTTGTCGCCATTTTGGAGGCAAAGTTGTAGTTTAAAGACATCTCGGTATATTGATCACTATTTGGCGGTGAGGTCATAGTTTGAGGACATTTCGGTCTGTTGATCACCATTTTGCGGTGAGGTCGTAGTTTAAGGACGACATTGTGTTCTGTTGATCACCATTTGGCAGTCAGGTCATAGTTTGAGAACATTGCGGTCTGTTGATCACCATTTGGCGGTGAGGTCGTAGTTTGAGGACATTGCGCTCTGTTGATCACCATTTGGAGGTGAAGTTATTTCGGTCTGTTATTCATCTTGCGCGCACATATATTTGTTACGTGGCGGATGAAAAACAGTGATATGGGATACACCCAGTTTAGGGTATGGTTTGATTTGGAATGTGCACGTCAATTTGGGAAGTGCACCCAAAAGCAGTTGGTTATCGGGACCCGCCACCTCTCTGAAGACGTTGAGGATTTGCAATGACATGTATCAGAGGTGTAGAGAGATGTACCCTTGAACCAATTTCCATTTTCGAGGGAAAATGAAGTTGGTGGTCAACCCTGAAATCATTAGTCATACTTCAAGACTAAGATTTCCCCGGGGGAATGTGGACGGATATTGTCTTGGATATCATCAGTTGAGGGGTCATCAATCACGTTTGAGACCAAGATTAGTTTGGGAAAACATGAGCACAGAGGCTCGGTTGATTTGGAGATCAAAAGGGTCTTGACCTCAGGAAAACTTAGCCCGTTTGAGGCTGGAGTCTGATTCTTCATGATGCTAAGCATTGGTGTATGTTCAGCACTCATGTGTTCCCACATGAGGCTCTGAATCAGTGTTAAACACTGCACTTTAGAAGCGCTCATGTCTGGGCACGTGATGCGCCCTAAAGTGGGATTTGTTCTCTGGGTTGTAATCTCCCCTTCTCTTTATATAGAAGTGTTAAACATTGCAGTTTGGAAGCGCTCACATGTGGGCACGTGAGGCGCCCCAAAGTGGGATTTGTCCTCTGGGTTCTAATTTCACCTTCTCTTTATATAGAAGTGTTAAACACTTGACTCATGTGGTGCTCACGTGAGAGCACGTAAGGCGGTTTATGTCTTTCCCTTTTTATTCATTAGAGACGCTCACGTGGAGCACGTGAAACCTTATTGTAGTGTTATAATGAATCAACAATCTTTCCTTCTGAGTGTTTTGATCTCATGCTAAGATTTTAAAGGATCTCATGCCTCTTGTTTTTGTAAGAATTAAATTCTTATCGTATGGTTAAACCTTGATTTGCAGAGGAATTAAATTCCCATATATCTCTGTAGGAATTAAATTCTTCGAACTCAGTTCTTTCCCCCAGGTTTTGAATCTGCATGACAGAATCTCCCCGATGAGAATTAAATTCTCAACTTATGGGGAGATCTGCTTCTACAGATCTCAACCAGAGGAAGAACTAAGTTCTTATGCGAAGGGTTAAATCCTTAGAAATGCAAAGAGCAGTCCTTGTATGTTGCTTTTTTTTTACCTTGTATTTCAAAGGAACGAGTCTTTTCCTCGAGAATTAAATTCTCTTGTTCTTCAGAAGATCACTATATTTTTTTATGTTTCTGAGGAGTTTTTTCTCTCTGCTGTTGTCTCTCCTCTTTTTCTTTTTTTTTCTCTTCCCCTTCTCCTTTTCTTCTTTTTTCTTTTCCTTCTTTTTTTAACTTGAAGTCATGGGTTCTTTATATAGTGGAGAGAAATTTGTTAATTAGTTTTAGGAAATCTTTTATTAAGAGATCATGATTGATTCCACGATCTTTTTAGATCAATCGGTGAATTTTATTCACCGTTGGATTTTTTAATCCAAAGGTTCTCTATTTAACAGAGAAGATTTCTTGTTTGTTTTACCATATTAGGAAATATTTTCCTAAAATAAACTTTTATTCTATCAGACGATCACCGTTGGATCTTTGATCCAAAGGCCCTTCATATAACAAAGAAGATCTTTCTGGTTTAAAGAAGATCAGAGAAATATTTCCCACATATATAGAATTTAATTCTATCAGATAGTTTAGAAAGATTTAAGAAAATATCTTCCAAATAGGGTTTTGATCCTTTTATTTAGAATTTAATTCTATCAGCTTGGAAGGTGTTTAGGAACACTCACGTATAGCACGTGACCACAATGGAATTAATCTTGTTCGCTTATATGCAACAGCATAAGAGGGTATCACGTGTTAATACGTGAGCCTTTTTGGCCTGCTATCTGTTTGAATGTAGCGCCTATATGCTTTGCATATAGGTGCTCACGTGTTTACATATGAGGCTCAATCTTAGCCTATCAATTGCTTAAACGCAGCGCCTATAAGCTTTGTATATCGGTGCTCACGTGTGGGCACGCGAGGCTCCATTAACCTAGCAGTTGCTTTAACTGCAGTGCCTATATGCGTTGCATATAGGCACTCACATGTTAAACACGTGAGGCACTTTTAGCCTAGCAATTGTTTTAATTGCAGTGTCTATATGCGTTGCATATAGGCACTCACGTGTTAAACACGTGGGGCTCTTTTAGCCTAGCAATTGTTTTAATTGCAGTGCCTATTGCGTTGCATATAGGCACTCACGTGTTAAACACGTGGGGCTCTTTTAGCCTAGCAATTGTTATAATTGCAGTGCCTATATACGTTGCATATAGGCACTCACGTGTTAAACACGTGGGGCTCTTTTAGTGGGGATCTTACCCTTATCCCTTTTTATAAGGGAACACCACTCCACAGGACTAGTAGGCAGTCTCATCTGGCCGAGAGATACTACGGTTTTCTCATAGACGGGGATCGAGAAGATTGCATCATGGTATATGATGAGCCAACTAGATTCCAGCTAGCCATTTAGAGCGGTGACTCGGTAAAATGGCTGGATGCAGTGCGGACCGAAATGGAGTCCATCTAACACCAACAAAGTATACACTTTGAACATTGCTCCAGAAGGGGTAAAACCAGTAGGCTGCAAATGAAGATTGGTGTAGATGGACAGGTTAAAACCTATAAGGCTAGACTTGTTGCAAAAGGTTTTCATCAAAGACCTGGTTTGAACTATGATGAAACATTTTCTCCAGTGGCTATGCTCAAATCCATTCGGATCCTTCTTGTCATTGCTACCTTCCATGATTGTAAGTTTTGGCAGATGGGCATGTAGACGGCTTTTCTAAATGGATATTTGGAAGAGTGTGTATATATGGATAAGCCATAGGGTTTCAATCAGAGTGTGAGCAGCAGGATAGTGTGCAAGTTGCTTAAGTCTTAAGTCCATTTGTGGACTAAAGCAGGCATCGCGGAGTTGGAACATCTGTTTTTATGAGACGGTCAAAGAATTCGACTTCAAAGATCCAGATAAACCATACACCTATAGTAAGATTGTAAGAAGAACTGTGGGATTCCTCATCTAGTACGTGGATGACATTCTCTTGATAGGAAATGACACTCCTATACTACAATCAGTCAAAGGATTATTATCATAGAGGTTCTCTAAGATTGACCTGGGAGATGCCAACTACATTTTGGGGATCCAGATCTATCATGATAGATCAAAGAGGATAATAGGACTTTCATAGTCAAGGTACATCAACACCATACTGAAAAAATTTAGTATGGAAGTTTCTAAGCACGGTAGTCTACCGGCTTGTCACGGAATCACCTCCATAAAGAGATGTCACCCAAGACTGATTTAGAAAGGGCTCGCATCACATTTATACCCTACGCTTTCTACGGTAGGCTCTATAATATATGCGATGTTGTGTACCAGACCAGATGTTGCTTACGCACTCAGCGTAGTAAGCCAGTATCATTCAAACCTAGGGGAGAAGCACTGGAATGAGGTAATGGACATTCTCAAGTACCTGAGAAGGACTAAAGAGATGTTCTTGGTGTACGGCGGATAGGACCTCCAGATCGAGGCCTTTGCTGACTCCAGCTTCCAGAGTGATAAGGATGACTCCAAGTCCATGTCGGGTTATGTCTTTACCCTCAATGGAGGGGCGGTCTGTTGGAAGAGCTCCAAGCAGGACACCATTGTTGACTCGACTATGGAAACGGAGTATTTTTCTGCATGAGACGCCGCAAAAGAGGCAGTCTGGATGAGGAAGTTCTTAACTGAACTTTAGGTGGTTCCCTATACTTTAGTATTGACAAAAAAAGCTATAGCTTTAGGGAGGGAACCCAGGTCCCATCAAAGATCCAGACAAATCTTGAGGCGATATCACCTGATTAGGGAGATAGTTGATTTCCGGGAGATCGAGGCGAGGAGAGTAATTTCGGAGAACAACACTGTAGATCCACTCACAACAGGTCATCTCTCAGACACTGTTCGAGAGGCTATTCGAGATCATTGGTCTGCGATATGCCAATATATGACCTTAGTGCAAGTGGGTGATTGTTGGTGATATATGCCCTAGAGGCTATTATTTTATAATATTAGTTTGTATATTACTTAATGGAGGCTTGGGATATACACGGATATAGTAACAGTCTTGCTCAAAATGGTAGTATGCTACCTGGTTTATTTCAATCTCAATATGTGCATGTGTCTTTTTAGCATATCACTTATACATATTGGTAGATCCCTTAAAATCTTTGCTTGATTACTAGCGTTGTGATGGCAGTCACACTAGTGGGGGCTGGGTAATCTATAAGCACATCCTTATATAGGTCCCTAATCGTAGGATTATTGAGACGAGGCATCGATACTCCACAGTAAACTAGTGTATATGCTTCTCATCCCTGCAGGGGAGATGGTATGTCCTACAGCCATTAGCATGTCATACTGGAGATAGTATGTAGGTGCTCATTAGGTTATGAGTACACAGGACAGGACTCGTCGGGAACTGCTGGTGGGTATTATACCTATCGTCAGGTAGCAGTTCTTATGTGACATGACTACAACAAAGTCCGTTAACTTGATACTGCTGTTAGTTGTATGTATGCCCTAGAGGCCAGTATTGTACAGATGATGTATATTATATTGGATGCTTGGACATATATGGAGATGACTTTCTTACTCGATATGATAGTATGCTATCTGGTTACTCTTTATCTTAACATGTATACTGGTCTCTTTAATCTGTCTTATAGTTACATGTTGGTAAAGCCCTTAGGATGTGTACTTGACTACCTAGACTATGATGCAGATCATACTAGTGGGGATATGGTAGTCCATAAGCACATCCTTCAAGGTCCCTAGTCGTGGGTGTATCGAGACGGGGCATTGATATACCAGAGTAGACTAGCGTATACGCTTCTCGACCCATGAGATGGGCGATGGATGATCCCATATCCATTGGTGTTTGAAATCAGAGATGGTATACGGGTGCTCAGTGGAGACTGGGTACACTGGACGGACTCGCCGAGAACTCCAGATGGTATTATACCTCACGTCAGATGGCAGTTCTCAGGTGACACTTGTGCAGGTTAGTCTGTAGACCCGAGATCGTCAAAGAGTCTTGTGTGATTCCCACTGTGCTTTGATCTCCACCTTACCACGTCCATGAGGGCGTGCAAAACGGTGGTCTTTGGGTACAGTCCCGAGTCACATGGAGGCAATGAGCGATAGGAGGGTTTCGTCTCTCCCGGTATTGGGGGTTGATGTTGCGCTGTGCTCGATTGGCCGTAACAGGGAAGTCCCTGGCCAGGGATGATCAGAGATTTGCTGGTAAGTGTTACCAGTAGTTTCTCGACCCGTTATGAGCCTCACATCGGCACGACTTATCGGTTATTGGGGTCTGACGTTTACCACCTCTAGACTTGATATGCGACATATCAGACGAACAGACCGGACTGTACGGTAAGTGTTACTGGTTGGATTCACAGAGTGTGAGCGGGCTAGCTCGTCGATCTTCTGATCGCTCGATACCCGGATGGCCGTTACGTTAGCAGACCGCTTGCGGCTTGTAGGTGCTTGATATGATCATCATCTGCTACCGGCATATTGACGAGTCTTTAGAGTCCTACACAGAGGTTTCCCTGGCTCAAGCGAAACGAAATAGGAGCGCATATGAGATATGTGTAGGACCGAGAATAATGCGTGTATGTGATACCGTATTTCATTCTCGCGATGAATGTATCGATTGTTATATGCGATATAACCTAGATATCGAATCAAGGATTGATTCGATAGCCGATACATAGGATACTAGTCGGTTAAATGCGATATGACCGGATCGTTAAATCAAGTGTTGATTTAATGATTTAATGTATAATTATATATTTGATATATTGCTTTGCATTAACTAGTATTGGTTCACTTTAAATGGATTTTCCACTTGATGTGCAAGTTGTATATGTGATATACTTTTGTGCACATCTTTGTATCATGTTTGATGATGCTTGCTCATTGGTTAAGTGTAAAGAATTAAACCTAGGTTAAGAAAGTGATTAGGGTTTTAATTATCCATTCTTTTATTTATTGATTTTGGAAAACGAATGGGATAAGAATACAAAATGGTTGCTTTCATTCTTGAACCTTTGTGAAGCTTCATGAAGCTTTGACCAAAGTGACCAATTTGTCTTCATGCTTAACCCCTAACTACTCTTCTAACCTTGGTCAATTCTCTACACCTAACCATGGTTCCTATTATGATAAGTATTCATTTCTTTTTCATTTTTGATTGACTTATCATAATATTTCCTTCTTCTTGATCTTCTTCTTCAAGATAGAAAGCTTGATGCTATCAATGGCAACTTGAGTTCTAAAGTGAGAAATCCAATTCTAAAGTGAACCCACCTCCTATTTCTTCATCCTCTACCTCTTGCCAAGTTGTTTTGGGTGTTTTCTTCACAAGTTTCACACTTGGTGAAGTTGGATCTTGAACTTGTGATGCTTCGACGTAGATCATCTTCGGCACGAAGCCGACGAACTATTCCGCTCATTTCTTCGATGAAGCCGATGCGAGAGTCCGAGATCCGACTAGGACAGCGAGAGGACGTCTACGTGGAGCTAAGAAAGTGGATAACCGGATCTACAAAGGTTGTAGCTTCTTATCTTTAGTTAAGTTGTTAACTAGATTCGTATTTCGCCTAAACATCTAGTCAACGATCCGTATTAGGGTTTCTCGGCACCCATAAAATTTGAAATTGGCATGGTTGATGCCTTGTGAGACCTCTATAGTGTGCCTAGGAACCTTTCATTGGTATCAGAGCCTAGCTAGAGCCTTAGGCGAAGTCTAGACTGAGTTTGAAGTCCGATCGAACCGAAACCTCAAGATTTTCCACGCTCTCTGGACTTTTTCTGAAAACTGGGTTTTTTCCAGATTAAAAATGCTTAAAAATTCAGCAGGGAATTATAAGAATTACGGTGCAAAATTTGACAAAAGTTGCTTCTATATGGCGGCGGAACCGCGGCATAAGCCTAGCTATGCGGCGGTTCCGCGGCAAAAGTATGACGTCAGCCCTACCAATTTGCACAGTAATTCCTATTTAACACTGCTGAGTTCTCTGGGTATTTTTAAATTTTATTCAAGAGTTGAATTTTCTGGGGTTTTTTTGGGGATTCGGTGTTTCGATCGGAGTATCAGATTTTGTCTATGTGGCTTTCTGGATAATTTTTAGAATATGTTAAAAAGTTCGATCGGATATAAATACTCAATTTTTCCCCTGTCGGGAAATTTCCAAGTGTTGGATTTTTCCGTAGTTTAACGACGTTCTAAGTAGTGCAAGTAACGCGATGGACCCTCTAGAAGACAACAAACCTTAACTCGATTATGTGACCGTCTTGAACTGCCCTTTGAATCTTTGGGTTTGGGGCAGTACGGCGTGCCACATGTGAGGCGTTGGCTTGACCCTTCTACGGCTGGACCGTTGGTACTGAGGCACGAACTGAATGTTGTTAGACTTATTTCATGTGTTGAGCTGTATCGGGAAAACTTGGGTGTTCGACTGTTCGATCGGAAAGTTTAACATTTTCTGTTTATCTGAAATGTGATACAATAATTGGAATTCACAAGAAGTTATGAGATAACTGAATGAATGTTATAAATCTAGCCGTTTAGTCTCACTTGATATTGAAAAGAGTTTTCGATAATGAGACTAAAATGCGGGATTTATAACAGTTAGGCATGTGATGTCTAAGTATTTCATTTGATTAGGCATGCGATGTCTAAAAGGGTTGCGGATTCCAACTGTTGTAGTTTTACACTTTTTTTTTCTGTGACCGTAAGTGTAATATGTGATATCGCCGGTTTCGTTGCTATATGTCACGACAATTGGGATACGCATGTTTACTTACGTTGATGACATGTGATGTTATGTGTTGCTGGATATGTTATATTGGATCGTCGTGTTCGAATAGCCGGGTTTTTTTATGTGAGATGAGTGTTTTTCATTTTTCATTCATGTAAAAACTTGTATGTAATATTCTTTTATTGGGGCACTTCCAGGTTGCGGAAGTAGTCACCTTTTGTATATTATTTACTTTTCCGCATTAGGATAAACCCAAGGAGGGGAGCACAAGTAACCGGGTTCTAGGGTCCAGTGGGAGACCATCTCGAGGAGTCGAGTCCGGGTCTCCTAACCTTAGAATTGGTAGGGTTGCTTGCCGCTCTCGTAGGGGTCTAGGGGTGTAGGATTGTCTATTCATCACGACCGTGGAATCCGTGTTTTATACTGGCTCGTATTGAAAACACGGACGTCCTAGTATATCCAATATTTCATATGTTTCTTCTGCTGCGATATCTGTGATGTGATCATGTGATGTTCTGTGATAGATACAGTATATAGTATATATGATATATTATATAGACGTTACTTATATTTTGCATCCGCACTAGCCCTGCCATACTCTGTCGTTAGTTACCTAACCTAACGGTGCACGAGGGGACATCGAGGCGAATGCGAATGGCATAAGTGTACGTCGTATTTATCTGTGATGTTTAGGTACTTAAATAATGGGACTTCATTAATGAGATTAATGAAAGAAAAGAAACCTAAGATGTTGTAGAATCAAATTTTAAATAAAACGAGTAGCTACAGTTCTTGCTTTGCACAGCGGTATATGTGATATATCCTGCACCTTATTCGATGAGGAAAGGACCGAGATCCCTTCACCGGGAGTGACTCCTTTAGCAATAACTGGCAGATGCTACACACTCGGTTTGTTTTTGATAGCTTCTGTAGTTTCTACTTTGCACAGTGATATATATGATATATCACGCACCTCATTCGACGAGGAATGGGCCGACGATCCTTTCACCGGGAGTGACCCCTTTAGCAAAACTAGAAAAGCCTCAAAATCACTCCATTTCAAAACTTCATTTGATTCTACAACGATATCAAGTTCATTACGCTCATGGTTTTTATGAAAAACCTGCGTAGCCCTCCGTCATTTCAGATAAGTACTAGTTAGTATTCGTGCTGCGGTAGTTTGGCCTCCGTCAAGGCGCAGTGTACGGTAGCTAACTAATGCTTATCTGCTTGCATATGATGCGATTGGATTAGGGTATTTGTACGGCGTTGTTTGGCCTCCGTCAAGGGTCGTGCGGGTGGGTTTAATTCAATCATGAAATGACGGGTTGAACTTGACTAGCGGACTATGGGTTGTTTGGCCTCCGTCAAGGTCATAGGACGCTAGGGGCAAAATATTATCGGGAATTTCAAGTGTTGAAATTTGCAATGAGATTGCATACCTTCTATGAGATAGTTGGATCCCGATACCCACTGCGAGTAAGAGTTACTCCTGGGAGAGTTTTGCACATTGCAATTAGCCGATCAAGTAGGTGTCTAGAAAGGTGTCAACAAGGTTACGCCTCTGGGAAAACGAGGTTTATATTAATTAGGTTCGTGCGAAAGCACGGGGGACCTCCCTCAAAGTACCGACACTGGCCTGGCTGAAAGATTGGCGAACTTGTAGTGTGTAATTAATCCCGGCTAGTCTTTCCTTTTAGGGTTTGAAGGAAGATTTGATAAAAAGCAGTGGGAGCCATCCTGATTAGATAAGATAATAACCAATCTGATCTTGCACGAGCATACGCTAAAGTGTTTTCTTCTCTCTCTCTCCAGGTAGCGACCAGTTCATGCCTTAATCAAGATAATAATATGGATGTATTGACCGAACCCGCATGTTATACTGTGCAGGGGAACGTTGGACCCGTTCTACCTTATAAGTGTTATAAGAATGAACAGGAAACAGGAGAATATCTGGATTCTCACACCGCCCAAACGGAGAACATGCATGTTGATGCATCATCTTCGGGTGTGTTTGTCATTGAAAACTGTTTCTCAGTTCACCCTACGTCCTGGGTATTAGATACCGGATCAGGATCCCACATATGTAAGATGTTACATGGGCTGCGGAAAGGTAGAGAACTGGGAAAAGGTGATCATTCCGTTCAAGTTGGGAATGGGGCAAATGTTGCAGCCAAAGCAGTTGGCGAATATCACCTTATATTACCAAGTGGTGATACACTGATTCTAAATGAATGCTATTATATACCGAACATGATGTGCAACATTATATCAGTTTCTTTATTAAGTAAAGAAGGATATAATTTTGTATTACATGGTAATGTTATGAACATATTCCTAGATCAAAAGTTGATTGCATCAGGCTCGTTGTATAATGGCATATTCATTCTCAATCAAAATACAGTCCTCAATTTACAAAACACACACAAGAGGAAGAGTTCTGAACTAAACGAATCTTTCTTGTGGCATTGTAGACTGGGTCACATCAATGCGACACGACTAGCTAAGTTGCATAAGGATGGATATTTAAATTCGTTTGAATTTTCATCTTAAGACACTTGCCAGTCACGTCTCAAAGGAAATATGACCAAAACTCCGTTTACAGGACACGGAGAAAGAGTTACCGAACTCTTGGGACTAATACATAGTGATGTATGCGGTCCCATGTCTACACATGCCAGGGATGGTTCTTCGTACTTCATTACATTCACTGACGATCTCTCTAGATTCGGATATGTGTTCCTGATGAAACACAAATCAGAAGCTTTTGAGAAATTTAGAGAATATAAACAAGAAGTAGAGAACCAAACGGGCAAAAGTATTAAGATCCTTCGATCTGATCGAGGAGGAGAATACTTAAGTAACGAATTCAGAGATTATCTAAAAGAGAATGGGATTCTCTTTCAGCTTACTCCTCTTTATACACCACAGTATAACGGTGTATCGGAGCGGAGAAATCGCACCCTATTAGATATGGTGCGCTCTATGATGAGTACAGCTGAGTTACCTATTTCCTTCTGGGGATATGCACTGGAGACTGCTGCATACCTACTGAATAGAGTTCCGACCAAATCAGTGCCTACCACTCCATATGAGATATGGAATGGCAAGAGACCATGTCTTAATTTTATTCAGATATGGGGTTGTCCGGCCTATGTTAAAATACAAAATCTGGACAAGCTCGAGGCAAGGTCTGTTCTATGTAAGTTTGTTGGATATCCCAAACATTCGCGAGGGTATATCTTCTACCACTCCGAGGAACAGAAAGTGTTTGTTTCTCGACATGCCACTTTCTTAGAAAAAAGTTTTCTTATGAAACAGATAAGTGGCATTGAGGTAGAACTGGAAGAGGTTCCAGCGACACAAACTATAACAGAAGACTTGGTAGAACCAGAGAATTCAGTAGAACTCGACGAACCCCAGCCTCTCCGCCGATCTAGTAGGGTTTCTCGTCCACCAGAGAGATACTACGGTTTTCTCATTGACGGTGGAAGCGAGGATTGCATCATGGAGGATGATGACCCAACTAGCTTCGAGCAGGCCATCACGAGTAGGGACTCAGTGAAATGGCTGGATGCTATGCGGTCCGAGATGGAATCCATGTACACCAACAAAGTATGGACTTTGGATGTTGCTCCTGAAGGGGTAAAACCCATTGGGAGCAAATGGATCTTCAAGAAAAAACTTGGTGTAGATGGGAAAGTGGAGACTTTCAAAGCTAGACTTGTTGCAAAAGGTTTTCGTCAAAGACCAGGTGTGGACTATGACGAAACCTTTTCTCCAGGGGCTATGCTTAAATCCATCCGGATCATGCTTGCCATCGCTGATATCATGATTACGAAATCTGGCAAATGGATGTTAAGACCACCTTTCTAAATGGTGATTTAGAAGAGTGCGTGTACATGACTCAGCCAGAGGACTTCGTAGACAGTGGGAGCAGCGGGAAGGTGTGCAAGCTGCTTAAATCCATTTATGGATTAAAGCAAGCATCGCGGAGTTGGAACATCTGCTTTGACGTTGTTATCAAAGAGTTTGATTTCGTCAAAAACCCATATGAATCTTGTATCTACAAGAAGGTGGCAGAGAGTAAGGTTGTCTTCCTCGTATTGTACGTGGACGACATACTCTTGATAGGAAATGATATTCCTATGCTGCAATCGGTCAAGCTCTTCTTATCACAAAGATTCTCAATGAAAGATCTTGGTGATGCCTCATGCATTTTGGGGATTAGGATCTATAGAGATAGATCCAAACGGATTTTGGGATTGTCCCAATCCAGGTACATTGACACCATACTAAAGAGGTTTAGTATGGAAGAATCCAAGCGTGGGAACTTGCCCACGATCTCTGGAGTCACTCTTTCCAAAGAGATGTCTCCCAAGACTGATTTGGAGAGAGCTCGCATGCAAGGAATACCCTATGCTTCGGCTGTAGGCTCTATCATGTACGCGATGCTATGTACCAGACCCGATGTAGCATACTCACTAAGTGTAGTGAGCAGGTATCACGCTGATCCTGGAGAGAGTCACTGGACAGCTGTGAAGAGCATTCTCAAGTACTTACGAAGGACTAAAGAGATGCTCTTGGTGTATGGTAACGGAGAACTCCAAGTGGAGTCCTTTACCAATTCGAGCTTCCAGAGTGATAAGGACGACTCTAATTCGCAGTCGGGATTTGTCTATACCCTTTACGGAGGGGCGGTTAGCTGGAAGAGTTCCAAGCAGGAAACCGTGGCAGACTCGACGATGGAGGCTGAATACATCGCTGCCAACGATGCTGCTAAAGAGGCTGTCTGGATCAAGAAGTTCATTACTGAACTTGGAGTGGTTCCATCCATTGAGCATCCAATACCTTTGTATTGCGATAACAATGGAGCGGTGGCTTTGGCCAAGGAACCCAGGTCCCATCAGCGATCCAGGCATATTCTGAGGCGGTATCACCTGATCCGGGAGATAGTTGATCGCCGGGAGATCGAGGTCAGGAGGGTTGACACGAAGAACAACATGGCGGATCCACTCACGAAGGCCATTCCCCAGATACAGTTTGAGAGACTCTTCGGGATGCTCGGTATGCGATACTACAGCAGCTGGCCCTAGTGCAAGTGGGAGATTGTTAGTTGTATGTATGCCCTAGAAGCCAGTATTGTACAGATGATGTATATTATATTGGATGCTTGGACATATATGGAGATGACTTTCTTGCTCGATATGATAGTATGCTATCTGGTTACTCTTTATCTTAACATGTATACTGGTCTCTTTAATCTGTCTTATAGTTACATGTTGGTAAAGCCCTTAGGATGTGTACTTGACTACCTAGACTATGATGCAGATCATACTAGTGGGGACATGGTAGTCCATAAGTACATCCTTCAAGGTCCCTAGTCGTGGGTGTATCGAGACGGGGCATCGATATACCAGAGTAGACTAGCGTATACGCTTCTCGACCCATGAGATGGGCGATGGATGACCCCATATCCATTGGTGTTTGACATCAGAGATGGTATACGGGTGCTCAGTGGAGACTGGGTACACTGGACGGACTCGCCGAGAACTCCCAGATGGTATTATACCTCTCGTCAGATGGCAGTTCTCAGGTGACACTTGTGCAGGTTAGTCTGTAGACCCGAGATCGTCATAGAGTCTTGTGTGATTCCCACTGTGCTTTGATCTCCACCTTACCACGTCCATGAGGGCGTGCAAAACGGTGGTCTTTGGGTACAGTCCCAAGTCACATGGAGGCAATGAGCGATAGGAGGGGTTTCGTCTCTCCCGGTATTGGGGGTTGATATTGCGCTGTGCTCGATTGGCCGTAACAGGGAAGTCCCTGGCCAGGGCTGATCAGAGATTTGTTGGTAAGTGTTACCAGTAGTTTCTCGACCCGTTATGAACCTCACATCGGCACGACTTATCGGTTATTGGGGTCTGACGTTTACCACCTCTAGACTTGATATGCGACATATCAGACGAACAGACCAAACTGTACGGTAAGTGTTACTGGTTGGATTCACAGGAGTGTGAGCGGGCTAGCTCGTCGATCTTCTGATCGCTCGATACCCGGATGGCCGTTACGTTTAGCAGACCGCTTGCGGCTTGTGGGTGCTTGATATGATCATCATCTGCTACCGGCGTATTGACGAGTCTTTAAAGTCCTACACAGAGGTTTTCTGGCTCAAGCGAAACGAATTAGGAGCGCATATGAGATATGTGCAGGACCGAGAATAATGCGTGTATGTGATACCGTATTTCATTCTCGCAATGAATGTATCGATTGGTTATATGCGATATAACCTAGATATCGAATCAATGATTGATTCGATAAGCCGATACATAGGATACTAGTCGGTTATATGCGATATGACCGGATCGTTAAATCAAGTGTTGATTTAATGATTTAATGTATAATTATATATTTGATATATTGCTTCGCATTAACTAGTATTGGTTCACTTTAAATGGATTTTCTCACTTGATGTACAAGTTGTATATGTGATATACTTTTGTGCACATCTTTGTATCATGTTTGATGATGCTTGCTCATTTGGTTAAGTGTAAAGAATTAAACTTAGGTTAAGAAAGTGATTAGGGTTTTAATTATCCATTCTTTTATTTATTGATTTTGGAAAAAGAATGGGATAAGAATACAAAATGGTTGCTTTCATTCTTGAACCTTTGTGAAGCTTCATGAAGCTTTGACCAAAGTGACCAATTTATCTTCATGCTTAACCCTAACCACTCTTCTAACCTTGGTCAATTCTCTACACCTAACCATGGCTCCTATTATGATAAGTATTCATTTCTTTTTCATTTTTGATTGACTTATCATAATATTTCCTTCTTCTTGATCTTCTTCTTCAAGAAAGAAAGCTTGATGCCATCAATGGCAACTTGAGTTCTAAAGTGAGAAATCCAATTCTAAAGTGAACCCACCTCCTATTTCTTCATCCTCTACCTCTTGCCAAGTTGTTTTGGGTGTTTTCTTCACAAGTTTCACAACTTGGTGAAGTTGGAGCTTGAACTTGTGATGCCTCGACGTAGATCATCTTCGGCACGAAGCCGACGAACTATTCCGCTCATTTCATCGATGAAGCCGACGCGAGAGTCCAAGATCCGACTAGGACAGCGAGAGGACGTCTATGTGGAGCTAAGGAAGTGGATAACCGGATCTACAAAGGTTGTAGCTTCTTATCTTTAGTTAAGTTGTTAACTAGATTCGTATTTCGCCTAAACATCTAGTCAACGATCCGTATTAGGGTTTCTGGGCACCCATAAAATTTGAAATTGGCATGGTTGATGCCTTGTGAGACCTCTATAGTGTGCCTAGGAACCTTTCAACTGCTACTTCACTTCGAGTGTGTTCCTACTGTACTTTAATTACTACCCTACCACGGCTCAAAGAAGTCGTGCAAACAGGTAGTAGTTGGGTGCAATCCTGAAGCACTTGGAGGCAGTGGCGGTTAGATCGGATTCGTCTCGTCCGGTATTGGGGGTTGATGTCGTGCTGTGTTCGGAAGGTTATTACACAAAGTCCTTGGCCAAGGCAAGTGAGATTTACTGGTAGGTACTCCAGTAATTTCTCAGGGTGTTTTGGGTTACTCGCCGACGTGACTTATTGCGCTATTAGGGGTCTGACGATTACCCCCTAGGGCCGATATGCGATACTCTTAGAAGAACAGACCGGATTGTATGGAGATTATCACAGACAGGCTCAGTAGGAGTTCAGATGAGTTATTCTCATCAGCCTTCTTATCAACATATACCTGGGGGCCATTATGTGCAGCTAGCACCACTTGGGGCCTATGGTTAAACCCACTACCGGTGTAGTGTCGAGTCTTTAGAGTCCCATACAGAGGGTTTCCCTGCATTGAGCAAAAGATATAGAGGTCGTATGGTTTTACGACAGGGTTCGATCGCGTACATGTATATGTACACGGATGATGATTCGGACAGATAATACTAGTGGGCTTTGGTTTAAACCAGATCCTAGTATTATACTGATGTATTGTTTTCGTCTCTTTTGTATTCATATTTTCAGAATACGGATACGGATATGTATATACGGACGAGGGGAACTTTTGTAATTTGTTCAAAGATGCTTCTAGAAGTTGACACATCATATTTGTATTATTCATTTTAGATTAAATGATAAATGCATTATGAGGTGGAGAAAATGAGGTGGATTATGCCTGAATTTGAGCATGGCTTTTAGTGACACTTGGTGAGTTTTCAAGCCATGACTCACTAGGTTGTGAATTGAACCTATTTGATTATTCATTTAGGTTTATTCCAAGGGGATAATGAGTTTGGTTCAGTTCACAACAAGAGAGCACTCTCCTTTTTCTTGCTAAGTCTTCACTAGCATTCTCCTCAAGTCTTCTTCTACTTACCTCAAGCCATTCTTGTCTCATGAGTTGAGAATCCTATGGCTATGAAAGACAAACTACTATATATATATATTCTCAACATCGTCTACAACATCTATTGTAGCGAACTAGGTGCCCTAGTTGCTTCAGTTGAGGTGGGAGCTCGATGCACAGACTCTCGGGTGGATCATCTTCGATATGACAAGACCGACGAAGAGGCCCGATCCGAACGATCCATGGTGCCTATGAAGACGAGGACAGTGACAAAAAGACCCGAAGGATATGTATTCATGAGGTAAAACTTCTTTCTGAGTAGTTAAACTCTTGCATGTTTGCTAGTTAGGGTTTAGGATCGATCCTGAAGTTCAAGTCGGTGTTGCGACCTTTGTAAAATCCTTTTTTTAAATATTCCGCCTCCCTGCGTACCTGCGGGGTGCGCGACATCGACTTACATATGGAAGGGTAGTTAAACAAAATGTAGATGTATATAAAATTACCTTCGATACTTCGTCCAGTTTGAACCGGAGGGATGGCAGTTTCTGTAATCTCTTCTACACTTTCCGATGTGTCATTGGAAATATTCACAGAAGCCATAGTCGGTGTGGCAGTATCCACTGGAAGAATAGATCCGTTACCGGAGACTCTAAGGCGGGTATGGCAGTTTTGGTAATCTCCTCTACACACCCTTATGCGTCACTGAAGATATTCATAAAATCTACGACCAGTTTAACAATCTCCACCGAATAGAAGCCGTCATTGGAAGCTCCATGACATGATCTGGGCTCAAGACTACACCCGCTGCAGAAGGCCCTATAAAATTTTTGTAAAGATAATATGATGTGAAGGTAATATAAATTATTTGCCAAAAGAGACATAAAAAAAACGTGCATACCAATACGCCAGGGAGCCTGAAGTATAGCATTTTCGAGCTGCTGCTCTTTTCTGTTCAATTGCGCTCGGCGGGCTTCGATCGAAAGTAAATCCCTGCCCGCCCTCGGAGCAGCCTCGTCTTCAGAAACGGCCGAGATGGGCTGTTTGTGTGCCCGTTCTTCTTCCATCATCAGAGGACCTATTAGTAACCTACGTAATAACGGATCAACGTCACGGAATTCAACGATGGGAAAGCCTCCCTTCCTGGGGTGCACATTTTCAGTTTCATCCTGTGATCGCTTCAATGCTTCGACCAACTGAGCGGCTTCCTCGGCAGATGAACCAAGAAAGAGAAGATCGTTGTCCAGTTCATGCGCAAATATCGGCTCCTCCTGGATAAGAGGCATCTATGCATCCTGAATAAGAGGCTTAAACCCAAGCAAAGCATCGAGTAGACCGGCAACCGATTTCTTTCTCCTTTTAGAGCCTGAGCTAACACTAGTGGAGGGGCGCTTCCTCCCCTTCGGCGCTTTTGCGTGACGCTGCCCAACCTCGCTTTCGATATCCGCCTTTGGTGACGCCACAACAGACACTTTATCAGAAATCTCTACCCCAGCCCTAGTGCGAATCGGCATACCAGCTGTGTGGGTGACTAATTTTGCCCGAGCAGCCTTAGGAATAAGCACCGAGTCACTATCCCTAAGAGGAGGGCAAACAGCCGACCGTGGCCGCAACGGGGCACTGGCGGCTTAAGCGGAAGCAGGGGCTTTACATTCAAAGAGCACCCTTCTCTCCTCTACAACGATGGGACTAACCCGGTGGTGATACCGGCCGTTGAAGGGTCCCACGGGCCTCAGAAGATATTTCTCCCTAAAACATGCATCTCAATCCATGACGTGAAGTAGTGGAGGGAGAAATTCACGGTGTCCGCACCCTGGTTTGAAGTGTTGGCGGCAGTACTTAAACCATGATATAGGTGTGATAGTCCTGCAACACCAACAGCCAATCGTTCTCTTTCGACTATGCGATGGGCAGGATATAAGATGGAGGCTCTCATAAAACGGCGATGCATCGGCATGATGAACCAGCTAAGCCAGAGACTGATGAAGCCGACAAAGAAAGTTTCTTCATCTATTCTATGGGCAGCGATCGCATCAAAGGTCACAGCCGATGAGTTCGGAATGTGAAACTGGGGCAGGTCTTCTTCTTTGGTGGGTAATTTCTTCAAGACGAATCTGAAGGGATCCTCGACCTTTGCGAATTTCGGAGCTTTCTTGGATAAAACATCTTCACGGAGAAAGCAAGCAATGAAAGCGTCAAAAATGACACATTTCCCTTCCGATGCCATGAATAGTTGTTAATGTAATATGCCTTAGAGGCCATTATTTTATAATACTAGTTTGCATATTACATTTTGGAAGTTTGGGATATATACACGGATTTATGACAGTCTTGCTCAATATGGTAGTATGCTACTTAGTTTGTATCTATCTTAATATGTGTATATGTTTCTTTTAACGTATCGCTAATACATATTGGTAAAGCCCTTAAGATCTTTGCTTGACTACCAGCGTTGTGATGGCAGTCACACTAGTGGGGGCTGGGTATTCTATAAGCACATCCTTATACAGGTCCCTAGTCATAGGATTATCGAGACAGGGCATCGATACTCCAGAGTAGACTAGTGTATACGCTTCTCATCCGAGCAGGGGAGATAGTCTGTTCCACAGCCATCAGTACGTCACACTGGAGATAGTATGCAGGCGTTCATTGGGTTATAAGTTACACTGGATGGACTCGTAGGGTACTGCTGGTTGGTACTATACCTATCGTCAAGCAGCAGTTCCAAGGTGACATGAGTACAGAATAGTTCGTTGACTTGACACTGCTGCTTCGCCTCAAGTGTGTTCCCACTGTTCTTAGATTACTACCCTACCATAGCTCTATTGAGTTATGCAAACAGGTAGTAGTTGGGTGCAGTCCCGAAGTAGTTGGAGGCAGTGGCGGTTAGATAGGATTTGTCTCTTCCGGTATTGGGGGTCGATGTCGCGCTGTGTTCGGAGAGCCATTACACAAAGTCCCTGGCCAGGGAAAGCGAGATTTACTGGTAGGTACACAAGTAGTTTCTCAAGGTGTTTTGGGCCACACTCCGACACGACTTATTGCGCTATTAGGGGTCTGATGTTTACTGGCCCCCTAGGCCCGATATGCGATACTCTTCGACGAACAGACCAAACTGTACGGAGATTGCCACATACAGGCTCTGTAGGAGTTTGGATGAGTTTCCTCATTGGCCTTCTTATCGATGGATACCTGAGTAGCCATTACGTACAGCTAGTACCGCTGACGTGCTTGTGGTTAAACCCACTGCCAGCGTACTGTCGAGTCTTTAGAGTCCCACACAGAGGGTTTCCTTACTTTGTGCGAAACGATGTAGAGGTCGTATGATTTTACGACAGGGTTCGTTCACATACGTGTACTTATGCATGTATGATGTTCGGGCGGATTATACTAGTGGGCTTTGGTTTAAGCCGGATCCTAGTATTAGATTATTGGATTAGTTTCGTCTCATTGTATTCGTGTTTTTCGAAACACGGATACGGGTATGTATATACGGATGGGAGGGGCATTCTTATAATTACTCAAGATTGCTATTAGAAGGAGACACCTCATTAGGGTTTTGGTTATTTACTTGATTAAAACAATTATGAGGTGGAGGAAATAATTTGTTATTTTTTATAAATGATAATTGAACCATGGCTACTTGGTTTGACTATTGAGGCTTAGGTTGATTTAGATATTTTGTGAGATATTTTGTGGCACTAGATATTTTTTGTGAGATATTTTCTTGCCATGCTTATAGTCTAATCAAGAGCCATTTTCCATTATCATTATCAAAACACATTCTCTTTCCTCAAGATCACTTTCGTCTTCTTCCTCTCAACCCTTATTGTCTCATATGTTAAGAATCCAAGGGTCAGTGAGACTTAGCTACCCAAAATCACTCTCTACTCACTCTAGGCTACTTAGTTTAGCATACCAAGTACCCTAGTTACTTCATCTTAGAGGTTAGAGCTCAAGGTAGACACTCTCGGGTGGATCTTCTTTGACGTGGAGAAGCCGACGAGGAGGCGCGATCCACACTTACTCCAAGGAGCTCACGACGAGGAGGAAGAAAACAAGGAGAAGAAGGACTTGTATCTTGAGGTATAACCTTCTTACATAGTAGTTAAACCTCTTAGTTTGTTTGTTAGTTAGGGTTTAGTTACGATCCTCGGGTCTAGTCGATGTTACCATGTTTATAAAAATCGGTTTTTACCTATTCCGCTTCCCCGCGAACCCGCGGGGTGAGTGGCATCGACTTACAATAGTTTCTCAAAAATACCCAAGGATTTGAT
Source organism: Agapanthus africanus (assembly GCA_030015575.1). Taxonomy (NCBI): domain Eukaryota; kingdom Viridiplantae; phylum Streptophyta; class Magnoliopsida; order Asparagales; family Amaryllidaceae; genus Agapanthus; species Agapanthus africanus. The sequence goes on from CM057338.1 coordinate 439,219,429, forward strand.
CAGACTCGGGTGCTTGTGTCGAACAACATTCTCGGTCATCAAGCCTTCAAGCACCGCTGACACTGTAGCAAATATATACTCGTTGGGGGTAATAATTCGTCGTAGAGTTCTCCCTTGATCGGTAGTCCTAAAATTTTCCGGAATTCCTCTAGCGAAATGGAAACTTCACGATCTCCCAGTAGGAATGTGTGCGTTGGAAGATTCCATTGATTCAAAAAAGCCTTGACCCACCAGACGTAGGGAGCATGATAGTAGAAAAGTGACGCATACACCACTTGATACAGCCCAACTTTCTGCAACCGTGAGTGTTGGGACGAAAGAATGTACCGGGCCAAGGGAAGATAGCCCACTAGATGATGCGGGGTAACACCTACTTTATAGATCTGCCCCCAGGGTCGAGCTTCACCCTGACATATTCGGCGTCCCAAAATATCCATAGCCATCATAGATTGATTGGGAATCCCTATCGTTGATGGCTCAAGACGGCCCTCGGGGGTCCAATTAGCCACCTCCACCGCATAAGCAGTACGTGGATGTTCCGTGAATGACATTGATGTTGGATATAGTGCCCTCAAAGTCAATTATTGGATCGCAGGCACGTGATTGCAATGATTGCAGAGGACCTATACCGTTATAACAGTCTTACTCGAGATGATAGTATGCTATCTGGTCTGTCTTTATCATCGTGTAAATGTTGATAGAGCCCATAGGATTCTTGCTTGACTACCAGCAGTATGATGGCGATCATATATGTGGGAGCTGGGGTCTATAAGCACATCCTTAAAGTGTCCCTAGTCATGGGAGTTTCGAGACAGGGCATCGATACTCCGGAGTAGACTAGTGTATACAGTCGAGACCCCGACGAGGGGCGGTGGCCGTTCTCACAAGCCACTGGTGTCAGTTAAATCACCTAAGATGTATACAGATGCTCATTGGGTTATGAGTACACCGGACAGGACTTGCCGGGAACTTGCTGGTTGGTATTATACCTAGCGTCAGATAGTAGTTCCCTGGTGACATGTGTACAGGTTAGTTCATTGACCTGAGGTCGTCATTTGTCTCGTGTTAGTTCCCACTGTGCTTTGATTTATACCCTACCACGTGTCAAAGGAATCGTCCAAATATGTATTTTTTGGGTACAGTCCCGAGCCGCATGGAGGTAGTGAGCAGATTGTCGAGGATTTGTCTTTCCCGGTATTGGTGGTGAGATCGCGCTGTGTTTAGGAGAGCCATTACACGAAATCCCTGGCCAGGGTAATCGAGATTTACTTGAAGGTATTCCAGTAGTATCTCAGGGTGTTCTGGGCTGCTCTCTGACATGACTTATACAGCTATTGGGGGTCTAACGTTTACCGGCCCCCTAGGCCCTATATGCGATACTCATAGACGAATGGACCGGACTGTACGGATATTGTCACTGTCAGGCTCAGTAGGGTTTCTGGATGAGTTCACTCGTTAGCTTCCCTTTCAATCAATACATAGGCAACCGTTACGTACAGCTACTACCTCTGACGTGCTAGTGGTTATACCCAGTGCCAGTGTATTGATGAGTCGTTAGAGTCCCCCACAGACATTTTCCCAAGTTCGGGCGAAACGTTGTAGAGGCCGTATGATTTTATGGCAGGGTTCGGAAAATGCACATGCGTTTACGCACGTGTCATTTTTCGGGCAGATAATACTGGTAGGCTTTGGTTTAAGCCGGATCCAAGTATTATACTATGTAGATATAATATCTTTGTCTCAGTTGCATTTGTATTCGGTCGTAATACAAATGCTGGTATGTTTATACTATTACGGAGTTATCCTGAAATTAGTTTCGGGATCACTTTTGGAAGTTGCCAGTTTCCAGTTTTCTATCACCCGTATTTAACATTCGGTTAAATACGAATTTATCATTCCTTCATTGGGTGAGTCATTGTGTGTGGAAGCTTCAAGATTAGTGACTAGGTTAGTGACTCATTCATTTGCATTAATGGGCTGATGACTAGGTTTCATGATTCATTCTTTTTCATTTAATGCTTTGAGTGAGTCATTCTTTTCTTTATGTGTTATGATAACTATCCATGATATAATCACCTTCCTTGATTCCTACACTCACCCCTTGCTCATCTTATAGTGGTCGGCCCCTTGTGGGAACGATATGGGTTTAATTCATTTGGCAAAAGCTTATGAAATTTGCTTCATGGAAATTTCATAAGTTCATTTCTCATTTTCACCCGATCCAAATGGCAACTTCTTTAACCATTCATCTATAGCTTTGGACGTAACGAGACAAAGTGTTCTACTCATTCTCTACATCAATCTTGGTCATCTCTTTAAGCAAACTTGATGATCGAGTTGCCTCGGTTTAGAGGCGGGAGCCCGTTAAAAGATCCGTCGACGTGGTGCCACCTGGACGAGAAGACTGGAGATCGAGGAGATCGGAGCAGCCGCAACAAAGCGTGGGATGATGGTTGAAGACCGAAGGACCCGGATCGTTCGGTATAACATTTTTTACCCACTTTGTAGTTTGTTAGTTTAGCGATAATAGCAGATCCTGGGATATAGTATACGATAGCGCTCGTTATAAAAGTTTTGTTCCGCATTTTGGCGTCTGAAAGACGGCTGGGGCGCTACTATGTACTTACATTGGTATCTGAGCCACGCCATTACGCTTTACTAACTTGTGCTAACGCGTTTAAAACATCGATCGAACGGATTTTCGAAAACTACATTTTTTCTGTACGAAGTTTTTGTCGATTTTAAATCAAGTCTAAAAATTATTTTGAGCACTTCAGAAAATGGAGCAGGCTTTTTGAAGCACGCTGTACAAATTTGGACAAGTGATCCTACAGAAGCGCCGCGGATCCGCGGTCAAACCTAGGGTTTGACCGCGCATCCGCGGCCATTTTCTGGGAACACTGCTCTAAATTTGTACAATGGCTTCTTTACAGGAAATTATGGTTTTTGGTATATTTCTTTTGGGCCCATATTTTGTTACTGTACAGCAAATGTTTGTGGGGGCCCACTTCGAGAAATTTTGTCAATCGAAATTTTAAACGTGTTAGTTTACAGTACTAACTTTATATCTCCGACAGTGAATGTCATTCGAGCGGTAAACCGCGTCTAATTGCTATAGTTCTTTTAGATGGGTTTGCGAACATGACATTCGCGTTGATGTTCTGTGTTGTGCTGTGATATTGCGGATATGTCGTGGTGGATAGCAGTGTGCAATGGTAGTGCTGTTTGGATTTATTTGTACATTTGATATTGCGGGGTGAGCGTCCAACATGTGGACTGCCGTCACTGTCTATTTGTATAATATTCTTTTGGGGCACGACCGGGATGAGGTCGATGTACCCGTTGTATATATTTTTCATTTCTATACAAGGTTTACCCCGCGACGGAGTGCATGGATAGCCGGGTTCTGGAGGGCAACGGGTCCGTATCTCATGGCTTTGAGAGGCAGAGGGGTCCCACTCTAGAATTGGCAGACTATTCGCCGCACTCGTAGGGGGTACAGGTTGACCCAAGGAGGGGAGCTCAAGTTACCGGATTCCGTGAAGTGCCGGGTGGTCCATTCATTTTGCTGCAAGGGGCTACCTCGCTTCAGGTTTTGGCGGGTAACTTGCCGCACCCGTAGGGGTCTAGGTTTCATTGCACAGGCTATCCACACGACCAGGGGAACGTCGGGTTTCAGTAGCGGCTCTGTGAAACCCGGGGATCCCAGATTATCTGTATTGTTCTGTGATGCTTATTACTTTTCTGTAATGTTGCATTTATCATACCTGGAGCGATTATTATATATTAATATATATACTAGTAGATGTTGTATATGTTTTGCACCCGCGCTAGCCCTGTCTCCGCTCTGTCGTTAGTTAAGTAACCTAACGAGTGATGACGGGACCCCACGATGAATGCGGATGGCATATACGTACATTTTATTTTCGTTCTTTTCTTGTGTGATTGATTGATAGGACTGCATTGATTCTTATCAATGCAAGGATAAAACAAACTTATATTTGATGTTGTTGGAACAAATTTTAAAAAGGAGTTATTACAAAAACGTTTCCTTTTGTTTTGCATAGCGGTATTCAGTTAGAATATCCTGCACCTCATTCGACGAGGCAAGGGCCGAGATCCCTTCACCGGGAGTGACCCCTTGGGCAGAAGTTTGCGTCAGGGTAATAACTTCAATATAGTCGATTACAAGTTGCTTTGCATCGAGGTATTCAGTTCGAATATCCTGCACCTCATTCCACGCGGAAAGAGCTGAGATCCCTTCACCGGGAGTGACTTCTTTAGTAAAAGGTTTTCGCCACTATATTTTTATAAAAAGCTATCAGGTTCCTTCAACGAGATCAAGTTTATTACATTAAAGGTTTTTCGCCAAAAACCTGCCGTAATCCTCCGTCATTTCTTATGGATGGTGTCAGTTATATGTATGCCCTAGAGGACATAACTATACATAGGATGTATATTGTAGTGGATGCTTGGACATATACAGGGATGACTTTCTTGCTCGATATGATAGTATGCTATCTGGTTATTCTTTACCTTAACGTGTACACTGATTGTCTCTCTGTTACATGTTGGTAAAGCCCTTAGGATGTGTACTTGACTACCTGGACTATGATGCAGATCATACTAGTGGGGACATGGTAGTCCATACGTACATCCTTCAAAGTCCCTAGTCGTGGGTGTATCGAAACGGGGCATCGATATACCAGAGTAGACTAGCGTGTAGCTTCTCGACCCATATAGATGGGCGATGAATGATCCCATATCCATTGGTGTTTGACATCAGAGATGATATACGGGTGCTCAGTAGAGACTAGGTACACTGGATGGACTCGCCGAGAACTCCCAGATGGTATTATACCTTACGTCAAATGGCAGTTCTCTGGTGACACTGGTGCAGGTTAGTCTGTAGACCCGAGATCGTCATAGAGTCTTGTGTGATTCCCACTGTGCTTTGATTTCCATCATACCACGTCCAAGAGGGCGTGCAAAAAGGTGGCTTTTGGGTACAGTCCCGAATCACATGGAGGCAATGAGCGATAGGAGGGTTTTCGTCTCTCCCGGTATAGGGAGTTGATGTTGCGCTGTGTTCGATTGGCTATAACAGGAAGTCCTTGGCCAAGGCTGCTTTTGGGATTTACTGGTAAGTGTTACTAGTAGTTTCTTGACCCGTTATGAGCCTCATATCAACACGACTTATCGAGTTATTGGGGTCTGACGTTTACCACGCCTAGACGAGATATGCGACATATCAGACAAACAGACCGGACTGTACGGTAAGTGTTACTAGTTGGATTCACAGGAGTGTGAGCGGACTTGCTCGTTGATCTTCTGATCGCTCAATATCCGTGTGGCCGTTACGTTTAGCAGACCGCTTGCGGCTTGTGGGTGTTTGATATGATCATCACCTACTGCCGGCGTATTGACGAGTCTTTAGAGTCCTACACAGAGGCTTCCTGGCTCAAGAGAAATAAAATAGGAGCGCATATGAGATATGTGCGGGACCGAGAATAATACCAGTATGTGATACTGAATTCTATTCTCGCGATTTGTATCATCGGTCGGTTATATGTGATATAGCCGGGTTACCGAATCAAGTGTTGATTCGATATATTGATACACTTTATATTAGTCGGTTATATGCGATATGACCGGATCGTTAAATAAAGTATTGATTTAATGATTTAATGTATAATTATATATTTGATATATTACATTACATTAACTAGTATTGGTTCACTTAAGATTGATTTTCTCACTTGATGTGCACAAGTTGTATATATGATATATTTTTGTGCACTAGATTGTATCATGTTTGATGATACATGCAAACTTGGGTGTGTGTATGACTTACACTATGTTTAGTTAATGGTTTAGGGTTTTTGTTTATTTTTAGTGAAATAAAATGGTGGCTCTCATTGTCTTTACTTGAAGCTTCATGAAGCTTTCAAGCATCTTTGACAAAGTCCACCATTTTGTTTTGCATGACACTTTTACTAACCTAACCATTAACTTAAACTAGGGTTTAGTCTCTACAAAGGTTAAACTCACCCATGGTTACAATATGATAGACTTCACTTGAATTTTCTTTTGAGATAATTCATTTTCTTTTCTTCTTCTTCTTCATGAAGTGAAGAAAGCATGCTAGAAAATTTCAAGTGTTGAAATCAAGTGAGAAATCCAAATCCAAAGTGAACCCACTTCCTATTTCTTCATCCTCTACCACTTTCCATGTTGTATAGGGTGTTTTCTTCAAAAGGTTCATGACCAAGTGAAGATGGAGCTTGAGTTTGAGTCGCCTCGACGTAGATCATTTTCGGCACCGAAGTCAACGACCTAGCCCGATTGTTTCTCCGACGAAACCATCACTAGAGTCTGGGATTCCGATGATCGCAGCGGAGGGATTTCAACACGGAGCTAAAGAAGTGGAGGACCGGATCTACAAAGGTTGTAATCCCTTTCACTTGTTAGTAAAGTTGTTTGCTAGCTTATAGTTTCGCCTATCCTCTAGTTAATGATCTATATTAGGGTTTCTCGGCACCTAAATTTTTGAATTTGGCATGGTTGATGCCTTGTGGAATCTCTTGAGTGTGCCTAGTAACCCTACAGTGGTATCAGAGCCTAGCTAGAGTATTAGGCGATGTGTTTGCGAAGTTAAAACCCCGATCGAACCCGAAAACAACAAATTAACCGCCTCTCTGGAAATTTTTGAAATCTGGGATTTTTCTATATTAAAAAATACCTAAAAAATTCAGCAGGGTTTTCTAAGAATTACCATAAAAAACGAGCCCCCAATTCATCCACGTGGCTACGGAACCGCGGCAACTAGCCCCCTTTGGCGGCTGTTCCGCGGCAAGGTGTGGGTATTAGGGACGGTTTTTGCACAGTAATTCTAGTTGCTGCTTATATATTTTCTGGGTATTATTTTATTCTGACTCAAGTGTTGAGTGTTCTGGGGATTATTTTATATTCATTGATTCGATCGGAAATTTTTAATTCGTAATGTTTTCTGGATATTTTTAGAACATGTTAAAAGGTTCGACCGGATATAAATACCCACTTTTTCCTCTGCCGGGAAATTTTCCAATAGTTGGATTTTTCCGTAGTTTGAGAACGTTCTAAGTAGTGCAAGTAACGCAATGGACCCTCTAGAAGACAACAAACTTTAACTCGATTATGTGACCGTCTTGAACTGCCTTTTGAACCTTAGGGTTTGGGGCAGTACGGCGTGCCACATGTGAGGCGTTGGTTTGACCCTTCTACGGATGGACCGTTGGTACTGTGGCATGAAGTGAAAGTTTTTTTAAACTTATTTCATGTGTTGAGCTGTTTCGGGAAAACATGGGTGTTTGATTGTTCGATCGGAAAGTTTAACATTTTCTATTTATCTGGAATGTGATACAATATTTGGAATTCACAAGTAGTTATGAGATAACTGATTTGAATGTTATAAACATAGCAGTTTAGTCTCAAATGATCGGTTGCCACGGGATTTTGATGCGATCAAAAGTCCGTCGCAATCACGTAGCATACGTGGATACTCGCCGGGTAAACTTAATAGACAGCCATGCCCCATAGTCCCGACCAAGTGACTGTAGGAGAACCCCGTCGCCAAAAGCATCCGTTCGGGTGCTCGCGGCAACGTTGTTCCGCCTTAGTGCACTTCGTCGACGGCATCCGGGGGTGCGGCCGTCTACTAAAGTTTGCGACGAGCATTCGATCAGTTTATCGAGAATCTTGTTGAATTGCCCGACTAGATATTGAAAAGTGTTTTCGATATAGAGATTAAAATGCGGAGTTTATAATTGTTAGGCATGCGATGTCTAAGGAGATTGCGGATTCCAACTGTTGTAGTTTTACACTTTCTTTTCTGCGACCGTAAGTGTAATATATGATATCGTCGGTTTCGTTGCTATATGTCAACGACAATTGGGATGCGCATATTTACTTACGTTGATGACATGTGATGTTCTGTGTTGCTGGATATGTTATATTGGATCGTCGCGTTATGAATAGCCGGGAGTTTTTATGTAAGATGAGAGTTTTTATTTTCATTCATGTAAATTTAATTGTATGTAATATTCTTTTATTGGGGCACTTCCGGGTTGAGGTTGCTGTCACCATTTGTAAATTATTTACTTTTCCGCACTCGGATAAACCCAAGGAGGAGAGCATAAGTAACCGGGTTCTAGAGTCCAGTGGGAGACCAACTCGAGGAGTCGAGTCCGGGTCTCCTAACTCTAGAATTGGTAGGGTTGCTTCCCGCTCTCGTAGGGGTCTAGGGGTGTGGGTTTGGCTATTCATCACGACCGTGGAATCCGTGTTTTATACTGGCTCGTATTGAAAACACAGACGTCCTAGTATATCCAATATTTCATATGTTTCTTCTGCTGCGATATCTCTGATGTGATCTTTTGATATGTTGTGATAGATATAGTATATAGTATATATATGATATATTGTAGGGTTACTAGGCACACTAACGAAGCTCTAAAAGGCATCGACCATGCCAAAATTAAATTTTTATGTGCCGAATAACACTAAGCAAGATCGTTAACTAGAGTTTAGGCGAAACATTTAGAAAGTAAACATCTTTACTCTAAAGGGAATATGAAATACAACCTTTGTAGATCGGTCCTTCGCTTCTAAAGCTCCTTGATGAAGTCCCTTCGCTGCGATCAAGGTTCTCTCGGGCTCTTGCATGGATTCACGACGCGTGGGATGCGACTTTGCTTGAAGTCTCCGAGGCCGAAGATGATCTACGTCGAGGGAATTCCGACTCAAGCTCCTACTTCACTAACTTGAGAATTCGTGAAGCAAACACCCTATACTAAAGAGCTAGTCTAGTAGAGGATGGAGAAATAGGAAGTGGGTTCTCTTTAGAATTTTATTTCTCACTTTCTTTCTCACTTTAGATAAAACCCTAGCAAGCTTTTCTCTTGCTTAATGAAGAAGAAGATGATGAGCAAAAGAAAAGAGAATGAGGATAATGATTAAGTGTCATGGCTAACTATGGTGAGTGAGTATCATATATTAACCCTTGTAGAGCCATAACCATAGCTAATTGTGTGATGGTTAGGTTAAAGTCCAAAGTAAAAACAAATCTAGTGGATTTTAGTCAATGCATCCACAAGCTTCCACAAGCTTCATGCATTTTCCAATTTCCCACTAATTTTGTAATTACTTTTAAACATTAAACCCAATCATAACAATTAGGATGTTGTATGTCTCATACACACAAGTTATGTGTATCATCAACCATGATACATAAAGATGACACATTTTAAACATATATCATATATATGTTAAAGTAGTGTACAAGTGAGAAAAACCCTAAAGTGAACAAGTGTTAGCAAATGTAAATTAGTATATCTAATATACAATTATACACTTAATTATTAAATCAACACTTGACTTAATAATCCGGTCATATCTCATATAACCGGCTAACATCCATCGTATCGACTTATCGAATCAACGCTTGATTCGATAACCCAGTCATATCATATATGACCGACCGATATAAAAAAGTCGCGAGAATAGAATACGGTATCACATACACGCATTTATTCTCGATCTCGCACATATCACATACGTGCTCCTATTTCGTTTCGCCTGAGCCAGTAAAACCTCTGTGTAGGGCTCTAAAGACACATCAATACGCCGGCAGTAGGTGATGATCACATCACGCACCTACAAGCCGTCAGCGGTACTAGCTGGACGTAACGGCTACCCGATTATTGAGCGATCAGGAGATCAGCAAGCAAGCCCGCTCCAACTCCTGTAAAAGCCTGCCGGTAACACTTCCCGTACAGTCCGGTCTCCTCGTCTGATATGTCGCATATCAAGTCTAGGGGTGGTTAACGTCAGACCCCAATAACCGATAAGTCGTGCCGATATAAGGCTCATAACGGGTCGAGAAACTACTGGTAACACTTACCAGTAAATCTCTGAATCAGCGTTGGCCAGGGACTTCCCTGTCATGGCCAATCGAGCACTGCGCAACATCAACCCCCAATACCGGGAGAGACGAAACCCCTTCTATCGCTCATTGCCTCCATGTGACTCAAGACTGTAGCGAAAAACCACCGTTTTGCATGCCCTCATGGACGTGGTAAGGTAGAAATCAAAGCACAGTAGGAATCACACAAGACTCTATGACGATCTCGGGTCTACAGACTTACCTGCACAAGTGTCACCAGAGAACTGCCATCTGACGTGAGGTATAATACCATCTGGGAGTTCTCGGCGAGTCCGTCCAGTGTACCCAGTCTCCACTGAGCACCCGTATACCATATCTGATGTCAAACACCAATGGATATGGGATCATCCATCGCCCATCTCATGGGTCGAGAAGCGTATACGCTAGTCTACTCTGGTATATCGATGCCCCGTCTCGATGCACCCAGGACTAGGGACCTTGAAGGATGTACTTATGGACTACCATGTCCCCACTAGTATGATCCGCATCATAGTCCAGGTAGTCAAGTACACATCCTAAGGGCTTTACCAATATGTAACTATAAGACAGTATAAAGAGACAAGTATACATGTTAAAGTAAAGAGCAACCAGATAGCATACTATCATGACGAGCAAGAAAGTCCTTTCTATATATGTCCAAGCATCCAATATAATATACATCATCTGTACAATACTGGCCTCTAGGGCATACTGTTAGTTATATGTATGCCCTAGAGGCCATTACTATACATAGGATGTATATTGTAGTGGATGCTGGAACATATATAGGGAGGACTTTCTTGCTCGACATGATAGTATGCTATCTGGTTGCTCTTTACCTTAACGTGTATACTGATTGTCTCTCTGATACATGTTGGTAAAGCCCTTAGGATGTGTACTTGACTATCTGGACTGTGATGCAGATCATACTAGTGGGGACATGGTAGTCTATATGTACATCCTTCAAGGTCCCTAGTCGTGGGTGTATCGAGATGGAGCATCGATATACCAGAGTAGACTAGCGTATACCTTCTCGATCCATACAGATGGGCGATGGATGATCCCATATCCATTGGTGTTTGACATCAGAGATGATATACGGGTGCTCAGAAGAGACTGGGTACACTGGACGGACTCGCCGAGAACTCCCAGATGGTATTATACCTTACGTCAGATGGCAGTTCTCAGGTGAAACTGGTACAAAGTAGTCTGTTGACCCGAGATCGTCATAGAGTCTTGTGTGGTTCCCACTGTGCTTTGATTTCCACCTTACCACGTCCAAGAGGGCGTGCAAAACGGTGGTTTTTGGGTACAGTCCCGAGTCACATGGAGGCAATGAGCGATAGGAGGGGATTCGTCTCTCCCGGTATAGGGAGTTGATGTTGCGCTGTGTTCGATTGGCCATAACAGGAAATCCCTGGCCAGGGTTGCAGTGATCTACTGGTAAGTGTTATTAGTAGTTTCATACATGTTATGGACCTCACGTCGGCATGACTTATCGAGATATTGGGTTCTGACGTTTACCACCCCTAGGCGAGATATGCGACATATCAGACGACGAGACCGGACTGTACGGTAAGTGTTACTGGTTGGATTCACAGGAGTATGAGCGGGCTTGCTCGTCGATCTTCTGATCGCTCAATACCCGGGTGGCCGTTACGTTTAGCAGACCGCTGTTAGTGTATATGCCCTAGAGGCCATTACTGTATCATACTAGTATGTATATTACTTGATGGAAGCTTGGGATATTCACAGTTGTACTGACAATCTTGCTCAATATAGTAGTATGCTACTTGGTTTGTCTCTGTTTTAATGTGTACTTGTGTGTTTATTTATTATATCACCTATACGCATTAGTAGAGCCCTTAGGATCTTTGCTTGATTGCCGGCGTTGTGATGGCGATCACACTCGTGGGGGCTGGGTAATCTACAAGCACATCCTTATACACGTCCCTAGTCGTGGGAGTATCGAGATAGGGCATCGATACTCCGGAGTAGACTAGCGTATGCGCTTCTCGTCCCAGCACGGGAGAAGATCTGTCCCACAGCCGTCAGTACGTCGTACTTGAGATAGTATGCGGGTGCTCGTTAGGTTACGAGTACACTGGACAGGACTCGTCGGGAACTGATGGTTGGTATTATACCTATCGTCAGTTATCAGTTCCCAAGTGACATGAGTACAGCTTAGTCCGCTGACTTGACACTGTCACTTCGCCTCGAGTGTGTTCCCACTGTTCTTTGATTACTACCCTACCACGGCTCTACTGAGTCATGCAAACAGGTAGTAGTTGGGAGCAGTCCCGAAGCACTTGGAGGCAGTGACGGTTAGACAGGATTCGTCTCTCCCGGTATTGGGGGTTGACATCGCGCTGTGTCTAGGAGAGCCATTACACGAGTATTCCCTGGCCAGGGCAAACGAGATATACTGGTAGGTTTCCAGTGTTATCTCAGGGTGTTCTGGGCTTCACTCCGACACGACTTGTACCGCTTTTAGGGGACTGACGTTTACCGCCCCCTAGGCCCGCCATGCGATGTATCAGACGAACAGACCGGACTGTGCGGAGATTGTCACATACAGACTCAGTAGGAGTTCAGATGGGTTTACCTCATCGGCCTTCTTATCGACACCTACCTGGAGACCGTTACGTACAGCTAGTGCCGCTTGCGGTCTGTGGTTAAACCCACTGCCAGCATAGTGTCGAGTCTTTAGAGTCCCACACAGAGAGTTTCCCGGCACTGAGCGAAACGCGTAGAGGCCGTATGGTTTTACGGCAGGGCTGCGATCACTTACGTACACTTGTGTGCGTATGGAGTTCGGGCAGGTAGTACTAGTGGGCTTTGGTTTAAGCCGGATCCTAGTATTGCACGGATGGATTTGTTTTGTCTTCTGCGCATCCGCATTCTGCAGAATGCGGATGCAGGTGTGTATGCACAGTTTTCCGGAGTGATGAAGGAGGAGGTGCCTCATTAGGGTTTTGGCAGTTGGTTAGGCCAAAACCGTTATGTGGCGGGCTCATTAGGGTTTTGACAGTTGATTCGGTCAAAACCATTTTGAGGCGGACTCATTAGGGTTTTGACAGTTCGTTTGGTCAAAACCATTATGAGCCGGGGACATTATTTACTAATCCTTTCATTGATAATTATGTTATGACTAATTACATTGACCATTTGACCATCTTGACTTTGTTGACCATTTGACCAAAGTTGACTAGGATCTTCTTGAAAGATCTAAAGTATTCTTTGGTTTTCTTTTTCTTTTTGTTATGATAATGGTCATGTCATTTGTAACCATCACCTTTATCTTGATGTGATTAGTAATGATAATGTTTTTGCATTATTGCAACCATGGTTATGTTTTCTCTTGGTTAAGTTTTTCATTTGGTCATTCTCTTTCTCTCTCATAGAAAAGAAATGAGAAACATTTCCATGGTTGCTTCTCCTTCTTCCTCCTCTTGATTTTTCCTTTGATCTCATGTGTTGAGAGAAAAAAAGGATTTCACTTGACAAACACATCCATACATCTTCTCTACACATCCTAGGGCTTCTAGATTAGCAATCTCTTTGCCCTAGTTACCTCGGCTCGAGGTGGAGCTCGGCGTACATCTCTCGGGTGGATCGTCTTCGACTCAAGGAGGCCGCGGAGGTGACCAAAGTCCGGATCAACTCTCGGAGCAAGCAAGAAGAAGAACAACAAGAAGAGAAGGAGTTCAAGTTAAGTGACCGAAGTTCGGATCAACCCATGGAGCAAGCAAGGAGAAGAACAACAAGAAGAGAAGGAGTTCAAGTTGAGATATAACCCCTAACCGAGTAGATAGATCTCAAGTTAGGTTGCTAGTGTGTTGTCTAGTAAAGATCCGGCTTTTAACGTCCATGTTGCCAAGTCCAGAAAAATTTTTGTTTTACCGTTTCCGCAACCCCAAAAGTACCGGGAGAGGCAACGTGGACCTAACAGTAGTATCAAAGCCTAACTAAACATACCCTAGCATGTTAGCAAAGTATTTAGAATATCGACCGGACGAAAAACCACAAAATCACCCCGAAAAATTCTGTTTCTGCCGATTTTCAGATCTGTTCCAAAATTAAAAAATCATACACTAAAAATCGGCTCAGGCTTTTGTTAGAATACTGAAGAAAAATGATCACCCAACCCGACTAAAGCGCCGCGGTTCCGCGGCATAAGCTTGCTTATGCCGCGGAACCGCCGCCGAGTTAACTCGGTTGGGGATCCTGTTTGCTGCAGTGTTCTTATATGGGTATTTTGGGATTTTTACAATATGACTTTTCTGCCCAGATTTTCCAGAAAGCAAAATTTGTTTTTGGGGCTCAAAAATCCGTATTTTTGGTCGATGTTCTGTAGACTTTGGCTAATGGTTATATCTGTAATGTTATATGTGTATTGAACGTCTACTAATCGCTATACGTCGATTCGTAGGGGTTATACATATCTGTGATCTGTGTTGTTGATGGTTTGTGTATATGAACTCGTTGGATTATCGCGGATGAATAGCCGGGGTGGATGTGAGATGAGAGTTTCTTTTTCTTTCATTCATGTAATAAATTTGTAAATTGATGTAATATTATTTGTTTGGCCGCACAACCGGGTCGGTGTTGTAGCCGTCATTGTATAATTCTTTTTACCGTTTTTGCTCCTAGGATAGACCCATGGAGGGGGTGCACAAACTACCGGGTATCTCGAAGTGCCGAGTGGCCTACTCACGGCGTTGAGGGAGGTTGCTTCGCTTCGAGTACTGGCAGGTAGTTTGTCGCACCCGTAGGGGTCTTGGGTGGGGTATTGGCTATTCATCGCGACCGTGTAATCCGCTTTTCGTTGCAGGCTTGAACGAATCGCGGGTTCCTAATATATCCAAAGTGTTCATCTGTGATCTGGATTGGCTATCATTGCAGTATATCTATATATAATAACTATTTAGGCGTTGCTTATGTTTTACAGCCACGCTAGCCCAGCCCCCGCTCTGTCGTTAGTTAAGTAACCTAACGGGTGATGACGGGGCCCAGTGGCGAATGCGAATGGCATAAGCGTACGTCATATTTTGGTTGTTTTCTGCAATGGTAGGATTTAAATGATGGGACACATTAAAAGAACTAATGCAAGAAAATAAACCTAAATGACGTTGTTGGAACAAGTTTTTCAAAAAGCTGTTATTGCAAGAACGTTCACTTTTGTTTTGCATCGAGGTATTCGGTTGTGAATGCCCAGTACCTCAGTCGACGAGGCAAGGGCCGAGATCCCTTCATCGGGAGTGACCCCTTGGACAAAGGTTTGCGTCAGGGTAATAACTTCACTATAGTCGATTATTCTTGCTTTGCATCGAGGTATTCAGTTTGGAATATCCTGCACCTCAATCGACGAGGAAAGAGCCGAGATCCCTTCACAGGGAGTGACCTCTTTAGCAAAAGTTTTCGCCACTATATTTTCAAAAAGGGTGTTTATCACGTTCCTTCAACGATATCAAGTTCATTACGTTAACGGGTTTTCGCCAAAACCCAGTCGTAGCCCTCCGTCGTTTCGGATTGATATTGCTTAGTATTAGTGCTACGCATTTCATGCTCAGCCGAGGCGTAGTGTACGGTAGCTATGTAATATTTTTCCGTAGGATACAAAGTGATTGGTTAGGACAGTCGTGCGGTCATTTTGGCTCAGTCAAGGACTCGTACGGGTGGATCAAATGCAATCAAGATAATGACGGGTTGAACTTGACTAGGTTCCTTTGATATGTTGGCTCAGTCAAGGTCACTTGGGTCCTAGGGGCAGAAACTACATCGGGGGTTTCAAAAGTACTGAAACTTGCAGATTTAGCATACCTTCTGGAGTATGGTGACTAGAGTGGATTCCATCTAGGTTATCACACAATGACAGTTGGATCCCGATCCCACTGATGAGTTGGATTACTCTCGGGAGATTATTTCACTTAACAATCAATGCTATAAACCTAGTAGGTGTCTAGAAAGGTGTTAGCGGGGTTACGCCCCCAGGGACAAGAGGTTCTTAAATTAAGGAACTTCGCGAAAGCGTTGGAAAACCTCCCTCGAAGTACCGATACTAGCCTGGCTGAAAGGTTAAGCAAGTATTGTGACGTGAATTAAATCCCGGCTAGTTCTTCTTTTAAAAGGGTTTTAAGAGGAATTTGAGGAAACAGTGGGAGACATCCTGGTTAGATAAATTAATAAACCAATCTAATCTTGCAAGAGCATACGCTAAGTGTTTCTTTTCTCCCTCTCCAGGTAGCAACCTTTTCACGCCCTAATCAAGATAATAAAATGTATCGCTTGACCGATCCGAATTCTTATTCGGGGCTGGGGAACGTTGGTTCAGCTCTAACTTGTGACAACTGTCATGAGCATGAGAATGGGAAAGGGGATTGCATGGATTTCCAGGATACCCAGTTGAAGAAGAAGCATGGTTTTGCATCTACTTCAGGTGTTCTTGTAATTGAGAACTGTTTTACGGTCAGCCCTACCTCCTGGGTACTTGATACCGGATCAGGATCTCATATCTGTAATTTATTGCAGGGACTGAGAAAAAGTAGGAAAGTTGCACCGGGTGATATGTCTCTCAGAGTAGTGAACGGAGCACAAGTTAATGCGGCAGCCGTCAGTGAATATCACCTAGTATTGCCAAATGGCAAGACTATGATTTTGAACGATTGCTACTATGTACCCTCCATGGTTTGCAACATCATATCAGTTTCTTTACTCGATAAAGATGGATATAACTTTGTTCTTGACAAGAATATCATGAACATTTACCTTAATAAGGTACTGGTTGCAGAAGGTACACTGTGTAATGGTATCTACGTTCTAAATCAGAATACAGTTCTCAACATACAAAACACACGCAAGAGGAAGAATTCAGATACGAATGAATCCTACTTGTGGCATTGTAGACTTGGTCATATCGGAGAGAAAAGACTGAGTAAGTTGCATAAAGATGGACTCTTGGATACGTTCGAGTTTTCATCTTATGAAACTTGTCAGTCTTGTCTCAAAGGAAAGATGACCAAATCTCCGTTCACCGGACATGGAGAAAGAGCAGCAGAGCTCTTGTGACTCGTACATAGTGATGTATGTGGTCCGATGTCTATACATGCAAGGGGTGGGTTCTCGTACTTCATCACATTCACCGATGATCTCTCTAGGTTCGGATATGTGTATCTGATGAAACACAAATCTGAAGCTTTTGAGAAATTCAAGGAATTCAAAAACGAAGTAGAGAACCAGACTGGCAAAAGTATCAAGATCTTCCGGTCTGATAGAGGAGGGGAGTACTTAAGCACGGAATTCCAAGATTACTTAAAAGAGAATGGTATTCTCTCTCAGCTTACTCCTCCTTATACACCACAGCACAACGGTGTATCGGAGCGGAGGAATCGTACCCTACTGGATATGGTTCGTTCCATGATGAGTAATGCCGAGTTACCTCTTTCATTTTGGGGACATGCGCTATTGACAGCAGCATATCTATTGAACGATGTTCCGTCTAAATCTGTGCCCATGACACCGTTCGAGATATGGAATGGTAAAAAGCCGTATCTTAAACGTATTAAGATATGGGGTTGTTCGGCCTATGTAAAAGTACAAAATCCAGACAAACTTCAGGCACGTTCAGTTCTATGTAAATTTTTGGGATATCCTAAGAACTCCACAGGATATCTGTTCTACCACACCGAGGAACAGAAGGTGTTTGTATCTCGCCACGCCACCTTTTTAGAGTGGCAATTTCTTGCAAAAGAAACAAGTGGGAGTTCGGTAGAACTGGAAGAAATTCATCGACCACAAAATGAAACTGAAGATTTGACAGAACCTCAGAATTCAATAACCCCAGAAGAACCTCAGCCACTCCGCAGATCTGGTAGGATTTCTCATTCACCCGAGAGATACTACGGTTTTCTCATAGACGGGGATCGAGAGGATTGCATCTTGGAAGAAGATGACCCTACCAGTTTCAGGCAGGCCATTATCAGTAGGGACTCTGATAAGTGGCAGGAAGCAATGCAATCCGAAATGGAGTCCATGTACGCCAATAAAGTGTGGACCTTGGATATTGCTCCACCTGGGGTAAAACCCGTTGGATGCAAATGGATCTACAAAAGGAAACTTGGTGTAGATGGGCAGGTGGAAACCTATAAAGCTAGACTAGTTGCAAAAGGTTTTCGTCAAAGACCTGGTTTGGACTATGACGAAACTTTTTCTCCGGTGGCTATGCTCAAATCCATTCGGATCCTACTTGCCATTGCTGCCTTCCATGACTATGAAATCTGGCAGATGGATGTTAAGACGGCTTTCCTAAACGGTTGTTTGGAAGAGTGCGTTTACATGGATCAACCAGAAGGTTTCGTAGACAGTGGGAGCAGCGGAAAGGTGTGCAAGTTGCTTAAATCCATTTATGGATTAAAGCAGGCATCGCGGAGCTGGAACATTTGTTTTGATGAGGCAATCAAGGAATTTGATTTCATCAAGAACGAAGATGAACCCTGTGTATATAAGAAGATTGTAGGACGAACTGTCGTATTCCTAGTCTTGTACGTGGACGACATTCTTTTGATAGGAAATGATATTCCTATGCTACAATCGGTCAAGCTATTTTTGTCACAAAGGTTCTCCATGAAGGACCTGGGTGATGCCTCGTACATTCTGGGGATTAAGATCTATAGAGATAGATCCAAGAGACTATTGGGACTTTCGCAGTCCAGGTACATAGAGACCGTACTAAAGATATTTAGTATGGAGGGTTCCAAGGCGGTAACATACCCGCATTGCACGGAATTACCCTCTCCAAGAAGATGTCTCCTAAGACTGACGAGGAGAGGGTTCGCATGAGCACTATACCCTACGCTTCGGCGGTAGGATCTATAATGTATGCGATGCTATGTACAAGACCAGATGTAGCTTACGCGTTGAGCGCGGTAAGCCGGTATAAGTCAGACCCAGGGGAGGACCACTGGACAGCAGTGAAGAACATTCTCAAGTACCTGAGAAGGACTAAGGAGATGTTCCTGGTTTACGGTAATGGAGACCTCAGGGTCGAGTCCTTCACCGATTCAAGCTTCCAGAGTGACAAAGATGACAGCAAGTCTGTCTCGGGTTTTGTGTTTACCCTCAACGGAGGGGCGGTATGTTGGAGGAGTTCCAAACAGGATACCGTCGCAGACTCGACGATGGAGGCTGAATACATTGCTGCAAGCGATGCCGCAAAAGAGGCGGTCTGGATGAAGAAGTTCATTAGTGAACTTCAGGTGGTTCCGTCCATTGTTGACCCAATACCTTTGTATTGCGATAACAATGGGGCTATAGCTTTAGCGAAGGAACCAATGTCCCATCAGAAATCCAGGCACATCTTAAGGCGGTATCACCTGATCAGGGAGATCATTGATCGCCAGGAGATCGAGGTACGGAGAGTGGACACAAAGGACAACACAGCGGACCCATTTACGAAGGCCTTACCCTAGACTCAGTTCGAGCGGCTGATCGAGATGATAGGTCTTCGATACGCCAGTACATGGCCTTAGTGCAAGTGGGAGATTGTTAGTGTATATGCCCTAGAGGCCATTACTGTATCGTACTAGTATGTATATTACTTGATGGAAGCTTGGGATATTCACAGTTGTACTGACAATCTTGCTCAATATAGTAGTATGCTACTTGGTTTGTCTCTGCTTTAATGTGTACTTGTGTGTTTATTTATTATATCACCTATACGCATTAGTAGAGCCCTTAGGATCTTTGCTTGATTGCCGGCGTTGTGATGGCGATCACACTTGTGGGGGCTGGGTAATCTACAAGCACATCCTTATACACGTCCCTAGTCGTGGGAGTATCGAGATAAGGCATCGATACTCCGGAGTAGACTAGCGTATGCGCTTCTCGTCCCAGCACGGGAGACGGTCTGTCCCACAGCCGTCAGTACGTCGTACTTAAGATAGTATGCGGGTGCTCGTTAGGTTACGAGTACACTGGACAAGACTCGTCGGGAACTGATGGTTGGTATTATACCTATCGTCAGTTATCAGTTCCCAGGTGACATGAGTACAGCTTAGTCCGCTGACTTGACACTGTCACTTCGCCTCGAGTGTGTTCCCACTGTTCTTTGATTACTACCCTACCACGGTTCTACTGAGTCGTGCAAACAGGTAGTAGTTGGGAGCAGTCCCGAAGCACTTGGAGGCAGTGACGGTTAGACAGGATTCGTCTCTCCCGGTATTGGGGGTTGACATCGCGCTGTGTCTAGGAGAGCCATTACACGAGTAGTCCCTGGCCAGGGCAAACGAGATATACTGGTAGGTTTCCAGTGTTATCTCAGAGTGTTCTGGGCTTCACTCCGACACGACTTGTACCTCTTTTAGGGGACCGACGTTTATCGCCCCCTAGGCCCGCCATGCGATGTATCAGACGAACAGACCGGACTGTGCGGAGATTGTCACATACAGGCTCAGTAGGAGTTCGGATGGGTTTACCTCATCGGCCTTCTTATCGACACCTACCTGGGGACCGTTACGTACAGCTAGTGCCGCTTGCGGTCTGTGGTTAAACCCACTGCCAGCGTAGTTTCAAGTCTTTAGAGTCCCACACAGAGAGTTTCCCTGCACTGAGCGAAACGTGTAGAGGCCGTATGGTTTTACGGCAGGGCTGCGATCACTTACGTACACTTGTGTGCGTATGGCGTTCGGGCAGGCAGTACTAGTGGGCTTTGGTTTAAGCCGGATCCTAGTATTGTACGGATGGATTTGTTTTGTCTTCTGCGCATCCGCATTCTGCGGAATGCGGATGCAGGTGTGTATGCACAGTTTTCCGGAGTGATGAAGGAGGAGGTGCCTCATTAGGGTTTTGGCAGTTGGTTAGGCCAAAACCGTTATGTGGCGGGCTCATTAGGGTTTTGACAGTTGATTCGGTCAAAACCATTTTGAGGCGGACTCATTAGGGTTTTGACAGTTCGTTTGGTCAAAACCATTATGAGCCGGGGACATTATTTACTAATCCTTTCATTGATAATTATGTTATGGCTAATTACATTGACCATTTGACCATCTTGACTTTGTTGACCATTTGACCAAAGTTGACTAGGATCTTCTTGAAAGATCTAAAGTATTCTTTTGTTTTCTTTTTCTTTTTGTTATGATAATGGTCATGTCATTTGTAGCCATCACCTTTATCTTGATGTGATTAGTAATGATAATGTTTTTGCATTATTGCAACCATGGTTATGTTTTCTCTTGGTTAAGTTTTTCATTTGGTCATTCTCTTTCTCTCTCATAGAAAAGAAATGAGAAACATTTCCATGGTTGCTTCTCCTTCTTCCTCCTCTTGATTTTTCCTTTGATCTCATGTGTTGAGAGAAAAAAGGATTTCACTTGACAAACACATCCATACATCTTCTCTACACATCCTAGGGCTTCTAGATTAGCAATCTCTTTGCCCTAGTTACCTCGGCTCGAGGTGGAGCTCGGCGTACATCTCTCGGGTGGATCGTCTTCGACTCAAAGAGGCCGCGGAGGTGACCAAAGTCCGGATCAACTCTCGGAGCAAGCAAGGAGAAGAACAACAAGAAGAGAAGGAGTTCAAGTTAAGTGACCGAAGTCCGGATCAACCCATGGAGCAAGCAAGGAGAAGAACAACAAGAAGAGAAGGAGTTCAAGTTGAGGTATAACCCCTAACCGAGTAGATAGATCTCAAGTTAGGTTGCTAGTGTGTTGTTTAGTAAAGATCCGGCTTTTACGGTCCATGTTGCCAAGTCCAGAAAAAATTTTGTTTTACCGTTTCCGCAACCCCGAAAGTACCGGGAGAGGTAACGTGGACCTAACAACCGCTTGCGGCTTGTGGATGCTTGATATGATCATCATCTGCTTCCGGCGTATTGACGAGTCTTTAGAGTCCTACACAGAGGTTTCCTGGCTCAAGCGAAACGAAATAGGAGCGCATATGAGATATGTACGGACCGAGAATAATGTGTGTATGTGATACCATATTCCATTCTCGTGATGAATGTATCGATTGGTTGTATGCGATATAACCTAGTTATCGAATCAATGATTGATTCGATAAGCCGATACATTGAATACTAGTCGGTTATGTGCGACATGACCGGATCGTTAAATCAAGTGTTGATTTAATGATTTAATGTATAATTATATATTTGATATATTATTTTGCATTAACTAGTATTGGTTCACTTTAAATGGATTTTCTCACTTGAAGTTCACAAGTTGTATATGTGATATACTTTTGTGCACTTGTTTGTATCATGTTTGATGATACATGCTCACTTGGGTTTGTGTAAAGAATTAAACCTTGGTTATATGAATGGTTAGGGTTTTATTTCATTTACTTATTCATTTATCTATTTGTTAATTAATTAATTTATTTGTTTTTGGCAAATGAAAAGAAAATGGTGGCTTGATTTGTTTTCTAGTTGAAGCTTCATGAAGCTTTGACCAAAGTGACCATTTTGTCTTCATGCTTAACCCTAACCATTCATCTAACCTTAGTCAATTCTCTACACCTAACCATGGTTGATATTATGATAAGTATTCATTTTCTTTTCTATCTTTGAATTAACTTATCATAATATACATCATCTTCTTCTTCTTCTTCTTCAAGAAGAAGCTTGCCTCCATCAATGGCAACTTGATGAAAAGAGTGAGAAATCCAATTCTAAAGTGAACCCACCTCCTATTTCTTCATCCTCTACCTCTTGCCAAGTAGTATAGGGTGTTTTCTTCACAAGTTTCATGACTTGGTGAGGTGGGAGCTTGATCTTGTGATGCCTCGACGTAGATCATCTTCGGCATCGTTGTCGATGACCTAGCCCGCCCATTTCTCCGATGAAGCCGACGCTAGAGCCCGGGATTGGATTTGGACAGCAAGGGGACTTCATCATGGAGCAATGGAGGTGGAGAACCGGATCTACAAAGGTTGTATTTCCGTTCACTTAGTTAAATTGTTAACTAGCTGCTTGTTTCGCCTAAAATTCTAGTTAACGATCTAGTCTAAGGTTTCTCGGCACCGTAAAATTTGAAATTGGCATGGTTGATGCCTTGTGAGACCTCATTAGCGTGCCTAGGAACCCTACACATATATACAACTAACAATCTCCCACTTGCACTAGGGCCAGCTGCTGTAGTATCGCATACCTAGCATCCCGAAGAGTCTCTCAAACTGTATCTGGGGAATGGCCTTCATGAGTGGATCCGCTGTGTTATTCTTCGTGTCAACCCTCCTGACCTCGATTTCCCGGCGATCAACTATCTCCTGGATCAGGTGATACCGCCTCAGAATATGCCCGGATCGCTGATGGGACCTGGGTTCCTTGGCCAAAACCACCGCTCCATTGTTATCACAATACAAAGGTATTGGATGCTCAATGGATGGAACCACTCCAAGTTCAGTAATGAACTTCTTGATCTAAACAGCCTCTTTGGCAGCATCGTTGGCAGCGATGTATTCAGCCTCCATCGTCGAGTCTGCTACGGTTTCTTGCTTGGAACTCTTCCAGCTAACCGCCCCTCCGTAAAGGGTAAAGACAAATCCCGACTGCGACTTAGAGTCGTCCTTATCACTCTGGATGCTCGAATCGGTAAAGGACTCCACTTGGAGTTCTCCGTTACTATACACCAAGAGCATCTCTTTAGTCCTTCGCAAGTAGTTGAGAATGCTCTTCACAGCTGTCCAGTGACTCTCTCCAGGATCAGCTTGATACCTACTCACTACACTTAGTGAGTATGCTATATCGGGTCTGGTACATAGCATCGCGTACATGATAGAGCCTACTGCTGAAGCATAGGGTATCCCTTGCATGCGAGCTCTCTCCAAATCAGTCTTGGGAGACATCTCTTTGGAGAGAGTGAGCCCTGAGATCGTGGGTAAAAACCCACGTTTGGACTCTTCCATACTAAACCTCTTTAGTATGGTGTCAATGTACCTGGATTGGGACAATCCCAATATCCTTTTAGATCTATCTCTATAGATCATAATTCCTAATATGCAGGAGGCATCACCAAGATCTTTCATTGAGAATCTTTGTGATAAGAAGAGCTTCACCGATTGCAGCATAGGAATGCCATTTCCTATCAAGAGTATGTCGTCCACGTACAATACGAGAAAGACAACCTTACTCTCTGCCACCTTCTTGTAGATACAAGGTTCATCTACATTTTTGACGAAATCAAACTCTTTGATAACGACGTCAAAGAAGATGTTCCAACTCCGCGATGCTTGCTTCAATCCATAAATGGATTTAAGCAGCTTGCACACCTTCCCGTTGCTCCCACTATCTATGAAGCCCTCTGGCTGAGTCATGTACACGCACTCTTCTAAATCACCGTTTAGAAAGGCGGTCTTAACATCCATTTGCCAGATTTCGTAGTCATGATATGCAGCGATGGCAAGCATGATCCGAATGGATTTAAGCATAGCCACTGGAGAAAAGGTTCCGTCATAGTCCACACCTGGTCTTTGACGAAAACCTTTTGCAACAAGTCTAGCTTTGAAAGTCTCCACTTTCCCATCTACACCAAGTTTTTTATTGAAGATCCACTTGCTCCCAATGGGTTTTACCCCTTCAGGAGCAACTTCCAAAGTCCATACTTTGTTGGTGTACATGGATTCCATCTCGGACCGCATTGCATCCAGCCATTTCACTGAGTCTCCACTCGTGATGGCCTGCTCGAAACTAGTTGGGTCATCATCAACCATGATGCAATCCTCACTCCCACCATCAATGAGAAAACTGTAGTATCTCTCAGGTGGATGAGGAACCCTACTAGATCGGCGGAGTGGCTGTGGTTTATCGGGAACTACCGAATCCTCTGGTTCTACCAAGTCTTCTGTTGTGGTTTGTGTTGCTGGAACCTCTTCCAGTTCTACCTCAATGCCACTAATCTGTTTCATAAGAAAACCTTTTTCTAAGAAAGTGGCATGTCGAGAAACAAACACCTTTTGTTCCTCGGGATGGTAGAAGATATACCCTTGTGAATTCTTGGGATATCCTACAAACTTACATAAGACTGATCTTGCCTCGAGTTTGTCCGGATTTTGTCTTTTGACATAGGCCGGACAACCCCATATCTTAATATAATTAAGATGTGGTCTCTTCCCTTTCCATATCTCATATGGAGTGGTAGGCACAGATTTGGTAAGAACTCTATTCAATAGGTCTATGGCTGTTTCAAGCGCATATCCCCAGAAGGAAATAGGTAACTCAGCTATACTCATCATTGAGCGCACCATATCTAATAGGGTGCGGTTCCTCCGTTCCGATACACCGTTGTGCTGTGGTGTATATGGAGGAGTGAGCTAAGAGAGAATCCCATTCTCTTTTAGGAAGTCCAGGAATTCATTGCTTAAGTATTCACCTCCTCGATCAGATCGAAGGATTTTAATACTTTTCCCGGTTTGGTTCTCGACTTCTTGTTTATATTCTCTAAATTTCTCAAAAGCTTCTGATTTGTGTTTCATCAGGAACACATATCCGAATCTAGAGAGATCGTCGGTGAATGTAATGAAGTCCGAAGAACCATCCCTGGCATATGTAGACATGGGACCGCATACATCACTACGTACCAGTCTCAAGAGTTCAGTAACTCTTTCTCCGTGTCCAGTAAACGGAGTTTTGGTTATCTTGCCTTTGAGACATGACTGGCAAGTGTCATAAGATGAAAATTCAAACGGATTTAAATATCCATCCTTATGCAACTTAGCTAGTCGTGTCACATTAATGTGACCCAGTCTACAATGCCATAAAAAGGATTCGTTCAGTTCTGAACTCTTCCTCTTGTGTATGTTTGTTATGCTCAGAACTGTTGATTGATTTAGAACATAAATGCCATTACACATCATGCCTGATCCGACCAAATTTTGGTTTAGGAAAATGTTCATAACATTATCCTGTAATACAAAATTATATCCCTCTTTACTCAATAAAGAAACCGATATAATGTTGCATATCAGGTTCGGCATGTAATAGCATTCGTTCAGAATCAATGTATTACCAGTTGGTAATACAAGGTGATATTCCCTGACGGTTTTAGCTGCAACAATTGCACCATTTCCAACCCTTATGTCTTTATCACCTTCTCCAAGTTCTCTACCTTTCTTAAGCCCATGTAACTGATAACATATATGGGATCCTGACCCGGTATCTAATACCCAGGACGTAGAGAAAATGGAGAAACAGTTCTCTGTAACGAACACACCCAAAGAAAATGCATCAACAAGTACTTTCTTCATTCGGGTGGCATGAGAATCCTGGTATTCCCCTATATCCTGTTCAGTCTTATAACTCTTATAAGAAAGAACGGAACCAACGTTCCCCAGCATAGTATAACATGCGGGTTCGGTCAATACATCTATATTATTATCTTTATTAAGGCATGATATGGTCGCTACCTGGAGAGAGAGAGAAGAAAAACACTTAGCGTATGCTCTTGCAAGATCAGATTGGTTATTATCTTATCTAATCAGGATGGCTCCCACTGTTTTTTATCAAATCTTCCTTCAAACCCTAAAAGGAAAGACTAGCTGGGATTAATTACACCCTACACCTTCACCAATCTTTCAGCCAGGCCAGTGTCGGTACTTTGAGGGAGGTTCCCCGTGCTTTCGCATGGACCTAATTAAAGTAAACATCGTTTTCCCAGAGGCGTAACCCCGTTGACACCATTCTAGACACCTACTTGATTGGCTAATTGTCCTGTGTAAAACTCTTCCGGGAGTAACAATTACTCGCAGTGAGTATTGGGATCCAACTATCTTATAGAAGGCATGCAATCTCATTGCAAATCTCAACACTTGAAATTCCCGATAATATTTTGCTCCTAGCGTGTTATGACCTTGACGCATGCCAAACAACCCATAGTTCGCTAGTCAAGTTCAACCCGTACAATTCGTGATTGAATTAAACCCACCCGTACGACCCTTGACGCATGCCAAACAACGTCGTACGAATACCCTAATCCAATCGCATCTCATGCTACAGATAAGTAATAATCAGCTACCGCACATTACGCCTTGACGCATGCCAAACTACCGCAGCACGAATACTAAATATTACTTATCCGAATTGACGGAGGGCTACACAGGTTTTTCAGAAAACCATAAGCGTAAAAAACTTGATATCGTCGTAGAATCGAGTGAATTTTGAAATGGAGTGATTTTGAGGCTTTCCTTAGTTTTGCTAAAGAGGTCACTCCCGGTGAAGGGATCTCGGCTCTTTCCTCATCGAATAAGGTGCAGGATATATCATATATACCGCTATGCAAAGCAAAACTGTAACGTATTAAAAATAATTAAATAAATAAGATCGTTTAAGTGAATTTTATGATTTTCGGTAAAGTAAAACTTATTTTTCGTAAAACTAAACCGTAATTATTTTTCACTATAAATTTAAAAATACCTATTTTAATCATGTAATTACTAGTAAATAGTGTTTATTTAGCCACTTATAAATTTTTAGTTTAATTAAATATTTTTCCTAAATTAATTATTTTAAATATTAACATAAGCTTTATTTACACACTAAATTAGTGTAAATTGCAAATTTGAAGGGGTTTAATTTGCAAAAATGAATCATTGCATATTAGAATCTAGTGTGTATCATGCAAAATTTATTTGCAAATTTTTCCATGATTCTAGAAATTTCTTTAGTTTATTTAGAATAGAAATGAAAGAAATTAAATAAAATCATAAAAAGACATAAAGAGTTGATATTTTGGGCGAAGTTTCTACACTTTTCTTCACTTTTCTCACTCTACTCTCCGTCCTCCATGGTGTGGCCGGCCTCAACCCCCCATGGCAGCCCCCCATCTTCAAAATTTAATTTACCTCCAAAAATCATCAAAAATCCTACAAAAATCCAAATAAAAATCCACAAAATCCTAATTTATTCTTACCCTCTATTCTTTGCTCATCTTTACATGAATTTTGGAGATGGGAAGCATGCATTTTGGAGGCTTATTTTCATATTTGGATTGCATGTAGTGGAGGTATAAATCTTCTTCTTTTAATTTATTGTTATTAGATATTTCTTTTAAGCATAATTAGATTTATTAAATTAATTCTATTTACAAGTTTATAAATTCAAGTTAGGGTTTGTAAAATCAAGTTATGGTTTTATTAATTCATTAGGGTTATAATAACTAGTTTAACAATTTTATAAATGGAAAATCATGCATGGTTGTTATATTGTAAATTGTTATCCAAAATTGTTTAAATTAAACCATTTTTTGAAAACTAGATTTCTATATATTATATATATTGGTGAGATAAATTCCAATTAATGTTTATAACATTAGATTGTTGTTTTAATGAGGGTATTAACTTGTTAGTGGAATGGAAAACTTAATTTGGTTACTAGTTTCTATTAATAATTGAGAAATTGTAAGAAAAATGCTATTTTTGCTAACTAGAATTTGGAAATTCTTAAATAAATGAGATTTAAAATATAAATTATGGTTTCATTATATTACTATTATTATAAAATGTAGTTTGATAAGTTAAACTAGGTAAAATCAAGTTTAGACGTGAAATTGTGGAATTTTGCTTGTAAGATGTTGAAAATTGATAAAGGTTGCAAACTAGAAATTCCAAATTAATACAAATTTGTGTAACAAAAATATAGTGATGGTTTATATAGTCTAGTTATGCTAATTAATGAATATTATGACCATTAGTTTCTTTTAAACATCAAGTTTTGAAGTAAAACGGTAAATTGGCGTTTTCGGGTTTTACGAAATCGGACTGTTTGATCGATTTTTAGGATTTCGATGGATTAAATCATGTTTTATATTATAAGTAATGAATTTTAAACTACGAGTTGTTTTTTAATGTTTATCTCGGTTAATCGGAGTTTGTACGCCGATATCGAGCGATATTTGGTTCTTTTGCGTAAACGGGACATAGGTTTTAGCCTAGGCGCGTTCCGTGCGTCGTTTTGACTTTTGTCCGTGATTCAGTTTACTATACTATATATGTTGCATATAAGTACCTCTCACGTGGACTGCGGGCGATGAAGAAGAGGATAGAGACACCGTCTTCGGCAGACAAGGACCAGGTGAGTAGATGTATATCTACGGGGGAAGTCGGGTGGATGGCGTTTAGCACCCCCGCAAACGTAGAATAGGAATAGTACTTATTGTCATTAGGAAGCTTGACGTGACCTTAGAATTTCGGTGAGTAGGCCCTAGTAATGACCCTAGGTTGGACTAGATTGATTTAGAAAGACCTTACCCGAGTATGAATATCTTGGAGGAGATTTCGTAGGTTTTAGGTAGATACACACACACGCACACACTGAGACTCGATGTGGTATATACGTGTATGTGTATGTATATATAGGACTAGGTGTAGGTATATATATATATACACACAATACGTATATGTGATACAAGGATGTGATATGATACACGGGGATGAAACAATATAACTGGGCTAATGCCGTGATTCTTGGCTACGGTCGTGTTACGATGTTAGCGGATCATTAGGAAATGAGTTAATGAATAGGTATACATAGATAATAAAGGGTGGTGATGATATTGAGCTACATGGGACACTAAAATAGCATCCGGACCGTAACATGTGATTGAATTCTGATATGATATATGCGTGACTTGATTACGACATCATATAGGTGTAACTTAATTGCGATATCATAAAGGTGTAACTTGATTTCGATACCTTATAGGAGTGACTTAATCACGACTTGACATATGTGACTTGATCAAAAAATATGATATATGTGACATGACATTTCTGAGGATAAATTAACGATGTATGTTTATGCTGACAATGATATATGATTGGTGTATGCGATTACAGTATGGTACCTTGATTATGACATGTGTTGATGATGATATTATACGAATTATGAGACACGTAGGTGATACTTGACCCGTACCCCGATTTTGGGATGCCGTATGATGGATTTTACCGTACGAGGTATAGACGTGATGATTGATCCGCACTCTTGATTCGAGAAAGCCGTACTATGTACGTGACGCTATTGAGGCTGGATCGCCGACTATTAGAGATATGGACTTAGACTTTAAGTGTACTTTTATTTCTTATCGACTAGTTTCTTAGGTTTAGTTCCTTAGGAGGTTAGATGGACACTAGTTTAGGCTCGAGTCATATAGTTGTAGTTATACTTGTATATCAAATGAGTGGATAATACATATCCGTCTTTACTTTCACACTGTAATCATCATGGTGCATGTTCATTCATATGTTTCTATAATCAGTATAAAAATCTGCCTGTTAGGACACCAGCACCATTACCGATGATGCGCATATTCCACGCACACTTATTTGCCGGCTCACACACATCATCGTCGGTAATTGCTATGTCACGTACACTTTAGAACATATTATCTTTTATTGATAGAATCAGCTAGCAACTAGATCGATATAATATTGTGATTAATCTCTGGTGTTAGTATAGATATGGTATTTATTACTTAGACATTTCATGCATTCGCATTTTCATGTTATCATGCAGTATTATGGGGCATATGCCGACACTTATCATATGCTTACTCATGATTTTGGGGCTTTGGGTTTCTATGAGATTTCTGGATTTTTGGGGAAAACCGTAAGAATATATATAAAAACTTCTCTCTCTCTCCTCCTCTCTTTTTAAAACATAAGATGCGGTTTTCTCGTGATGTATGTGTCGTCCACCATGAGATTTCATGTTTTCTGTTGGATTTCGAGACCCGATTCGAGGAGTGGATGAACCGTCTCGGGTACATGGTGGGCCCGGTATGGTACCCCGGGGCAAGAAGATCGAGTTGTAGACGATGGGCCTGGCAAGGGAAAGCTACCTACCGGTGATGTCTGGCGCGGCGGATATCCGGAGGATACCGACCGTTGTCGTGAGATTTGATGATATGGGCCGATCCGGACTGACGGAGCCCGAGATATTGAGACTATGAGATATTGAGACTTGAGATTTACATGTTTTGTGTTGATACTTGACATGGATTTCCATGGATTTCATCGTTGATATTTCAGATTTCTATACACATTTTACCAGGATAAAAGCTAATGATTTCTTATACAGATATATCTAGATTTCAGGATTGGTTACTTTACATTCATGGTGCATGCATACTCATTCATATGACATAGTACTATATAAGGCACTGACACGAACACGGAGTATTTGCATTTACACGTAGCTTATTATCCTGTCTTACTTGATGACCGGTAGTATATTAGTATATTATTATGAACTAGGATAGCGTCGTGCATTCGATTTCTTTTCGTAGATGTCTTCTACTCACGAGTTGGCAACTTACCCCCGTTGTGCCAAATTTTATTACAGGTTGATGCACAGGGTTCCTTGGCAGATTGCTGGCACATCATTTCATTCCGGGTGATTTGCACGGTAGGTTGGTTCATTTGTATCTGGACTGCCATTGTATTTTTATTATTTCCTTTGTATCTAGAAAGCTCCATCAACCAAACTTGTATTACTTGATAGATTACTGGACCATTGATTTGTTTCGACCTTAGAGTCGCGCTTGTATTATTACGATATCTGGTGGTTTTGTTTTCTTTGAGTTTTGAGCCTTGCCCTTTGGCGTTGTGTACTATTGTGCATTGGTGTGGTTGTTTCCGCCTTTTGGCGTAGAGCTGGCTCCCGTTTGGGGATGCTTTTTATTGTTTGTGTATATTATACTTGTTGTACCCGTTTGGGGCCAGATTTTACAGAGGAGACTCTGCCGAAATTTTTAGGAAAATTTGCTGATGTTTTTAAACTTGTTTTCTTCATGTCTTCTTTTAGTTCTTCTTCTTTTTATGGTTTAGATTTCTGGGCTTCAGCTTACTTAGGTTACGTTGCGCCTCTAGACGCTTCGTAATCTAAGTGCCGGTCACGTTCCGTACTTTCGGGTCGTGACAAAAACTCTAAAAGCAATCAAAAGCAAACCGAGTGTTGTAGCATCTGCCAGTTTTGCTAAAGAGGTCACTCCCGGTGAAGGGATATCGGCTCTTTCCCCATCGAATAAGGTGCAGGGTATATCATATATACCGCTATGCAAAGCAAAACTGTAGCTACCCTTTTATTTGAAAATTTGATTCTACAGCATCTTTTAGGTTTCTTTTCTTTCATTAATCATATTAATGAAGTCCCATCATTTAAGTCACCTAAACATCACAGATAAATACGACGTACACTTATGCCATCCGTATTCGCCTCGATGTCCCCTCGTGCACCGTTAGGTTAGGTAACTAACGGCAGAGCAAGGCAGGGCTGGCGCGGGTGTAAAACATAAGTAACGCCTATATAATATATCATATATACTATATACAGTATTTATCACAGAACATCACATGATCACATCACAAATTTCACAGCAGAAGAAACGTATGAAACATTGGATATACTAGGACGTCCGTATTTTATTTTGAGTCTCTATAAAACACGGATTCCACGGTCGTGATGAATAGCCAAACCCACACCCCTAGACCCCTACGAGAGCGGCAAGCAACCCTACCAATTCTAGAGTTAGGAGACCCGGACTCGACTCCTCGAGTTGGTCTCCCACTGGACTCCAGAACCCGGTTACTTTTACTCTCCTCCTTGGGTCTATCCTAGTGTGGAAAAGTAAATAATATACAAATGGTGACATCGACCTCATCCCGGAAGTGCCCCAATAAAAGAATATTACATACATTTAAATTTACATGAATGAAAATAAAAACTCCCATCTCACATAAAAACCCCCATCTATTCAAAACGCGACGATCCAATATAACATATCCAGCAACACATAACATCACATGTCATCAACGTAAGTAAATATGCGCATCCTAATTGTCGTTGACATATAGCAACGAAACCGGCGATATCACATATTACACTTACAGTCACAGAAAAGAAAGTGTAAAACTACAACATTTGGAATCCACAATCTCTTTAGACATCGTAAATCCGAAATATCACATATTTCGCATTTCATGCCTAACTTCTATGAATTCCACATATTGTATCACATTCCAGATAAATAGATAGTATTAAACTTTCCGATCGAATAATCAAATACTCAAGATTTCCATAATAGCTCAACACTTGAGCGGAGTTTAAAGATTCCAGAATACGTCATAGTAGCAACGGTCCAGCCGTAGAAGGGTCAAGCCAACGCCTCACACGTGGCACGCCGTACCGCCCCAAACCCTAAGGTTCAAAGGGCAGTTCAATACGGTCACATAATGGAGTTAAGGTTTGTTGTCTTCCAGAGGGTCCATCGCATCACTTGCACGTTTTTCCGAAATATTTAAACCCGAGAAAAATTCAACACTTGAATGTTTTTTGTGCCGGGAAAAATGAGTTAATGATATCCGTTCGAACATTTTAATACTTTCTAAATTATCCGGAATAACAAAACAATATTAAATTCTCCGATCGAATCAACGATTACAAAATGAACCCCTGAAACCTAAACACTTGAGTCAAATTAAAAATACCCAGAAATTCACAATCACAGAATCTAGAATTACTGTGCAAACAGAAGATCCAACACTCACCATACAACCGCGGTTCCACGGCCTAAGTAAGGATTTGCCGCGGAATCGCGGTCAACATTTTGATTCAGGTCCTCGTTTTGCACAATAATTCTTATAAAACCCTGCTGATTTTTTTAGATATTTTTAATTCACAAAAATCCCAGATTTTGAAAATTGTCCAGAGAGGGGGTCGTTTTGTCGTATTCGGGTTCGTTCGGAGTTTTAACTTCGTTAACGCATCGTCTAATACTCTAGCTAGGCTCTGATACTACTGTAGGGTTACTAGGCACACTAACGAAGCTCTACAAGGCATCGACCATGCCAAAATTAAATTTTTATGTGCCGAATAACACTAAGCAAGATCGTTAACTAGAGTTTAGGCGAAACATTTAGCAAGTAAACATCTTTACTCTAAAGGGAATATGAAATACAACCTTCATAGATCGGTCCTTCGCTTCTAAAGCCCCTTGATGAAGTCCCTTCGCTGCGATCAAGGTTCTCCCGGGCTCTTGTATAGCTTCAAGACGCGTGGGATTCGACTTTGCTTGAAGTCTCCGAGGCCGAAGATGATCTACGTCGAGGGAATTCCGACTCAAGCTCCTACTTCACTAACTTGAGAATTAGTGAAGCAAACACCCTATACTAAAGGGCTAGTCTAGTAGAAGATGGAGAAATAGGAAGTGGGTTCTCTTTAGAATTTTATTTCTCACTTTCTTTCTCACTTTAGATCAAACCCTAGCAAGCTTTTCTCTTGCTCAAAGAAGAAGAAGATGATGAGCAAAAGAAAAGAGAATGAGGATAATGATTAAGTCTCATGGCTAACCATGGTGAGTGAGTATCATATACTAACCCTTGTAGAGCCATAACCATAGCTAATTGTGTGATGGTTAGGTTAAAGTCCAAAGTAAAAATAAATCTAGTTGACTTTAAGTCAATGCATCCACAAGCTTCCACAAGCTTCATGCATTTTCCAATTTCCCACTAATTTTGTAATTACTTTTAAACATTAAACCCAATCATAACAATTAGGATGGTGTATGTCTCATACACACAAGTCATGTGTATCATCAACCATGATACATAAAGATGACACATTTTAAACATATATCATATATATGTTAAAGTAGTGTACAAGTGAGAAAACCCCTAAAGTGAATAAGTGTTAGAAAATGTAAATTAGTATATCTAATATACAATTATACACTTAATTATTAAATAAACACTTGACTTAATAATCCGGTCATATCTCATATAACCGGCTAACATCCATCATATCGACTTATCGAATCAACGCTTGATTCGATAACCCGGTCATATCATATATGACCGACCGATACAAAAAAGTCGCGAGAATAGAATACGGTATCACATACACGCATTTATTCTCGGTCTCGCACATATCACATACATGCTCCTATTTCGTTTCGCCTGAGCCAGTAAAACCTCTGTGTAGGACTCTAAAGACACGTCAATACGCCGGCAGTAGGTGATGATCACATTACGCACCTACAAGCCGTCAGCGGTACTAGCTGGACGTAACGGCTACCCGGGTATTGAGCAATCAGGAGATCAGCAAGAAAGCCCGCTCCAACTCCTGTAAAAGCCTGCCGGTAACACTTCCTGTACAGTCCGGTCTCCTCGTCTGATATGTCGCATATCAAGTCTAGGGGTGGTTAACGTCAGACCCCAATAACCGATAAGTCATGCCGATATGAGGCTCATAACGGGTCGAGAAACTACTGGTAACACTTACCAGTAAATCTCTGAATCAGCTATGGCCAGGGACTTCCCTGTCATAGCCAATCGAGCACTGCGCAACATCAAGCCCCAATACCGGGAGAGACGAAACCCCTCCTATCGCTCATTGCCTCCATGTGACTCGGGACTGTACCCAAAAACCACCGTTTTGCATGCCCTCATGGACGTGGTAAGGTGGAAATCAAAGCACAGTGGGAATCACACAAGACTCTATGACGATCTCGGGTCTACAGACTAACCTGCACAAGTGTCACCCGAGAACTGCCATCTGATGTGAGTTATAATACCATCTGGGAGTTCTCGACGAGTCCGTCCAGTGTACCCAGTCTCCACTGAGCACCCGTATACCATCTCTGATGTCAAACACAAATGGATATGGGATCATCCATCGCCCATCTCATGGGTCGAGAAGCGTATATGCTAGTCTACTCTGGTATATCGATGCCCCGTCTCGATACACCCACGACTAGGGACCTTGAAGGATGTACTTATGGACTACCATGTCCCCACTAGTATGATCCGCATCATAGTCCAGGTAGTCAAGTACACATCCTAAGGGCTTTACCAACATGTAACTATAAGGCAGTATAAAGAGACAAGTATACATGCTAAAGTAAAGAGCAACCAGATAGCATACTATCATGACGAGCAAGAAAGTCCTCTCTATATATGTCCAAGCATCCAATATAATATATATCATCTGTACAATACTGGCCTCTAGGGCATACATACAACTAACATATATTATATAGACGTTACTTATGTTTTACACCCGCGCTAGCCCTGCCCCGCTCTGCCGTTAGTTACCTAACCTAACGGTGCACGAGGGGACATCGAGGCGAATGCGGATGGCATAAGTGTACGTCGTATTTATCTGTGATGTTTAGGTGATTTAAATGATGGGACTTCATTAATATGATTAATGAAAGAAAAGAAACCTAAAAGATGTTGTGGAATCGAATTTTCAAAACCAGGTAGCTACAGTTCTTGCTTTGCATCGTGGTGTTCCTTGTAGAACATCATGCACCTTATTCGATAAGGAAAGTGCCGAGATCCCTTCACCGGGAGTGACCCCTTTAGCAATAACTGGCAGATGCTACATCACTCGGTTTGTCATTTGATTGTTTTTCTAGTTATTGCTTTGCACAGTGATATATATGATATATCCTGCACCTCATTCGACGAGAAAAGAGCCGACGATCCCTTCACCGGGAGTGACCTCTTTAGCGAAACTAGCAAAAGCCTAAAAAACACTCCATTTTAAAATCATTTGATTCTACAGCGATATCAAGTTCATTACGCAATAGGTTTTCAGAAAAACCTGTCGTAGCCCTCCGTCATTTCAGATAAGTCCTACTTAGTATTCGTACTGCGTTTGTTGACCTCCGTCAAGGCGTAGTGTGCGGTAGCTAACTAGTATTTATCTGCTTATGCATATGATGCAGATTGGGTTAGGGTAGTCATACGGCCTTGTTGACCTCCATCAAGGGTCGTGCGGGTGGGTTTGATTCAATCAAGAAATGACGGGTTGAACTTGACTAGTAGCCTATGGTTTGTTAACCTCCGTCAAGGTCATAGGGTGCTAGGGGCAAAATTATCGGGAATTTCAAGTGTTGAAATTTGCAATGAGATTGCATACCTTCTATGAGATAGTTGGATCCCGATACCCACTGTGAGTAATTGTTACTCCTGGGAGAGTTTTACACATTACAATTAGCCGATCAAGTATGTGTCTAGAAAGGTGTCAATGGGGTTACGACTCTTGGAAAACGAGATTTACTTTAATTAGGTCCGTGCGAAAGCACGGGGAACCTCCCTCAAAGTACCGACACTGGCCTGGCTAAAAGATTGGCGAACTTATAGCGTGTAATTAATCCCGTCTAGTCTTTCCTTTTAGGGTTTGAAGGAAGATTTGATAAAAACAGTGGAAGCCATCCTGATTAGATAAAATAATAACCAATCTGATCTTGCAAGAGCGCACGCAGAGTGTTTTCTTCTCTCTCTCTCTCCAGGTAGCGACCATGTCACGCCTTAATCAAGATAATAAAACGGATATATTGACTGAACCCGCTTGTTATACTGAACTGGGGAACGTTGGTCCCGCTCCAACTTATAATTGTTATAAGACAGAGCAGGAAATTGGGGATTACCAGAATTCCCGTGCCACCCAAACAAAGAAAGTGCATACCGATACATCATCTTCAGGTGTGTTCATTACATAGAACTGTTTCTCACTATCCTCTGCGTCCTGGGTATCTAATACCGGATCAGGATCCCAGATATGTAATCTATTACATAGGGCTACAGATAGGTAGAGAACTGAGAACGGGTGATAAGTTTCATGAGACAGAAAACGGTGCAAGTGTTGCAGCCAAGTCTGTGGGTCACTGTCACCCTGTATTGCCAGAATATATTGATTCTGAACAAATGTTATTAGATACCGAACCTGATATAGAAAATCATATCAGTCTCTTTATTTAGATAAAGAAGGATATAATTTTGTATTGATTGGATAATGTTTTGAACATTTCCTATATCAAGAGTTGATCGGTTCAGGCACGTTATCTAAAAGCATTGACGTTCTAAATCAAACCACAGTTCTTAGTATAGAGAACACACACAAGAGGAAGAGTTCAGAAATGAACGAATCCTTCTTGAGGTATTGTAGACTAGGTCATATCAATGCGACCCGACTAGCTGAAATTACATATAGATGCATATTTAAATTAGTTTGAATTTACATCTTGTGAAACTTGCCAGTCATGTCACAGAGATAAGATGGCCATAGCTCTGTTTATTGGAAGCAGAGAAAGAGTTAGTGAACTCTTAGGAGGATACATATTGATGTATGAAGGTCCCCTGTCTACACATGCCAAGACCGGTTCTTTGTACTTCATTACCTTCTCTGATGATCTCTCAAGATTCAGACATATATTCCTGTTGAAACACAAGTCCGAACCTTTTGAGATATTCACAGAATATAAGTTAGAAGTAGAGAACCAAAAACGGGTATAAGTATTATGCCCTTTGATGTGATCAAGGAGGAGAATACTTGAGCACAGGATTCCTGGACTATTCTAAGAATGAGATTCTCTCTCAGCATTACTCCTCCGTATACACCACAGCACCTCGGTATATCGGGGCAGAGCAATCACACCCTATTAGATATGGTGTGCTCTATGATGAGTACTACTGAGTTTCCTATTTCCTTTTAGGGAGTTATGCACTTATGAAGTTGCATACCTATTAAATAGGGTTCCGATCAAATCAGTTGCCTACCACTTCATATATGATATGGAAAGGGAAGAGCCCATATCTTCAGTTTGTTAAGATTTGGGGTTGTCCAGCCTATGTCTAAAAGCATAATCCGGTCAAGCTCGAGGCAAAGTCAGTTCTGTGGAAGTTTGTTGGATATCCCAAGCATTCATAAGGGAATATCTTCTACCTAACCGAGGAACAAAAGATATTTTGTTACTCAGCATGCCACCTTTGTGAAAGGGAATTTCTTATGAAGAAATTTAAGGGCATGAGGTAGAACTGGAAAGAGTTCCAGCTATACAAACTGCAGCTGATGATTTGGTAGAACCAAAGGATTCAATAGCAACCAACGAACCTCAGCCTCTCCGCCGATCTAGTAGGGTTTCTCACCCACCTGAGAGATACTTTGGTTTCTCTATGACAGTGGGAGCAAGGATT
Source organism: Agapanthus africanus (assembly GCA_030015575.1). Classification (NCBI taxonomy): domain Eukaryota; kingdom Viridiplantae; phylum Streptophyta; class Magnoliopsida; order Asparagales; family Amaryllidaceae; genus Agapanthus; species Agapanthus africanus. The sequence continues at coordinate 439,258,358 of CM057338.1, forward strand.
GCATCATGAGATGATGACCCAAATAGTTTCGAGCTGGCCATCAGGAGTAGGACTCTGTAAGAATGGCTGGATGCTTATCGATCTGAGATAGAATCCTTATACACCAACAAAGTATGGACTTTGGTTGCTTTATCTGAAGGGTTAAATCCCCATCAGGAGCAAGTATATCTTGAGAAGATTACTTGGTGTACATGGAAAAGTTGAGACTTTCAAAGCTAGACTTATTAAAGGTTTGCATCATTGACCAGGTATGGATTATAATGAAACCTTTTCTAAGTAACTATGCTTAAGTTCATCCAGATCCTACTTGCCACGGCTACATACCATGACTACGATATCTAGCGGTTGGGTGTCATGACTGCTTTTCTAAATGATATTTTAGAAGAGAGAGTCTGTAAGTACACAGTTAGAGGGATTCATAGACAGTGGGAGCAGCGGAAACGTGTGCAAGATGTTTTATGTGATAAAGCAGGCATCGCGGAGTTGGAACATCTGTTTTGATGTGTTAGTCAAAGTGTTTGACGTCATCAAAATGGTAGATGAACCTTGTATATACAAAAAGGTAGTGAGGAGTGTGGTGGTGATCCTCGTTGAGTAAGTGGATGACATACTCTTGATAGGGAAGGAGTTTCCTATGCTACACTCGGTCAATCTCCGCTTATCATAAGGATTCTCCATATAGGATCAAAGTGATACCTACTAAATCCTGGGTTTTGTATCTATGAGATAGATCTAATTGGATGTTAGGACACTCACTAGTTATAGTAAGATAGTATTAAATGATCCTAGGGAGAATCACAGGAAAGGTTCCAGAGTGATAAGGATGACTGAATGTCAGTCACAGGCATTGTCTTTACCCTCAGTAAAGGGACGGTATGTTGGAAGAGTTCCGAGCTAGATACCGTAGCATACTAGACGATAAAGGCTGGATACATCGCTACCAAAGAGGCAGTCTGGGTGTATATTAGTTCATGAGATGAACTTTGTTCCTCCCATTGTGTGACAAAGGAGTTGTGGCTTATTCCTAGGAACGCCCATCCCATCAGTGATCCAGACATATTCTTAGGCAGTATCACCTGATCATGGAGATGGTTGATCTCCAGGGGATCGAGGTTAGGAGAGAAGACTCAGAGGAAAACACGGCGGATCCACTCACAAAGGCCTTTTCCCAAAGAGAGACTTTTATGGGATGGTTGAGTATGAGATACTACAACCACTGCTATCAGATGACCCTAATGCAAGTGGGAGATTGTTAGTTATATGTATGCCGTAGAGGCCATTACTATACATAGGATGTATATTGTAGTGGATGCTTGGACATATATAAGGATGACTTTCTTGCTCGATATGATAGTATGCTATCTGGTTACTCTTTACCTTAACGTGTACACTGATTGTCTCTCTGTTACATGTTGGTAAAGCCCTTAGGATGTGTACTTGACTACCTGGACTATGATGCGGATCATACTAGTGGGGACATGGTAGTCCATAAGTACATCTTTCAAAGTCCCTAGTCGTGGGTGTATCGAGACGGGGCATCGATATACCAGAGTAGACTAGCGTGTAGCTTCTCGATCCATATAGATGGGCGATGGATGATCCCATATCCATTGGTGTTTGACATCAGAGATGATATACGGGTGCTCAGTGGAGACTGGCTACACTGGATGGACTCGCCGAGAACTCCCAGATGGTATTATACCTTACGTCAGATAGCAGTTCTCTGGTGACACTAGTGCAGCTTAGTCTGTGGACCCGAGATCGTCATAGAGTCTTGTGTAATTCCCACTGTGCTTTGATTTCCATCATACCACGTCCAAGAGGGCATGCAATTTGGGTACAGTCCCGAATCACATAGAGGCAATGAGCGATAGGAGGGGTTTCGTCTCTCCCGGTATAGGGAGTTGATGTTGCGCTGTGTTCGATTGGCTATAACAGGAAGTCCTTGGCCAAGGCTGCTTTAGGGATTTACTGGTAAGTGTTACCAGTAGTTTCTCGACCCGTTATGAGCCTCATATCGACATGACTTATCGAGTTATTGGGGTCTGACGTTTACCACCCCTAGACGAGATATGCGACATATCAGACAAACAGACCGGACTGTACGGTAAGTGTTACTGGTTGGATTCACAGGAGTGTGAGCGGGCTTGCTCGTTGATCTTCTGATCGCTCAATACCTGGGTGGCCGTTACATTTAGCAGACCGCTTGCGGCTTGTGGGTGTTTGATATGATCATCACCTACTGCCGGCGTATTGACGAGTCTTTAGAGTCCTACACAGAGGTTTCCTGGCTCAAGCGAAATGAAATAGGAGCGCATACGATATATGTGTGGGACCGAGAATAATACCAATATGTGATACTAAGTTCTATACTCGCGATTTGTATCATCAGTCGGTTATATGTGATATAGCCGGGTTACCGAATCAAGTGTTGATTCGATATATTGATACACTTTATAGTAGTCGGTTATATGCGATATGACCGGATCGTTAAATCAAGTATTAATTTAATGATTTAATATATAATTATATATTTGATATATTACTTTACATTAACTAGTATTGGTTCACTTAAGATTGATTTTCTCACTTGATGTGCACAAGTTGTATATGTGATATATTTTTGTGCACTAGATTGTATCATGTTTGATGATACATGCAAACTTGGGTGTGTGTATGACTTACACCATGTTTAGTTAATGGTTTAGGGTTTTTGTTTATTTTTAGTGAAATAAAATGGTGGTTCTCATTTTCTTTACTTGAAGCTTCATGAAGCTTTCAAGCATTTTTGACAAAGTCCACCATTTTGTTTTGCATGACACTTTTACTAACCTAACCATTAACTTAAACTAGGGTTTAGTCTCTACAAAGGTTAAACTCACCCATGGTTTTAATATGATAGACTTCACTTGAATTTTCTTTTGAGATAATTCATTTTCTTTTCTTCTTCTTCTTCTTTTTCATGCAGTGAAGAAAGCTTGCTAGAAAATTTCAAGTGTTGAAATCAAGTGAGAAATCCAAATCCAAAGTGAACCCACCTCCTATTTCTTCATCCTCTACCACTTGCCATGTTGTATAGGGTGTTTTCTTCACAAGGTTCATGACCAAGTGAAGATGGAGCTTGAGTTTGAGTCGCATCGACGTAGATCATCTTCGGCACCGAAGTCAACGACCTAGCCCAATTATTTCTCCGACGAAACCATCACTAGAGTCCGGGATTCCGATGATCGCAGCGGAGGGACGTCAACACGGAGCTAAAGAAGTGGAGGACCGGATCTACAAAGGTTGTAATCCCTTTCACTTGTTAGTAAAGTTGTTTGCTAGATTATAGTTTCGCCTATCATCTAGTTAACGATCTATATTAGGGTTTCTCGGCACCTAAATTTTTGAATTTGGCATAGTTGATGCCTTGTGGAACCTCTTAAGTGTGCCTAGTAACCCTACAGATGGTCAGTAGGATTCAAGCTATGTTTGTTGGCCTACGTCAAGGCATAGTGTTTGGTAGCTGCTGGGTATTCATTTGTTGCATAGATAGATGCATTAGTTTAGGACAGACGTACAGCCTTGTTGGCCTACGTCAAGGGCATGTACGATGACCTAAATTAATCAGGACAACGACGGGTAGAACTTGACATGTGGCTTATGATTTGATGGCCTACGTCAAGGTCATAAGAGCATGGGATAAAAATTATATCGGGAGTTTCAAACATACAGGAAACTTGCCAGACTTGCGCATACCTTCTGGAGTGTGATAACGTGAGTGGATACCGTCACGTTATCATGCGATGAGAGTTGGATCCCGATTCCCACTGATAAGTTGGTTTACTCTTCGGGTGATCCCGACTAATTCTTCTTTCAGGTTTGGAGGAGAATTTGAGATTACAGTAGGAGGCTTCCTGATTAGATAAAGTGATAACCATTCTGATCTAGGTTAAAGTGCACGCAGAGTGTTTCTTTTCTCTCTCTTTGGCAGCGACCTTTGACTGACCCTAGACTATGACTCAATGACCAAGTTGACCGAACCTTCTTAAAATACTGGCTTTTGGATTGTCTATAGTTGCATAAATCATTGCAGCTCCTTCTTTTACCCTTTGTATTTCTCAGAACACCCCGTATTATTACGGATATCCACTTCCATTGGATAGATCTATCGTATGGTTATATACGAACTCGGAGGGATTTCTTCGAGGATGGATCCTGGTTCAGGAGAAATAGAATTGGTTTATTCAGTTGTTTTCTATTATCACCTTCTCTCAGGTTGCGAGGGCTCCTTGGTTTAGGAGAGTACACCTATTACGCTTATTGGATAATCTTATTCCAAACCATAGGCAGGTGCTGAAAGGTAGGGAATGAAGAAAACCAATTAGCCTAAGTAGGGTGTACAGAAGGTAATAATTAAAGACAAAATAAAGGGATTAGAAAGAGGGCAAAGTAAATTGCGACTGTTATCTTTCACGACCAAACCGCGTACTTCATCGCCACTCCTATTTCACCTTTAATATAATAAAGTATTATTCAGTTGTCTTTTATCATCACCTTCTCTCAAGTTGCGAGTACTCCTAGGTTCAGGAGGGTACACCTATTATGCTTACTGGACATTCTTCTTCCAAACCATAGGCTGGTGCCGAACGGTAGGGAAGGAAGAAAACCATTTTAGCCTAACGATGGTATACAGAAGGTAACGACTAAAGACAAATAAAGGGATTTTGGGAGATGACAAATAAATATACGGTTAAAGTCATGAATTGGATTATGGAAGAGGCATTACTAAGAATACCAGGATACCCATTTGAAACATTTTCATGTTTCAATTAAACTGTGCATTGTTAATTGAAAACTGATTTTCCAATTAAACCCTTGCTCCAGGTTTGTATTTGCCAAGCATGCTTCTCACATCTGTATGGTTTTTCAGATGATGAGTGGGAGTAAGTTCTTGGGAATCAGGTGATCATCCTCATTATATCGGAATTCGTTATAATTGGTGATATTTGAGGAAATCGCCTGGGTACAGTTTTTAACCTACGACGCACAGGTTTTGAGTTATTTAACTCAGCGGACTTATACAGAGTATTGTATGTTGTCCAGTGTCCATCAGGACAAAGGGGTTGGTCCTCGTACTATATTCTATTTACTTATAACTTCTCTAGTTTTTAAACAAGTGTTTCGTAGAAATACAATGTTTAAGTATTGAGAAGTTGTGGGTATAGGAATAAAGTAGAAAACCATCTGTCGCAAGTATCGGGATTCTTCAAAGAAATCGAAGATGTAGATTCTTGTGATTGGTATTTAGTTGATAGTAATGGTTTTGAGAAACTAGCTTCTCTTTCAGGTTACTCATAATTGGATGGATTCCTAAGTTGAGTAATACTGATTAGCCTCTCTCCATTAAGTTGATATGCACTGGAGACAGCTGCATGATTTGAATCTGGATCCAATTAAATAAGTGCCAAAGTTTCTATATTGGATATAGAATGGTTCATATCCTAACGATGTTAAGGCAAGGGGAGTTGTCAAGCTTATGCTTAAAACCAGACACTGGATAACTCAAGGCACGTTTCTGTAATGGCAGTTTGTGGGTTGACCCTAGCTTTGACGAGGGTTGATTTTCTACCATCTGGAAGATCAATAGTGATATTGTTCTTGACTCGCCACAGTTTTAATAAAATATTTTTCAGAAAACAGTAGTGGGGGTATGGTAGAACTGGAAGTGATTCCAGAACCGCAAACGATTACGGAAAATTTAATAGGACCTATATATTCAATCAGGTTTGACATTCCAATAGCCACTCCGCAGACATGGTGGGTAACCTCAAACACCCAACAGGTACTCCGGTAGTTTCAAGGACGGTGACAGGGAGGTTCCTGTTTACCCAGACTTGACACTACTGTTGTTCCAGGCTATGAGACCCGGCAGGAGGTTAAGCGTCGTTCTAAACTTTCTTTAGAAGCGTACGTATATATTATTCTGCCAGAGAGTTGTCGTTGTCAGTGGGAGCAGCGGAAGTATAGTGGGCAAGTTGCTTATGTCTATTTATAGGCTTGAGCACATATAGCGGAGATAAGATCATCTATTTTTGATGTTACAATCATGAGTTTGATTTCATCAGAATAGGGGATGGATCTGTTAAGAAGGTAATAGGGTGTGATGTCCTGGTATTTAGATGACATACACAGAGTAGGAAGTAAAATTCCTATACTACAATCGGTTATACTGCGGTAGTCACACAGTTGTTTCTTCACACAGGATATGGATATAATATCAGACATTTTGGTTACTAGATCTATAGTTTTAGATCTAGAACTGGGTAGTTTCCCAATTTGAGTACTTTGACAGTATTCTAATAGTATTTTAGAATAGATGACTCCTGGCATGGTGGTGTACCAGCAGTTGATGGAGTCACCCTCTCTAAAGGTGTCTTACAGACTGAAAAAGAGAGGGATGTGCATGATTGGCAGATCACTTTCTTAGGCAATTGAGTCAATCATGAGATGTCAAGTACCACACCAGATGTTGTTTTTGCACTAGATGCGATAAGTTTATATTAATCCAATCCTGGAGAAACATAAGGAAGCAGTTTTAGAACATAAGTGCATGTTCTACGGATGTGATGACGGCAGCCTCCTTTGGGGACGGTTATCATTCCATGCTTCAAAGATGATATGGATGACAGAGCGATTGTCAGAGTTACAGTTTTCCCTCTAACGAGGGACAGTATTATGGACAGGTGGTCCAAGAGGATACTGTGGGAGGCATGGTGCGCGATACTGATTAGGTTCAGTTATCAATACAGTCTAAGAAGTTTGGATTTGAAGTTCATTTATGAACTAGGTCCCATCAGATATCCAGACATATTCTAAGACAGGTATTACTTGATTCGGGAGATGGTTTTCTCCATGAACTTGAGTTTAAGAGAGACATAGAAAGAAACATCGGGGCGGATCCACTCACTGAGGCTATTTCTCGAACACAATAGTTTTACAAATGGTCTTTGTGAAACTAATTAGCAGAGGAGTTGGATGTTCAGTATCACACGGGCTGTGAGTATGCGACATCGCAATAATTAGCCTTAAGTGCAAGTGGGAGATTGTTGGATATTGTGCCTTCAAAGTCAATTATTGGATCGCAGGCACGTGATTGCAATGATTGCAGAGGACCTATACCGATATAACAGTCTTACTCGAGATGATAGTATGCTATCTGGTTTGTCTTTATCATCGTGTAGATATTGATAGCGCCCATAGGATTCTTGCTTGACTACCAGCAGTATGATGGCGATCATATATGTGGGAGCTGGGGTCTATAAGCACATCCTTAAAGTGTCCCTAGTCGTGGGAGTTTCGAGACAGGGCATCGATACTCCGGAGTAGACTAGTGTATACAGTCGAGACCCTGACGAGGGGCGGTGGCCGGTCTCACAAGCCACTGGTGTCAGTTGGATCACCTAAGATGTATACAGGTGCTCATTGGGTTATGAGTACACCGGACAGGACTCGCCGGGAACTTGCTGGTTGGTATTATACCTAGCGTCAGATAGCAATTCCTTGGTGACATGTGTACAGGTTAGTTCATCGACCTGAGATCGTCATTTGTCTCGTGTGAGTTCCCACTGTGCTTTGAATTATACCCTACCATGGGTCAAAGGAGTCGTGCAAACAGGTATTTTTTCGGTACAGTCCCGAGCCACATGGAGGCAGTGAGCAGATCGTCGGGGATTTGTCTCTCCCGGTATTGGGGGTGAGATCGCGCTGTGTTTAGGAGAGCCATTACACGAAATCCCTGGCCAGGGTAATCGAGATTTACTAGACGGTATTCCAGTAGTATCTCATGATGTTCTGGGCTGCTCTCTGACACGACTTATATAGCTATTGGGGGTCTGACATTTACCGGCCCCCTAGGCCCTATATACGATACTCATAGACGAATGGACCGGACTGTACGGATATTGTTACTGTCAGGCTCAGTAGGGTTTCTGGATGAGTTCGCTAGTCAGCTTCCCTTCCAATCAATACATAGGCAACCGTTACGTACAGCTAGTACCTCTAACGTGCTAGTGGTTATACCCAGTGCCAGTGTATTGATGAGTCATTAGAGCCCCCACAGACATTTTCCCAAGTTCGGGCGAAACGTTGTAGAGGCCGTATGATTTTATGGCAGGGTTCGGAAAATGCAAATGCGTTTACCCACGTGTCATTTTTCGGGCAGATAATACTGGTAGACTTCGGTTTAAGCCGGATCCAAATATTATACTATGTAGATATAATATCTTTGTCTCAGTTGCATTTGTATTCGGTCGTAATACAAATGCGGGTATCTTTATACTATTAAGGAGTTATCCTAAAATTAGTTTCGGGATCACTTTTGGAAGTTGCCAGTTTCCAGTTTTCTATCACCCGTATTTAACATTCGGTTAAATACGGATTTATCATTCCTTCATTGGGTGAGTCATTGTGTGTTGAAGCTTCAAGATTAGTGACTAGGTTAGTGACTCATTCATTTGCATTAATGGGTTGATGACTAGGTTTCATGATTCATTCTTTTTCATTTAATGCTTTAAGTGAGTCATTCTTTTCTTTATGTGTTATGATAACTATCCTTGATATAGTCACCTTCCTTGATTCCTACACTCACCCCTTTGCTCATCTTACAGTGGCCGGCCCCTTGTGGGAAAGATATGGGTTTAATTCATTTGGCAAAAGCTTATGAAATTTGCTTCATGGAAATTTCATAAGTTCATTTCTCATTTTCACCCGATCCAAATGGCAACTTCTTTAACCATTCGTCCATAGCTTTGGACGTAACGAGACAAAGTGTTCTACTCATTCTCTACATCAATCTTGGTCATCTCTTTTAGCAGACTTGATGATCGAGTTGCCTCGGTTCAGAGGCGGGAGCCCGTTTAAAGATCCGTCGACGTGGTGCCACCTGGACAAGAAGGCTGGAGATCGAGAAGATTGGAGCAGCCGCAACAAAGCATGGGATGATGGTTGAAGACTGAAGGACCCAGATCGTTCGGTATAACATTTTTACCCACTTTATAGTTTGTTAGTTTAGCGATAATGGCAGATCCTGGGATATAGTATACGATAGCGCTCGTTGTAAAGTTTTGTTCCGCATTTTGGCGTCTAAAAGACGGCCGGGACGCTACCGTGTACTTACAATTGAATGGATGGGTTCTGTCGGCACTTCGCATGTGAAACTACGTCGACCCCTGATAATGTGGTCGTACCAAACGCCCCATAAGAGAGGGCTTTTATTATCCTTATCATGTTCCCTAATCATTGTCATAACTTCCTCGTCTGACGGCGACCGTAGGAAAGCGGCCTCCGAACGTATGTAAGGGAAGTAGGGAAGTGATGCCATCGTACCTAAAAAAGGGGGGACCCATTAATATATATATATATATATATATATATATATATATATATGAGTTTGTCTCATGGGACTACTAACTACAAAGCCAGTGGGCCCCACAAAATCAAAATGGCGGCTCGCCAATGATGAGACGAGATAATCATTATGAGAATCCAAAAGGATTCTCATTAAATAAACAGTGGAGTTTAAACAACTCTTAACATCCTCGAAAAGCGAATTCTGTTAAAATGCACAACAGATTCGAATCTGTGAAAAGGGTATTAAAACCCTAAAAAAGAAAAATGCCCAAGAACACCAGGGAATAAAATTTCCAAAAGTCTCTGGGTCTCTCAGAGCTAAGCTCTGTAAGATGGAATTAAATTACTTTATTAATGGGATTAAAACCTAGAAACCCCCATGGTGGGGAAACAAAGAAAATTGAATTAAATTTCAAGAATTCTTAAAGACCGGTGATAGGGTAAACCCTAAGAGGAGAACTAACGATTCTCAAGACCCAGAGTCTTCTTTTTAAAATGTGTTTTTAGATCTCTTAGAGATCAGTTCAAGGCAAGAGCAAATATCTATTGATGGATTTAAAATTCAAAGAAAAAAGGGGGGGTTTCCCCAAGGGGTAAATGTCGTTTAAGATCTTTACCCAAAAAGTGAGTTTTTGCAGAGTTGAACTCTGAAAGATCTATGGACAAAGAGCAAAACTATGAGAGGGGAATTAAATTCTCAAGAAAAGGTTAAGAAAGAAGATGAAGAAATGGTGATCATCTAAAGGGGCCAAACATCCCTTTATAAGACGTGATAGGGTGCGGTTCAGCTTTCTGTTCCCCTAGGCAATCCAACGGTTGTAAGGGTGGATAGCGTTGCACTCACGTGCATGCCATGTGAGAGCAACGCTGGGGGGCATTTGTTCCCTCATAAAAAAAGAAAGGGGGAAAATTCCCCACTATTCAAATCTCACGTGTTAAACACGTGAGCACTTATATGCAAAAGCATATAAGCGCTGCAGTTAAAAACAAATAGACTAAAAGAGCCACACATGTTAAACACGTGAGTGCCTATATGCAAAGTATATAGGCGCTGCAATCAAATAATTGGCAAGAAAAACAGGCCTCGCGTGTTAAACACGTGAGAGTTTATGTGTATATGAGCACTGAAAATAAAGCATGCTAAAACCCATGCTAAGGGTCACGTGTTAAACACGTGAGTTTTCCTGCTGCATTCATTGGCAAGATAGAATTAAATTCTATGTGATAGAATTAAATTCTATTTGGGAACTATTTTCCTTGATCTTTCTAATACGGAACAATTCTTCTCTAACAGAGAATTTTGGACTTAAAATCTAATTGTGATAAAATATCACCAATCAAACCACCTGATAAAATTAAATTCTATGTGGGAAATATTTCCTTGATCTTTCTCAAACTAGAAAGATCTTCTCTGTTAAACATAGGACCCTTGGATCAAAGATCCAACAGTAATTATATAATCACCGCCCGATCATCTGATAGAATAAAATTCTATCATAGAAAAATATTTTCCTAATTTTGTTAAATTAACAAGATATTCAAAGAAAAATATTTCTTAAACAAACAAGAAATCTTTTCTGTTAAACAGAGAGCCTTTGGATTGAAAACCCAACGGTGAATAAAAATCACCAATTAATCTTCTTGATCTCTCAATGAGAGATTTTCTTAACATACTGATTTTTTCCCTTCTCCTATAAATAGGAGTAAGGAGATTAAATCTAAACACACATAGAACTCCCCACAAGCTTCTGCAAAAAAAAAAAATACAGTGAGCACTTGAAAAAGAAAGAGAATTTAATTCTCAAAAGAAGAAGAAGACTTGCCATATTGAAACCCTAGGTAAAAAAACCACAGAGATCATAGTGTCTCTTCTTTGCCTATCTAAGGGTTTAACTCTTCATATAAGAACTTAGTTCTTCCTATGGTTGAGATTTGCACAAGAAAATCTACTCACATGTTGAGAATTTAATTCTTATCGGGGAGATTTTGGTCTGCAGATTCAAAACTTAGGAGAAAAGAACTAGGTCATAGAAGAAAGAAAAATAACAGGAGGATATGGGAATTTAATTCCTCCAAAAATTAGGGTTTAACCCTATATAAAGAACTTAGTTATTCAAAAAAAATGATAATGATTCAAGATCCTCAAAACTGAAATCTTGATGATCATCAATGACTAAAAATGTCATTAACAGGAGATCGATATCTCTAAGAAAACACAAGAATAGCTTGGTGACTCGTTAGTGCTTAGCATTATTATGAAGCCTCACGTGTTTCCAATGTGAGTGCTTCAAACGAACAAAAAGAATAACCAAAACTGCCTCACATGTTTCCCCACTGGAGTGCTTAAAAAAGCGAAACAAGCAAAAGAAAAGCCAATGCTGCCTCACGTAATTCTCACGTGGGTGCCTAAAAAGTAAAGAAAACTTCTTTTTCAATTAGGCAGTCGTCCTAAAAGAAAGCAGCCACGTGTTTTGCACGAGGGATCTAATCAAGTGCTTAGCACTTATGTAAAAGCGGGGAACCGCCCTATATTTGGGGGCCTCACGTTTTTCACACGTGAGTGCCATTGAACTCTAGTGATTAGCACTAATCTAATGCCCATGTAAAACGCACGTGAGCACTGTATGTCTCCGTGCTTAACACTGTGGAGTAATTATATCTCGGCCCAAATTAGCTATGTTTCATGAGGTTAAACCTCTTTGATTTTAAATCAACTAAGCTCATATTGCTCATAGTTTCCCAAACTGATCTTAGTCTCAAAAATGACTAGTGGTCTCCCATTGATGATATCCAAAATGATATTCATCCTATGTTTCCTAAAATAATTTTAGTCTCAAATACGAGTAATGATTCTTAGGTCCACAACATCCTTTTTTTCCCTCAAATGCGGGATTTGGTTCAAAAGGGTACATCTCTCCACACCTCTGATACATGTCATTATAATTCCTCAACTTCTTCAGAGAGGTGGCGGGTCCCGATGACCAACAACTTCTTTCACTGATGCACTTCCAAATTGGTATGCATGCCTCAAATCGGATCGTGCCCCAAATTGGGCGCATTTCATATCTCCATTGTTCACTTCGTCACGTAACAAATACACGTGCGTGCAAGATGAATAACGGACTGAAATGTTCTTAAACTAACATTCGTCCCCAAAACAGGAATGTTGGACTGAAATGTCCCTAAACTAATACTCGCCCCCAAATACGGCGACAAAGGACCGAAACGTCCTTAAATTAACATTTCGCCTCAAACTTGGCGATAATGGACCAAAATGTCCCTAAACTAATGTTCGCCTCCAAAATGGCGATAAAAGACCAAAACGTCCTTAAATTAACATTTCGCCTCAAACATGGTCATAATGGACAGAAATGTCCCTAAACTAATATTCGCCTTCAAACTGGTGATAAAGAACCAAAACATCCTTAAATTAACATTTCGCCTCAAACATGGTGATAATGGACCGAAATGTCCTTAAACTAATATTCGCCTCCAAAATGACGATAAAGGACCGAAACGTCCTTAAATTAACATTTCGCCTAAAACATTGCGATAATGGACTGCGATGTCCTTAAACTAAAATAATCAAGCCCAAATGCTCATATATTTAAGCTGATCTTAATCTCAAACAAGATTAACGATCATTAAATCATTCAAAACCCAAATCTAAAAATATACGGATTTGGACTAATCCACGCCCTACGGACGACAACATAAAATAGTCTCCGTATACAATCCACGGGCAACCAAAATAAAACAAACATACACACGACATGAAGTGAACCTCCGGAGTAGGAGAAAGTGGTTATCGTGATGCGGTAACGTAACTAACTGCAGGGGCTTGCGCCTGTAGGGAAGAGCATCCCCACAATCAAAAACCCCTCGCAAACGAGGGGGAATCTGATAAAGTTTGCTACAACGGCCGCGTCCGTCCAAACCTCCGAAATACGGTACCATAAATCAACTTGGTATCTGTGGAGAGCTGAACATATAAATCCAAAAAGCTCTGCCCCCAGGATTCAGGACAGACGTCCCAACATCCCGGCCCGTCTTCCGGCGGTGAATAGATCCCGGCAATGGAACCAAGAATCTGTTCACCGCCAGAAGAAGGACCGGGATGTTGGGACGTCTGGCCTGAATCCTGGTGGCAGATACTATTTGGATTTATCCGTCCACCTCTTCGAAGATGCCAAGTTGATTTATGGCACCATATATCGGAGGTTTGGACGGACGCGGCCGTTGTAGCAGACTTTATCAGATTCCCCCTCGTTTGCGAGGGGTTTTTGATTGTGGGAATGCTCTTCCCTGCAGGTGCAAGCCCCTGTAGTTAATTACGTTACCGCATCACGATAACCACTTTCTCCTATTCCGGAGGTTCACTTCGTGTCGTGTGTATGTTTGTTTTATTTTTGTTTCCCGTGGATTGTATACGGAGACTATTTTATGTTGTCGCCCGTAGGGCGTGTATTAATCAAAATACGTATATTTTAAGGTTTGGGTTGATTTAAGGATCGTTAATCTGGTTTGAGATTAAGATCAGCTTAAACATATGAGCATTTGGGCTCGATTATTTTAGTTTAAGGACATCGCGGTCTATTATCGCCATGTTTGAGGCGAAATGCTAATTTAAGGATGTTTCGATCCTTTATCACCATTTTGGAGGCGAATATTAGTTTAAGGATGTTTCGGTACATTATCGCCATGTTTGAGGTGAAATGCTAATTTAAGGACGTTTTGGTCCTTTATCGCCATTTTGGAGGCGAATATTAGTTTAGGGACATTTCGGTCCATTATCACCATGTTTGAGGCGAAATGTTAATTTAAGACCGTTTCGGTCCTTTATCGGCATTTTGAAGGCGAACATTAGTTTAGGGACATTTCGGTCCATTATCGGCATGATTGAGGTGAAATGTTAATTTAAGGACGTTTCGGTCCTTTGTCGCCATATTTTTGGGTGAGTATTAGTTTAGGGACATTTCGGTCCAACATTCCCGTTTTGGGGACGAATGTTAGTTTAAGGACATTTTGGTCCGTTATTCATCTTACACGCACGTGTATTTGTTTCGTGACGAAGTGAACAATGGAGATATGGAATGCGCCCGATTTGAGGCACGATCCGATTTGAGGCATGCACGTCAATTTGGAAGTGCATCGGTGAAAGAAGTTGTTGGTCATCAGGACCCGCCACATCTCTGAAGACGTTGAGGAATTACGACGACATGTATCAGTGGTGTGGAGAGATGTACCCTTTTGAACCAAATCCTGCATTTGAGGGAAAAATAGTTTTTGTGGACCTAAGAATCATTAGTCATATTTGAGACTAAGATTACTTTAGGAGACATAGGATGAATATCATTTTGGATATCATCAATGGGAGACCACAAGTCATTTTTTAGTCTAAGATCAGTTTAGGAAACCATGAGCAATATGAGCTCGGTTGATTTAAAATCAAAGAGGTTTAACCTCAGGAAACTTAACCGATTTGGGCTGAGATATAATTTCTCCACAGTGCTAAGCACTGAGACATACAGTGCTCATGTGCATTTCACGTGGGCATTAGATTAGTGCTAATCACTAAAGTTCTGTGGCGCTCACGTGTGAAACACGTGAGGCCCCCAAATATGGAGCGCTGCCCTTCTTTTACAGAAGTGCTAAGCACTTGATTAGATCCCTCGTGCAAAACACGTGGCTACTTTCTTTTGGGAAGGCTGCCTAATTGACAAAGAAGTTTTTCTTTGCTTTTTAGGCACCCACGTGAGAATCACGTGAGGCAGGTTTGGCTTTTCTTTTGCCTGTTTCCCTTTTTTAAGCACTCCCATGGAGAAACACGTGAGGCAGTTTTGGCTATTCTTTTTGTTCGTTTGATGCACTCACGTGGGAAACACATGAGGCTTCATAATAGTGCTAAGCACTAACGAGTCACCAAGCTATTCTTGTATTTTCTTAGAGATATCGATCTCCTGTTAATGACATTTTTAATCATTGAGGATCATCAATATTTCGGTTTTGAGGATCTTGGATCATCATCATTTTTTTGAAGAAATAAGTTCTTTATATGGGGTTAAACCTTAATTTTTGGAGGAATTAAATTCTCATAAGCTCCTGTTATTTCTTTTTCTTTTATGACCTAGTTCTTTTCCCCTAAGTTTTGAATCTGCAGAACAAAATATCCCCGATGAGAATTAAATTCTCAACTTGTGGGGAGATTTGCTTCTGCAAATCTCAACCAGAGGAAGAATTAAGTTCTTATATGAAGGGTTAAACTCTTAGATAGGCAAAGTAGAGACACTATGATCTCTATGTGTGTTTTTTTTACCTAGGGTTTCAATGAGGCAAGTCTTCTTCTTCTTATAAGAATTAAATTCTCTTTCTTCTTCAAGAGCTTGCTGTATATTTTTTTTGCAGAAACTTGTGGGGAGTTCTGTATGTGTTTAGATTTAATCTCCTTGCTCCTATTTATAGGAGAAGGGAAAAAAATCAGTATGTTAAGAAAATCTCTCATTGAGAGCTCATGGAGATTAATTGGTGAATTTTATTCACCATTGGGTTTTCAATCTAAAGGCTCTCTGTTTAACAGAGAAGATTTCTTGTTTGTTTAAGAAATATTTTCCTATGAATATCTTGTTAATTTAACAAAATTTGGAAAATATTTTTCTAAGATAGAATTGTATTCTATCAGATTATCAGGGGGGTGATTATATAATTACCGCTGGATTTTTGATCCAAGGGTTCTCTGTTTAACAGAGAAGATCTTTCTAATTTGAGAAAGATCAAGGAAATATTTCCCACATAGAATTTAATTCTATCAGGTGGTTTGATTGGTGAAATTTTATCACAATTGGATTTTAAGTCCAAAATTCTCTGTTAGAGAAGAATCTTTCTGTATTAGAAAGATCAGGGAAAATATTTTCTAAATAGAATTTAATTCTATTACATAGAATTTAATTTTATCTTGCCAAAGAGTGCAGCAGGAGAACTCACGTGTTTAACACGTGACCCCTGGCATGGGTTTTAGCATGCTTTATTTTCAGCGCTCATATGCACATAAACTCTCACGTGTTTAACACGTGAGGCCTGTTTGGCTTGCCAATTATTTGATTGCAGCACCTATAGGCACTCACATATTTAACACGTGTGGCTCTTTTAGCCCATTTATTTTTAACTGGGGCGCCTATATGCTTTTGCATATAGGTGCTCACGTGCTTAACACGTGAGACATGAATAGTGAGGAATTTTCCCCCCTTCTTTTTTTTATGAGGGAACAGCCCAGACATCAGCTTATGAAACGAGCTTTGTCTTTCGCTTTCGTTAATGATACTATATATAAGAGATCGTTTGACTGTCTATGGCTAAGATGCCTGGGGCCGGAGGAAGCATAGAAAGTCGTTCAAGAAACTCACGACGGACTGTACGGTTCTCATTAAACCGAGCCAAAGATGAAGCTGAAAATAAAAAGAATGGGTTACTATTGGCCCACAATGATTCAGGACTGTCTCGAATATGCGAAGCAGTGTCACTCGTGCCAAATCCAAGGGGACTTCATCCATCAACATCCAAATTCTCTACACGCGACAGTGGCCAGCTGGCCGTTCGGGATGTTGAGAATATATATAATTGGACCCATTGAACCGCATCGTCCAAAGGACATCGGTTTATATTGGTGACGACCAACTACTTTTCCAAGTGGGCAGAAGCAGTACCACTAAGGGAGCTGATGACGGAGAATATCCTCCATTTCTTCAGAACACATTTCATCTATCAGTTCGGCACGCCGCGACGAATTATCTCGGATAATAGGCCAGCCTATTGAAGTCATAAAATCAGCCGCTACGCACAGCAACATAAAATAAATTGGAGATACTCTTCAGTTTATAATCCTCGGGCCAATGGTCTAGCCGAAGCTTTCAACAAGACCTTGATAAAGATTATAAAGAAAACGGTGTCCAGAAACAAAAAAAACTGGCATGAAAGGTTGCATGAAGCTCTCTAGGCGTACCGAACAACGTTCAATACGGCCACGAATACAACACTATACGTGTTGGTGTTCGGCACGGCCGCAGTGCTCCCACTGGAAATAGAGCTCCCCTCTCTACGGGTAGCGGTTCGATACGAGCTGACAGATGAAGAAAATGCTCATCTTAGGCTTGAGGAGATGGACACCCTCGACGAAACTCGCCTTATAACACAGAAAAATTCGAAGGCTTATAAGGCAAGGACGACACGAAAACTGACTAAGCCGAGAACATTCCACCAAGGCGAACTCCTGCTAGTCGTTAAAAGACCAATGATCCCCAATCGTGCAAAACGAGGGAAGTTTGAGCCGAACTATAAAGGCCCATAAATCATAGACAAAGTCTACCAAGGTGGAGCCTACCTGCTCATGGATATGCATAGCGAAAGACCCTTCCAGCAAATAAACGGTCGATTCCTCAAAAAATACTACGCTTGACGAGTCACGACCTAGGTCAATGATAGATGACGACGCTTGTGTCCGCTCGCTATCTTCCTGAGTCAGAATTTCGAGAGTAGTATCCAAAAGCTCCGTCGCCTCAAACATGGCAACATTAGACCGAAATGTCCTTCAACTAATATTCGTCCCCAAAACGGGAACGTTGGGCTAAAACGTCCCGAAACTAATACTCGCCTCAAAAATGGTGATAATGGACCGAAATGTCCCTAAACTATAATTCTTCCCAAAAACGGGAATGTTGGACCGAGAAGTCCCTAAACTAACAATCCGCCTCAAATATGGCGATAGTGGACTGAGATGTCCCTAAACTAATAAAGGACCGAGATGTTCTCAAACTAGCAATAGACCGAAACGTCTCTAAACTGATGTCAGACCGAGATGTCCCTAAACTAACAATGGACCGAGAAGTCCTTAAACTAAAAATTCGCCTCAAACATAACGATAATGGACCGAGAAGTCCTTAAACTAAAAATTCGCCTCAAACATGGCGATAATGGACCGAGAAATTCTTAAACTAAAAATTCGCCTTGAACATGGAGATAATGGACCGAGATGTCCCTAAACTAACAATAGACCGAGAAGTCCCTAAGCTAAAAATTCGCCTCAAATATGGAAATAATGAACCGGGAAGTCCTTAAACTAAAAATTTGCCTTGAACATGGCGATAATGGACCGAGAAGTCCCTAAACTAAAAATCCGCCTCAAACATGGCAACATTGGACCGAGACGTTCCTAAACTAGAGCATCACCTCAAATACGGCGTGTTACCCCAAACAGGGCGATAATGGGCTGGAACGCCCCTAAACTAGCGCATCGCCCTAAATACGATGATACACTCCTTTGAGATCTATATTGCAATCAAAGTCCTAGCGGCGAAGGTTGCATCTCAAGTCCCACAGGCAGCACAGCTACTCCAGCAATGAAGTCACCCCAAGTCCCACCGGCAAACAGAAGGGTCACTCGCGACGAAGACATTCTTGAGAGTTTCATCTCATTAAAAAAACGGTATGTCCACAAGAGAAATGGGCACGGATGAAAAGACGAAAGGGTGCCGTGAGTAAAAACAGCAGGACTACCAGCGTGTTGTGAAAACCCCGAAAAGGGCGCAAACTCGTAAAAAAAAATCATGTTCACTTGAAAGGTCATCTCGATGTTGTAAGGAGAAAATACTTACGTGAGATCTTTACGACTCACAAAGGAGCAACACGGTTAGGAATCCCCATGATTCCTAAGGAAAAACTACACTTGCGAGATCCTTACGACTCGTAAGGAGAATTTCCCCATATGAGACCCTCACGGCTCGTAGAATTCAAAAGCCTTAAGCTACATGGATCTAAATCTGTTCCTAAGACGTCATATTCCCTTAATATTTCCCTACATGCGGTCCTATATTGACCCTTGTATACAATCCATGGCCGTAAATAAATATTCTCCCACCAAATTCCACCAATGGCGAGAAATGTCCCCATATGGTGAGCGACACTTGTAAGTCCTCTTGACTTATAAGGAGAAAATACTCTTATAAGATCCTTACAACTTATAAGAGAAAACACACTTAGGAATCCTCACAACTCCTAAGGAGAAAATACACCTACGAGATCCTCTCGACTTGTAGGGAGAAATACCTTTTATGAGACCCTTACATCTCATAAAGTCAAAAAACCTTAGTCGACAGGATCCCAACCCTGTTTGCTAAGCCACCTTTGTCCAAACCAACAAAGGAAAATGATGACTCGTTCCTGGAAACATTCCAGTTGTAGAGATGTTGATGCCGAAACAGGTATCAAATTTAAACTTTGTCCAAACCAACAAAGGCAAATGATAATTCGCTCCTGGAAATATCCTAATGGTAGTAATGTTGATGCCAAAATTGGTATCGGATTTCAAATCCCCAACTCAAAAAAAAATAATAAATAAATAAAAACAATAAAAATAAAATAAAATAAAATTTAAAAAATAACCGAAATGGTAGGGTAACTCGCAATAAAAAGCAGCGAGTAAAAATATTTAAAAAATAGCCGAAATAATTGGGCACCACGGATAAAAGGACGAAATGATTGTGCAATCGCGACTTTCGCAATATAAAAAGCTGAAAAGATAGAGTATCACGGAAAAAAATGAAAATGAAACTTTTCTACCCTGCAAGTATATCCATATTGATACTTGTATACAATCCATGGGCACAAATGAAAGAAAGGGAACCATATTTTCCCACCACATTTCGTCAAAAGGAGCTCCAAATCTTGACAGTACATATATAACCTATAGACTATCCATGTGTCCCCTCCCCCCTCATTTCAGTAGGATGTGGACGCAACTATTAAATGAAATTCTAGCAACGGCATATTACTAGCTCCGGACTTCAATTTCAATACATACAACATGGAGGTCCTACAGATGTCTACCCCAGTTCAGCAAAAAATCGGCACAACATCGTCAAAGCAAAAAACGAAAAGACAGCATATTCCCATCTTCGAGTCTTGACGACAACTCATATAAAGCCTAAAAGACCATTGGAGATCATCCCATCCCAGATGGGTGCGGTTATGACTCATCGGGGCTCCAAATTGAGCCTAACCTCAGGCAAAAAGCGTCATGGCAAATTCCTAACGCTTGCTCTTCCGACGGTAATATGACCTAAGGAGATTACTTAAAGACGTCTTGTCCAGCCCCCAAAGGGATCAGAAACACGACAGTCGCGGGGCTACTCAAACAGCGGCTTAAAGACTGCATATCGAGGAATACATCAGCCAACGCGACGGTACCACAGACTAAAACCTAGTACCATAAACCTAACGGACCTCTGGCATAAAAAGAATGGGGTTATCTACATACAACGTTAGGACAAGGTTGCCTGTAAACCAAAGGGAGGTAAACTAAAGATACTTTGAAATGGGTACATAAACTGAAAGTGTGTCTTAGCACCTCTATTAGGTTTCCACATACATCAATTATGCAATTTTAAAAAATCTAGAGGTTTAAGCTACACTATCCTAGAATCGAACTAGAGAATTAGGGTTTTATGCAAGCTAACTAGTTCAATAACTAAGTGAAGAGGATTACAACATTTGTAGACCAAGTTCTTCACTTCTATAGCTCCAAGTAGTAGTCCCTAAGCTCTAAGTAGTAGTCTCTAGAATTCTTCTTGGCTCCACTTGAAGAAAGGATCGAGTTTGCTATGTGATCTTCGAAGTCGAAGATGATCCACCTTAAAGACTCTCTAGGTCAAGTTAACTCTTCACTAATCAAGGTATTAGTGAAGCAAAACAACCTAAACTAATGAGCTAGATTAGCGTAGGTTGATGAAGTAGGAATTTAGCTCACTTTAGGAATATTTTCCTCTCTCTCTTTTATCAACTCAAGAAAAACCCTAGATAGGTTTCAAGAAGAAGAAGAAGAACTTGGGTGTGTGAGAAAAATATCTAATATCAAGTGAGAGAATGAACCATGGGCTCTAGATAAATATGAGATGAATAAATATCTAAGGTAAAAACAAAAGAGAGAGATGAGTTATGGCTTCTCAATGCTTCTACAAGCATCCATGCCATGACTCATTTTCTCTCTTTTAATTTTCTTTTAAAATTAAATCATCACATGATATCTTTTTCCCTAGGTGTTAGTCTCATACACCCATGTTCTATGTATCATCAACCATGATACAAAATCCAAATACATATATAAATATATATCACATATATATTAAATGTATTTCAAGAGAAGAAAATTATTAGTGAGCTTTAATATTAGTTAATATATAAATATATTAAATATAAATATATATCAAATTATTAAATCAACACTTGATTCAATAATCCGGTTATATTATATATAACCGACTAATATCATATAAATATGTATATCAAGTTATCAAATAAACACTTGATTCAAAAATCCGGTTATATCACATATAACCGACAATATTCAATATTCAATATCAAATATACACTTGATTCAATAATCCAGTCATATCATATATAACCGGCCAATATCAAATATATATACATATAACAAATCATTGAATCATCACTTGATTCAATAATACGGTTATATCCTATATAACCTAACCAATATCAAATATAGAGAGATTAGAATACGGTATCACATACTCGTATTTGTTAGTTATATGTATGCCCTAGAGGCCATTACTGTACATTGGATGTATATTGTAGTGGATGCTGGGACATATATAGGGAGAACTTTCTTGCTCGACATGATAGTATTCTATCGGTTACTCTTTACCTTAACGTGTACACTGATTGTCTCTCTGCTACATGTTGGTAAAGCCCTTAGGATGTGTACTTGACTATCTGGACTATGATGCGGATCATACTAGTGGGGACATGGTAGTTCATAAGTACATCCTTCAAAGTCCCTAGTCATGGGTGTATCTAGACGGGGCATCGATATACCAGAGTAGACTAGCGTATACCTTCTCGACCCATACAGATGGGCGATGGATGATCCCATATTCATTAGTGTTTAACATCAGAGATGATATACGGGTGCTCAGTGGAGACTGGGTACACTGGACGGACTCGCCGAGAACTCCCAGATGGTATTATACCTTACATCAGATGGCAGTTCTCTGGTGACACTGGTACAGGTTAGTCTGTAGACCCGAGATCGTCATAGAGTCTTGTGTGATTCCCACTGTGCTTTGATTTCCACCTTACCACGTCCAAGAGGGCATGCAAAACGGTGGCTTTTGGGTACAGTCCCGAATCACATGGAGGCAATGAGCGATAGGAGGGGATTCGTCTCTCCCGGTATAAGGAGTTGATGTTGCGCTGTGTTCGATTGGCTATAACCGGAAATCCCTGGCCAGGGTTGCTGAGATTTACTGGTAAGTATTACCAGTAGTTTCTCAAACTGTTATAGACCTCATATCGACATGACTTATCGAGCTATTGGGGTCTTACGTTTACCACCCCTAGGCAAGATATGCGACATATCAGACGACGAGACCGGACTGTACGGTAAGTGTTACTGGTTGGATTCACAGGAGTATGAGCGGGCTTGCTCGTCGATCTTCTGATCGCTCAATACCCGGGTGGCCATTACATTTAGCAGACCGCTTGCGGCTTGTGGGTGTTTGATATGATCATCACCTGCTGCCGGCGTATTGACGAGTCTTTAGAGTCATATACAGAAGTTTCCTGGCTCAAGCGAAACGAAATAGGAGCGCATATGAGATATGTGCGGGACCGAGAATAATGCGTGTATGTGATACCGTATTCTATTCTCGCGATGAATGTATCAATTGGTTGTATGCGATATAACCTAGTTATCGAATCAAAGAATGATTTGATAAGCCGATACATTAGATATTAGTCGGTTATATGTGATATGACCGGATCATTAAGTCAAGTGTTGATTTAATGATTTAATGTATAATTATATATTTGATATATTACTTTTCATTAACTAGTATTGGTTCACTTAAGATGGATTTTCTCACTTGATGTAAACAAGTTGTATATGTGATATACTTTTGTGCACTTGTTTGTATCATGTTTGATGATACATGCTCACTTGGGTTTGTGTAAAGAATTAAACCATGGTTAAGTTAATGATTAGAGTTTACATTTTTCTTATTCATTTATTTTTTTTTCATTTTGGAAAGAAAAATAAGTAATTGTGGCTTTCTTTGTTTGCTTGTTGAAGCTTCATGAAGCTTTGAACAAGTCCACCATTTTTGTCCCAATCTTAACCCTAACCATTCAAACTAACCATAGTCTACTATCTACACCTAACCATGGTTGCCATATGATAAGTATTCATATTATTTTCTATTTTGAAAATACTTATCATATTATCATCTTCTTCTTCTACTTCTTCTTCAAGAAGAAAGCTTGCCACCATTAATGGCATCTTGATGAAAAGAGTGAGAAATCCAATTCTAAAGTGAACCCACTTCCTATTTCTTCATCCTCTACCACTTGCCAAGTAGTATAGGGTGTTTTCTTCATAAGTTTCATGACTTGGTGAAGTTGGAGCTTGATCTTGAGTTGCCTCGACGTAGATCATCTTCGGCGTCGAAGTCGACGACCTAGCCCACCCATTTCTCCGATGAAGCCGACGCTAGAGCCCGGAATCTGATGATCGCAGCGAGGGGACATCATCACGGACCTATGGAGGTGGAGGAACGGATCTACAAAGGTTGTATTTCCGTTCACTTAGTACTAAAGCAGTTTAGTAGCTTGTTGTTATCGCCTAATCTCTAGTCAACGATCGCATTAGGGTTTCTCGGCACCGGAAAAATTTGAATTTGGCATGGTTGATGCCTTGTGGAACCTCCTTAGAGTGCCTAGGAACCCTATAGTGGTATCAGAGCCTAGCTAGAGCCTTAAGCGATGCGTAGACGGAGTTAGAAGTCCGATCGAACCGAAACCCTAATTCAAAGTTGCTCTCTGTACATTTTTTGAAAACGGGGATTTTTGAGAATTAAAAATATGCAGAAAATCAAGCAGGAATTTCTAAGAATTACTGTGAAGCCCGAGCACCTAAATCGATAATAGCGCGGCGGAACCGCGGCATTTGCATGCCTAATGCGGCGGTTCCGGGGCCACTTGGTCTCTTCAGACAATTATTTCTGCACAGTAATTCTTATATTTTGTTGCTGTATTTTCTAAGAATTTTTAAATCTGACTCAAGAGTTGAGTTTTCTGGGTTGTATTGGGGACTCGGTGTTTCGATCGGATTGTCTAATTTTGTCTGTGTGCTTTTCCGAATAATTTTAGAATATGTTAAAAAGTTCGACCGGATATAAATACCCACTTTTTCCCCTGCCGGGAAATTTCCAATTATTGGACTTTTCCATAGTTTAATGACGTTCTAAGTAGTGCAAGTAACGCGATGGTCCCTCTAGAAGACAACAAACCTTAACTCGATTATGTGACCGTCTTGAACTGCCTTTTGAACCTTAGGGTTTGGGGCAGTACGGCGTGCCACATGTGAGGCGTTGGCTTGACCCTTCTACGGCTGGACCGTCGCTACTGTGGCATGAAGTGGATGTTTTTAGACTTATTTCATGTGTTGAGCTGTTTCGGGAAAACTTGGGTGTTTGACTGTTCGATCAGAAAGTTTAACATTTTCTATTTATCTGGAATGAGATACAATACTTAGAATCCACAAGGAGTTATGAGATAACTGATATGAATGTTATAAACATAGCACTTTAGTCTCGCTTGATCGGTTGCCACGGAGTTTCGATGCGATCAAAAGTCCGTCGCAATCACGTAGCGTACGCGGATACTCGCCGGGTAAAACTTCTACACCCCATAGCCCCGACCAAGTGACTGTAGGAGAACCCCGTCACCGAAAGCATCCGTTCGGGTGCTCGCGGCAGTGGTGTTCCGCCTTGGTGCACTTCATCGACGGTATCGAAGGTGCGGCCGTCTACTGAAGTTGTGACAAGCATTCGATCAAAATGCCGGGAATCTTGTTGAATTGTCCGACTTGATATTGAAAAGTGTTATCGATAATGAGACTAAAATGCGGGGTTTATAATTGTTAGGCATGCGATGTCTAAGTAATTCATTTAATTAGGCATGCGATATCTATGGAGGTTGCGGATTCCAACTGTTGTAGTTTTACACTTTCTTTTCTGTGACCGTAAGTATAATATGTGATATCTCCGGTTTCGTTGCTATATGTCAATGACAATTGGGATGCGCATATTTACTTACGTTGATGACATGTGATGTTATGTGTCGCTGGATATGTTATATTGGATCGTAGTGTTTGAATAGCCGGAGGGTTTTATGTGAGATGAGTGTTTTTCATTTTCATTCATGTAAAAACTTGTATGTAATATTCTTTTATTGGGGCACTTCCAGATTGCGGAAGATGTCACCGTTTGTATATTATTTACTTTTCCGCACTAGGATAGACCCAAGGAGGAGGGCACAAGTAACCGGGTTCTAGAGTCCAGTGGGAGACCAACTCGAGGAGTCGAGTCCGGGTCTTCTAACTCTAGAATTGGTAGGGTTGCTTGCCGCTCTCGTAGGGGTCTAGGGGTGTGGGTTTGGCTATTCATCACGACCGTGGAATCCGTGTTTTATACTGGCTCGTATTGAAAACACGGACGTCCTAGTATATCCAATATTTCATATGATTCTTCTGCTGCGATATCTGTGATGTGATCATGTGATGTTCTGTGATAGATACAGTATATAGTATATATGATATATTATATAGGCGTTACTTATGTTTTACACCCGTGCTAGCCCTGCCCCGCTCTGTCGTTAGTTACCTAACCTAACGGTGCACGAGGGGACATCGAGGCGAATGCGGATGGCATAAGTGTACGTTGTATTTATCTGTAATGTTTAGGTGATTTAAATGATGGGACTTCATTAATGTGATTAATGAAAGAAAAAGAAACCTAAAGATGTTGTGGAATCGAATTTTAAAACAAAACAGGTAGCTACAGTTCTTGCTTTGCATCGCGGTGTTCCTTGTAGAACATCCTGCACCTTATTCGATAAGGAAAGGACCGAGATCCCTTCATCGGGAGTGACTCCTTTAGCAATAACTGGCAGATGCTACAACTCTCGGTTTGTCTTTTGATTGCTTCTATAGTTTCTGCTTTGCACAGTGATATATATGATATATCCCGCACCTCATTCGACGAGGAAAGGGCTGGCGATCCCTTCACCGGGAGTGACCCCTTTAGCAAAACTAGAAAAGCCTCAAAAACACTCCATTTTAAAATCATTTGATTCTACAACGATATAAAGTTAATTACGCAAAGGGTTTTCTTAAAAACCTGTCGTAGCCCTCCGTCATTTCAGATAAATAATAGTTAGTATTCGTGCTGCGTTTGTTGACTCGGTCAAGGCGTAGTGTGCGGTAGCTAATTACTGCTTATCTGCAAAGCATATGATGCGATTGGATTAGGGTAGTCGTGCGGCCTTGTTGACTCAATCAAGGGTCGTGCGGGTGGGTTTAATTCAATCGAGAAATGACGGGTTGAACTTTACTTGCGGTCTATGGTTTGTTGACTCAGTCAAGGTCATAGATCGCTTGGGGCAAAATTATCGGGAATTTCAAGTGTTGAAATTTGCAATGAGATTGCATACCTTCTATGAGATAGTTGGATCCCGATACCCACTGCGAGTAAGAGTTATTCCTGGGAGAGTTTTACACATTACAATTAGCCGATTAAGTAGGTGTCTAGAAAGGTGTTAACGAGGTTACGCCTCTGGGAAAACGAGGTTTACATTAATTAGGTTCGTGCGAAAACACGGGGGACCTCCCTCAAAGTACCGACACTGGCCTGGCTGAAAGATTGGCGAACTTGTAGTGTATAATTAATCCCGGCTAGTCTTTCCTTTTAGGGTTTGAAGAAAGATTTGATAAAAACAGTGGGAGCCATCTTGAGTAGATAAAACAATAACCAATCTATTCTTGCAAGAGCGCACACTGAGTGTTTTCTTCTCTCTCTCTCCAGGTAGCGACCATATCACGCCTTAATCAAGATAATAATACGGAATATTGACCGAACCCACTTGTTATACTGTGCTGGGGAACGTTGGTCCCGCTCCAACTTATAATTGTTATAAGACAGAGCAGGAAATTGGGGAATACCAGATTTCCCGTGCCGCCCAAACGAAGAAAGTGCATATGATGCATTTCCTTCGGGTGTGTTCATTACAAAGAACTGTTTCTCTGTATCCTCTACGTCCTGGGTATTTGATATCGGATCAGGATCCCAGATATGTAATCTGTTACATAGGGCTGCAGTAAGGTAGAGAACTGAGAACGGATGATAAGTTTCATGAGACAGAAAATGGTGCAAGTGTTGCAGCCAAGTCTGTTGGTCACTGTCACCCTGTATTCCAAATACATTGATTATGAACGAATATTATTAGATACCGAACCTGATATACAAAATCATATCACTCTCTTTATTAGTAAAGAAATAATAAAATTTTGTATTGTTGGATAATGTTTTGAACATTTCCTATATCAAAAGTTGATCGGTTCAGGCACGTTATCTAAAAGCATTGATGTTCTAAATCAAACTACAGTTCTTAGTATACGGAACACACACAAGAGGAAGAGTTCAGAAATGAACAGATCCTTCTTGAGGTATTGTAGACTAGGTCATATCAATGCGACCCGACTAGCTAAGTTACATTTAGATGCATATTTAAATCAGTTTGAATTTACATCTTGTGAAACTTGCCAGTCATGTCACAGAGATAAGATGACCATAGCTCTGTTTACTGGAAACAGAGAAAGAGTTAGTGAACTCTTGGGATTGATACATGTTGATATATGTAGATCCCCTGTCTACACATGCCAAGACCGGTTCTTTGTATTTCATTACATTCTCTGATAATCTCTCAAGATTCAGACATATGTTCCTGTTGAAACACAAGTCTGAACCTTTTGAGATATTCACAGAATATAAGTTAGAAATAGAGAACCAAAACGGGTATAAGTATTATGTCCTATAATGAGATCAGGTAGGAGAATACTTGTGCATGGCATTCCTGGACTATTCTAAAGGAGAATGAGATTCTCTCTCAGTGTTACCCCTCTGATTACACCACAGCACAACGGTGTATCGGGGCAGAGCAATCACACCCTATATGATAAGGTGTGCTCTATGATGAGTACTACTGAGTTACCTGTTTCCTTTTAGGAGTTATGCACTTATGAAGTTGCATACCTATTGAATAGGATTCCAATCAAATCAGTTGCCTACCACTTCATATGTGATATGGAAAGGGAAGAGCCCATATCTTAAATTAGTTAAGATTGGGGGTTGTCCAGCCTATGTCTAAAAAGCAAAATCTGGACAAGCTCAAGGCAAGGTCAGTTATGTAGAACTGGAAAGGTTCCAGCTATACAATCTAAAGCTGATGATTTGGTAGAACCAAAGGATTCAATAGAATCCAACGAAACTCAGCCTCTCCGCCGATCTAGTAGGGTTCCTCACCCACCTGAGAGTTGCTTCGGTTTCTCGATGACAGTGGGAGCGAGGATTGCATCATGAGATGATGACCCAAATAGTTTCGAGCTGGCCATCAGGAGTAGGACTCTGTAATAATGGCTGGATGTTTTTCGATCTGAGATGGAATCCTTATACACCAACAAAGTATGGACTTTGGTTGCTTTATCTGAAGGGTTAAATCCACATCAGGAGCAAGTATATCTTGAGAAGATTACTTGGTGTACATGGAAAAGTTGAGACTTTCAAAGCTAGACTTGTTAAAAGTTTGCATCATTTACCAGGCGTGGATTATGATGAAACCTTTTTCAAGTAACCAAGCTTAAGTCCATCCAGATCCTACTTGCCACGGCTACATACCATGACTACGATATCTGGCGGTTGGGTGCCATGACTGCTTTTCTAAATATTAATTTAGAAGAGTGCGTCTATAAGTACACAGCTAGAAGGCTTCGTAAATAGTGGGAGCAGCAAAAACGTATGCAAGATGTTTTATATGATAAAGCAGGCATCGCGGAGTTGGAACGTCTGTTTTGATGTAGTAGTCAAAGAGTTTGACTTCATCAAAATGGTAGATGAACCTTGTATATACAAAAAGGTAGTAGGGAGTATGGTGGTGATCCTCATAGAGTACGTGGATGGCATACTCTTGATAAGAAAGGAGTTTCCTATGCTACGCTCGGTCAATCTCCGCTTATCATAATGATTCTCCATAAAGGATCAAAGTGATACCTACTAAATCCTGGGTTTTGGATCTATGAGATAGATCTAATTGGAAATTAGGATACTCACTTGTTGTAGTGAGACGGTATCAATTGGTCCTGGGGAGAATCACTGGAAGGGTTAAAGGGTGATAAGGACGACTGAATGTCAGTCACATGCATTGTCTTTACCCTCAGTGAAGGGACGGTATGTTTGAAGAGTTCCAAGCTAGATACCGTGGCATACTAGACGATAAAGGTTGGATACATCGCTACTTAAGATGCTACCAAAGAGGCAGTCTGGATGTATGTCAGTTCATGAGATGAACTTCATTCCTCCCATTGTGTGACAATGGAGTTGTGGCTTATGCCAAGGAACGCCCGTCCCATCAGTGATCCATACATATTCTAAGGCAGTGTTACCTGATCTTGGAGATGGTAGATCTCCAGGGGATCGAGGTTAGGAGAGCAGACTCAGAGGACAACACGGCGGATCCACTCACAAAGGCCTTTTCCCAGAGAGAGACTTTTATGGGATGGTTGAGTATGAGATACTGCAACCACTGCTATAGATGGCCCTAGTGCAAGTGGGAGATTGTTAGTTGTATGTATGCCCTAGAGGCCATTACTGTACATTGGATGTATATTGTAGAGGATGCTGGGACATATATAGGGAGGACTTTCTTGCTCGACATGATAGTATGCTATCTGGTTACTCTTTACCTTAACGTGTACACTGATTGTCTCTCTGTTACATGTTGGTAAAGCCATTAGGATGTGTACTTGACTATCTGGACTATGATGCGAATCATACTAGTGGGGACATGGTATTTCATAAGTACATCCTTCAAAGTCCCTAGTCGTGGGTGTATCTAGACGGGGCA
Organism: Agapanthus africanus; assembly: GCA_030015575.1. NCBI lineage: Eukaryota > Viridiplantae > Streptophyta > Magnoliopsida > Asparagales > Amaryllidaceae > Agapanthus > Agapanthus africanus. Next base: position 439,288,766 of record CM057338.1, read on the forward strand.
TCAATATACCAGAGTAGACTAGCGTATACCTTCTCGACCCATACAGATAGGCGATGGATGATCCCATATCCATTGGTGTTTGACATCAGAGATGATATACGGGTGCTCAGTGGAGACTGGGTACACTGGACGGACTCGCCGAGAACTCCCAGATGGTATTATACCTTACGTCAGATGGCAGTTCTCTGATGACACTGGTACAGGTTAGTCTGTAGACCCGAGATCGTCATATAGTCTTGTGTGATTCCCACTGTTCTTTGATTTCCACCTTACCACGTCGAAGAGGGCGTGCAAAACGGTGGCTTTTGGGTACAGTCCCGTATCACATGGAGGCAATGAGCGATAGGAGGGGATTCGTCTCTCCCGGTATAGGGAGTTGATGTTGCGCCGTGTTCGATTGGCTATAACCGGAAATCCCTGGCCAGGGTTGCTGTGATTTACTGGTAAGTGTTACCAGTAGTTTCTCGAACTGTTATAGACCTCATATCGACACGACTTATCGAGCTATTGGGGTCTGACGTTTACCACCCCTAGGCAAGATATGCGACATATCAGACGACGAGACCGGACTGTACGGTAAGTGTTACTGGTTGGATTCACAGGAGTATGAGCGGGCTTGCTCGTCGATCTTCTGATCGCTCAATACCCGGGTGGCCGTTATGTTTAGCAGACCGCTTGCGGCTTGTGGGTGTTTGATATGATCATCACCTGCTGCCGGCGTATTGACGAGTCTTTAGAGTCCTACACGGAGGTTTCCTGGCTCAAGCGAAACGAAATAGGAGCGCATATGAGATATGTGCGGGACCGAGAATAATGCGTGTATGTGATACCGTATTCTATTCTCGCGATGAATGTATCGATTGGTTGTATGCGATATAACCTAGTTATCGAATCAAAGAATGATTCGATAAGCCGATACATTAGATATTAGTCAGTTATATGTGATATGACCGGATCATTAAGTCAAGTGTTGATTTAATGATTTAATGTATAATTATATATTTGATATATTACTTTGCATTAACTAGTATTGGTTCACTTAAGATGGATTTTCTCACTTGATGTACACAAGTTGTATATGTGATATACTTTTGTGCACTTGTTTGTATCATGTTTGATGATACATGCTCACTTGGGTTTGTGTAAAGAATTAAACCTTGGTTAAGTTAATGATTAGGGTTTACATTTTTCTTATTCATGTATTTATTTTTTCATTTTGGAAAGATAAATAAGAAATGGTAGTTTTCTTTGTTTGCTTGTTGAAGCTTTGAACAAATCCACCATTTTTGTCTCATGCTTAACCCTAACCATTCAAACTAACCATAGTCTATTCTATACACCTAACCATGGTTGCCATATGATAAGTATTCATATTATTTTCTATTTTGAAAATACTTATCATATTATCATCTTCTTCTTCTACTTCTTCTTCAAGAAGAAAACTTGCCACCATTAATGGCATCTTGATGAAAAGAGTGAGAAATCGAATTTTAAAGTGAACCCACTTCCTATTTCTTCATCCTCTACGCCAAGTAGTATAGGGTGTTTTCTTCACAAGTTTCATGACTTGGTGAAGTTGGAGCTTGATTTTGAGTTGCCTCGACGTAGATCATCTTCCGCTTCGAAGTCGACGACCTAGCCCGCCCATTTCTCCGATGAAGCCGACGCTAGAGCCGGGAATTCGATGATCGCAGCGAGGGGACATCATCACGGAGCTATGGAGGTGGAGGACCGGATCTACAAAGGTTGTATTTCCGTTCACTTAGTACTAAAACAGTTTAGTAGCTTGTTGTTATCGCCTAATCTCTACTCAACGATCGCATTAGGGTTTCTCGGCACCGGAAAATTTGAATTTGGCATGGTTGATGCCTTGTGGAACCTCCTTAGAGTGCCTAGGAACCCTACAGTATTTAATCAAGTTCCCGCACATATCACCATATGTGCCCTACTTCGTTTCGCTTGAGCTAGGAAACCTCTGTATGCGGCTCTAAAGACTCATCAATACGCCAGCAGTAGGTAATGATTACATCAGTCACCTACAAGCCGTCAGCGGTACTAGCTGGACGTAATGGCTACCTAGTTATTGAACTAATAGAAGATCAACAAGCAAGCTTTTCCAAACTCTCGTGAAGCCTATAAGCAACACTTATCGTATAGTCCGGTCTCTTCGTCTGATATGTCGCATATTGATTCTAGGGGTGGAATCGTCAGACCCCAGTAACTTGATAAGTCATGCCGATGTATGGCCTATAACCGTTCGAGAAATTACCGATAACACTTACCAGTAAATCTCATCATCCCTGGCCAGGGAGTTCCTGTTATAGCCAATCGAGTATAGCGCAACATCAACTCCCTATACCGGGAGAGACGAAACCCCTTCTATCACTCACTGCCTCCATGTGAATCGAGACTGTACCCAAAATCCACATGTTTGCATGACTCCTTTGAGCCGTGGTGGGGTGGAAATCAAATCATAGTGGGAACCACACAAGACACTATAACGATCTCAGGTGTACAGACTAACCTGTACAAGTGTCACCAGAGAACTGCTATCTGACGATAAGTATGGTACCATCTGGGAGTTCTCGGCGAGTCTTGTTCAGTGTACCCATTCTCTAATGAGCACATATGTACAATCTTTGATGTCAAACACCAATGGTTATGGGATCAACCATCGCCCCATACAGGGTCAAGAAACGTACACACTAGTCTAATCTGGAATATCGATGCCCTGTCTCGATCTCCCTCGACTAGAAACGGTTAAAGGATGTGCTTGCGGACTACACAAGCTCCACAAGTATGATCAGCATCATAGTCCTGGTAGTCAAGCCAACATCCTAAAGGATTTATCAATATGTATCAGAAAGACAGAATAATAATAATAAGTATACATGTTAAGATAAAAGAGCATCCAGATAGCATACTATCATGTCGAGCAAGAAAGTCCTCTATATATATGTCCAAGAATCCACTATAATATACAATAATGGCCTCTAGGGCATACATATTTCGTAACATAAACTACAAACTCCAAAATGAGTAATAAACTAGCGACTCCGAAATGAGTGAATAAACTACAAACTCCGAAATGAGTACATAAACTAGCGACTCCGAAACGAGTGAATAAACTACAAACTCCGAAATGAGTACATAAACTACTTCGCGCCAGATCAAGACATCAAAAAATAGAAGGGTGCAACTCATGGGCCTCAGGGTTTAGAATTAAGATTTGACGCTTGGTATTCTAAAAGTTATGTACGATACACTGGCCCGAAACCGGTTGTATGCTACATATTACTCTACACTACTTCACTCATGTGTATACCTCTATGAGTAAAGTGGTGGGGGAATTTGTTTACACCGTTTTAAGTTTCGTTTACAGATATGTGTGAAAGTAGACTCATTCATATACGCGTGTGGAAGGTTAGTACATAACACGAGCACATTAGTGGCGTTTGCACTTAGCAAAAATCTCTAAGGGTGAAGTGCACATGCACACATGTAGGTTGCAACAATACAATCGGATGAAGAACAGGTGTTAGAAATGAGGCACTCGGTGGTCAACGATAAAAAGAAAGCATTTAAATAAACATTTTATTCTACAGGAAATATATCACTAAACACGGGATCAAAAGTATAAGGATTGACAAAACTATGAATAAAGTTTTCTAAAGCCCTCTCAGCCTTCGCCACCATATCGAAGCGGCGATCTTCGCGAAGAGTCGCTCCCCATCGGTTAGCGCCATGCTCGTCGGAGACATGATGGCTTGCTGAGCCCATATCTGGCTTAGCAGCTGAATAGAGCGATCCCTCAGATACTTGGTAATCAAAAGTGCCTCATGAAAGCACTCAATCTTGTCCTCCGCTCCGTCGAGTATCGCCAGATCCATCTCCGCTGGATGAGGGGGAATGTCATTGAGCATAAACAGGAAGATCATCCGGAGCCAAATGGAGCCGGTAGGAAAAGGAGAGCCCTTATGAGTCAGAAGCTCGTACATCACCGTGTTACATTGGTCATCTATGAGAACGGGATCCACCAATCGTGCAGCAAAATGAGTAACAATTCCCTCGATAGGCACCTCCCATAGTTGCCGACGAGCATGAGGACGATTGCAAGCCATAACTCTTAATTTGTTAAAAATGGTTCTTTCCTTGTGAAGAAGAAGAAGATCATTGCTTCAGAATATAAAAAGAAGTATTTAAATTCAGGCACAAAAAATTTTGTGCATGGTGGAACTATTTCTAAGGCCTGACAAAAAGGGCATAGGAAAAGAAAGAGTTGACTCATAGAAATCAGAGCAAGAAGGTGAAACGATTCTCTCAGCGGCGCCCCACGTACATGACACGTAAGCGCCGATGCTGATTCTTTTTTGGATTAGAACTTGTAGCAACGCCTCACGTGCATGACATGTAAGCACCGGTGCTACTTCTTTTCAGGATTAAATCCTGTAGCAGCGCCTCATGCGCATGACACGTGAGCGCCGGCACTAGTTTATATATATATATATATATATATATATATATATATATATATATATAACAACACCTCACGTGAGGCATATACGAGCATTAGCGTAAAAAAAGGGGGAGCTTTGCCATTTATACTTCGAAGAAATTTATACATTAGTGATTAGGATGATAAAAAAAGAAACAAATATCATCAAAATGTTTACAATGGAAGAACGCTAAACTCTGGACATGCATTCTCAAACTCAAAAGCAAGCTTGAGCAATGTACGTTCAGCATCATCAACCATCTTCTTGTGCATCTTCTCTCGGATGCAAGCATCAGGGTCACCACGGATGTCCTCAACCCTCTTATATGTTGATATTATCGCTTTCTGTTGAAAGATGCGGTGCAAGATGGCAACGAGATTATCCCTCCGTTTCTATGAGATCAACCACATCAAGTATACTGAATATACCTTATCCTCAGCGTCATCGAGCGCTTGGAGTGGCATAACTTCAAGACGCCCGGGTATAGCTTCCCAGATCGACCCAACAACGATCTTTAAGAGAGCATAACGGCGAGGAAGCAATCAATCGTTGTGATCGTCGAAGCGACTCATCACCTCAGCGTTGGGCACCAGTAAACTCCTGGTCTTGACATCGATCTTGGATGTGAATCTCCTTATAAGAGATAATCTCTTCAAGATCATACAAATTAGAAGCCATAGTACCTGAAAAGAAAAACCAGTAGAGGGTTAGCAATAAAAATACTAAAATCATTACAGTCTAAAAGAAAATCAATAGCCCCCACAAAATCAAGAGTTTAATTCTAATCAGAGAAAGTTTTGTGGGCAGAGATCTAAGCTCTGAGATAAGAATTAAATTCTCAAAGAAGAAAGAAACTTCAAAAAGATGATGAAACGGCAGTCATCTCAAGGGCCAAAAGCCCTATTTGTAGGATATGAAGAGACGGTTCAACTCCCTAGAAGATCAAACGATGGGAAAAGTGACACCGTTGAACCCACATGTGAGCCACATGAGAACAACAGTAGGGGCATTTATTCCCCCAAAAATAAAAACAATACAGAAAGAGCAAAGCTCTATTAAATTTTGTTGAGGCAGCGCCTCACGTACCCCTCACGAGGGCGCCAATGCCAATCTTATAGGATTGAATCCTTTGGTAGCGCCACGCATGCTCCTCACATGGGCACCAATGTGCAAAGCACAGAAACGCCTATCATAAATAGGAATTTAATTCTTAAGTGGCGCCCACGTGAGCGCCGGTGCCCAAATCAAAATCAATAGAATTAAATTCTATATTTTCTTAACAAAAAGTTGGGATATTCTCTGTTAAACGGAGCCGTTGGATCAAAGATCCAATGGTGATGATAAATCATCAAACAATAGAATTAAATTCTACTCCGAGGAATATCTGTCCTCAATATTTACAAATAAAAAGATTGATCTCTGTAAAACAGAGAGCTCTTGGATTAAAAATCCAATTGTGATTAAAAATCACTGCTTGACAGAATAAAATTCTATATATGGGAAAATATTTTCCTAATCTTGTTTAAAACAAAAAACATATTCTGTAAATCAGAAGTCCTTGGATCAAAGATCCAACGGTGGGTAAAATTCCCCAAATCAATTAAATCAATTGGAATCTCTCAATAAGAGATTTCTTAGAACTAATTAACAATTTGCCTCTACTATATAAAGGATCCGAGACTTCAAGTCTCATATAGAGGAACCCCCCTATAAGCTTTTGAGAAATACAGAAAACTATCAAAACAACAGAGAATTTAATTATCAAAGAAGAAGACTTTCCTCTTTAAAAAACCCTAGGTAAAGAAAACACAGAGATCAAAATATCTCTTTTACCTATTTAAGGGTTTAACCCTTCTCAAAGAACTTAGTTCTTTTTCTAGATCAGAGATCTACAAGACAGGTCTCTCACAAGTTGAGAATTTAATTCTCATCGGGAAGATTTTGTTCTTGAGAATCAAAAATTCAGATAAGAACTAAGTCCAAAAAAACAAAAAAAAAGAGAAAAAAGAACCTATCATATAGGAATTTAATTCCTCGAAAAATAGGGTTTAACCCTAAAAGAAACTTAGTTCTTATAAGAGAACTTAATTCTCAAAGAAAAACCTGATCTCATATCTTCAAAACAAAGATCTTGGTGATCATTAATGGTCAAAATGCCATTAACAGAGATTTAATCTCAAAAAAAGAAAAACAAAAAGACTAACGCCTCACGTGTTTTCCACGTGGACGCCCTTTCAACAACGTCTAGCGCCTCACATGAAAAACAAGTAGGCGCCCAAAGCAGAAGGCCAGCGCCTCATATGAAATACACATGGGCGCTGGATAAAAGTGCTTAGTACTCCATATATAGCCAAAACGTCTAAGTGCTTAGCACTAATTGGGTAGCTTCCAGGGCCTCATGTGCTCCTCACGTAGGCACCATGCAAAAAGTGTTTAGCATTTCATATACAGCCAAAACAGCTAAGTGTTTAACACTGATTGGGCAGCGCCCAGTGCCTCACGTGCTCCTTACGTAGGTGCCACACAAAAAGTGCTTAGCACTTCATATACAGCCAAAACGGCTGAGTGCTTAGCACTGATTGCGCAATGCTCATAACTGAAGGCTTCATATGATATCCATATGAGTGTCAGAGCGTCAAATAAATGCTTAGCACTAAAAAGGGGGCTGAATAAACAGAACCCAAACAAGTGCTTAGCACTTTTGAATAAAAAAATGACTGAGTAGATTAAGCCCAAATTGGCTAAGTCTTTTACAACTGATCCCCAATACTCTGAATCTTAATAAAATTTAATGATCCTTAAAATATTGCTAAGTTGACCTTAGTCTCAAACAAGAGTAATGTCTCCTTAGTTAAAATAAATTGGGCCCAAATGCTCATATGTTTAAGTTGATTTTAATCTCAAACTAGATTAACGATCCTTAAGCCAAATAAAATATTTTTGAACTAAAGGAAAAAATTTCAAAATACCAAATCTAAAATATACGGATTTGGACTAATCCGCGCCCTATGGGTGACGATATAAACCAGTCTCCGTATACAATCCACGGGAAACCAAAACAAAAAAAATAGCACACGACACGAAGTGAACTACTAGAGAAGGAGAAAGTGGTTATCACAATGCGATAATGTAATTAACTACAAAGGCTTGCGCCTGCAGGGAAGAGCGTCCCCACAATCAAAAACCCCTCTCAAACAAGGGGAATCTGATGAAGTCTGCTACAATGGTCGCATCTGTCCAAACCTCCGATATATAGAGTCATAAATCAACTTGGTATCTTCGGAGATGGATGGACAAGTCCAAATAGCGTCTGCCCCAAAATTCAGGCCAGACGTCCCAACGTCTCAGTCCAGTTTTTCGACGGTGAACACCCAAGAGTTAAAAGTGTTTGAGAAATAGTTTTTAATCATAACCACAAAGAAAATTGAAACATCAAATGTTTCAAGGGGTTGTCGGGTGTTTCTTGTAATACCTCTATGTTACCTAGGCTACCGACAGTAGTTACAATTTCCTTTCCCATACAATTACCCCTTTAAATGTCACTCTATCCTACCTTCTATAAACCGAACTTATGCTAGTTGGTTCACTATTCTTATCAGCACCAACATCTGGATTGGAAGAAGACTATCCAATAAGCATAACTAGTACACTCTCCTTACTAATAAAAAGCTCTTGAACTTGAGAGAAGGAAGAAAGGAGAGAGAAAATAACAATTCATCCACTCCAGAGCCAGTTTTCGTCCTCATACTGAAACAATTTGTTTGGGTTCGTATCTAATCATATAATGGTCGTCCAAACAATATGGATCTCTGTACCACATACAGAGGGTTCTGGAGTAAGTGAAAAAGGAAGTGGGAAAGGTAAGATTATTTGCTACATTGTTGTGAATAAGAGTAGTAAATACATGCCAAAGCCGTTGATCATAAAAAGGTCCGGTTAAAATGGTAATGAGTTTTAGTTTTAGGCTAAGTCAAAAGTCGTTGTCAGAGAGAGAGAAAAGAAACACTCGTCGTGCACTTTATCAAGATTAGATTGGTTTATATTTTTAACTAATCAGGATGGCTCCCACTGTTCTGTTGAATCCTTTTTCAAACACTAAAAGGAGAATTAGCCAGGATTATTTATGAAATATATCCCAAGAGTAACATTTACTCATAATAGGAATCGGAACCCAAACTATCATATAGAATAGTATGCAACTCTTTGCAAATTTCAACACTTGAAACTCCCGATATCGGTTTTTACCCCTGAGACTTATGACCTTAACGAAGTCAACAAATCATAAGTCGCTAGTCAAGTTCAGCCCGTTAGACCCACCTGCATAAGCACTTAACGTAGTCAACAAAGCTATGCGACCGTCCTAACTAATCACATCACTATGCAAGCAGGATGCACCACTTAGCTACTGTACACTACGCCTTAACGAAGTCAACAAACGTAGAACGAATACTAAGTACTATATCCTGAAATGACAGAGGGCAATGGATGGTTTTGATGAAAATCATTAACATAATGAACTTGATTCATTGTAGGAACCGAGTGGTTTTGCATATTTATAGTTACGTAGACTATTGCTGAAGTGCGGATTCTTCGTGAAGGGATCATGTCTCTTACCTCATCGAATGAGGTGTAGGATATTCCTAACTGAATACCATTGTACAAAGCAGTAGGATACTGCTATTCAATTTGCAAACTTATAGTATCACAATCTTTTGCCAAAAAGGTCATTCCGTGTGAAGGGGTCTAGGCTCTTTCTTCAAAGAATAAGGTGCACGATATTCCTAACCGAATACCTAGATGCAAAGCAAAAGAATCGACTATAATACCAATATATAATATTTGGTTTCTACAACATATAGGTTTGTATTAAACTTTGCATTAGTCGTATTAACGTAATCCCATCATTTAGATAATCGTATTATCCAGCATCTTTTCACAAAAATCATCACATAAAAGCATGAAAAGTAAATAGAATGCACATATATACCATCCACATTCGCCACAGGGTCCTGGGTCTTCACCATAAGGTTACTTAACTTATGGTATTGCGGGGACAGGACTAGCGCGGATGCAAAACATATACAACATTTATATATATACTCTCTATATATCGCATATATCAATATATCATCACACGCATATAATTACATTACAGCATGCAGGAGAAATCATCATAGGCGGTAATCATATCACAAGCATGTAATGAACATCACAGAAATGGAATGGTTGAATTACTTAGGAATTCCGCAATTCGTTCGAGCCTTAAATGATACGTGAAATTCCCCAATCGCGTTAATAGCCCATGCGCAACTAAAAGCAGACCCCTATGAGTGTGGCAAGTCACCCGCCAATCCGAAAAACGAGCTAACCCATCATCATCAACATGAGGGGGCCACCCAACACATTCTCGAATCCGGTGACTCGAGCACTTCTCCGCTGGTCTTTCCTATACCCCTTACAAGCGCAGCAAGCAACCCGCCAATCCTAGAAGCGAGTGAGCCAGTCTCAACTCCTTGAGATGGTCACTTGCTGCAATCTAGGATCCGGATGCTCATGCGCTTCTTTGCGGGGTAATCCCTAAACCTGTATTAATACAACGACGACATCGACCGCAACCAAGTCGTGCCCCGATAAAAAATAATACATCAAGCGATGACTATGACCATATGTGAACCACTACGTCCCGAAAAAGAATATACATTTAGCGGAAACGGCGGCCGCATTTTGGATCTCGTCCCGAAAAAAAGAATATACATAGGCTTGACATGAAATGAAAATGTAAACATATCACATCACAATTCCGCACTGGGTTACTCAATTCACGATAATCAAACTAATCCAAATAACCAACACAATATATCACAATATATCAATGCCACAATATCAACTATATCGCAACAAGAATCCGTGCAACCCCGTTGATTTGATCACATCAAATCAATGACGTTAAGCACCGTGTATCGCATATGTTGACGAGTTAAATCTATTAAATATTTTAATCTAGTCAACTCGTCGCCAATGGCCAACAAATCCTAAAACCATCGAAGTCAAAAACGTTAATTTCAACATATTGAAAACAATATTCACCTCGACACAAAAATCATCACTTTTTAGCGCCGAAATGAGTCGAAACGAACTCAAAACGCACCCAATTTTTTTGTGAAGCCCATGGAGAAAATTAGATCAATATTGTGAAGGATCGGGGGAGTACCATGGCCCGAACCCACCAAAAAGTGGGTTAGGGTCATAGCTGGCCCGAGAGCACCATAATGGTGCTATCGGGTGTTCACCCTCCCTAAGAGCACCAATTGGTGCTCTCGGGTGGGGGTGGCCCCTCCTTAGCTTCCGTAACACCTCTAATATCATATTAAACCCTTCAATTAACCCTCGGCGTGATAAAAACACTAAAAAAATGGTTTTTGAAGCACACAAAAATAGTTTTTAATGTGAATTGTAAAATAGATTTAGGGATTCATTTCTCTACGAAAACACGTTGTAGTCATTGGACCAGCTCTAATACAACTGTTAGTCAGACAGTGAACTCCATCCAATGGGGTCGCCGTGGCACTTACGGGTCCCTCAGCAGCTACTTTTTATGCATGCCCTCTTGTAAGGACTGCAACCGCCGGAACCTTCCGGTCTCGGGACACCCTGGGGGTAAAAGCCCATGCATCGCTACACTATCACACAGTGAGAACCCCCATGGATCGACATCCAATGCCTAGTAGCTCCGATACAATGAAGGGTCAATCAGCGCAGCGGAAGCTCGTCGTGGCATCCAAAGGCCCCTCAGCAACTACTTTTTAAGTAGTCCCCTCACGACGAACTACAACCCGCTAGATCTTCCGAACGGGACACCCTGAGGGTAAGAGTCTGTGCTTCACTAAACTGTCACACAGTGAGAACACCCCATGGGTCGGCATCCCCATGCCTAGTAGCTTTGATACCACTGTTAGTTTGCTTTGCTCTCTACCATGGGGTTTAAAGCGAGGCGCAAGCGATAATTTTAAAAATATAAAGAGCAAATAAAAGCAAACAAGATCAAGTGCAACAACTACAGCATGTGAAAAAACAAGTAAGCTAATTCTTTAAGTCCATAGAAACTACAGCCTTTGTAGCATATTCAATTGCTCCACATTTGTGTTGAACTTCTTGTAGACTCTATTGATGAGATGGGAACATGCTAACATGTTGATCTTCAATTCCAAAAATGATCCACCTTGAGGAATGACCAACTCAAGCTCCACTTCACAAATGAGATGTATGTGAATTAACTAGTTAACACTAACTTGCTAGATTAGTGTAAGAAGATGATGTACATAATAATCTTACTAATTTTTCCTCTCATTTCTTTTTCCCACTCTCAAAAGAAAAAACTCAAGAGAGAGAAGATGACGATAAGAATGTTTATGAGAACAAAAAAGACTTAGCCATACTTATTTAAAAGAAAAGTTCAAGAGCATTTCAAAATACTCTACTCTCTTATTTTCTAAAATGACTCATTTCTTTATTAAGCAAATAAAGAAAATGATGTGTTCCCGTTTAATCATTCATGTGCATATTATACACACAACTAATTTGTATCAAATACATATTAATAAATATTTGTATCATATACAAATACATAAAGAGAGATAAAAAATCAAGTAAGCATGTTACTAGAAAATATATTATATATATTTAATTATTAAATCAATACTTGATTTAATAATCCAGTTATATCAATATATACCAGCTAATATCATAAAAAGCCCGATTAAAATACGTGTATCAAATACATGTGTTTAATCGAACTCATGAACGTATCTCTATACGTACTCTACATCGTTTCAGCTGAGCTGAGAAACCTCTGTGTGGGACTCTAAAGATTCGATAATACGCTAGCAGTAAGTCTGGATCATATCCGATTGATCTGAAACGCTTTCATTTCAATCCCCTCACCGGTTAGACTCACAAACCATTAGCGGTACTAGTTGTACGTAATGGCTACCCTGGTATTGAACGAAAAGAAGATCAATAAGTAAGCTTGTCTGTACCCCTATTAAGCCTATCAGTAACAATCACCATACAGTCCAGTCTCTTCATCTTAGAGCATCACACATTGGGTCTAGGAAGTGGAAACCATCAGACTCCAATAACCCGATAGGTCGTGCCGATCGTAGACTCATAACCACTCGAGAAACTATTGATAACCGTTATCAGTAAATCTCAACTGCCTTGGCCAAGAACTTATGGTTATAGTTGATCTGGCACAACACGACCACGACTCACTATACCAGGAGAGATGAAATCACTTCGATCGCTCACTGCCTCTATATGCTTCAGGACTGCACCCAACTAAAACCTGTTTACATGACTCGGTAGAGCCGTGGTAGGGTAGTAATCTAAATACAATGGGAACACACAAAAGACACCAAGAAAATTTTAGGTCTACAGACTACGATGTACTCATGTCACATGAGAACTACTATCTGACAATAGGTACAATGCCACTCAAGAGTTCTCAGGTGAGTCCATCAAGTGTAACTCATTCTCTAATGAGCACCTGTATACAATCATCGATGTCAAATACCAATGGCTATGGGATCAGCCACCGCCGCATACAGGGTCATGAAACATATACACTAGTCTAAACTGGAATACCGATACCCGGTCACGATACTCCTACGACTAGGGACTTTAAGGATGTGCTTATGGACTACCAGGCCCCACCAGTATGATCCCTATCATAGTCCTAGTAATCAAGTAAAATCCTAAGGAATTTATCTCATGTATTATTGATACGTGATAACGTATACACATGACAGATAAAGACAAACCAGATAGCATACTATCATCTCGAGTAAGATTGTTCTCCATATTGGTCCTCCTTCAATTACAATAATTGCCTTGAGGGCGCCTATATCCAACAGTATAGGCGTGGGGCATAACATATATGTCCTCGACACATGATTTCCTTCCACAAACTTTTCTGCTCCTAACAGAAGGCTTACTTCTACTTAGTACTGTGACGAGTAAAGTGGTTCAAATTCCTACAATCAAATGTTTGGACTCGTTATTTTCATTTTTGCCAGCACATTTCCCCATTTTAGATCACTTAAATTGTTGGTGCGTCATTCCTAGTTTCTTAGCTCGATTGAACCTTTCTTATGTTAAAACACCTGCCCTTGTGCACTGTTGACCTCGTCAACATATCAGCTGCGCTCTTAGTTCTATCGTCCCTGACGATTAAACCTTAATCTCCAGTTACTTAAACGTACTAGCAAATGTAATCACATTCGCTTTTCGTATAACTAATTTCTTCATATATCGAGTAGAAAACATGTAACCGCCTATTGCTATCGCTCGATAGTTTAACTGGAGCAGCATCCTTCAGATCCCGGATCGACAAAAATATAACTCTTAAGTGTATCCACATTACGTTGTTCGGCTCCTTATATGAAAATAAGGTCAAACCGAGAAATAATATAACATTGTCATGTCGTATAGATTACACCGTAATCATTGCACAACTTATCTCTTGACACGTAGATACCCTGTATCTACCGTTCATCATAAACTGCGAGTACTCGGCAATAAATCCTATGATCACTAATGACATTGTTCCCGCCAAAAATTTCTGCGCAAAAGAGCCCAAGGTATCAAATGGCGGCGATATGCTTAAGAAAATGGGAACCAGTATCTTCCGGGCTGTTTTTTGACAAACTCCTGAATGAGAAACAGATAAATTCTGATGGTATCGAAAGCGGCTCAAAAAACCCTTCGATTTGATATATTATGGGTCTCGTAATTCATCCGGGATCAAAAGTTATGAGGAATTACGTGTCCACACGTGATGGGCTTTTAAGAACCCGCTGGAGGAGTTAAAAAATACAGTAAAAACTCATAAAAGACCCCAATGGGGCATCACATGCTCACACGTGACCATGGGTCACGTGCAGACACGTGATGGGCTTTTAAAGCCTCTAAAATAATGAATAGAATTTAATTCTAAAAGTCAGAAAAAACCTCAACGAGGTATCACGTGCTTACACGAGACCAATGGTCACGTGTTGACACGTGATGGTTAAAACTGAAACATAAATAAGCGGCTGAGAAAGGAACCCAATTGGGGGTCACGTGCTCACACGTGACCAAAGGTCACGTGCCAGCACGTGATTGGCTTTAAAAGCATTATAATTTAATAGAATTAAATTCTAAAAGTTTCTGAATCTTTCCAAATGGAAAAGGGTCATGGGGAACCGTTGGATTAAAAATCCAAGGGTGATTAAAAATCACCAATTTATAGAAAAACCTTGGACAAGGAAAGATTTCCCTGAAAATCTCACCAGGATAACAAATAGAATATCTTTTGGATTTAAAATCCACGGTGAATAAAATTCACTGAATGATCTAAAGGCCCAGATTAATGATGAATGCAAATCAAATCTCTCAACATACAAATCAAATCTCTTAATGAGAGATTTGCTAAACAAATTGATTCTCTTCCTTCTCCTATAAATAGGAGCCAAGAAAAGAAGAGAAGGGGGATCTACTTTTTTGAGAGAAAAACAGAGGGAGAAGAATTTAATTCTCAAGAGGAAAAAAAAGCAAAGAGAGGAGAATTTAATTCTCGGCAAAAAAAAAACACTAGGTAAGAAAAGGGAGGCTTCAAAAGAGAATTTAATTCTCAAAAGAGTTTAACTCTTATTTAAAGAAAAGAACTTAGTTCTTTCTCTGGTTGAGGATCTGCAAAGTGCACATCTCCCCATGAATTGAGAATTTAATTCTCATTGGGTTGAGATCCTGCCATGCAGATCTAAAACACAGAGGAGGAATTGAGTTTTGAGAATTTAATTCTCCCAAACTCACAGGAATTTAATTCCTCCTAAAATGAAACTAGGGTTTAACCCTAATCAAGAATTTAATTCTTTCACATATCTGGGAAGTTAATTCCTTTGAAAAGAAATCAAGGTTTCATCCTAAATAAGAATTTAATTCTTTCACATATCTGGGAATTTAATTCCTTTGAAAAGAAATCAAGGTTTCATCCTAAATAAGAATTTAATTCTTTCACGATAGGAATTTAATTCTTCCAAAATCATAATTAGGATTTAACCCTATAAAGAATTCAATTCTTAAAAGATCTCTGTTCATGAAAACAACTAGGGTCACGTGCCCCCACGTGACCCTTGAAAAGATCCCCTGTAAAGAACTTTGAAGCATCACCTCGCGTGCTCCCACATGACTCCAAAAACGCAGAAAGAAAAAAGCAAAGGAAATGAAAGCTTTGGGCGCACTCACGTGT
Source organism: Agapanthus africanus (assembly GCA_030015575.1). Taxonomy (NCBI): domain Eukaryota; kingdom Viridiplantae; phylum Streptophyta; class Magnoliopsida; order Asparagales; family Amaryllidaceae; genus Agapanthus; species Agapanthus africanus. Next base: position 439,304,549 of record CM057338.1, read on the forward strand.
TATCACGTGACCCCTCAGCAAATGCTTTAACAATTGGCGCACAGATCCCTATCACGTGCCAACACGTGATGCTCTAAAATAAAAATGAAAGTGTTTAACACTTAATGGCAAAACAAAAGAAAAGAAGCTTTGGGCGCTCTCACGTGTCCCCACGTGACCCCTCAGCCAGTGCTGTAATTATCGATGCATAAACCCCCATCACGTGCCAACACGTGATGCTCTAAAATAAAGATGAAAAGTGTTTAACACTTATTCACAGATTTGAGGATAAAACAAAGGAGATCTGGCTTCACATTTAGGGCGCCCTCACGTGTCACCACGTGACCCTTAATGAGCATTCTAACAGACCAGAGCGGGGGCCTCTATCACGTGCTCACACGTGATGGCCGTCAGAATTAAAAGTGTTAAACACTGATCTGCAGAATAAAATAAGGGAAATCAGGGCGCTCTCACGTGTCCACACGTGACCCCTCTCTCCTTAGTGTTTAACACTAATCTGAAGACTCTGTTCCCGGTGTTTAACACTGATTTGTTTTAGTGTTTAACACTAGTTTGAAATCTCTGCTACCAGTGTTTAACGCTGATTTGCTTTTGTGTTAACACTAATTTGAAAGCCCTGTTGCTAACACTGGTTGTCTTTTAATGTTTAACACTAACTTGCTAATCTTAATTCCAGTGTTCAACACTGTTGGTCTTTAGTGTTCAACACTATCTTTAGGCCAATTGGCTAAGTTTCTAGAGGCAAAGCCTCTCCTTCAATGGACCGACAGAGGGCCAATATTTCAAACATAATTGGACTTAGCCCAAACTGGCCATAAGTCCTCAAATCATATTGAACTGAGCACATCTGCTCTTTCAACCAACTCATTGGTTCAAGGGTACATCTCGGAACTCCTCTGATACCTGTCGTTGTAATCCTTCAACGTCTTCAGAGAGGTGACGGGTCCCGACAACCATCTAATGCGTCCTTAAACACACCCATATGGACTATGGGGTCCTTAAACCCATGGACTTATGCGTCCTTAAACTACCAATGGACCGCAATGTCCCTAAACTACCAATGGACCACTACGTCCCTAAACTGGCAATGGACCACCATGTCCTTAAACTGGTATTGGACCACCATGTCCCTAAACTGGAGTTGGACCACTATGTCCCTAAACTGGGACAATAGAGCCCCTAAATGCTCTCTTGTCGGATCTAAACGATCCTGTTAAGTCGATCTTAGTCCCAAACTGGACTAAAGTATCCTTAACAACCGTTTAAGTTGATCTTAGCCTCAAATATGGCTAACGCATCCTTAAACCTTCAAACAGACTGGACTATGAATCCCTCCAATCAACTTTGGTTCAAGGGTACATCTCTGAACTCCTCTGACACCTGTCGTTGTAATCCTTCAACGTCGTCAGAGAGGTGACGGGTCCCGACGGCCATACATGCAATGGACCACCATGTCCCTAAACTGGAACAATGGAGCCCAAACGCTCTTTTGCCGGATCTAAACGATCCCGTTAAGTCGATCTTAGTCTCAAATCAGACTAACGTATCCTTAACAAACGTTTGAGTTGATCTTAGCCTCAAATATGGCTAACGTATCCTCAAACCAAAACCCCAAACCCAAATCTAAGAAGATACGGATTTGGACTAGTCCACGCCCTACGGGCGACGACATAACTCAGTCTCCGTAAACAATCCAAGGGCAACAAAACACAAAACAAACACCCACGACACGAAGTGACCAGCTGGAGAAGGAGAAAGTTGTTACCGCGACGCGGTAGCGTAATTAACTGCAGGGGCTTGCGCCTGCAGGGAAGAGCGTCCCCACAATCAAAAAACCCTCAAACGAGGGGGAATCTGACGAAGTCTGCTACATCGGACGCATCCGTTTAAACCTTCGATACATGGTGCCATAAATCAACTTGGAATCTTCGGAGAGGTGAACGGATAGCACCAATTAGCATCTGCCCCGAATCTCAGTGCCAAGACATCGCAGTCTTGTGCGCCGTCTTTTGGAGGGGAACAGACATCACTATTCATCACGTCCAACGCGTAACACAATCCTAGATGCGCCAATCCTCCAAAGATCGCTGCATATTGATGGTGTTGCGTCGTGAAGCCCTGCTACATCACTGGCACATTGTTGTCACTGGTGTCAAAGTCTTTTAGCATGTTCAATTAAACTAATATTTATGTTTATTATGTTATATTCATCCACTATCTCACCCCTGGTGAGGCTGACGGTATCTTGACTTTATTATAGATGTGTTAAGACTATCGGCATTTAATGGAGTATTGTTATGTCCTAAAGAATGCTTCGTCTTCAACTCATCTTAACAACAACAATAAACCCAAACCCTAAAGAAAGAGAAGAAAGCCTACAGCCCCAACCACATCTTTCAAAAGTATAAAATTTAAATTTTGTTAAAATGATTGAATGACAATTTAAGATTTTTAGAAGCGGAATAGATTGGGTAATTGAATATTAATTCACGCCTCTATTACGAAATCTCCCACTTGAAATTTGTCGAATTTTATTAATGAATGCAACATGTGTCTTTATTCATTAAGTATGCAACATCATAATATGCAACAAACAATCTAACAAAATTCACCTTTTTATTAAACTACCTATTTTAATCTTGTTTGTTTTTAGTAGGGTTCTCTGTTTCTTGTGAAATTGGCATGCGCCCCAGGCGCTCCCACTGGAACAACTACCCATCAAATCTCCAATATTTTATGTGAGAATAAATTTTTGAAATTTTTAGTAAGTAACAAAATTTATCGAAAAAAATAACTCTCCGAGTAAAAGGCAAGACCCCTTCAACTAACCTAAAACTTGAGTATGAAATCATAAAATAATAAGAAAACTCAAATATAATTTTTCTTAATTTTTTTTATATATATTTCTGGAATTTTCTAAATTTTTTTTAAAAAAAACAGCATGCATGCACATCCTGTCCACAGGACTTACCTAAGACTTTGGGTCCGGGCCTGGGCCCGACCTGCCCGTGTTAGTGTATATGCCGTAGGGGCCATTATTATATCATACTAGTTTGTATATTACTTAATGGAAGCTTGGGATATTCACATGTATATAACAGTCTTGCTAAATATGGTAGTATGCTACTTGGTTTTTCTATCTTAATATGTGAGTATACGTATTGATAGAGCTCTTAGGATCTTGCTTGACTACCAGCGTTGTGATTGCAGTCACACTAGTGGGGGCTGGGTAGTCTATAAGCACATCCTTATTCAGGTCCCTAGTCATTGGATTATCGAGACAGGGTATCGATACTCCGGAGTAGACTAGTGTGTACCCTTCTCATCCCAGTTGGGGAGATGGTCTGTCCCACAGCCGTCAGTACGTCGTACTGGAGATAGTATGCAGGTGCTCGTTAGGTTATGGGTACACCGGACAGGACTCACAGGGAACTGTTGGTTGGTTTTATACCAGTCGTCAGTGAACAGTTCCCAGGTGACATGAGTACAGCATAGTCCGCAGACTTGACACTGCTACTTCGCCTCGAGTGTGTCCCACTGTTCTTAGATTGCTACCCTACCACGGCTCAAAGGAGTCGTGCAAACAGGTAGCAGTTGGGTGCAGTCCCGAGCACTTGGAAGCAGTGGCGGTTAGACAGGATTCGTCTCTCCCGGTATTGGGGGTTGATATCGCGCTGTGTCAGAGAGCCATTAAGCAAAGTCCCTGGCCAGGGCAAGCGAGATTTGCTGGTAGGTTCCAGTAGTTTCTCAGGGTGTAATGGGCTTCGCTCCGACACGACTTATACCGCTATTAGGGGACTGACGCTTGCCGCCCCCTAGGCCCGATATGCGATAGTCTTAGACGAACGGACCGGACTGTATGGAGATTGTCACATCAGACTCAGTAGGAGTTCGGATGGGTTTCCTCATCGGCCTTCTTATCGACATCTACCTGGGGACCGTTACATACAGCTAGTGCCGCTTGCGGTCTGTGGTTAAACCCACTGCCAGCGTAGTAGTCGAGTCTTTAGAGTCCCACACAGAGAGTTTCCCTACTCCAGGGGAAACGATATAGAGGTTGTATGGTTTATCGACAAGGGTTCGAACGCATATGTGTGTTTACGCACGTACGACTTTCGGACAGTTTTTACCAGTCGGCTTTGGTTTAAGCCAGTTACTGGTATCTGGTTATTGGATTTATACAGTCTAAAGTTTTTCCGTATTTTTGCGGAAAGGAGGGGCGTTCTCGTAATTGCGTGAGAAGCTTCTAGAAGGTGGTGACTAAGGAGGTTTAGATGGCATATACAATGAATGTGATTAGTGAGTCATATGGATGATTCATACATGTCATTATCCATGGAGATGAATCATCACTAGATATTATCAAGCATGGTTGTTAAATTGATATATTTTCTTTTCTTGAGAAAAAGAAATGCTTGATATATATTATCATAACTCACTATTCTCATTCCATTATCATTATCATCTTCTCTCTCCTCAAGCTCTCCCTCTTCAAACCCTAATCCTCCCCTCTCATGTGTTGAGTACAAGGATTAGTTAGACTAACTAAACCATAACCCTCACTCTATATCACCTAGCTTCTTTGATTAGCACTTAAAGAAGGTTAGTTGCCTCAAGTTTAGAGGCTAAGCTTGGAGTAAAGCTCTCGGGTGGATCGTCTACTACTTCGAGAAGGCCGAGGAGGAGGAGGAGTTCGAGAAGACGAAGGACACGATTCGTTAGGTATAATCCCTAAACATAGTAGTATAGAACTTCTATGTTTCATGTTAGTTATCGTTTAGCTTCGATTCATGTGGTTAGTCGATGTTTAAATAAAGAACAAGATCGTTTTTTAAATTTCCGCCTCCCCGCAAGTCGTGGGGTGTTGTACATCAACCTACAGTGGTATCAGAGCCTCGCTAAACAATAAATAACTTACTTGCAAATTTGTATGAATTTCGAACGGAAAAAATGAAACCGGAAAAGCCCGAAATCATCAGTTTCTGTCGTTTTTAAAATGAAGTCCAAAAATTTTTCAGGGATGTTCAGAAAGCTTGAAAAGACAGTAGAAGAACACCCAAGAAATTTGGGCCCCTGAATCACCTAAAGCGCCGCGGAACCGCGGCGAATCCCACCGATTCGCCGCGATTCCGCCGCCGAGTTGGCGATTCAGGAACCCAATTTTCCTGTGTTGGTTCTCTGGAATATTTGGTATTTTCTGGAATTTTTTAATTTTTGCTCAGGTTTAAATTTTACAGAGAAGTATTGGAGCAAAATTAAAAGTGTTTAATCGATCAAAATTATACAGTATTTGCTTGTTGGATTATATCTGTGTTTGTATAATGTGTTCGTAAGCCTCCCCTAACTGCAAGTATGTCGGTTGGCAGGGGGTTGCACATTTCTGTAATGGATTTTATCTGTTTGTGCATATGAACTGTGTTGGACTATTGTGATGTATAGCCGGGGTTATGTGATGGGTTATTATATAATTCATTTGATGTAAATGTAATTTGTTTAATATTATTTTGCGGGACACATCCAGGTTGCGGTTGTAGCCACCGTTGTATTATTTCATTTTACTGTTTTTGCTCCTAGGACAGACCTAAGGTGGGGTGCACAAACTGCCGGGTGGGTAGTTTGCCGTACCCGTTGGGGTCTTGGGTGGGGTAATGGCTATTCATCACAACTGTGTAATCCGTCTTTTGTTGCAGGCTCAAAACAAACACGGATTGCTTGCAAATCCAATTAAGTTCATCTGTGATCTGGAATGAATATCATTGCGTCAGACGAATGTAAAATATCTATATATATGATAGCTATTTAGACGTCACTTATGTTTTACACCCGCGCTAGCCCAGCCCCCGCTCTGTCGTTGGTTAAGTAACCTAACGGGTAATGACGGGACCCTGTGGCGAATGCGGATGGCATAAGAGGACGTTGTATTTTCGTTGTTTTCTGCAATGATAGGTTAAATGATGGGACACATTATCTATAATGCAAAGACAATAAACCAAGAGTTTAATCGTTGGAACAATTTAAAAGAAACCACTCGGTTAATTTTAAAAACAGATATTTTTAAATGCGGAGCTTTAACCACTCCTTTTAAAAGCTATCAGGTTCATTCGGTTATATCAAGTTCACTACGTTCACGGTTTCGCCAAAACCATTCGTAGCCCTCCGTCATTTCATCTGGGTATTCAGTAGTATTCAAGCTATGTATTTTGACCTAACGCCAAGGCATAGTGTTTGGTAGCTACTGGATATTCATTTGTTGCATAGATAGATGAGTTAGTTTGGGACAGTCGTATTATCATTTTGGCTGAACGTCAAGGATATATACGGATGGGTTCAAATTGACAAGATAATGATGGATAGAACTTGACATGTGACTTATGACATTTTGACCTAACGCCAAGGTCATAAGAGCATGGGGCAAAAATTTATATTGGGAATTTCTAAAGAAACTGAAATTTGCAAAGAGATGCATACCATTTGGAGTTTGATGAATGTTGGTAGCATTCCTTCAACATTATCATACGATGATATTTGGATCCCGATCCTACTGTGAGTATATGCTACTTATCAGGATATTCGTCACTTAACGATCAATGCTATACACCAAGTAGGTGTCCAGAAAGGTGTCAGCGGGGTCACGCCCCCAGAGAAAAGAGGTTCTTTAATTAAGGAACTTCGCGAAAGCGTTGGAAAACCTCCCTCGAAGTATCGACACTGGCCTGGCTGAACGGTTAAGCAAGAATTGTACAGTGAGAATAGTCCTGGCTAATTTTTCTTTTATGGTTTGAGGAAGGATTTGAGAAACAGTGGGAGTCATCCAGTTTAGATAAACTAAAAACCATTCTAAACTTGCAAGAGCATCATGCTAAAGAGTTTTCTTCTCTCTCTCCTAATTGCAGCGACCCTGAAAATGACTGGACTTAAGTTACTTTTAGAGAAAAATATACTGACAGGGCCAAACTATAAAGATTGGCTGCGGAATGTCAAAATGGCTTTGACCTATGACAAATTGGGGTACGTCCTCACCGCTACGACACCTGCTGTCCCTGGTCCCAAATCCAGTAATGCGGATAAGGAAATCCGCAAAACCTGGGATTTCGATTGCGCGAAAGCCAAGTGCATCGTGCTTGCCTCGATGAACAATGAACATCAGAGGAGGCACGAGGATATAGAACTAGATGCCATATTTCTCCATACAAAGGAACTTTATGGAGAGCAATCTCGTATAGCAAGATACGAGACCTCTAAGAACTTGTTTCGAGCAAGGTTGGCTGTCGGGTCATCCGTAGGAGAACATGTCCTAAAGATGATCGGCTATATAGAAGAGCTCGCAGACCTTGGGACGACTTTGGATAATGAGCTCTATACAGACCTTATTCTCCAGTCCCTTCCTTCCACCTACGCCCAGTTTATCCTGAACTTCAACATTCAAAGAAAAGAAGTTGAACTTCCGGAACTCCTGAACATGTTAAGGAGTGCAGAGGGCACCTTGCAGAAGGCAAGGGAAACACCCGCTATGTTTGTTGGCGGTGCATCTTCTTCCGGGTCCAAGGCTAGGGCCAAAGGAAGGAAGAAGAAGGCCGCACCCAGACCTATAGGAGGTGTAAGTAAGGTGGGAGGGAAGGGAAAGAAAAAGTTTGCGGTACCGGTAGTTGGCCAAGATGAGTGCTTCCATTGTCACAGGAAAGGGCACTGGAAGAAGGATTGCAAGGCGTGGAATGCCAAGAACCAGGAACCGAAGCAAGCTGTGGCTTCGACTTCAGGTGTGTTTGTAATTGAGAATTGTCTGTCGATCAACTCTACTTCCTGGGTATTAGATACCGGATCAGGATCTCATATTTGCAATTCATTGCAGGCACTGAGAAACCGTAGAGTGCTGAAGGAAGGTGATATGACCCTAAAGGTTGCTAACGGAGCTAGCGTGGGAGCTGCGTCCGTCGGGGATTATCACCTAGGATTGACGAGTGGACACATTTTGGTTTTACATAACTGTTTTTTTGTACCAAGCTTAACGTGTAATATCATATCAGCTTCCTTATTATCAAATAAAGGTTATGATTTCACGTTTGTAAGAGATGTTGTTAACATCCACCTTAATCATGGTTTGATTGGGTCCGGTACACTAAATAACGGTATATATGTTTTAAACCAACTCCAAATTTTCAATGTCCAGAACACACTAAAAAGAAAGTCTCCAGATTTAAATAAAGCTTTCTTATGGCATTGTAGACTGGGTCACATCAATGAGAGAAGGTTGACTAAGTTGCATAGAGAAGGATATTTGGACTCATTCGAATATCAAACTTATGACACTTGTCAATCTTGTCTCAAAGGAAAGATGACAAAGACTCCATTCACTGGACAAGGAGTAAGAGCGAGCGAGCTCTTAGGACTCATACACAGCGATGTATGTGGTCCAATGTTTACACATGCAAGAGGTGGCTTTTCCTATTTCATTACTTTCATGGATGATTACTCAAGATACGGATTCATTTATCTGATGAAACATAAATCCGAGGCTTTTGAGAAATTCTAAGAGTATAAGAATGAAGTAGAAAACCAAACCGGCAAAAGTATCAAGACACTTAGATCTGATCGAGGTGGTGAATACTTGAGTGCCGAGTTCCTAGGTTACCTAAAAGAGAAAGGAATTCTCTCTCAGCTTACTCCTCCATACACTCCACAGCATAACGGTGTATCGGATAGACGGAATCGAACCCTATTGGATATGGTACGATCCATGATGAGTAATGCTGAGTTACCGCGATCTTTCTGGGGTTATGCACTAGAATCAGCGGCATATCTTTTGAACATGGTTCCTACCAAGACTGTGCCTACCACGCCATATCAGATGTGGAGTGGGAAGAAACCCTATCTTCAGTATCTGAAAATATGGGGATGTCCAGCTTTTGTTAAAAAGTAGCATGTGGACAAGCTCGAGGCATGATCAGTAAAGTGTAAGTTTGTGGGATATCCAAAGAACTCCAGGGGATATCTATTCTATTACGCAGAGGAACAAAAGGTATTTGTTTCTCGTAATGCCCATTTTCTAGAACATTAGTTTTTAGAAAAGGAATCAAGTGGGAGCGAAATAGAACTGGAAGAAATTCCAGAACCAAAAACTAATACTGAAAGTTTGGTAGAACCGGAAGTTCAGGAAGAACAGGACATTCCCGCACCCCTCCGCAGGAGTAGTAGGCCGTCTCATCCGCCTGAGAGATACTACGGTTTTCTCATAGATGGGGATAGAGAGGATTGCATCATAGATGATGATGAACCTACTGACTTCCAGCAGGCCATCCAGAGCGGCGACTCGGTACGATGGCTAGATGCAATGCGGACCGAAATGGAGTCCATATACACCAACAAAGTATAGACTTTGAACTTTGCTCCAGATGGGGTAAAACCCATAGGATGCAAATGGATCTTCAAGAAAAAGATTGGTGTAGATGGACAGGTGGAAACCTATAAGGCTAGACTTGTTGCAAAGGGTTTTCGTCAAAGACCTAGTTTGGACTATGACGAAACTTTTTCTCCAGTGGCTATGCTCAAATCCATTCGGGTCCTTCTTGCTATTGCTTCCTTCCATGATTATAAAATCTGGCAGATGGACGTAAAGACGGCTTTTCTGAATGGAAATTTAGAAGAGTGCGTCTATATGGATCAGCCAGAGGGTTTCAATCAGAGTGGGAGCAGCGGGAAAGTATGCAAGCTGCTCAAGTCCATTTATGGACTAAAGCAGGCATCGCGGAGTTGGAACATCTGTTTTGATGAGACAGTCAAAGAATATGACTTTATCAAAAATCCAGATGAACCGTGCATATATAGTAAAGTTGTAGCCAGAAGTGTCGTATTCCTCGTCCTGTATGTGGATGACATTCTATTGATAGGAAATGACATTCCTATGCTACAATCTGTCAAAGGATTCTTGTCACACAGGTTCTCCATGAAAGACCTGGGTGATGCCTCTTACATTCTGGGGATCCGGATCTATCGTGATAGATCCAAGAGGATGTTAGGACTTTCGCAGTCCAGGTATATCGACACTGTACTGAAAAGATTCAGTACGAAAGATTCTAAGCGCGGTAATCTACCGGCTTGTCACGGAATCACCCTCTCCAAAGTGATGTCTCCCAAGACTGATTTGGAAAGGGAACGCATGTCTATTATACCCTACGCTTCTGCGGTAGGCTCTATAATGTATGCGATGTTGTGCACCAGACCAGATGTAGCTTACGCACTAAGCGTGGTAAGCCGGTATCAGTCAGACCCAGGGGAGAAGCACTGGATAGCAGTAAAGAACATTCTCAAATACCTGAGAAGGACTAAGGAGATGTTCTTGGTTTACGGCGGAAAAGACCTCAGGTTGGAGGCCTTTGCTGATTCCGGCTTCCAGAGTGATAAGGACGATTCCAAGTCCATGTCGGGTTATGTCTTTACCCTCAATGGAGGGGCGGTGTGCTGGAAGAGCTCCAAGCAGGACACCGTTGCTGACTCGACGATGGAAGCGGAGTATATAGCTGCTTGCGATGCCGCAAAAGAAGCAGTCTGGATGAAGAAGTTCCTAACAGAACTTCAGGTGGTTCATACCATTGTTGATCCAATACCTCTGTATTGCGACAACAACGGAGCTATAGCTTTAGCGAAGGAACCAAGGTCCCATCAGAAGTCCAGACACATCTTAAGACGGTATCACTTGATCAGGGAGATCATTGATCGTCAGGAGATAGAGGTTCGGAGAGTTGCTTCTGAAGAGAACATTGCTGATCCATTCACGAAGGCCCTACCTCAGATTCAGTTCGAGAGGCTACTCGAGATCATCGGTCTTCGATATGCCAGTACATGGCCCTAGTGCAAGTGGGACATTGTTAGTGTATATGCCCTAGGGGTCATTATTGTATCATACTAGTTTGTATATTACTTAATGGAAGCTTGGGATATTCACATGTATATAACAGTCTTGCTAAATATGGTAGTATGCTACTTGGTTTTTCTATCTTAATATGTAAGTATACGTATTGATAGAGCTCTTAGGATCTTGCTTGACTACCAGCGTTGTGATGGCAGTCACACTAGTGGGGGCTGGGTAGTCTACAAGCACATCCTTATTCAGGTCCCTAGTCGTTGGATTATCGAGACAGGGCATCGATACTCCGGAGTAGACTAGTGTGTATGCTTCTCATCCCAGTTGGGGAGATGGTCTGTCCCACAGCCGTCAGTACGTCGTACTGGAGATAGTATGCAGGTGCTCGTTAGGTTACGGGTACACCGGACAGGACTCACAGGGAACTGTTAGTTGTTTTTATACCAGTCGTCAGTGAACAGTTCCCAGGTGACATGAGTACAGCATAGTCCGTAGACTTGACACTGCTACTTCACCTCGAGTGTGTCCCACTGTTCTTAGATTGCTACCCTACCATGGCTCAAAGAAGTCATGCAAACAGGTAGCAGTTGGGTGCAGTCCCGAGCACTTGGAGGCAGTGGCGGTTAGACAGGATTCGTCTCTCCCGGTATTGGGGGTTGATATCGCGCTGTGTCAGAGAGCCATTACGCAAACTCCCTGGCCAGGGCAAGCGAGATTTGCTGGTAGGTTCCAGTAGTTTCTCAGGGTGTAATGGGCTTCGCTCCGACACGACTTATACCGCTATTAGGGGACTGACGCTTGCTGCCCCCTAGGCCCGATATGCGATAGTCTTAGACGAACGGACCGGTCTGTATGGAGATTGTCACATCAGACTCAGTAGGAGTTCGGATGGGTTTCCTCATCGGCCTTCTTATCGACATCTACCTGGGGACCGTTATGTACAGCTAGTGCCGCTTGCGGTCTGTGGTTAAACCCACTGCCAGCATAGTAGTCGAGTCTCTAGAGTCCCACACAGAGAGTTTCCCTACTCCAGGCGAAACGATATAGAGGTCGTATGGTTTTACGACAAGGGTTCGGACGCATACGTGTGTTTACGCACGTACGACTTTCGGACAGTTTTTACCAGTCGGCTTTGATTTAAACCAGTTACTGGTATCCGGTTATTGGATTTATACAGTCTAAATTTTTTCCGTATTTTTGCGGAAAGGAGGGGCATTCTCGTAATTGCGCGAGAAGCTTCTAGAAGGTGGTGACTAAGGAGGTTTAGGTGGCATATACAATGAATGTGATTAGTGAATCATATGGATGATTCATACATGTCATTATCCATGGAGATGAATCATCACTAGATCTTATCAAGCATGGTTGTTAAATTGATATATTTTCTTTTCTTGAGAAAAAGAAATGCTTGATATATATTATCATAACTCACTATTCTCATTTCATTATCATTATCATCTTCTCTCTCCTCAAGCTCTCCCTCTTCAAACCCTAATCCTCCCCTCTCATATGTTGAGTACAAGGATTAGTTAGACTAACTAAACCATAACCCTCACTCTATATCACCTAGCTTCTTTGATTAGCACTTAAAGAAGGTTAGTTGCCTCAAGTTTAGAGGCTAAGCTTGGAGTAAAGCTCTCGGGTGGATCGTCTACTACTTCGAGAAGGCCGAGGAGGAGGAGGAGTTCGCAAAGACGAAGGACACGATTCGTTAGGTATAATCCCTAAACATAGTAGTATAGAACTTCTATGTTTCATGTTAGTTATCGTTTAGCTTCGATTTATGCGGTTAGTCGATGTTTAAGTAAAGAACAAGATCGTGTTTTAAATTTCCGCCTCCCCGCAAGTCGTGGGGTGTTGTACATCGACTTACAGCCCGTAGGCATAGCTTGCGGCTATAGGGCTGCAGGCTTAGCCTGCGGTTATGGACTTAGGCCCGGCCTGCGGGTTTGGGCCTACCCAGCCTTTCAAAAAAAATTCAATAATTTTTTTTTAAAAATTTCGGATAAAACTGAAAAAAAATTTATCTTGATTTTTAAATTTATTTTTCTATCAAAAAAAATGTTTGGCCATTCCAAATAAAAAAAACTCCTTAGAAAATTTCTTTTCATCCAGAAATTATATTTTTGTTAAAAAAAATATTTGGTCCCTGCCAAATCAAAAAATCCCACAAGTATATCAAAAATTAGGGTTAGGTTTTTGAAACTTTTGCGGCCTAGCCGCCATAAAATTCTCACTAAAAGAAATAGAATTTTACACAAGAAAAAGATCCAATGTTTTCAAAATTTTATTCTCACAATTTATTCCATGCCCAATTTCACATCACGAAACTAAGTGCTATGCATCAAAGCGTCAATAAAAAAATAGATCTAATTTAGTATGACCTATGATGCAATAAAAATTGATAGATCTATAAAGATCCATCACAAAAGGAAACCCTAATAATCATAGATCTGTGAAAAAACAATAAAATGAAATTTTGATATAATTTTAGATTAAAAAAGCATAACTTTCGAGTTGCAACTATTTTTTTTAAAAAACACAGATCTAAGATCTACGAACGTAGGCATACAAATGATCTAATACCGATGTAGAAAAATGGTACATAGATACATAAACATGACACAATCATGGCAGCGGAAGCAATCAAGTATCTATGCAAGGGTTTTACAGATATACCTATTCCGATGGTAGGATCGTTATCCTCGCCCACGTCACGTTCTCGATCCTGATTCGCTCGCCTCCATGCAACAACCGGAAGAAAACCACACTTTGATCTGGCGAAAATCCTCTATGTAATCACCCCGCTAACCAACTATAGTAGATCAAGGATGAAGGAAGAAGATGACGGCTCAAACCCTAGAACTCTCTAGATCCCTCTAGGTTATTCTTAATTAATCTCTCAGATCATTTAACCCTCTTAGATCATCCACCCTAGCCCCATATATCATATATGTATATTGTAACATTTTGAAAAGTATAAATACAAATTTTAATTTAAATAATAATATTATGGTTTTTACGGATATGATAACCAATATGGATTTGGGTTTTCATGAATTGATATGATTATATACCTTCATTTTTTGGAATTTTATTGGAAATAAAATTAATTTATAATTATGAGAGCACCTATTTAAGTAGGATTTTCATAAATTAGCATATAATTATATCCATACAAGTTATAATATTAAAACAAATTTGTGTTTTTCTAATTAGTACACTAAACCAAGACTTACTTTTAAACATATACTTAATGTGCATGACATGTTAACAAGTGTGTGTAAATTAGCTTTCTTTTTATTCTCTTTTCATTTGGGTTTTTATTTTCATGAATGGGCATGAGAGGCATGGGCATGAGTAAGATGAGAGACATGAGCAAGAGAGAGAAAGGTGAGGCAACCGTTATGTCTCATATCTTTTCCTTCACCCTCATTCTTCATATTCTTTTTTTTTTGCATCTCATTCTTCTTCCTCATCCAAATCACCCTTATCTATACACCTCTCATCATCTCACCCTCGCCATGGCTACACAAACACTTGGGGTTGTTTTTCCATCAAGTCAAGCTTGCTCTCTTTTCTTCTTTCACTTGAAGAAATCTCCAACCTCCTAGCGGTCTCCTACAAACCTTAAGAGCCTCTTTTTCCTTTCACAAGGAAGGTAAAGACCCATTCTCAGATTTGATTCTTTAATCTTGCCATGATAATATGGATGCTAGCTACAGATCACATTTTATGGTTTTGAGATTCAAAACTTGAGTTTTGATGGTTGTAGTGGGACTAGTGTGGATTTTTGTAGCATACAACTTTTATGGCAAAGTGATGGCATGTTAATGCAAGGATTTTGGTTGCTATATGTTTTAAAGTTTCCAACATTAAATACTAGAATTTTGATGATGTTTTGATGTTCAATTCAAATCTGGAGTTTACTGGGTTATTCAAAAAATAAAAGAAAATTTCTGTGAGGTTCTGGAACCAGTAGATGACCTCCGTAGAAGCCCAAGCCCTTAATTCCTCTCCTGGGCCGCCAAAAAATCTCTTTTGACCACAATTTGCTGCCATGTTTTTGAGTTAGGGCTTGGGGTTAGGTTTGTACATCATACACTCCATAAATAGGCCATTGGTATATCTCCTTTTGCCTCAGATTCACTGTGGGAAAATCTGGGAAAGTTTTGGTTTGTTTTAGACGATGTTTTACGGGTTTTAAAACTTGGTTTTTGGATTTTTATATCATGAGTTGGTCGTTCAACGTTCGTACATCAACGTCGGGGGTATTTTGTCGCATTTAGCACGCGTTGGCCATAGGTTCTAATCTATGTGCGCTTCACTCATTATTTCAATTTCGATATGGATTTTTACGGTTTCATTATAGTTTTGATTGTAGGTACGATCGTGAGGAATTCCGAGATGGCGAGGACGGGCGAGGCAATCGTATGTTTTGACCAGCTCGAGACGTCGGTGAGTAGATATATATCTACGGGGGAAGCCGGGTGGATGGTGTACAGCACCCCCGCAACCGTAGTAATTAGAATACTACATATTAAAACCATGTTCCAGGCATATATGGTCATGCTAGAACACCCATATGCATATATGTGTATGCTTAGTAGATAATTATATACTTATTCTCTATTTCATAGATATTAGGCTGTGTGTGTGTGTGTGTGTGTGTGTGTGTGATTATTGTTATGTGTTGTACGTGACTAGATGTCTGTACTTTATATGACATGATTTGGCGTACGCGGCTATAAATCCGTATTATGTTGATTGGATGACATCGTATGAGGGAGGTTCCGTACATTATGTGATGAGGATAGATTGCCGAATACGACCGATATTCATTTGACTCGAGAAGTTTTGTTAAATCCCGAATTGAGACTTTATGAGTTGTTTAAAGCAATACTTATTTTAAAAACCAACGATCCGTTTCCTACTTTAAAATGATAATGTCAAGGATGCGCTAAAAATTTTCAAATGATATCTATTTCAAAAATATCGTAGCCTCCTTATTTCCAAAATAATGTTTCATTCTATTTTAAACGATAACCGTATAGCTCGTAAGTAATTATCTATATTGACACCCGTTCACGATATGATTATTCTACTCTTTATACGCTTGCGCATTGATTACTTTATTGTATAGGCTACGTTTATACCATTAGTTTGAATTAGCTTTGTAGGCCATTTTACAATTGACATGCTATACAAACACACTTGTAGAACACTGCATAACTACTAATGATTACTACGTTGGACATATCACAGACACACATGTTACATAACACATCATTGGTACTGCCATGATACTATAGGACTGCTATACTATGTTATATCCATGTAGATGTCGATACGGTTTATCATGACTTCCGTATATATAGGGGATTGATTAGTGTGTGTGTGTGCGTGCGCGCACCGTTGATAGGAATTGAGAGCTTTTCTTATACGAACACATTGATAGAACACTTGCACAACTGCCATGATGCACGAGCACAGACGCGTATGCTACACTACGCATCATTAGTATTGCCATGACACAGTAGGAACTGCCATTCCTGTTCGTGTGTTGATTATATATGCACGATGCATTAAGATACTTACTGATTTGAGATGTGAATACCATTGCCATAGGTATTCGTATATGATCGACATGGATTTTATGGTGTTTTTATTTATGAAGATATATCTTAGTGGTATGGGACACTGCTATTCACACACACACACACACACACATCATCATCATCAAAATGAATTATGCAAATGTTGTTCTTTGGAACTTGAAGTTTTCCATTGATTTGAGAAACTGCAATGTGATTTATAAAACTTGAGTATACACATCATCATCAAAATGAATTATGCAAATGTTGTTCTTCAGAACTTGATGTTTTCCATGAATTTGAGAAACCGCAATGTGATTTATAAAACTTGAGTATATTTTAAATATGCGGTTTTCTCTTGATATGATGAGTTGGCGTCCATCATGAGCTTGATATTTTCTGATTTGATTTCATTCCGACCCGGGTGGAGGAGCTATACGGTTGCGGGCGTGCTATATTATTCGAACCGAGTGGGGGAGTATACAGTCGGATACATGGTAGACCCGATCGAGGCTAAGGGACAGGAGAGACGCGTATGAGGCGGGGAGATAGCGAAGACACTCGATACCGGAAATAGATTAGAGCACGGCGGATATCCGGGAGATAGCGACCGAGGCTATTAATATCGAGAGTGGGTCGATCTGACGAGACGGTGCCTACGATATCTGGGTTTTACATGTCGATGCTGGACACAGGCTTTATAATGATTTCAAGTGTCGATACTGGACACTCAGTTGATGATGATTTCGAGGGTCGATGATGGACACTCACTTGATGATATATGTTATGGATGACATATTTCTATATATTGATGATTTCGAGGATTGTGTGTTGTGCGCAATCCGTTATGACGCGCTTTTGGATACTGATGTGACATATACATATGTATTTATTTTCGTTATCACATAGTATGTTGATATATTACTGTATGACCTACGAAGATCATTATGCACTTCGATTTCTACTCTGTGATATGTTTTACTCACGGGTTGGCAACTTACCCCCGTTGTGTCTTAGTTTTTTGCAGGACCGACCGCTCAGATCAATAGCAACTTGCCGACACGATTCTTTCTCGAATGATTGCTTTGGTAGGTGGGTTATATAGCCTCATCGTAACCACCTCTCGTATATGTATATTCTTTTATGACCTGGTTAAAAACTTTATCAACCAAAACTTGTATATTTTGTGAACTTAGAGATAAGACTTGTATATTATTCTTTTAGATGTCGAGCTTGGTTATAGTCGACTTGATGATGCTTATAGTACTTTTCTTACTTGTTCTTGTGATGATTTCGCCTTAGATGTCGTATATTACTGCATGGTTGTAATTCCGCTGATTGGGCGATGAGATAACTTTCGATTGGGGATGCTGATATATATGTATGTGTACTGGTTTTTATCAAAATTTACAAAGGAGGTAGTTTCCAATTTTTAAATGACGTATGTGTTTTCAAACAAACTTTATTTAGACTATAAAAAGGAACTTGATTTTATTTAATAACCCTTTTTAAAACTTCATCTCCACTGTTTCTTTAAAAAGTTTAGATTCCGTGTTTTGGCTTATTTGGTTTACAGTGGGGTCCTATAAACTTTACGTGATTCAAATACCGGTCATGTGACTTTTCCGGATCATGACATATATACAGGGACTACTAGAAGGGGCGGATACAGGGCCTGGATGAAGCCCAAAAGCCAACAAATTCAAAATTCAGCTTCATCTCTTGAAACAATAATGAAGGAATGTATACCAAAAGTTATCTTCGATATAATTGATCACAGATATATACAAAGAGTCATGGCCTATAACTGAGAGAATGCAAGAATTCAGAGTTCAGATATCGTGATGATATTTTGCTGCAGTGGGGAAATTTGTGTTTCTTAAGAAAAAAGGAAAAGACAAGTATGTTTGGGAATAATTGTAAAACAAAATTTAATATTTGGGGTGTGTGTGTGTGTGTGGTGGGGGGGGGGGGGGCCGAATTAATAGAAGCCTTCATCACATATTTGAATGAGTTTTGACATCTAGTATGAATCTAAATAAGATAATGTGAATCTGAACATCAATCAAGCTAACCAAATAATTCAGCATAAAACCAATAAGCGATCATAAAACATCAATAATCCATAATCTGATCAAGATACACAAAAAAATAAACATGCAAACCAAGATCTAACTCCGAAGCATCAAATTCAAAGGATAAAGGCCGCTGGCTGTTGGAAAATTTGTATTGTTTAAAACGTTTTATCTCAAAAATAAATAAACAAAAACACTAACCTTTGTAATTCAAAAATATGATAAATGTAATTTATGGGAAAGAGGCATGTACTGACCTAAGAAAGATATCGCCTCCTTCTTGGTAGGTTTACTACGGCGATTCAATTCCAAGATATAACTTCCTGAGCCCTTTTGGTACTCTGGCTTGCACAAGTTGCCGGAGCGCAGCATTAGTATTCTTTTCTGTTTCGAAGTTAGATACTCGAATGCTATGGATGCAGTGGAAGAACAAGAAAGAATTTGTGTGTATTCTATGGTTTTTGGTATTTTGTATTTTGTATTCTATTCTTCATTTGCCTTCAGGGGATGACTTTATATAGCCTCCCAAACGGTTGGAATTGAACAAGCATTAACAACAGTTGAAACCGTTTGTAAAATCATTACCGACAATTGCAACTGTTCGTGATAACCGTTCGTGACTGTTCATGGACATTACCAAGGGTTGAAACCGTTGGTGAAAACTGTTTAGCGACGGTTGAAACCTTCGGTGAAGAATGTTTCAAAATATAATTGATAAATAAAATATTTGACAAAAAAATATATATTGATGTAATAATTTTGGCCTTTTTCCTTTTATGCATTTGCTCTAACAATTTCCCCCCACAAAGTTCAAATTTCGATGCAAACTATAATGACTAAGACTAATATGAGATGAATATCTAACAATATTGCATATCGGTGTAAGTGTCATAAAGACTTGAATTTACATTTTGTGTAGAAAACTTTAGATCGCAAGAATATAGTAGTCATTAAATAACCGTACAAAACTACATCTTGTTGATGGATCTTTTGTCAAAAACACATACAATATGAAACATAAATTTAGGTATTCAAAATGGGTTATGCATTATGGTCATATGTGATACCTTGGTTCTTGTGAGAGTTATAAGGGTTTCACCCATTCATCCTAAGCCACAGCCTCATGGCAATCTCATATAGATGATGTCTCAAGAGAATACTTGTTGTTAGAGTACCTTGTAAATAATTTTGTGTTTGATATCATTAAGAGTTAACTTCTCAATCTTAATTAACAACTAGAGTACGACATCATCATAAGAATAGGATAGAACATAAATCCTTAAATAAAGTGCTCCCATGTTCACATTCAACAGCTGTGTTCTTCCCATTATAAAACCTTTTAAGGTTGGGTATCCACTGCTGGTAAATTCAATATGCGTCTAAGTCTCATTCCTCT
Source organism: Agapanthus africanus (assembly GCA_030015575.1). Classification (NCBI taxonomy): domain Eukaryota; kingdom Viridiplantae; phylum Streptophyta; class Magnoliopsida; order Asparagales; family Amaryllidaceae; genus Agapanthus; species Agapanthus africanus. Next base: position 439,324,472 of record CM057338.1, read on the forward strand.
CGATGCATTAAGAATCTTGGTTTTCGTAGAATTCTTAGTAAAATAATCGGCTAAGTTTAGTTGACTAGTTACAAGCACAATAGATACTATAAAATTATCTTTGTATCATTTTATAGTCTCATATCCTAATTGCCGGAATCTATTTGTTTTCTTATTGCAAATTTTCTGTTCTAATAAATCAAATAGATATTTATTATTACAATGAATTGTTATTGGCGTAATTGACTTTGGTACAAAGGGAATTTAAGATATAAAATTCCTTAACCATTCTGCTTCTAAGCAGGTAGTATCCAAAGTAATCATTTCATCATCCATGGTACTTCTAGCAATTAGTGTTTGTTTACACGATCCCCAATTAATTGCTCGACCATCAAGTATAAAAACAAAACATGTGGTTGATTTTATATCTAGAACATCAGTTATCCATTTAGCGTCTTTGTACCCTTCAATTTGATTTGGGAAATTAGAGTAAACAAGACAATAATCTATAGTGTCTCTTAAATACTTGAACACCCGTTCTACGGAATTCCAATGCAGTTGATTAGGGTTACTTGTAAATTTACTAAGTCTCGAAACCGCATATGAAATATCCGGTCTTGTTCGAGTAGCTATGCAGTTTAATGACCCTATCAATTGTGCATATCTATTTTGTAATTTAAGTTCATCTTCATGTTTAATGAGGTGAATATTTGAATCAAAGAGAGTTGAGATAGGTTTTACATTGAAGTAATTATATTTTTTTAATAATTTCTAAATGGCATGAGATAATGAAATCGAATATCCATTTTCTAATTGATTGATTTTCATGCCCAGAATATAATCATCCTCACCTAGATCTTTCATATCAAAGTTCATAGATAAATAAGATTTTAAATCATTTATGACATTAAGAGAAGAACCAAATATTAGAATGTCATCAACACAAAGACAAAAAGCTACAAAATCATTTCCAAAGATTTGTAGTATATAATGTGGGCTATAGTGCCCTCAAGGCAATTATTGTAATCGCAGGCACGCAATTATGGTAATTGAGGGAAGATCTATACAGGTAGAACAGTCTTGCTCGAGATGATAATATGCTATCTAGTTTTTTGATTGATTCGAAAAAGTGAGTAGTTGTGTGTTTTAGTTACTGCAATCAATAACGGTGTCGCAATAACTAGCCGCTAGTGAGTACGGGTCATCCACAAGAAAATGGTGAGCTGCTTTTCTTGTTTTAGACGAGTTAATAGAAGAAAAGTGGGATTTTTATCGTTTTATACTAGGAACATTTGAAAAGTTTATAAGAGAAGGGCTTATAGGGTTTATAGGATTTAGTAGTCAATGGATTGAGTTTTAAAAATAATTCTTTTTATCTTTTAATTATTTAATTCTAGAGAAATAGCGATGAATGTGAATTAAAGTTCTTGGAGGGAATTAGGATTTCTCTTTACTGATCCTTGTCCTTCCATTGATCCCTATTTATCTCAAGCTCTCAACAAAGCAAGTATTAATGAATCTCAAATCGTGGTCGTGACTATCATGAATTGATAGCACGCTCAATAAGAGGGTTAATATTCATTTTGCTAAAATTTATAAAAATTAAAACTTAAAAAGAAATTAATGATTTTGTCCATCCATTATACTATCATATATTACAAACCATAACAAGCGAGAATTTACTCGCTCATGGAGATAAACGAAGTAAAAGAAAGGTGGAAGAATACGGAACCTATAAGTTAAACAAAAATTAAAATTGCGGAAAGTAAATGCAGAAAGTAATTGCGAGAAGTAAATGCGGAAAGTAAATGCGACAAAATTAAAAGACAAAACTATCTTTTTTTAAATAAACTATTGCATTACAGAAGTTGCTCGCTTGAAAAACTAAATTACAAAACCCTAGTTTTCTCTAGATTGCTTGATCGGTAGATCAGTCGATAGATTGTTCGATGATGATAGGTAGATAGTTCTCGATCTTTTTATAGGCTCTGGAAGTTGAAACCCTAGACGTCATATTGAAATGCGTGCAAAGACGATTAAGCCCATGAAGTTTCATATCTAACGGCCATAGAACAACCGTGGTTTAGCCACCCAATACCCTCTATGGCCGTGGATTTGCGCCCTATGGTTGAGTTGAGTCTTCATGTTCTTCGTGCCTTCTTCTCTCGATATTTGGAAATCCTTCTAACAAAAATATTTTGAAAATATCTCTTTTTTCTCTACCATTGCGAGATTCTTCAATTTACTCCTAACATTCGGTAGATTTGGTTTGGTAAGTCGATTTGCTGTGGATCTCCTACTTATATTTCAGACCTGAACAGATTTATTATAATACCTGCATAATATCTCAAATCAAATTATTGGTAGCATTTGTTATATTTTAAATAATATTCCAACCAATTAATTGATATGATATCTTAATAATACTGGTTAAGATTATTTGATATGATATGCATATTTTAATAATAAATAATCTCATGGATATTTTATTTAAATATGATATGCGTATATTCCCTAATTATATTAATTATAAATTAAGAAATATATGATAATAATCTTTTTACAAATAAATCCACATATGTTCTTAATTTACAAATAACACATTTTAGTAACTAATAATAATAGAGAAAATGACCGTACAGATGTGCAGTAAATATGATTGATCATTTGTCTTTATCATCATATACATATTTATGTGGTATTACGAATCGCTATTACATGTTGATAGAGCCCATAGGATTCTTACTTGACTATCAGGGTCATGATGGCGATCATACTAGTGAGGTCTGGACAGTCCATAAGCACATCCTCAAATGTCCTTAGTCGTTGGATTATTGAGACTGGGTATCGATACACCGGAGTAAACTAGTGTATATATTTCTTATTCCTGAGAGGGGAGGTGGCCGGTCTTACAATCGTTGGTGTACAGCACCAAAGATTATATACAGGTGCTCATTAGGGTATGAGTTACACTGGACGAACTCAAAGGGAACCTGCTAGTTGGTATTATACCTACCGTCAGAGAGCAGTTCTCTAGTGGCATGAGTACAAATTAATCTGTTGATCCAAGATCGTCAATTGTCTTATGTGAGTTTCCACTGTACTTTAATTACTACCCTACCATGACTCGACTGAGTCGTGCAAACAGGTATTAGTAGGGTGCAGTCCTGCGCCACATGGAAGCAGTGAGCGGATTGAGAGGATTCGTCTCTCCCGGATTGGGAGTTGATGTCATGCTGTGCCCGGTTGGTCATCACCATAAGTCTCTGGCCAGAGCGGATGGGATTAATAATTCGATCAGTAGTTTCTTGATTGGTGATGGGCTTGATATCGACATGACTTATCAAGTTATTAGGGGTCTAACATTTTTCACCCCATAGAACTGATATGCAATACTCTCAGACGAAAAGACAGGACTGTACGATGAATGTCACGTATAGGCTCAGTAGGGGTTCGAACGACCTTTTTTGTCGATCTTCCTTTCGACAGATACCTGGGTAGCTGTTTCGTACAGCTAGTGCTACTAACGTACTTATGAGTTATGGATTGGATCCAGTAACTCACTGTCAGCGTATTGTCGAGTCTTTAGAGTCCCATAGAGAGCTTTTTCCGGCTCTAGCAATATGATGTAGATGTGCGTATTGGATGCGTACCGGGATTCGATTAAAACTAGTGTATTGGATACATTGACCGTAATCAAAAATTTGAAAATACTAGCCGGTCTTTTGGAAAGACGGATATTAAATCATGTGCTGATTTAATATATTAATACATGCATTAGATATATGTATTTACTAGTATTTTGTCATTATTTATTTATGTCTCATTTATGTATTTATAATACATATGAAATTATATATATATATATATATATATATTTCTTTTTTCCTATTCATTCTCTTTTACGTTTTCTTGTGCCAAAGGTATAACGCATGCATAACCACTCTCTTGTAGTGGACATGTGGAGAGGAGAGAAGAGGGTGGACAAGTAGAGGAGTGATGAATATCTTATGGTTTGTATTAATTATCGTAGTGATAAATATTATGAACCATATAGCAAATGGTTAAGTTTTCTATTGGTGTTCTTTTCATCTCATCTCCGAGCTCCTCTCTTCTTCCTCTTCACTAATTAAAAGGGAATTAAAATGAAAAGATATAATGAGATAAAATAAGAGTGGCACTAATCTACTTCACCTGGTTAATTAGCCTACCAAAATAATTAATCAAGTTTCTTCACTTGGAGCTTCTATGTTTAGTGGAGAAGGAGCTAGAGTTGGGTTTCCTCAAGTGGATCCATCTACGATGAAGGAATGTTCTCACCAAGCTTGTTCACTCATCCTATAATCCTAACTAGAGTCCAACACAAATTGAAGCATGTGAAGATACTACAAAGGTTGTATGATTCTAACCTTGTATGGAAACTCCTAGTTGCATGTTCAATTCTTTAACTAGTGTCCCTAATTTGTAGACTTGAGCTCTCTACATTAAAAAAATCATATTTGTGCATGCTCTAAAACTCTAGTAGAGAGACCAAGGCCTACTAACATGGTATCAGAGCCTACCTAAAGACTTGAACTTGTTTGGTAGCTAAAATATTACATTTAACCCATTTTTCCAAAACTAGTTTCGAAAATTTGCATGAAATACTCTCATTTTTAGTTGTACCGGAGCCACAGATTCTTGCTTTGGACCATGAATTTAGTGTAGGCTAAGCTTAACCCAAAACCCATCTAATTTGTTCTCGGCTCGGCTCCGAAACAAGGTCGAACCGAGGCCGATTCATCCCCGTAATGGGGCTGGACAGCCATTGGATCATCCCCAATTCGGGGCTGTTCCAGTGCTGGTCCAGCCCGTTTGCGGGTCTGTTTCAGCCCCTGATTCTGTCTCGTTTCGGGGCCTAATCAAGGCTCAAAAAGTGTAGGTGTTTTGGGGGCTAACGGGATTCGATTTCGTGCAAAAATGAGAGGGTTTTTATGCATAGGGGTGCACTTGTAATTCAAAGCGTTGGAATTTCGAGAACGCCGCCTTTCGGGTTAATATTGATTAGTTGTGTATCTATGTCTGTGAGTATCATAGAGTTTGGTAAAACGTCATCTAATTGCTATATGTGTCAATTAGAAGGGGTTACAAAATTGATACTTGAATTTATATTCTGTGATGTTTGGATTGGAATAGTTGCGTTTGTCGTGATGAATAGTCGGGGTTTTTTGTGAGATGGGAGTTTTATATTTCATTTGTATATTCATATTCGGAGCGAGCGTCCAATATTTTCGCCGTCGTTTCCGCGTTTATAATATTCTTCATTGATAGGAACTTCCAGGTTGAGATTGTGTTGCCTTTGTATAATATAAATTCTCATTTCATATACCTAGGATAGACCTAGAAGGAGTGCTCAAATAGCCGGGTTCTGGAATCCAACGGGTGTACATCTCAAGGCGTCGAGACCGGGTTACCTAATTGTAGAATTGGCGGGACTACTTTCCACGCTCGTAGGGGTCTTAGGCTAGGGTTTTGGCTATTCACACGACCGTGGAATTCGTGTTTCATTCATGGCTAAAATGAAACACATAATTCCTAGCATACTCCCTATTTCATTATGTTTTTTGTCCATACACTGTCGTAAGTTAAGTAACCTTACGGTGAAGTCCCCGGACCCCATGGAGAATGCGGATGGCATATATGTACATTCTATTTTCATTTCTTATAGTGTGATAGGATTGATTGATGGGATTGGATTATATATTTAATTCAATAAAACAAACCTAAATTGATGTTGTCGGAACAAAATTTTGAAAAACTATAGGCATGCTCTTTTGCTTTGCATAGCGGTATTCGGTCATGAATATCATGCACCTCATTCGACGAGGGAAGAGCCTTATTCTCTTCAAGGGGAATTCTCTTTTAAGCAAAAATTTACGTGACTATATATTACTCGGTTTTCTTCAAAACCACTCATTTTTAATGCGAAGCTTAAACCACTCTTTTTGAAAACTACCATGTTCCTTCAACGATATCAAGTTCATTACGTTAAACGTTTTTCGCCAAAAACCAGTCGTAGCCCTCTGTCATTTCCTATGAGTAGTACTTAGTATTTGTGTTGCATTTTTTGACTGTATCAAGGCATGGTATGCGGTAGCTAAGTGGTGCCTATTTGTAGCATACAATGTGATTGGTTAGGACAATTATACAGTCTTATTGATTGTGTCAATAGCTTTTGTGGGTAGGTTTAACGCAATCAAGATAATGACGGGTTGAACTTAACAATGACCTTTTGATTTGTTGACCGTGTTAAGGTCACTTGGGTCTTAGGGGTAAAAAACCATATGGGGAGTTTCAAACATAAAGAGAACTTACCCAAGTATGAGCATACCTTCTAGAGTGTGGTATTTTTGGTCGATGATGGAGGTCAGAATATCCCTCGGATGTTGTCCTTCGTCGATCTTATGGCCAGCGAGGATAAACGGTTGAGATTTGTAGTGGAAGATTGGGAGTGGATTTCAATAGGTTGTTGTTTGTTGTTGACGCCGAGCTACCTGCAAAGGAAGTCCCAGGGTAGGAAACCACCATAGAACCCTCCGACGTTCAAGTGCCGGGAAATAATTGGGCAAAGTAGCGGTGTATTGGATTTGAGTTCCAGTTCGACTTACCTGAATCGTCTGAAGGATGGTTTATATAGGGGTCGCATGAGAGAGAGCTGATGCGAGATTCACGCCCTCCGTTTCGCCCAAGCATAATGTCTGCATTGATAGAAACATACGCTCATTAATGGCGAGATAAGATGGCGTGGGATGAAGGATGTGGAGCGGCAGAGATCTTGTCATGGAGAAATACACTGAGTTGTTACAAAGACGCCCGTGCTCCATGCTCCTGGCCAAACAGGGACGCTGAGGAATTTCAGCTATAGGATAGCTCGGAAACGAGTAAGGAAGATGAGGAAGCTCGGTTCTATGATTGCTCAGAGATGAGCTATAGGCTGGTGGTCAGATGAAGAGGGAACATACCTAGGGGGCCCCTAAAGGTCGGATGCTCCCTAGGAGGTGAGGCACCGAGGAATGCCCCTATTGCAGCATGCATGTTCATATTCCATTGCCCCCAGGAATATAGTTGCCTTACGTGGACGACATGTCATCTTCTACGCGTCGTGGTCTGGAGAATCCCCACTTACGAGTATTATCATTATCCCCCTGCTCTCGTTCCAACCTATTTATGGGTCGGGTCAAGGGTGGATCGCTTGGTATTCTTTCCTCAGCTTTTTGCCGAGAAATCTACACGGAGGATCGTTCAGGAACTACATGGCATTTGGGGTTTGTGTCTCCCCGATTTTCGGGTCTACGTGGCTTTCACTGTGCTCCTTAATTTCTGCGTGTATCCTGGATGACATTAGCGGGTCACTGAGAGGACGGCGCCATCATGGAGACGTCGCTTTGCTTGCATGAGCCATCATGGAGACAGGCCGACCGTCGATTTCATGCCATGTGGCCGCATTCGGATGGCAGACTGTGAGATGTCGCTTCAGCTGATCGAATCCCCATGAAAGGGAAGCGTCCAATGGTTGGCTTCCGTGTGGCGCCATCTAAATTGTTGGGTGCGACGTTTCGTTTTAGCAGGAGCGGATCTGGGCCTTTGGATGACTTTTGCTGAGTGTATAAATAAGGGTGGCATGTCCCCAGGTAACACCTTTGCTTTGCTTGCCTTCTGTTGTTTGTGGATTGTATAAGTGCACGGAGGCACCCCGGCCGTCAATCCGACGCCAAAGTGTGGAAGCGAAACTTTAATTTTGAAAACTAGCAAACTGGCACCACCGCGCACTAAACACCCGGATCGGGCCATTAAACTAGTCCTAGCAAACTACAAGACGGGTTAGAGATATACCGAGTGATCCGAGTCCTCCGGTCTTCTCGTCGTCGTCCCGATCTCCCGCGGAATCTCCGGTTGTCGCCTCCTTGCCGGAAGGGCACCACATCGTCTGTATCTTTTACGGGCTCCCGCCTCTATACCGAGGCAACTCGGGCGCGAAGTTGGCTAGCCGACGCGTCCAAGAAGTGTTGTAGGCTTGTGTAGAGTCTATGTCTCTTAGGGGTTTTGTTGCCATGGAGGATGGAGAAGGGTTTAAGGAAATTGGTGCTTTCAATTTTTAGCAAGGAAATGAGATGATCAAATCTACACAAAAATGAACCTCTCTCATTTCTCTCCCGCTCAAATTGTGGCCGGCCCCTTCTCTCTTGAAATGGTGGAGAGAAAGAAAAATAAACAACAAGAAGGGAGGTGATGGTAGTAAAAGGTGGAGGGTGACCACATCCAAAAGGTAATGATAACATCATCAAATCAACTTCTAATCAACTCCAATCACAATAAAGCAAGCCATCATGAAAAGGCAAAGATGCTTAACCTTTCATAATGCCACAAGTGCAAGAAACCCCCACCACAAATGTTATTTGCAAACTTGCAAATAACCCCCTCCATCGGAAAAGTCCGCCCGGGAAAGAACAAAGGAAAACCGGCCGGAACAGAATGCAAACTGGCAACTCTAGAAAACTGGTTCCGTAATAAATTACAGGAAAACCCCGCTACTGCATATACATGCCCGCATTTGTATTCCCACTGAATACAAATGCAATGAGACAAAATCTACACTGTACTATACTAGGATCCGGCTTAAACCAAAGCCGGCTAGTATTATCCGTCCGATCCTGATCCGTGCAATACCGCACGTATCTGATCGAACCCTGCCATATTTCCATACGGCCTTTAGTACTAACCGTCCGATCTTGATCCGAGCAATACCGCACGTATCTGATCGAACCCTGCCATATCTCCATACGGCCTCTACAGCGTTTCGCCCGAAACTTGAGTAACTGAAAGTGTGGTGGACTCTAAAGACTCGTCAATACAATGGCTGTGGATTTAACCACTAGCACCTCAGAGGTATTAGCCATACGTGACAGGCCACCAGCTATTGACTAAAAGGGACGTCGATGAGCGAACTCATCCTGACACCCTACTGAGCCTGTCAGTGACAATATCCGTACAGTCCGGTCCGTTCGTCTATGAGCATCGCATGGCGGGCCTAGGGGGTTGGTAAAAGTCAGACCCCCAAAAGCGGTACAAGTCGTGTCGGAGTGTAGCCCAGAACACCCTGAGATACCACTGGAATACCTACCAGTAAATCTCCTGCCTTGGCCAAGGACTTCGTGTAATGGCTCTCCTAGACACAGCGCGACCTTACCCCCAATACCGGGAGAGACGAACCCCTGAAGATATGCTCACTGCCTCTATATGGCTTGGGACTGTACCCAACTAAAACCGGTTTGCATGTCTCCTTTGAGCGTGGTAGGGTAGTAATCAAAGTACAGTGGGAACTCACACGAGATAAATGGCGATCCCCAGGTCGATGAACTAACCTGTACACATGTCACCAGGGAACTTCTATCTGACGTCAAGTATAAGACCAACTAGCATGTTCCCGGCGAGTCCTGTCCGGTGTACTCATAACCCAATGAGCATCTGTATACATCTTAAGTGAACCAACTGACACCAGTGGCTTGTGAGACCGGCCACCGCTCCTCGTCGGGGTCTCGACTGTATACACTGGTCTACTCTGGAGAATCGATGCCCTGTCTTGAAACTCCCACGACTAGGGACCTTTTAAGGATGTGCTTATAGACTACCAGCTCCCACGTATATGATCGCCCTCATACTGCTGGCAGTCAAGCAAGAATCCTAAGGGCTCTATCAACGTGTAATAGCGACCTGTCAGGTCACCTAAAGCTGTACACGACGATAAAGGTAAACCAGATAGCATACTATCATCTCGAGTAAGACTGTCCTACCGGGATAGGTCCTCCCTCAATCATTGCAATCACGTGCCTGTAATCCAATAATTGACTCTGAGGGCACTATCTCCAACAATCTCCCACTTGCACTCAAGGCTAATTATTGCGATGTCGCATACTCACAGCCCGTGTGATACCGAACACCCAACTCCTCTACTAGTCAGTCTCACAAAACTCGTTTGCGAAGCTATTGCATTCAAGGAATAGCCTCAGTGAGTGGATCCGCTATGATGTTTCTTTCTATGTCTTTCTATATCTCAAGTTCGCGGAGAAAGCCATCTTCCGAAATGAGCAATACCTGTCTTAGAATGTCTGGATGACTGATGGGACCTAGTTCATAAATGAACTCCAAATCCAAACTTCTCAGACTGTATCATCAACTGAACTTAATCAGTGTCCTGCGCCATGCCTCCCTCAGTACTGCCTTGGACCACCTGTCCAAAATACTGCCCCTCGTCAGAGGGAAAACTATAACTCTGACAATCACCCTGTCGTCCATATCACCTTGGAAGCATGGAATGATAACTGTCTCCTTAATGAGGCTGTCGTTATCATTTCCCTAAAACATCTACTTATGTTCTGAAGCTGCTCCCAACTGTTTCTCTAGGATTGGATCAATATCAACTTATTGCATCTAGTGCAAGAACAACATCTGGTGTGGTACTTGACATCTCATGATTGACTCAATTGCCTGAGCAAGTGATCTGCCAATCATGCACATCCCTCTCCCCTTTAGTCTGTGAGACACCTTTAAAGAGGGTGACTCCATTACCTGCAGGTACACTACCGTGCCAGGAGTCGTCCATTCTAAATACTCTTAGAATGCCGTCAAAGTACCCTGATTGGGAAACCACCCAAATCTGGATCTAAAACCATAGATCTAGTAACCAGTATGTCTGATATAATGTCCAAGTCCCATGTGGAGAAACCACTGTGTGACAACCAAAGTATAACCGATCGTAGTATAGGAGTTTCCTTTCCTACTCTGTGTGTCATCCAAAACCAGGACATCACACCCTACTACCTTCTTAACAGATCCATCCCCTATTCTGATGAAGTCAAACCTATGACTGTCATGTCAGAAATAGATGATCTTTCTCCGCTTTATCTGCTTTAGTCTATAAATAGACATAAGCCACCTGTCCACCAATGCTTCCGCTGCTCCCACTGACCATGACAACCCTCTGGCAGAGTCATATATACGTACACTTCTAAAGCTAGTTTAGAATGACGCTATACTCATCCTCCTGCCGGGTCTCACAATCTGGAACAACAACATTGGCAAGTCTGGGTAAACAAGAACCTCCCTGCCACCGCCCTTGAGGCTACCGGAGTACCTCTCTTGTGCCTGAGGTTACCCACCGTATCTGCAGAGTGGCCAATAGAATGTCAAATCAAATTGAATCTTTAGGTTCCTATCAAATCTTCAGTAATCGTTTGTGGTTCTGGAATCACTTCCAGTTCTACCATACTCCCACTACTGTTTTCTGAAAAAAAATCCATTTTTATTAAAACTGTGGTGAGTCAAGAATAATATCACTATTGATCTTCCAGATGGTAGAAAGCCAACCCTCGTCATAGCCTGGGTCAACCCACAAACAGCCATTACAGAAACGTGCCTTGAGTTATCCAGAGTCTGGTTTTAAGCATAGGCCGGACAACTCCCCGTACCTTAACATCATTAAGATATGAACTGTTCTATATCCAATATAGAACCAGAGACACTGATTTAATTGAACCAGATTCAAATCATGCAGCTGTCTCCAGTGCATGTCAATTAAATGGAAAGAGGCCGATCAGCGTTACTCAACTTAGAAATGCTTCCAATTATGAGTAACCTGAAAGAGAAGCAAGTTCTCTTAAACATTACTATCATCTGAATGCCATATACAAGTATCTACATCTTCGATCACTTTGAAGAATCCCGATACTTGCAATACCTGGTTCTCTACTTTACTCTTATACCTATAACTTCTTAAAACTTCGACCTTGTGTTTCTACGAAACACTTTTCTAAGAACTAGAGAAGTTATAAGTAAACATAATATAGTATGAGTACCTACCCCTCTGTCCTAATGGACACTGGACAACATACAATACTCTGTATAAGTCCCTTGAGTCAGCTAACTCATTCACTGTGTGTCGTAGGTTGAAAACTGTACTTTTGGTTAAGAAGAATTACAACGCTGTTCAATGCTCCTTACCTAACCATCCACTGATATAGGTAAATGTCATGGACATAATTTCAAAAAGGTATGTCTCACTCTATAAAAATAGACGTACAGATATATCAATTTGAAATTGGTGCATAACAACGGATATTCAAAACCAAATATTTGCCAACCGACAAACAACCCAGGTGACTTCCTCAAATATCACCGATTACAACGAATCCCGATATAATGAGGATGATCACCCAATTCCCAATAACTTACTCCCACTCATCATCTGTAAAACCATATAGATGTGAGAATCATACCTGGTAAATACATACCCTGGAGCAAGTGTCTAATTGGGAAATCAGTTTTCCTTTAACAGTACACAGTGAAACTGAAATATTGAAATATTTCGTTGGGGTATCCTGGTATTCCTAGTAATGCCTCTTCCATTATCCATATTCACAACTGTAACCGTGTAATTCTTTGCCACTTCTCCAAATCCCTTTATATGTCTTTAGTCATTACCTTCTGTACACCCCTTTAGGCCAAACGGTTTTCTTCCTTCCCTACCGTTCGGCACCAGCCTATGGTTTGGAAGAAGACTATCCAATAAGCATACAGGGTGTACAGTCCTAATCCTAGGAGCACTCGCAATGCGAGAGAAGGTGAGGATAAAAGACAACCGAATAAACCTTATTCCTATTTCTCCTGAACCAGAATCCATCCCCGAACTGGAACAAGTTCCTTTCGAGTTCGTATATAGCCATACGATAGAGTATCCAATAAACTGTGGATCTTCGTAGTGATACGGATTGTTCTGGAGAAATACAAAGGTGATTTAGGATTGGCAAATAAATACTTGGTTTGGTCGTGAATAGCAGTCGCAATTTACTTTGCCATCTTACTAATCCCTTGTTATGTCTTTACTCAATACCTTCTGTACACCATCGTTAGGCTAATTGGTTTTCTTCATTCCCCACCGTTCGGCACCAGCCTAAGGTTTGGAAGAAGACTATCCAATTTGCGTAATAGGTGTACTATCTCCTAAACCAAGGAGTACTCGCAACCTGAGAGAAGGTAAAAGGAAAAGACAACTGAATAGTCCTATTCATTTTCTCCAGAACCGGAAACCATCCTCGAATAAATTCCTTCGAGTTCGTATATAACCATACGATGGTTTTGTCCAATGGAAGTAGACGTTCGTAGTAATACGGGGTGTCCTGGAGAAAAGGGTAAAAGTAGGAGTGGCAATGAGGTTTGCAACTCTGACAAACCAAAAGCCAGTGTTTAAGAAGGTTCGGTTAATTTGGTCACTGAGTCATAGTCTTAGGGTCGGGTCAATGGTCGCTGCCAAAGAGAGAGAGAAAAGAAACAATCAGCGTGCACTCTAACCTAGATCAGAATGGCTACCAATTTATCTAATCTGGAAACCTCCTACTGTACCGTCAAATTCTCCTCCAAACCTGAAAGAAGAATTAGTCGGGATCACCCGAGGAGTAAACCAACTCATCAGTGGGAATCGGGATCCAACTATCATCGCATGATAACGTGACGGAATCCGCTCACGTCATCACACTCTAGAAGGTATGCGCATATCTGGCAAGTTTCAGTTTCTTTAGAAACTCCCGATGTGATTTCTGCCCCATACTCTTATGACCTTGACGAAGGTCAACAAATCATAAGTCACATGTCAAGTTCTACCCGTCATTGTCCAGGTTAATTTGAACCCACTCGTACAAGCCCTTGACGAAGGTCAACAAGGCTATACGACTGTCCCAAACCAACGCATCTATCTATGCAGCAGAGAAGTAACAAGCAGCTACCATTCACTATGCCTTGACGAAGGTCAACAAACATAGCATGAATACTACGTGCTACCCGTCTGAAACGACGTAGGGCTACGAATGGTTTCTGACGAAAACCTTTAACGTAATGAACTTGATATCGTTGAAGGAACTGATAGCTTTTTAGAAAAATATAGTAACGAAAAACCTTTGCTAAAGAGGTCACTCCCGGTGAAGGGATCTCGGCTCTTTCCCCGTAGAATGGGGTGCAGGATATTCCAACTGAATACCACGATGAAAAGCAAAAGTAATCGGCTATAGTGAAGTTATTGCCCTGACGCAAACTTTTGTCTAAGGGGTCACTCCCGGTGAAGGGATCTTGGCCCTTGCTTCGTCGACTGAGGAGCAGGATATTCCAACTGAATACCACGATGCAAAACAAAAGAGAACGCCTTTGCAATAACAGCTTTTTGAAAAAGTGTTCCAACAACATCAGATTAGGTTTGTTTTAACTTGCATTGATCCAAATCAACGTAGTCCCATCAATTGATCACACTACAAAGAACGAAAATATACTGATGTACGTATATGCCATCCGCATTCGCCACTGGGTCCCGTCATTACCCGTTAGGGTAGCTAACTAACGACAGAGCGGGGACTGGACTAGCGCGGATGCAAAACATATACAACATCTACTAATATATATACCAATATATAATATTTCGCTCAAGACGTGATAAAAAAATGCAACATCACAGAAATGTACAGCATCACAGAATAATACAGATATCTGGGATCCTCGGGTTTCACAGAGCCGCTATTGAAACCCGACGTTCCCCTGGTCGTGTGGATAGCCTGTGCAATGAAATCCTAGACCCCTACGGGCGCGGCAAGTTACCCGCCAAAACCTGAAGTGAGGCAGCCCCCTTCAGCACCGTGAATGGACCACCCAGCACTTCACGGAATCCGGTAACTTGGGCACCCCTCCTGGGTCAACCTGTACCCCCTACGAGTGCGGCGAATAGCCCGCCAATCCTAGAGTGAAGCCCCTTCCGTCTCAATGCCATGAGATGCGGGCTTGTTGCCCTCTAGAACCCGGCTATCCGTGCACCCCTCCGCGGGGTAATCCTAGTACAGAAAGCAAAATATACATACAACGGGTACATCGACCGCAACCTGGTCGTGCCCCAAAATAATAATACAAACAGGCAGTGACGACAGTCCACATGTCGGACGCTCGCCCCGCAATATCAAATGTACATAATACAACAAAACTGTACTACCACTGCAACCAGGCTATCCTCACGACCGATTCGCAACATCATAGCAAAATCACAGAACATCAACGTGAATGTCACATTCGCAAATCCGTCTAACCGGGCTATAGCAGTTAGACAGGATTTACCGATCGAGTGACATTCACGGTCGCAGATATAATGTAAATACTGTGAAATAATGTGTTTAAAATATCCGATCGATCAAATTTTACCAAGTGGGCCCCAAAGTACTACTGTAGCACATCAAGAAATTCTGGGCCCAAAAATAATATTCCAGAAACCCTATTTTCACCTCAGGAACATTCTACAAAAGTTTGGGGGACTGAACAGTTAAAGTCGCGGCGGAACCACGGCCCAAGTATGGGTTTGGCCGCGGTTCCGTGGTGGATTGGACTGTTCACGAGCCTAAATTTTCACAGAACTCTTAGAATGTCCTACACATCATTCTGAAACAACCTGAAAAATTTTTGGACTTCAAAAAATTTCGACAGAAACTGATGTGAAGAAAAATACGGTTTTTGGAAAATTGTTTGATCGGAAATGTAAAACACATTAGACAATGCTAGACTATGTTAATGGCGAGGCTCTGAAACCACTGTAAGTGCACGGCGGCGCCCCGGCCGTCAATCCGACGCCAAAGTGCGGAAGCGAAAAACTTTAATTTTGCAAACTAGCAAACCGGCACCACCGCGCACTAAACACCCGGATCGGGCCATTAAACTAGTCCTAGCAAACTACAAGACGGGTTAGAGATATACCGAGTGATCCGAGTCCTCCGGTCTTCTCGTCGTCGTCCCGATCTCCCGCGGAAACTCCGGTTGTCGCCTCCTTGCCGGAAGGCACCACATCGTCTGCATCTTTTACGGGCTCCCGCCTCTATACTGAGGCAACTCAGGCGCGAAGTTGGATAGCCGACGCGTCCAAGAAGTGCTGTAGGCTTGTGTAGAGTCTATGTCTCTTAGGGGTTTTGTTGCCATGGAGGATGGAGACGGGTTTAAGGAAATTGGTGCTTTCAATTTTTAGCAAGGAAATGAGATGATCAAATCTACACAAAAATGAACCTCTCTCATTTCTCTCCCGCTCAAATTGTGGCCGGCCCCTTGATCGCATGCTTTTGGCGTGTCGGATGTTCAAAGTTCTAAAGTTTACCGCGATCAGGACGGTGTCGCTATGCAGCTAGCCGGTTGAGCACGGGTCGGTCCACAGGGAGATGGTGGTATTTTACCTTCTTGTCTTAGACGAGTCAATAAAGAATTTGTATGAGTTTGATTCTAACCTATGTGTATTATTTGCAAATATAAAGTTGTTAAGAAAAAGATACGAGATTATAAGCTAAAGAAATCCGTACTCGAAACCTTTGAGCCGAGTCTTGACCAATTGAAGCTAGAGCAATCGGCAACAACGTGGATCAGGGGATTTAAGCGCGGTATTCGTGGAATACGGCTTATTTACCCTTGTCCTTCCGTTCTTGTCTCTTGCTTTCGCCTCCGGCCAAACCGAACGCAACCGGTCGCGGTTAGGAATCACCGTTACCTTGTCAGGGTAGGGTGCCTAACGGAGCGCTTGCGTATGGTTTGGGCGGAGTTCAATGGAAAATAACGGGAAAAGGAAAAGAGAAAAGAAAATCTTTAACTTATAATATCGTATTTCTTCTTAACAATAATAAATACAACATTCACAAAATGAACAAAAGAGAGCAAAAGAAAAGAACAAAGAAAAGAAAAGATTACAAGTAATTAAGTGCATGGAATTTAAGTGCATGAAAGTAAAGCAAGGTAATAAAAATCAAGTAATAAATAAGCAATAAAAAGAACAAGAAAGTAATTATAAGAACGTAGAACTCAAGACAAGCATGTGATCAATATCCAACCCTTAAACTTGCAAGCTCAATTAAGAGGTTACAAGATCAAGAGAAGGGTAGAGAACGCATGTGAAGTGAAGAACTAGTCCCGTGAGAAAATACGACCCTTGAGATCAATAACTAACCCTTAACCTTTCAAGCTTAATGAAGAGGTTGAAAGATCAAGAGGAAGCAAGAATCTCAAGGGGGAGCTAAACCAACAAGAAAGATAAAAAACCCTCATCTTCATTTCATCATCCACTCAAAAAGCTCTCACTACAAGTTTCATGGAGGAAAGAATGAAGAAGAAGAAGAAGAAGAAGAAGAAGAAGAAGAAGAAAAACTAGCAAAAAAGAGGCTAAAGAAGTGCTCCCTTGGTTAGATCAGAACTGGGGTATTTATAGGAGGGGAATGGGAAAGCTAGGGTAAGAATATGGCTTATTATGAAGTACCCAAACTGCCCACAGAAAACGACACCCTGCAGAGACTGTACGGCCGCGGATCCGCGGCCAATACCCCCTATTGGCCGCGGTTCCGCGGCCCATTAGTGGAGTTGGGCTGTGTGGTTTTGTGGAGATCCCTGGTTTGGCTTTTCCTTGTGTTTGAAATCTTAAAACTGCACAAAAGTCTTCCAGAATATCAGCAGAATTCCTTGTCCAAGATTGCACACTTCTCTTTACTTTTGACTTTATCTCTCTCGAGCTCCGCGCACCCATTGATTCTTGTGCAGCCCCCTCTCGTTCTCTGTGCTTATCCCAGACACGAATGACCACTGTCATATGTCTTGTCTCTGGAACTGGTACTCGGCACTGGACGGATATGGATGACCGGAACCCGGCTTTTATCTGCTGTCAACAGATGTTCTGTATTTTGACGTAACTGTGGAGATTTTATCTTGATTTGCAATATTTGGACTGAAAACCTGTACTCTGTAAATATGTAACAAACATGGATTAAAAGCACCTACCTATAAACACTCGAGCGTAAGAATGGGCGGTATAAAATGCAGTATTCTGTTATGAACAAATACCCCCAAACTTAACTTTTGCTCGTCCCGAGCAAAACCAATTATTCACAAAAAGAAAATCCTAACCGCACTTTCGCAGGGAACGCGATTGCACTGAGCACGTGCAACAAGCCGTTAAACCTCTAGGTGTCCCTAGTAGGAGGAGTGTTGTCTCCTGAGGGTTTTCAGCGGATTACACCCACAAAATCCCGTCAAGCCAGTGTCATAAGTTAACATAGATTCTACTCCTACAGTTCAGTATTTACGTTAGAAATTCTATCATCCTAAGTTACAAATATCCAACCCTTATTTTTCACACCTTCCATCTATTTAACCTTAGGTCCTATACGTTCCAAAAAAGTTTAGAAAGATGTTGGTTCTCCTGAGTTTTCCTTCTAAAGTGCGGCCTCAAATCAGGGATTTTTATCAACTTTACAGAAAACACAAGTCTTATTCTTTATTTCTATCTTTTATTCAAACATCGATTGTATACCCCTACGTGTGTGTATATTTGCACCCCTACACTCAAGAATTCAATTCAAGCTATAATACCCTTGCCCTAATACTTAATACTACTTCTTTTCATTAAGGATGGACAGATTTGCTCACACACCTTTCATGCGACTATTAATGCTTCTTGAGGCACTAACGGCCGATTACTGAATATGTGAACATTTAAAGCGTAAATAGCAGTTTCCAGGTCTTGACTTTATTCTATTTTTTTTTCTTTTTCTTTTTTCTTTTTTCAAGACCGGATATATTTTTCAATATGCTCTTTTGGTGTTTAGCTTTAAATACCGTTTTTTCTTTCATACTAGGCTTTCAAGCAAGAGTATTTCTAGGTATTCTCTACTATCCCAAGTTTCAAGGTGCGTGTATGTGCAGTTTGTAGGGTATATACTTTCTAAATTTGAACTCAAGAAAAGAAACTATTTTTCAGACTTATCCTCCGGTAAAGCTTCAATACTTTCCCTTTATCTTGACTTAACTCAAGAACTGAACTCAAGATTACCTAGTTCTCAAAAAAAACTGTAAGGACGTATACTTACCAAGTTTAAACAGAATGAGGGTTATTTTTAGGGTTTTCAATTCCTAAACCTAGAATTTAGTTATTTCTATCATATCAACTAAATTTTCGGAATAAAGATCTAAGTTACCCTATTAGCTAACTTGACGACAAAGTTTTTATATTTTTTGGAAAATTTTTGATTTTTGTGGGTTTTTAATAAGGTATGCAAATGCAAAATATACAAATGAATGCGAAGGAAGAAAGCTTACCGAGCACACCCCCAAACTTAAACTTGACAGTGCCCTCACTGTCAGGCTATACCAAGAGGGTCAAAATTGCCGGCGCTCCCTAAAAACAAAGTATATACAACAAAGAAAACAAAAAATATATACAAAAAAGGTGTCCCCCCCAAACTTAAGTAAAACAGTGTTTCCACTGTTAAGCGTTGAAATTCAGGATTAGGGGGGAAAGAACAGTATCAAGCTATACAAGGCCTTACATAGGCCAAAAGTTAGTACCAACCATTCAAAGATTTTATCTCGATAAAACAGTGGCTGGTGAAAGAAGGCTAGAGAAAAGAGATGGAGAATACGCGAGACCGTATGCGGAGAGAAGCGGGATATGGTCTCGGTATATGAGAGGAAGAAGAATGGCGGAAGGGAAAAAGAAGTGGAATACGAACTTGAGGGTGCAAATTGAGTAAATAGATTAGCACAATCTGTGATGACCGATGTGTGAAAAGCGATTGTGCTAATATATTTACCCGTCGGGAAATTGGATCAAATCCCTCAAGATTCGTAAGAAGCCAGGGGTACGCCGAACTTGGTAAACCAGACATATGAAATGTAAGTGATGTAAGTGCACGGCGGCGCCCCGGCCGTCAATCCGACGCCGGAATGCGGAAGCGGTGATAAACTTAAATTTTGCGGACTTTGCAAACCGGCACCACCGCGCACTAGACTCCGGATCGGGCCATTAAACTAGGTCTAGCTAACTACAAGACGGGTTAGAGATGTACCGAGTGATCCGAGTCCTCCGGTCTTCTCGTCGTCGTCCCGATCTTACGCGGAATGTCCGGTCTCCATCTCCTCGCCGGAAGGGCACCACATAGCCGGATTCTTTTACGGGCTCCCACCTCAATACCGAGGCAACTCGGGCGCGAAGCTGGCGAATCGACGCGTCCAAGATTTGCTGTAGGAAGTGTAGTGTAGAATACGCTGTCTCAATGGGGTTTATAGTTGCCTTGATGGAGGTATGGTCTAAAGAAAATTGGTGCTTTCAATTTTCTAGCAAATGGAATGAGATGGATGATTAAATTCTTTCACCAAAATGAGAACTCTCATTTTTCTCTCCTCACCCAAAATGTTGGCCGGCCATTAAACTTGAGGAATTGTGGTGGAGGGTGAAACAAAAACAAGAGGGAGGTGAGTGTAGGAGAATGGAAGTGGTGACTCTAAACAAACATACACCATGCTTCAACTTTTATCAAACCATACCCTTTCCAATCACAAGTAAATGCAAGCATGGATGAAAGATATCAAATCCTATCATAATCAAACCATTATGCAAGAAAACCCCTCCACAAAAGTAATTTGCAAAACTGCAAATTACCCCCTCCATCGGAAAAGTCCGGCCGGGAAAGAACAAAGGAAAACCGGCCGGAACGGAATGCAAACTGGCAACTCCAGAAAACTGGTCCCGTAATAAATTACAGGAAAACCCCGATACTGTGCATACACACCCGCATCTGTATTCCGTCCGGATACAAATGCAAAAAGACAAAATCTACACTGTACTAAAGTAGGACCGGCTTAAACCAAAACCGGCTAGTAATATCCGTTCGATCCTGATCCGTGCAATACCGTACGTATCTGATC
This sequence comes from Agapanthus africanus, assembly GCA_030015575.1. Taxonomy (NCBI): domain Eukaryota; kingdom Viridiplantae; phylum Streptophyta; class Magnoliopsida; order Asparagales; family Amaryllidaceae; genus Agapanthus; species Agapanthus africanus. The sequence goes on from CM057338.1 coordinate 439,345,235, forward strand.
GAACCCTGCCATATACCTATACGGCTACTAGTACAAACCGTCCGATCCTGATCCGTGCAATACCGCACGTATCTGATCGGACCCTGCCATATCTCCATACGGCCTCTACAGCGTTTCGCCCGAAACTTGAGTAACTGAAAGTGTGGTGGACTCTAAAGACTCGTCAACACCTTGGTTGTGGATTTAACCACTAGCACGTCAGAGGTATAAGCCAATACGTGACGGGCTACCAGGTACTGACCAAATGGGACGTCGATGAGGAAGCTCACCCCGACACCCAACAGAGCCTGTCAGTGACAATATCCGTGCAGTCCGGTCCGTTCGTCTATGAGTATCGCATGGCGGGCCTAGGGGGTTGGTAAAAGTCAGACCCCCAAAAGCGGTACAAGTCGTGTCGGAGTGTAGCCCAGAACACCCTGAGATACTACTGGAATACCTACCAGTAAATCTCCTTGCCTTGGCCAAGGACTTTGTGTAATGGCTCTCCTAGACACAGCACGACCTCACCCCCAATACCGGGAGAGACGAACCCCTGAAGATACGCTCACAGCCTCCATGTGGCTCGCGACTGTACCCAACTAAAACCTGTTTGCACGACTCCTTTGAGCCGTGGTAGGGTAGTAATCAAAGTACAGTGGGAACTCACACGAGACAAATGACGATCCCCAGGTCGATGAACTAACCTGCACACATGTCACCAGGGAACTGCCATCTGACGTCTGGTATATGACCAACTAGCATGTTCCCGGCGAGTCCTGTCCGGTGTACTCATAACCCAATGAGCACCTGTATACATCTTAGGTGATCCAACTGACACCAGTGGCTTGTGAGACCGGCCACCGCCCCTCGTCGGGGTCTCGACTGTATACACTAGTCTACTAATGGAGTATCGATACCCGGTCTCGAAACTCCCACGACTAGGGACCTTTTAAGGATATGCTTGTAGACCCCCAGCTCCCACTTATATGATCGCCCTCATACTGCTGGTGGTCAAGCAAGAATCCTAGGGGCTCTATCAACGTGTAATAGCGACGTGTCAGGTCACCTAAAGCAGTACACGATGATAAAGGTAAACCAGATAGCATACTATCATCTCGAGTAAGACTGTCCTACCGGGATAGGTCCTCCCTCAATCATTACAATCACGTACCTGTGACCTAATAATTGACTCTGAGGGCACTATCTCCAACAATCTCCCACTTGCACTCAAGGCTAATTATTGCGATGTCGCATACTCACAGCCCGTGTGATACCGAACATCCAACTCCTCTACTAGTCAGTCTCACAAAGCTCGTTTGCGGAACTATTGCGTTCGAGGAATAGCCTCAGTGAGTGGATCCGCTTTGTTGTTTCTTTCTATGTCTCTCTATATCTCAAGTTCGCGGAGAAACCCATCTCCCGAAATGAGCAATACCTGTCTTAGAATGTGTCTGGATGTCTGATGGGACATAGCTCATAAATGAACTCCAAATCCAAACTTCTTAGACTGTATCGTCAACTGAACTTAATCAGTATCCTGCGCGCCATGCCTCCCTCAGTATTGCCTTGGATCACCTGTCCAAAATACTGCCCCTCGTCAGAGGGAAAACTATAACTCTGACAACCTCCTTGTCGTCCATGTCACCTTGGAAGCCTGGAATGATAACCGTCTCCTGAATGAGGCTGTCGTTATCATATCCCTAGAACATCCACTTATGTTCTAAAACTGCTTCCGACTGTTTCTCCAGGATTGGATTAATGTCAACTTATTGCATCTAGTGCAAGAACAACATCTGGTGTGGTACTTGACATCTCATGATTGACTCAATTGCCTAAGCAAGTGATCTGCCAATCATGCGCATCCCTCTCCTGTTTAGTCTATAAGACACCTTTAGAGAGGGTGACTCCATTATCTGCAGGTACACTACCGTGCCAGGAGTCGTCCATCCTAAATACTCTTAGAATGCTGTCAAGTACCCTGATTGGGAAACCACCCAAATCTAGATCTAAAACCATAGATCCAGTAACCAGTATGTCAGATATAAAATCCATTTCCTTTATGGAGAAACCACTGTGTGACGACCAAAGTATAACCGATCGTAGTATAGGAGTTTCTTTTCCTACTTTGTGTATGTCATCCAAATACCATGACATCACATCCTACTACCTTCTCAACAGATCCATCTCCTATTCTGATGAAGTCAAACCTATGACTGTCACGTCAGAAATAGATGATCTATCTCCGCTACATCTGCTTTAGTCTATAAATAGACATAAGCTACCTGTCCACCAATACTTCCGCTGCTCCCACTGACTACGACAACCCTCTGGCAGAGTCATATACACGTACACTTCTAAAACTAGTTTTAGAACGACGCTATACTCATCCTCCCGCCGGGTCTCGTAACCTGGAACAACAGCAATGGCAATTGTGGGTAAACAAGAACTTCCCTGTCACCGTCCTTGAGGCTACCGTAGTGCCTCTCGGGTGCCAGAAGTTACCCACCTTATCTGCGGAGTGGCCAATGGAATGTCAATCCAGATTGAATCTTTAGGTTCCTTATCAAATCTTCAGTAATCGTTTGTGGTTCTGGAATTACTTCCAGTTCTACCATACTCCCACTACTGTTTTCTGAAAAAATCCATTTTTAATAAAACTGTGGCGAGTCTAGAACAATATTGCTATTGTTCATCCAGATGGTAGAAAGTCAACCCGCGTCATAGCCTGGGTCAACCCACAAACAGCCATTACAGAAACGTGCCTTGAGTTATCCAGTGTCTGGTTTTAATCATAAACCGGACAACTCCCCGTACCTTAACATCGTTAAGATATGAACTGTTCTATATCCAATATAGAAACAGAGGCACTGATTTAATTGAACCAGATTCAAATCATGAAGCTGTCCCCAGCGCATGTCAACTAAATGGAAGAAGGCCGATCAGCGTTACTCAACTTAGGAATACTTCCAATTATGAGTAACCTGAAAGAGAAGCAAGATCTCTTTATCAACTGAATACCATTCACAAGTATCTACATCTTCGATCACCTTGAAGAATCCCGATACTTGCTACACTTGGTTCTCTACTCTATTCAAATACCTATAACTCCTCAAAACTTAGACCCTGTGTTTCAACGAAACACATGTCTAAGAACTAGAGAAGTTAAAAGTAAACAGAATATAGTATGAGGACCAACCCCTCTGTCCTAATGGACACTGGACAACATACAATACCTTGTATAAGTCCCTTGAGTCTGATAACTCTTTCACTGTGTGTCGTAGGTTGAAAACTGTACTTATGGTTAAGAAGAATTACACCGCTGTTTAATGCTCCTTACCTAACCATCCACTGATATAGGTAAATGTCATAGACATAATTTCAGAAAGGTATATCTCACTCTATGAAAATAGACGTACAGATATATCAATTTGAAATTGGTGCATAACTGCGGATATTCAAAACCAAATATTTGCCGACTGGCAAACAACCCAGGTGACTTCCTCAAATATCACCGATTACATCGAATCCCGATATAATGAGGATGATCACCCAATTCCCAATAACTTACTCCCACTCAGCATCTGTAAAACCATACAGATGTGAGAATCATACCTGGTAAATACATACCCTGGAGTGAGTGTCTAATCGGGAAATCGGTTTTCTTTTAACAGTACACAGTGAAACTGAAACATCGAAATGTCTCGTTGGGGTACCCTGGTATTCCTAGTAATGCCTCTACCATTATCCAGATTCACAACTATAACCGTATAATTCTTTGCCACCTCTCCAAATCCCTTTATATGTCTTTAGTCATTACCTTCTGCACACCCCTTAGGCCAAATGGTTTTCTTCCTTCCCTACCGTTCGGCACCAGCCTATGGTTTGGAAGAAGACTATCCAATAAGCATAATGGGTGTACTGTCCTAGTCCTAGGAGCACTCGTAATGCGAGAGAAGGTGAAGATAAAAGACAACCGATTAAATCTTATTCCTATTTCTCCTGGACCAGAATCCATCCCCGAACTGGAACAAGTTCCTTTCGAGTTCGTATATAACCATACGATGGAGTATCCTATAAACTGTGGATCTTCGTAGTGATACGGAGTGTCCTGGAGAAATACAAAGGTGATTTAGGATCGGCGAAGAAATACTTGGTTTGGTCGTGAATATCAGTCGCAATTTACTTTGCCCTCCTACTAATCCCTTGCTTTGTCTTAACTTAATACCTTCTGCACACCATCGTTATGCTAATTGGTTTTCTTCATTCCCTACCGGTCGGCACCAGCCTAAGGTTTGGAAGAAGACTATCCAATTTGCGTAATAGGTGTACTATCTCCTAAACCAAGAAGTACTCACAACTTGAGAGAAGGTAAAAGGGAAAAGACAACTGAATAATCCTATCCGTTTTCTCCAGAACCGGAAACCATCCTCGAATCCCTTCGAGTTCGTATATAACCATACGATGGTTTTGTCCAATGGAAGTGGACGTTCGTAGTAATACGGGGTGTCCTGGAGAAAAGGGTAAAAGTAGGAGTGGCAATGAGGTCTGCAACTCTGACAATCCAAAAGCCAGTGTAAAGAAGGTTCGGTCAACTTGGTCACTGAGTCATAGTCTTAGGGTCGGGTCAATGGTCGCTGCCAGAGAGAGAGAGAAAAGAAACACTCAGCGTGCACTCTAACCTAGATCAGAATGGTTACCAATTTATCTAATCTGGAATCCTCCCACTGTACCTCAAATTCTCCTCCAAACCTGAAAGAAGAATTAGTCGGGAACACCCGAGGAGTAAACCAACTCATCAGTGGGAATCGGGATCCAACTCTCATCGCATGACAACGTGACGGAATCCGCTCACGGTATCACACTCCAGAAGGTATGCGCATATCTGGCAAGTTTCAGTACTTTTGAAACTCCCGATGTGATTTTTACCCCATGCTCTTATGACCTTGGCGTGAGGTCAAAATATCATAAGTCACATGTCAAGTTCTACCCATCATTATCCAGGTTAATTTGAACCCACCCGTACATACCCTTGACGTAGGCCAAAATAGTAGTACGACTGTCCCAAACCAACGCATCTATCTATGCTACAGATAAATACCCGGCAGCTACCAATCACTATGCCTTGGCGTGAGGTCAAAATACATAGCTTGAATACTACCGAATATTTAACTGAAATGATGGAGGGCTACGAATGGTTTCTGGCGAAAACCTTTAACGTAATGAACTTGATATCGTTGAAGGAACGGATAGCTTTTTAGAAAATATAGTGACGAAAACCTTTACTAAAGAGGTCACTCCCGGTGAAGGGATCTCGGCTCTTTCCCCGTAGAATGGGGTGCTGGATATTCATGACCGAATATCACTGTGCAAAGCAAACGTAATCGGCTATAGTGAAGTTAATGCCCTGACGCAAACTTCTGTCCAAGGGGTCACTCCCGGTGAAGGGATCTCGGCCCTTGCCTCGTCGACTGAGGAGCAGGATATTCCAAATGAATACCACGATGCAAAACAAAAGTGAACGTCCTTGCAATAACAGCTTTTTGAAAAGTGTTCCAACAACATCAGAATAGGTTTGTTTCAACTTGCATTGATCCGAATCAATGCAGTCCCATCAATTGATCACACCACAAAGAACGAAAATATACTGACGTACGTATATGCCATCCGCATTCGCCACTGGGTCCCGTCATCACCCGTTAGGTTAGCTAACTAACGGCAGAGCGGGGACTGGACTAGCGCGGATGAAAAACATATACAACATCTACTAATATATATACCAATATATAGTATTTCGCTCAAGGCGTGAATAAAATGCAACATCACAGAAAATGAACAGCATCACAGAAACAATACAGATATCTGGGATCCCCGGGTTTCACAGAGCCACTACTGAAACCCGACGTTCCCCTGGTCGTGTGGATAGCCTGTGCAATGAAATCCTAGACCCCTACGGGCGCGGCATGTCACCCGCCAAAACCTGAAGCGAGGCAGCCCCCTTCAGCACCGTGAATGGACCACCCAGCACTTCACGGAATCCGGTAACTTGGGCACCCCTCCTGGGTCAACCTGTACCCCCTACGAGTGCGGCGAGTAGCCCGCCAATCCTAGAGTGAAGCCCCCTCCGTCTCAATGCCATGAGATGCGGGCTTGTTGCCCTCCAGAACCCGGCGATCCGTGCACCCCTCCGCGGGGCAATCCTAGTACAGAAAGTAAAATATACATACACCGGGTACATCGACCGCAACCAGGTCGTGCCCCAAAATAATAATACAGTCAGGCAGTGACGGCAGTCCACATGTCGGACGCTCGCCCCGCAATATCAAATGTACATAATACAACAAAACTGTACTAGCATTGCATCCAGGCTATCCCCCACGACCGATCCGCAACATCACAGCAAATACATAGAACATCAACGTGAAAGTCACGTTCGCAAATCCGTCTAACCGGGCTATAGCAGTTAGACCGGATTTACCGATCGAGTGACATTCACGGTCGCAGATATAATGTAAATACAGTGAAAAATGTGTTTAAAAAATTTCCGATTGATCAAACAATTAACAAGTGGGCCCCAAAGAAAACTGTAGCACTCACAGAAACAATTGGCCCAACTTTAATATTCCAAAGCCCATATTTTAAGCCCAGAAGGCCTCTGTAAAAAAATGGTGAAGTGATGTGAATAGTGCGCGGCGGAAGGGCCGCACAAAGGGGGTTTTCGCGGCGGTTCCGCGCTCCAACTGTGGAGTTACTTCGTCAAATTTTTACAGAACTCTTAGATTTTCCAGTACATCAATATTTTACAACCTGAAAAATTTTTCGAGACCAAAAATTTTCAACAGAAACTGTCGTGGGCAAATACGGGTTTTTGGACATTTCGATCGATCGGAACTGAAAAACACATTACACAAAGCTAGACTAAGTTAATGGCGAGGCTCTGATACCACTGTAAGTGCACGGCGGCGCCCCGGCCGTCAATTCGACGCCGGAATGCGGAAGCGGTGATAAACTTAAATTTTACGGACTTTGCAAACCGGCACCACCGCGCACTAGACTCCGGATCGGGCCATTAAACTAGGTCTAGCTAACTACAAGACGGGTTAGAGATGTACCGAGTGATCCGAGTCCTCCGGTCTTCTCGTCGTCGTCCCGATCTTACGCGGAATGTCCGGTCTCCATCTCCTCGCCGGAAGGGCACCACATAGCCGGATTCTTTTACGGGCTCCCACCTCAATACCGAGGCAACTCGGGCGCGAAGCTGGCGAATCGACGCGTCCAAGATTTGCTGTAGGAAGTGTAGTGTAGAATACGCTGTCTCAATGGGGTTTATAGTTGCCTTGATGGAGGTATGGTCTAAAGAAAATTGGTGCTTTCAATTTTCTAGCAAATGGAATGAGATGGATGATTAAATTCTTTCACCAAAATGAGAACTCTCATTTTTCTCTCCTCACCCAAAATGTTGGCCGGCCTTTAAACTTGAGGAATTGTGGTGGAGGGTGAAACAAAAACAAGAGGGAGGTGAGTGTAGGAGAATGGAAGTGGTGACTCTAAACAAACATACACCATGCTTCAACTTTTATCAAACCATACCCTTTCCAATCACAAGTAAATGCAAGCATGGATGAAAGATATCAAATCCTATCATAATCAAACCATTATGCAAGAAAACCCCTCCACAAAAGTAATTTGCAAAACTGCAAATTACCCCCTCCATCGGAAAAGTCCGGCCGGGAGAGAACAAAGGAAAACCGGCCGGAACGGAATGCAAACTGGCAACTCCAGAAAACTGGTCCCGTAATAAATTACAGGAAAACCCCGATACTGTGCATACACACCCGCATCTGTATTCCGTCCGGATACAAATGCAAAAAGACAAAATCTACACTGTACTAAACTAGGACCGGCTTAAACCAAAACCGGCTAGTAATATCCGTTCGATCCTGATCCGTGCAATACCGTACGTATCTGATCGAACCCTGCCATATACCTATACGGCTACTAGTACAAACCGTCCGATCCTGATCCGTGCAATACCGCACGTATCTGATCGGACCCTGCCATATCTCCATACGGCCTCTACAGCGTTTCGCCCGAAACTTGAGTAACTGAAAGTGTGGTGGACTCTAAAGACTCGTCAACACCTTGGTTGTGGATTTAACCACTAGCACGTCAGAGGTATAAGCCAATACGTGACGGGCTACCAGGTACTGACCAAATGGGACGTCGATGAGGAAGCTCACCCCGACACCCAACAGAGCCTGTCAGCGACAATATCCGTGCAGTCCGGTCCGTTCGTCTATGAGTATCGCATGGCGGGCCTAGGGGGTTGGTAAAAGTCAGACCCCCAAAAGCGGTACAAGTCGTGTCGGAGTGTAGCCCAGAACACCCTGAGATACTACTGGAATACCTACCAGTAAATCTCCTTGCCTTGGCCAAGGACTTTGTGTAATGGCTCTCCTAGACACAGCACGACCTCACCCCCAATACCGGGAGAGACGAACCCCTGAAGATACGCTCACTGCCTCCATGTGGCTCGGGACTGTACCCAACTAAAACCTGTTTGCACGACTCCTTTGAGCCGTGGTAGGGTAGTAATCAAAGTACAGTGGGAACTCACACGAGACAAATGACGATCCCCAGGTCGATGAACTAACCTGCACACATGTCACCAGGGAACTGCCATCTGACGTCTGGTATATGACCAACTAGCATGTTCCCGGCGAGTCCTGTCCGGTGTACTCATAACCCAATGAGCACCTGTATACATCTTAGGTGATCCAACTGACACCAGTGGCTTGTGAGACCGGCCACCGCCCCTCGTCGGGGTCTCGACTGTATACACTAGTCTACTAATGGAGTATCGATACCCGGTCTCGAAACTCCCACGACTAGGGACCTTTTAAGGATATGCTTGTAGACCCCCAGCTCCCACTTATATGATCGCCCTCATACTGCTGGTGGTCAAGCAAGAATCCTAGGGGCTCTATCAACGTGTAATAGCGACGTGTCAGGTCACCTAAAGCAGTACACGATGATAAAGGTAAACCAGATAGCATACTATCATCTCGAGTAAGACTGTCCTACCGGGATAGGTCCTCCCTCAATCATTACAATCACGTACCTGTGACCTAATAATTGACTCTGAGGGCACTATCTCCAACAAGTGATACGGGTTCTTGCAAGGTCAGAACGATGGAAAGGATGGAGGGAAGTGGTTGAGGAAGGGTATCGGTTAAGGGTTCTGGAGGGTGTACACAGTCAGTGAAAGGAACAGGATGAATTGGAAAATCCGACTCATCATCTAGAACTGTTTCATCCTCAAAAATATCCTCAAAATTCTCCTCAAAGTTAAGCTCATCCATGCATATTTCATCAAAGTCCAGACGCATATGGGGTTCGGGAAAAACATTTAATGACTCGGGATGATGATTTGAAGAGACAAATTCAGCCAAATCTACGGGTTCATCATCCAAAATATTCCCAGCGTCAATATCCTTAATCAAGTGAAAATCAAAATTCTCTGACACCTCATCAAAAGCATGGATTTCAATCAATTCAGGTTCTAAGATGGGGGTGTAGAGGTCAAAAGGATTGGGTGTGGTTTCACTTGGCAAGGTCCCTTGACAATTTGGCAAATCAAATACTACAAAGTCGCACAACTCATTAAACATTCTATCTTCAACTGATAATTCATTTGGGACACTTGATAGACTTTCAAAACAGGAGTTGTGGGATTCAACTTGGGACGGGTAGGTTTGATTTGGAAGGGGGTACATCTCACTCTCTCCACTCAAATTCACAGCCTGTCATGCCGCCTCATCATACATTGAAAAAGTTGGAGCTAGTTGAAAACTAGCTACCGGGTCACTAGGTTGCATGAGGGCAGCCATGGACGCATTCAAATCCATCATCTGTTGGCTTGACGCTACCCTAAAGTCTTCCAACGACTGTTCCAGACTAGACATGGGTTGTGAAGGGGTTTCAGTAAAAGATTCAAAGTTGTTTGGATACTGAAAACTCCCAAAAGGCGGTGTAGAAGCAATGTCTAGGGAAGGTGTAAAAGTTGGGTAGGACTGGTAGGAATTGAATGGCTGGACAGGAGTGGGATCAACATTGGGATAAGAAGGTGAATGGAATTGTTGATCCCAAGAATTTGCAGTGGTGAAAGGAGTGAAAGATCGGCTACGAGATTGTTCAATACGTTCAGCAATAGACATAGGTCTCGGGGTTACAACTGGATTTTCAAAAGGGGTATCAACGCAAGAAGGGGTGAATGTTTGAAACGGTTGATACGAAATGGATTGCGGGGTCCAGTTGTTCGTCCTAGACGCGTCTATCCGATCTTTCAAAGAAATTTTGGGCATGGAGGGGTCGTTCGAAGTTCGGCCAAAGCAAGAACCGTATGAAGTAATGTCTGGTTGGGGGTACCAATGTTCGGCAAGAGTTTTGCGAGGTGGAGTACCCATCATATGAAGAGAGAGAGAAAAAGGTAGAGAAAAGGAGGGGGAAAAGAATGTGATATATTTTTTTTTAGTTATATATTAACAAAAGAATGAAGTATACACACAAAAAGAATATGGACAAAAATAATCACGACACAAAAAATACCACACACCTAATCGTTCTAGGGTTAACCTAGGTCAACTAGACCTGCTCCAGAACTTGATTGTCGAAGTAAAACTGTGTCGAGAAACAAGCTCAAGATACACTGATCACGAGGCCAGGTAAGTGCAGAGATAAGGGGAGGTTTTCCAACGCTTTCGCGAAGTTCCTTAATTAAATAACCCTTTCTCTTTTAGCGGTTTCGCCGTTAACACTTTCCTAGACACCCCGTAAACAATATACCGTTAAGCAAGGTTCTAAACACAGTTAACTTCTCCTAGTGAGCGCGAAGTCCTTAAGGCTTAAAGTCTAGTTTCTTTTAAATTTTGTGCGGGTAAACGTTATGCTCAAGTTCGTGATTTGTGGGCCACGGAAAAGGTGATGAAATCCTTTACCGTATGTTGTGGGGTTCGCTTGCCCTTAAGTCCGTATTAATTGATGCAATGCACAATTCAATAAAAATTCTATAAAGAATAAATTTTTTTTTTTTTTAGTTTAAGCGCGGCACTGCAACAAATACGGGTTAGTCAATTTTTAGCGTTTGCTAGCGAACTTGCAAAGAATCCTGCAAAGAATAGTATATTGGATGCGTCGGATTTGAGAAGAAGGTGTTAGTAAAATACGTACCGTTAAGTTTTGGGTTAGGAAACCCCCGTTGAATCAAATCCGGTAAGCTTGAAAGGTTCGCTTGCGCGGGTCAAAATACCCGGATCTTTGGCACTGTACTTCGTAATCACCTTTGCCTTGAATGCACACTTTGCTCCCCACAATCGCAGTTTGCAAATACGCAAAAATCTGCACACTTGCCCACAAAAATTATCAAAAAAAACAAAAAGATTTTATTTTTTTTATATATATACAAAAAGAATATTAACCCGAATAATAAGAAAGAAAATACGCTACCGTCTCCCCGGCAACGGCGCCATTTGATCGCACGCGTTTGGCGTGTCGGATGTTCAAAGTTCTAAAGTTTATCGCGATCAGGACGGTGTCGCTATGCAGCTAGCCGGTTGAGCACGGGTCGGTCCACAGGGAGATGGTGGTATTTTACCTTCTTGTCTTAGACGAGTCAATAAAGAATTTGTATGAGTTTGATTCTAACCTATGTGTATTATTTGCAAGTATAAAGTTGTTAAGAAAAAGATACGAGATTATAAGCTAAAGAAATCCGTACTCGAAACCTTTGAGCCGAGTCTTGACCAATTGAAGCTAGAGCAATCGGCAACAACGTGGATTAGGGGATTTAAGCGCGGTATTCATGGAATACGGCTTATTTACCCTTGTCCTTCCGTTCTTATCTCTTGCTTTCGCCTCCGGCCAAACCGAACGCAACCGGTCGCGGTTAGGAATCACCGTTACCTTGTCAGGGTAGGGTGCCTAACGGAGCGCTTGCGTATGGTTTGGGCGGAGTTCAATGGAAAATAACGGGAAAAGGAAAAGAGAAAAGAAAATCTTTAACTTATAATATCGTATTTCTTCTTAACAATAATAAATACAACATTCACAAAATGAACAAAAGAGAGCAAAAGAAAAGAACAAAGAAAAGAAAAGATTACAAGTAATTAAGTGCATGGAATTTAAGTGCATGAAAGTAAAGCAAGGTAATAAAAAGCAAGTAATAAATAAGCAATAAAAAGAACAAGAAAGTAATTATAAGAACATAGAACTCAAGACAAGCTTGTGATCTATAGCCAACTCTTAAACTTGCAAGCTCAATTAAGAGGTTACAAGATCAAGAGAAGGGTAGAGAACGCATGTGAAGTGAAGAACTAGTCCCGTGAGAAAATACGACCCTTGAGATCAATAACTAACCCTTAACCTTTCAAGCTCAATGAAGAGGTTGAAAGATCAAGAGGAAGCAAGAATCTCAAGGGGGACCTAAACCAACAAGAAAGATAAAAAAACCCTCATCTTCATTTCATCATCCACTCAAAAAGCTCTCACTACAAGTTTCATGGAGGAAAGAATGAAGAAGAAGAAGAAGAAGAAGAAGAAGAAGAAAAACTAGCAAAAAAGAGGCTAAAGAAGTGCTCCCTTGGTTTGATCAGAACTGGGGTATTTATAGGAGGGGAATGGAAAAGCTAGGTCAAGAATATGGCTTATTATGAAGTACCCAAACTTCCCACAGAAAACGACACCCTGCAGAGACTGTACGGCCGCGGATCCGCGGCCAATACCCCCTATTGGCCGCGGTTCCGTGGCCCATTGGTGGAGTTGGGCTGTGTGGTTTTGTGGAGATCCCTGGTTTGGCTTTTCCTTGTGTTTGAAATCTTAAAACTGCACAAAAGTCTTCCAGAATATCAGCAGAATTCCTTGTCCAAGATTGCACACTTCTCTTTACTTTTGACTTTATCTCTCTCGAGCTCCGCGCACCCATTGATTCTTATGCAGCCCCCTCTCGTGCTCTGTGCTTGTCCCAGACACGAATGACCACTGTCATATGTCTTGTCTCTGGAACTGGTACTCGGCACTGGACGGATATGGATGACCGGAACCCGGCTTTTATCTGCTGTCAACAGATGTTCTGTATTTTGACGTAACTGTGGAGATTTTATCTTGATTTGCAATATTTGGACTGAAAACCTGTACTCTGTAAATATGTAACAAACACGGATTAAAAGCACCTACCTATAAACACTCGAGCGTAAGAATGGGCGGTATAAAATGCAGTATTCTGTTATGAACACCCCTTCTCTCTTGAAATGGTGGAGAGAAAGAAAAATAAACAACAAGAAGGGAGGTGATGGTAGTAAAAGGTGGAGGGTGACCACATCCAAAAGGTAATGATAACATCATCAAATCAACTTCTAATCAACTCCAATCACAATAAAGCAAGCCATCATGAAAAAGCAAAGATGCTTAACCTTTCATAATGCCATAAGTGCAAGAAACCCCCTCCATAAATGTTATTTGCAAACTTGCAAATAACCCCCTCCATCGGAAAAGTCCGGCCGGGAAAGAACAAAGGAAAATCGGCCGGGAAAGAACAAAGGAAAACCGGCCGGAACAGAATGCAAACTGGCAACTCCAGAAAACTGGTCCCATAATAAATTACAGGAAAACCCCGCTACTTCATATACATGCCCGCATTTGTATGCCCACTGAATACAAATGCAATGAGACAAAATCTACACTGTACTATACTAGGATCCGGCTTAAACCAAAGCCGGCTAGTATTATCCGTCCGATCCTGATCCGTGCAATACCGCACGTATCTGATCGAACCCTGCCATATTTCCATACGGCCTTTAGTACTAACCGTCCGATCCTGATCCGAGCAATACCGCACGTATCTGATCGAACCCTGCCATATCTCCATACGGCCTCTACAGCGTTTCGCCCGAAACTTGTGTAACTGAAAGTGTGGTGGACTCTAAAGACTCGTCAATACAATGGCTGTGGATTTAACCACTAGCACGTCAGAGGTATTAGCCATACGTGACGGGCCACCAGCTATTTACTAAAAGGGACGTCGATGAGCGAACTCATCCTGACACCCTACTGAGCCTGTCAGTGACAATATCCGTACAGTCCGGTCCGTTCGTCTATGAGCATCGCATGGCGGGACTAGGAGGTTGGTAAAAGTCAGACCCCCAAAAGCGGTACAAGTCGTGTCGGAGTGTAGCCCAGAACACCCTGAGATACCACTGGAATACCTACTAGTAAATCTCCTGCCTTGGCCAAGGACTTCGTGTAATGGCTCTCCTAGACACAGCGCGACCTCACTCCCAATACCGGGAGAGAAGAACCCCTGAAGATACGCTCACTGCCTCCATGTGGCTCGGGACTGTACCCAACTAAAACCTGTTTGCACGTATCCTTCGAGCGTGGTAGGGTAGTAATCAAAGTACAGTGGGAACTCACACGAGACAAATGAAGATCCCCAGGTCGATGAACTAACCTGTACACATGTCACCAGGGAACTGCTATCTGACGTCAAATATAAGACCAACTAGCATGTTCCCGGTGAGTCCTGTCCGGTGTACTCATAACCCAATGAGCACCTGTATACATCTTAGGTGAACCAACTGACACCAGTGGCTTGTGAGACCGGCCACCGCCCCTCGTCGGGGTCTCGACTGTATACACTAGTCTACTCTGGAGAATCGATGCCCTGTCTCGAAATTCCCACGACTAGGGACCTTTTAAGGATGTGCTTATAGACTACCAGCTCCCACGTATATGATCGCCCTCATACTGCTGGCAGTCAAGCAAGAATCCTAGGGGCTCTATCAACATGTAATAGCGACCTGTCAGGTCACCTAAAGCAGTACACGACGATAAAGGTAAACCAGATAGCACACTATCATCTCGAGTAAGACTGTCCTACCGGGATATGTCCTCCCTCAATCATTGCAATCACGTGCCTGTGATCCAATAATTGACTCTGAGGGCACTATCTCCAACGATTGCTCGGGGCCCCGCTCTTAGGTCGGATCTATAGTCCAAACCCTCCTTCATCTCCCTTTCCTTTGAATCAGGTCAGATGTCTTCCTCTGATTCTCTAATAGATATAGTTAGGGTAGAGTCAGGCGATGAGGATTTGACGTCTAAAGCCAATTCTAGTGGGTCTTCCTCGTCTTCTAATAGTCGATGAAGTTCTTCTTCCTCTATGTCGGGTTTTCTCCCAAGGGGTGGCGATTCGCTTGCTCCCCGTCATCGAAGGGCCAAGAAGGCTTCTAAGGTATGTATCGAGAACACTCGTGATGCCGCCTTGGCGCTGAATAGGTTGGACAAGCTTTCCGACATATGGACTCGTTTCCACATTCCTTCTGGTTACATGCTTCGTCTGGACAGGGAGGGTGAATGGGCAGACTAAGTATAGGGTCATGAAATTGCCCTATATTTGGAAGCGTTCCGCGAAGGGATGCGTCTGCCCTTTTCACCCGAGATTTGTATAGTCCTTCACTGTTTTCAACTTGCCTAGGGCCAGCTAGCATCGAATTCGTGGAGGATTCTCCTCGGATTCCTGGTGTGGCTTAAATTCGATCGGATCCTCTTTAATCTGGGGCTCCTTTTATCCTTTCTCTGCAATAAGAACCATTTGGATACCCGTAAGGATGAGCCGAGTTGGGCATACTTTTCTTTTAAGAATCTCAAGGGTAGGGCGTCCGGGTTGAGGGTAGTGGTCGTCCCTTCTTGTTACGCCCAGCTTACTAGTGTATGGGTAAGAAGACGCGATGAGGTCCGCTACGTATTTATTCAGAAGTAAATACGCTAAGCGTAACTAAGCAATATAATGAGTGTACACAAGAAAAGCGACAATAGATGTAACTGAACAGAATCTTTTATTTATTAAACATTTCTTTACAAGTATAACTGAAAAATGTAAATACAGGAATGGAAAGCAATGCCTTAACAATGGCATAAACTGAAAAGAAAATGTATACAAGTATCTAAAGCTCTGAGTCATTGGCGAACTGCTCCAAGTCTTCAGTACTAAGCTCGACTTCCAGAGAGTCCGATCCACCTGACAACATTCCAAAGAAAGAAGAGAAGGAATGTCTTCAGCGAACAATCGCTCGGTAAGTCCCAAAGAAAGGTAGAGATAGAATAAATAGAAAGAATATAACTGTATACTATTTGATTGTTATGTTAACGCAGTTGTTTGTAGCGTGGTACAGAATATGCCAGTGTATACGAGAGGAGTCCCACTATTATGAAGACTAAGGTATACGGAGCACAAGGAACTGTTAAGCCACGGTACAACAGCAATGGATATTCAGGTTAGGTGTATTAAAGTGACCGTCTCGTGCTATTTCTAACACATTCCGTACCAGTCTACCCCTTAAAAACTCCGTAACGTATTTTGTATTATTTTGTATTGTTTTTTTAATAGGTGTATGACTTGTCGAAACCATGGTATCATGTAAACGGAATGGGTATAAATGGATAGTCATGTAATCAGAGTATATGCATGGTTCGGCTCGGTCGAGTCAAGTTGATATAGATTGAATTCTGGTATAGATGGATTCATGTTAAATTGGAGTTTTACTTGAATCATATTGAAGGATAAATTGATTGATTGATTTAAGATTAGACTAAGACTTTGTCTGAGTTAGATACATTAAAACGAATTGAAGTCCTGAATTAGTTTTAATATTATCAGTAACTGCTGCACATGGACGGTAGGATTTGTGTCTTTTTCCAAGACAATTACCGTGTTGATAACACCGTTGTTTGATTGTCTACCTAAGATAGGCAAGCACCCATATTCTCTGGCTCCCCGAGCCTCAAGAGAACTGGTCCCGCTTAAACCTATATTTACTAGGGTCCTTATTGTAAATTAATATAACTTGAGGGGGTTTTATGAAAAATAGTTTTGATATATTTTCAAAATACACCTCAAGTATTTAATTATCGTCTTTATGGTTTTTATAGTTGTAATTTTTATAAAAATAAAAATTTCTAGTGAATAGAACTTTGATTTCATTATATATGGTATTTTAGTATAATATTGATATCGTATTGATTCGTAAGGGTAGTTTCATTAAATTGTGATTCCTTTGATTTAGAAAACATGGAATATATTTAAAATAGATATTTAAAGTAGATATTTGATAATATATATATATATATATATATATATAGTAAATATATATTTTATTTATTAAGTAGAAATCTCATTTTTCTTAAAAATTGCATTAAAAATTCCATCGAGATCGAATGCTTCGTGAGAAGGTTTGCATCTCGCTCTACTAGGCCCGAGGATGTGCGATAACCCGCACCATCCCAATCGGGGTCCCCAAAATAGGCTGTAGAGGCGCAATTGCAAATAATTAAATAATACACTTTTTAAAGAAAACGGTTTTTGAATGTTTATGGTATTTAAATGCAAACTCGTATTTTCCCACAAACTAATGTTCTAAAAGTCATCGTGCTATGTCAAAAATATGTGTCGTGATGAGGTAGTTCATTACATCGTGAGTTTTCTAAAGGTAATATGTTAAAAGTGAATAAACAATGTCGTATGTAAACATGATGGTATTTTACCGTAAAATCGAAATAGAAGTTGCAATACTTATTATTTTGAATTGAAACTTGTTGTGAATCTTTTTTTATGTTTGTTAAACAATATAAGAAGAGATGGTAATTTGTTGTTTAAGAAAAACTTGAGTTTTTAAAGAAAAAAGAATCGGAAGTCGGAATAACTCCGCATCCGACGAGTTTTGAAAAGTAGAAGTTTTATATTAAAGACTGAGAAGGGGAGAGGGGACTTACTGATTAGAAAGAAAGGGAAGAGGTATGGTGAACTTGGGAAGGCATCGGGGAGTCGTTTCGTCGCCGGATTCTTCCCGAAACTTCGCCGGAACTTCGACATTTGCTAACTCCACTTGTATGACTTTGGACTTAGAAATTTTTAGAGAGTTTTAGCATGTAATTTCTGAATGAGGAGGGGTAAAAAGTAGTGTGGTATTTATAGGGAAAATTAGGGTTTAGAGTAATGAATTTGAGAATTAAAATGTGCATTAAAATGTAGATTAATGCCCGTTTTTAATTCTCTGGAAATGTGCAGAGAAAACAAACAGACTGGGGTTAATGGGGGAGTCCAAGGGGTGCTAGGGTTAAAATTTTTTGGCATTCCCTACGGATATACCCGGCGATACAGGCCCCTTCTTCACATCTCGCCGGTCCAATCCGGTGGGATGGAGTTGGGATCGCTGCCACGTGTCCATGTCTGTTGGTATAACTCAGAGCACATGTTTTTTTTCTTTGTGACTTTTTATTTTACGTGTTTTGCATGTGTAAACTTTTGGGGTTCTAAAAGTTTAAAAGAAAATCAAAAAAAAAATATATATGGCTAGGGGATTCGAACATAAGGGCTACGTCACAGCAGGCCAAACTGTCGAATACCCTAGATGCGGGGATCGTGTCCCGGTGGGAACCGATCCAGCGTGCCAACGCCTTGCTTTCCGACCAGGCCCTGAGATGGGCGGGACTCAGTCCCGTACGCTTCGTAAATTAGGTCTCAGTCGATCAATTTAGACTTAGTATATTTTGTTGTTTTTGTTGGTAACCTTTTCTTGTTTCTCCCCTGCGGAGCCTATGGACCGGTCGAAGATAATGGCCGCCTTGGTCGCCAAGGTACAGACAAGAAGGGCGGCGGTGGCAAATCGTCCAAGCCCGCGCCGAGTGGGATGCTCTGCCAGAGGCCCTCAGCAGAGACCGCAATCCTTCCGCCTGCTTCCATAGAGCACAGGAGTGGTGGGCAAAAACAAGTTCCCCGGATGTGGCCGAAGGAGCCTTCTTCCGCCGAATCTCCGGCCAAGAGGCACAAGAAGATGATTTCCCGGCCATCTCCGGCCGGGATACATATAAAGGAGGGCGACCTCCGCCTTGAGGTGCCGTCGAGGGTATCCATGGCTGACAGCCTGTAGGCGGACATGGAGAAAGCGGCAGGGGCCAAAATACCTCAGGGCATGTTCATATTAGAATTTTGCGCTTTTATACCACCATTCTTGGTCGCATTGCATGTAGATAGGTCCTTTTGATCTGTGTTTGCTCAATAAGTGCAGGAAAATAGATATTGGAGCAATTGACGGACTTGTAAGCTTAAAATGGAGCAATTTGGATAAAGTCAAAGTCAACAAGTTAATAGTCGAAGCCTGGAGATTTCAGTGAAGCCCAAATACAAATATTAAAAGCCCAAAAACACAGAAACTTGACCAGAAGACCACTGAAGAAAATTGGGCACCTAATTCAATAAAATCGCCACCGAACCGCCACTAACTGTTTAGGAGAGCCACGGATCCGCGGTCATACAAGCGCCGTTCGTCGCGGAATTTCTGGTGCCGCTTGGTCTTGACAAGTTGGGTCTTCTCACTACTATAGTTGTCCATTCCAGCCTCTATAAATACTTTAGATCCAAATTGAAAATGTATATTATTCTTTAAAATAGGGATAAAATAGTGTAGTTTTCTTCTTTTTCTTCATCTTTCCTCTATTAAAATTGTAGTGAGAAAATTTGAGTGGATGATAAATGAAGACTGAGAGTTATTTCTTGTCTTGTCTCGTTTAGTAACTTAGTGTACTTATTTCTTTGCTATTTTTCTTTAACAAGTAGTTTTTGGTTTTTATTGCCTCCTTCTTCTTCTTCTACTTCTCCTCTTTTCTTTTATCCTTGCAACTATGATGCTCAAGTGTGAGCCTTACCTAGGTGAGGTCCCAAGTAGCCAGTTGTTCTTTTCTACCTTCATTCTTTTCTATGTTCTTCTATACTTCTTGTTTTATTTTTTGAACATGAGTGAGTAGTTTCTCACTTGTTAGGGTAGAATAAGGAAAGTTTGAGAAAAAGAAACCTCTCTCTTTCTTTTTTTTGCCCAACAACTTGAGTAGAACTCCCGTCAAAGTATCCACAATCTACTCCCTACGGCACTGTATCCTCTATGATAGTGATAACACCCTAGTGAGACTAGTTATGGGTGAATTGACTAGAGGTTATTGCTAAGAGCCAAGAAAGGACGGATAAGGACCAAAGGGAAGGGACTAAGCGTTGGAAAGTCTAGTTTATACTTGCAAGTATCCTTCCTATTCGTGTTAATCCTCGTTGTTATCGATTACCGTAACCCCAATATCAAGAGAGGAAAATGGAAGAAGTGAGTGAATTCCTAACTCAAACTAACCTAATCCTAACCCTAAAAAACTTTCTTTAACTTACTTAACTAAACACATAATTAGTTTTGAAAAAACTTGGACAAACTTGACTTAACTCATTAAAACATAAAGAAAAAGACTCTCATCTCTCTATAGATCGACTCGTACTCAACCGGCTAGCTACCAAGCGAACCCGTCTTGATTGCGGAATAGGACTTTAAAAACTAGAGTGAAAACCTTTCAATCAAATACTGTCATTGCCATGGAGACGGTAGTTTAATTTTTATTTTTAGTTTCGGGTTAATTTGTGAATATAAAAAACAAACAAACTATAAAAATCTTGTTATTTTTTTTATTCTCTTTTTGCGAGTGTGCAGGATAGGGAGAAGAGCAAGTTCAGTGCCAAGGTCGTGGGGAGTTAAGCCCACATCTCACGGCTACATCGCGGTGGATCAAGATGAAATCACGGCTAACCGTACCAAAGTCTGGAGAAATTTTAGTGACCAAATCAAGTACCAGAGGCAAAAACCCAGAAGAGAAGACCAATTTTAGCACAGAGAAGAAATTTGAAGGTCCAAGACTCCAACTCCACCGCCCTTCCATGGAAATTTTATCTGTTTGACCGTGGTTCCACGGTCAAAGTATTGAATCAATGTCCAAAACTTTTGGTGAGTACTTCTTTCTTCTAAAACCCCCTCTGAGATCCAGCGAACTATTTTTTTCCACAGTATTCTTTACGCAAACTCTCTCCCCTTTCCAATAAATTGTTTTTGTGCAGAATTCTTTGTGTTGTCGCCAAATAAAAAATTTTGCAAGTGTTTTATATTTTTTTTATTATCATTTTGCATAAATGATACGGACTTTAAGGAGCAATAACACCAATTCAGATTGGGTGCGGATTTCATCATCCTTTCTAAGACCCCAAAAATCATAAAAAAGCATACGCATTACCTTTGAGCTTAATTAAAAAATATCTAGACTCAGTCAATTAAGGACTTGTCATCAATAGGACAGAGAAAGGTTGTGGGTATTCGGTCGTTTATCTAAACTTGAATTTGTGGTGCCTAGGCTAAACAAGTAAGGATGTAATTTTAAAAGGCCCTTCTCATGGTGATTCATGAGTGGAACCCTCCTTACCTTACTTGTGCTTACCTAACCACAATTGGCAGTGAAGAGACGATTCGAGAGTTATCTCACAGCTTGTCGCTTTGGAACAGTTAGGAGCAGTCTAGTTGGACTTTGAAGACTATAGCTCTAGGTGTGATTGTGTATATTGTGACTGTGATTGTTTGAAGTTGTGTCCCTAATTTCGTATATATTTTTCAAAACTCTGTAAAAAAAATCCCAAAAACTTTCATAAAAACTTGCCATTTGTCACCAAATTTTCATTCCACCAACCTTTCACCTACATTTGTCATAATCATTTTCTTACCCTCACATTCTACGCTTTGACTATACTAAACTCGTTTAGTGTATGTCCATTTGGACTCGAGACCCTAGTGCCCATTTAGTCCACGTTACGCTAGTCCTTATCGACTACGCGATCGAGTCCGAAGTCGATTCATCGACCCATACACACATCTTACTTTTGCCGATCAACACCGAGGTTGACCAAGATTCTGTTCACACATCGTCACCTTCTTTATCCCGTACCTTTTCTCATGAACTGTTGGGACCTCCACCTTTTCTCGACTAAACTAATCCCGCATTTCCCAACTTGATTCCACCACCTCTTGGTGCGAATAATCCACTCCTCCGAGAATGATTCCACCGCCTCTTGGTGCGATTAATCTTCCACGTCCCATATGAGCATCGCCACACATCGCATTATAAGACCAATGCTATCCTATCCGTACAGCTCTTCCCACCTGCCTTTCTGTACCACCAGCCAATGGAGAAAATTTTGAGATTAAGCCCTATTTTCTTAATATTCTGCCAAAATTCTACGGGTTTGATTCTGATCACCCGTACGTCTTCATCAACAAATTTCAGCAAGTTTGCCAGATGATGAAAATGACTCAGCTTTCTGATGCTGCAATCCGCTTAAGGATGATCCCTTTCACCCTTTGCTATTTAGCAGAAAAATAGCTTTATTCCACCGCATCTCATTCCATATCCGGTTGGGATGAGTTTGTGAAAGCTTTTTTAAAGAAGTTTTACCTAAATCATAAGACTGTGCGCATCAGAACTGAAATCAATCAATTCACCCATCTTCCTAATGAACCATGTTGGAAGAGTTTCAAATGGTACAAGGATCTTCTTGTGCAGTGTCATCATCATGGTTTTGAAAAATGGTAACTTTACCGCACTTTATATGAGGGACTGCTTCCAGAAACTAGACAGTTATTGGAAACCATTTGTCAAGGCCACTTCCTATCTAAATCCGACGAGGAAGCCTGGCCATTCTGGGATGATCTTGCTGAGAAAACTCTGCAATGGGAAAGCATCCGACCGACCGCTTCATCTTCTACATTTTCTTCCGGTCAACCTAGGGCAGGAGTTCACCATCTAGACGTCTCGATTGTGATGAAAGCTGAACTGGCCTCAATCATACGGAAACTTGAAGCAATTAAGAGCAAATTTTCATCCACTGCCCCTAGCCCTGTTACTCCACTCCGCGCCATTTGTGCTTGTTGTTCGGATCCATCACACCTAAGGGAAGAGTGTCCTTATAATCCACCATCTCAAGGACAGAATCAAGTTAATGTTGCATTTCAGTAAAGACAAAGGAACAATCATACTCTTCCACATATAATCCGGGTTGGAGGAACCACCCTAATTTTTCCTGGAACCAAATTCAAAACCAAAATCAGTTCTAAGGCCAAAATAACTTCCAGAGGGCCCATCCACAACAACAACCACAATTTCAGCAACCTTTCCAACCGTAACCTTTTCAAAACCCGACGAACCATGCTGCTCCGTACAACAATTCATTCCCTCCGAACAATAACTTTGTTACGCCCGGTACAGATAAGGTTTCCTCGCTAGAATGGAGTCTTGATGCTTTTGTGAAGCAATCAACTCAATCCACCGCGAGCATCCAATCTTCTATCCAATCACTTATGCAACACACAGCTTCTCATGGACAGAGCATCAAAACCATCAAGACCCATATTGCAAAACTGAACGCGGCATTGAGCGAGCGAGAGAGAGGAAAATTTTCTTCTCAACCATTACCCAATCCTGGTCACCTACAAAATGTGTATGTTGTTCTTGAACAACAGAACCATAATGTGAGTGCTATTACTACATTGAGATCAGTGAGACTGTTAAACAACCATGTTGACGCCCCAATTGCTGATGATGACACCCCGGCTGTTTCTTTTTCCACCCGACTTTCTTCTTCTTCGTCTGAACTCGTTCTCCTTAATTCACCGGGTTCTTCTTACAAATCTGCTGCTTTGAACGGACCAACATCTCACTCAACTCAAACTCCAGTTTTGGGTTCTGTAACCTTCCACATGGGTATTGGACTCGACCAATTTAAACAAAGCTCCTTTTCCAAACCGATTGAGACCCAACAAACCCAGTCTATAGATGGAAAAGGTTGTGGAGTTGTCAAACAAGTTAATATCAACATCTCTCTTTTAGATGTGATCCAACAAGTTCCTTCGTACAAGAAAATCCTTAAGGATTTGTGCATTAAAAAAGAGGAAATCTCAGGCACCGAAGAAAGTTTTCATGGCTAGTAATGTGAGAGATATTCTTACCCTTGATTTACCGAAAAAAGGAAGGACCCTGGTTGCCCTACAATCTCAATTACCATCGGGGATAAGAATATCAATCATACTCTTCTAGACCTTGGTGCCAGTGTTAACTTACTCCCATATTCTGTTTACGTGCAACTAGGTATAGGGGAACTGAAACCCATACATCGTACACTGCAAATGACCGACTGATCCATCACCCATCTTAGGGGTGAGTTAGAGGATGTGTTGATTAAACTTGGGGACTTTATATTCCCTGTAGACTTCATAGTCTTAGACACACAGCCTGTAGCTAACCCCCGGAATCAAATTCCAGTAATCCTTGGCCGTCCATTTCTCGCCACCTCAAATGCTGTAATCAATTGTCGTAATCGTTTTATGAACCTATCATTCGGAAAAATGACAATTAAGCTCAACATTTTTAGGTTGGGAAATCAGCCCTCCGACCCGAATGCTCATATTCTGGATATCTGTTCTATCCAAGAAATCGATCCGGAATCTTGCGAGTTTGAGAAATTTCTTATCGATCCGGATTATCACAAAGCCACTAGTGTGTATCTTTTCGATCTGATTGCTTCCGGGACAGTGAGAGAATACGACTGTTTCACGTTTTCAGATACTCCTGACATGTCTCCACCCGAGTTAGAATCCTTCGAATTTTCGGATGAGTTAATTGAACCATCCAACTCTGTTGCCTACACTCACTTTGAGCCTTCTTGGAATCTTTTGAGTTCGAGTCACATTCTCCGATCTTACCTTCCATTGTTTCTTCACCGACGCTCGAACTCAAATCTCTGCCGTCTCACCTTAAGTATGTTTACTTAGGTGAAAACGAGACTCTCCCGGTGATCATTTCGGCTTCTCTAGCTTTAGAGCAAGAGAAAGCCATGTTTTTGGTCTTACCGTCAAATTGGCAAGCTTTTGGCTGGACTATGGCGGACATCAAGGGGATTAGTCCCCTGATCGCTGAACATCATATTCACAAGATGAATGATGCCAAGCCATCTAGGGTTCCACAGAGATGATTAAATCTAGTCATGAAGGAGGTTGTGAAGAAGGAAATCATCAAATGTATGGATAGTGGTATTATTTACCCGATATCCGACAGTCAATAGGTCAGTCTGATACACGTAGTCCCTAAGAAGTCGGGCATTATGGTCATCACCAACGAGGCGAACGAGTTAATCCCCACTCGCACCCAAACCGGGTGGCAAGTATGCATTGATTATCTAAAACTCAACGCCGCAACTCGGAAGGATCACTTTCCGCTTCCATTCAATGACCAAATGCTCAAAAGATTAGCTGGACATGAGTTCTACTGTTTTCTGGACGGTTACTCAGGTTATAACCAGATTCCCATCACCGAAAAAGATCAGAACAAAACTACTTACACTTTTCCTTTCAGCATGTTCGCATATCGCCGCATGCCCTTTGGGTTGTGCAATGCTCTTGCTACATTTCAGCGGTGTATGATGGGAATATTCTTCGACATGGTCTAGAAGTTTCTGGAGATATTCATGGACGATTTCTCCATCTTTAGAGATTCCTTTGACAAGTGTTTACAACACCTTGAAGTTGTCCTTACCCGATGTAAGGAAAATAACTTGACTTTAAACTGGGAGAAATGTCACTTTATGGTTCGTCAAGATATTGTCTTAGGACATATTATTTCACAAAGTGGCATTGAAGTCGATAAGGCTAAAATCGACCTCATTTCAAATCTGTCTGCTCCCAAATGCGTCAAAGACATTCATTCCTTTCTTGGTCATGCCGGTTTTTATAGACGGTTCATCAAGGACTTTAGCAAGGTTGCTAGACCCTTTAATTTTTTACTGGCCAAGAACTCGACTTTCCATTTCAACTCAGAATATTTTGCCGTCTTCAACTCGCTGAAACAGCCACTCACTACCGCTCCTGTCTTGTCATCCCTGATTGGATCCACCCATTCGAAATTATGTGTGATTATTCCGACTTTGCCATCGGTACTGTTTTAGGACAGCATATCGATAAGAAGCCGCATGTAATTTATTACGCGAGCCGTACCATGAATGATGCCCAATTGAACTATACAACAACTGAGGAGGAATTCTTAGCTGTTGTATTTGCTTTAGAAAAATTCAGGTCATACCTTATCAACTCCCCAGTCGTCTTTTACCCAAACCATTCAGCTCTGAGGCATATTTTCGCTAAAAAGGATGCCAAGTCTCGGTTAATACGTTGTATCCTCTTGCTCCAAGAATTCGATCTTGTCATCAAGGACAAAAGTGGATATGAAAACGTTGTCGTGGACCATCTTACTCGACTCCCTTCTGCTCTATCGCCTGTCGTGCCAATCAATAATTTGTTTCCTGATAAACAACTCTTGACAATATCATGCGAACCTTAGTTCATAGATATTGTAAATTACTTTGCTACTAGACTTATACCAAATGAATGGTCAAGTCAGGACAAACATCGTTTTCTTTCCCAAGTAAAACACTTTTACGGGGAAGCACTATAGCTGTTCAAGTATTGTCCTGATCAGATCATTCACCGATTCATGCCCAACACTGAATTTCAGAGTGTTCTATCTTTCTGCCACTATCAAGCATCTGGCGGTCATTTCGGCTCTAGAAAGAATGCGGAAAAAAATCTTGCAATGCGGCTTTTACTGGCCGACATTGTTCAAGGATTCAAATGAATACCACAAGACCTGCTCGAAATGCCAGCACATTGGCCGAATTTCGGGAATAAATCAAATGCCGCTCTAACCAATCTTGGTTGTTGAGATTTTCGACGTCTGGGGAATTGACTTCATAGGCTCATTTCCTAACTCATGGGGGAACCTATACGTTCTTCTTGTAGTTGATTATGTCTCAAAATGGGTCGAGGTTGTCCCAAGCCGAACTAAGAATAACAAGGTTATCGTTCAGTTTCTAAAAGAAACAATCTTCTCTCGGTTTAGGCACCCTCAAGCTATTAATAGTGATAATGAATCACACTTCTATAATCGGTCTTTCGAGGCTGTAATGCGGAAGTATGGAATCAACCACAAGCACTCTACGCCATACCATCCCCAAACGTGTGGGCAAGCCGAGGTCTCCAATCAGCAATCTAGCATATTCTAGAGAAGACAGTTTCCACAAACCGTAAGGATTGGTCTTCGAAATTGACTGAAGCCCTTTGGGCATTTCGAGCTGCATATAAGACCGACCTTGGCATGTCTCTGTATCGAATTGTCTTTGGTAAGTCTTGCCTCCTCCCTATCGAGATCGAGACAGAGCTATTTGGGCAATCAAGGAACTTAATGTCAATCTTTCTCAAGCTGGTAGCTTTCGTAAGCTACAGATAAATGAGTTGAATGAGCTTCGGGATGAATCGTAGGATAACGCGGTTATCTTGAAGAATAGGATGAAGGTGTTTCATGATAAACACCTTGTGCACAAAACGTTCACGCCAAGACAACAAGTCCTTCTTTACGATACCCGACTGCATTTTCATCCGGGTAAGTTACGATCTCGTTGGACGAGACCTTTCTTGGTGCAATGTGTGTACCCGCACGGTTAGATGGATTTGGAGAATCCAAAGGACGGTTCACTATTCAAAGTGAACGGACACAGATTAAAACCATTCTTTACCGCAAAACCATCGAAGGAGCTCCTAATGTTGTAGGAGCCGATTTACCTTACCTAATCTTCCTCCATTTACCACCAAACTTCGGTTATCCAGCCATAAACAGTGGAAACGCTGTTTCAAATAAATTTGGGGGTATGTATATACCATCTTGTATATATATATATATGGATATTCTTGTCTTGTGTGTATCATTTTTTTTTGTTTTTCCGATGAGCATCCGTGTCTTGTAAATACGCGGTTTTATGTGTCGGGATATTTCTTGTCTGGTGAAATTCCCTTTTCTAAAAAAAAGCAAAGGCTCTTCGACATGTTTTTTTTTTCTTCGACAATTTTTATTTTATTTGTATAGCAAGACAGTGATGACGCAGTCCGATTTAAGTTTGGGGGTATGTTCGGTAAGCCTTCTATCCATACATTCATTTGTAAATTATGTATTTGCATACATATTGAAAAATTTATAAAAATCAAAAACAAAATTCCCAAAAATATAAAAAAAAATTGTCATCAAGTTAGCTAATGGGAAAGCTTAAATTCAAAATACCGACGGTTTAGTTGGATGAGATAGGAATAACTAAATCCTATTCTTAGAGATTGAAAACCTGAAAGATAACCCATCTTTAAGTTTAACTGTAGCTAATATACGTCTCTGCATCACACTACACGTGTCGCGGGTTTTGAAAATTAGATGACAAGTCTGATATGTCGGTAAAACTTTTAAAAATTGATAAACTTCAGGATCAAACAGGTTTGTTTTGAAATAAGTAATATTAAGAATAGTTTATAAAGTGAAATGGATATGAAAGGATAAGTATTGATGATTTAATAATAACTAAGTCTGAAAAATAACCCATCTCAAACTTGATTTGTGTGATTGCACACCTTATCTACACAAACATGTCTTTTATCTTAAAAAGAATTGAACAGCTGGTTATATCTCTGTTCGCATTAAATTGTTATGATTTTCATGCCAAAAATAAGTCTTTATACCTTGTTCCCCGCCGGAAGACGCGACCGGGACGTTGGAACGTCGGGGCCTGAATTCCGGGGGCAGATGCTAATTGGTGCTATTCGTCCACCTCTCCGAAGATGCCAGGTTGATTTATGGCACCATGTATCGAAGGATTAAACGGATGCAGCCGATGTAGCAGACTTCGTCAGATTCCCCCTCATTTGAGAGGTTTTTGATTGTGGGGACGCTCTTCACTGCAGGCACAAGCCCCTGCAGTTAATTACGCTACCGCATCGTGGTAACCACTTTCTCCTTCTCCAGATGGTCACTTCATGTCGTGCGTGTTTGTTTTGTTTTTGGTTTCCCATGGATTGTATACGGAGACTAATTGATGTTATCGCCCATAGGGCGTGGATTAGTCCAAATCAGTATCTTTCTTAGATTTGGGTTTGGGGGTTGGGTTTAAGGATACGTTAGCCTTGTTTGAGACTAAGATCAACTTAAACGTTTGTTAAGGATACATTAGTCTCATTTCAGACTAAGATCAACTTAACGGGATCGTTTAGATACAACAAGAGAGCATTTGAACTCTATTGTTTAGTTTAGGGACATTGCGGTCGATTACCAGTTTAAGGACAAGGTGGTCCAATGTTAGTTTAAGGACATCTCGGTCCAATGTTTGTTTAAAGACATCTCGTTCGAGGTTAAGGACATCATAGTCCATGAGTTTAAAGACCTCACAGTCAAGGTTAAGGACATCATAGTCCGTGAAATGTGTGGTTGTCGAGACCCGTCACCTCTCTGAAGACGTTGAAGGATTACAACGACAAATATCAGAGGAGTGAAGAGATATACCCTCAAACCAAAGTGGATTAAGTGATCTGTAGT
This sequence comes from Agapanthus africanus, assembly GCA_030015575.1. Taxonomy (NCBI): domain Eukaryota; kingdom Viridiplantae; phylum Streptophyta; class Magnoliopsida; order Asparagales; family Amaryllidaceae; genus Agapanthus; species Agapanthus africanus. The sequence goes on from CM057338.1 coordinate 439,374,566, forward strand.
CCAATTTGGAACTAAGATCAATTAATTAGATTATGAGCACATTGGCTCAGTTAAGTCTGAATTGAGGACTTAGGGCCAACTTGGGCTAAGTCCAATTAAGTTTGAAATATTGGCCCTTTGTTGGACCATTACACATTTGTCTGGGTTCAACCCCACATTATTTAGCAGTGCTAAACCAGAGTTTGAGGGCTCTGATACATTTTTGTCTTTGACTGAGCATTAAACATTGTAGTTCTGAATTTTACTCAACTTTGAGATTTAGTCAAAGGGGAGATTTTTGCCTCTGGAAACTTAACCAATTTGGCTAAAAAAATAGTGTTAAACACTAGAGGACAACAGTGTTAACACTGGAAATGAAATGCTTAAAGTAGTGTTAAACACTAGAGGACAACAGTGTTAAACACTGGAAATAAAACTCTCAAATTAGTGTTAAACACTAGAGAGGAAGGGGTCACGTGGGGACACGTGAGCGCAACCAAAGGTGGGGCCAGCTCTCCTTTACTTTGTTCCGCAAATAAGTGTTAAACACTTTTGATCTTCTTGTCATCACGTGTTGACACGTGATGGATATTTGTGCATTGATTATTAAAGCATTTATTAGGGGTCACGTGAAGGCACGTGAGAGCGCCCAAATCCAGTTCTGCCTTTGCTTTTGTTCCCTTTGTTTTGGAAGTCATGTGGGAGCACATGAGGCATTACCTCCAAGCTTTTCGTTCTCATTTTTGGGGAATCTGTTTAGGGGTCACGTGGGGATACGCGACCTAGTTCTTTACATGCATGGAGATCTTTCAAGTCTCTTTATTTTTAAGAATTAAATTCTCTGTAGAGTTAAACCTTAATTATGGTTTTTTAGAGGAATTAAATTCCTATGCATGTGGAAGAATTGAATTCTTATGTAGGGTTAAACCCTAATTTCATTTAGAGGAATTGAATTCCTTATGAATTTAGGAGAATTGAATTCTCATATAGGGTTAAACCCTAGTTCTTTCTGTCTTGGAGGAATTATATTCCTATAATTTTAAAATAATTAATTTCTCATATAGGGTTAAACCCTAGTTTATCTTGAAGGAATTAAATTCCTGTAAATTTGGGAGAATTAAATTCTCATATTGGGTTGAACCCTAGCTTTATCTGGGAGGATTTAAATTCCTGTAAATTTGGGAGAATTAAATTCCTTAAACATAAATTCTCCCTCTAAGTTTTGGATCTGCATTGCAGAATCTCCCCGATGAGAATTAAATTCACAACATGTGGGGAGATCTACTTCTGCAGATCTTCAACCAAAGAAGAACTAAGTTCTTTTGTTCAGAAGAGTTAAACTCTTAAATTGAGAATTAAATTCTCTTTTATTTTATGGAGCTTAGATCTCTTTCCCCTTTCTCACCTAGGGTTTCCTTTTTCTTCTGAAGAAATTTTCTTCCTCTCTTGAGAATTAAATTCTCCTCACTTTTTTCTCTCTTCAGAAAATCAAAATTCCAAAAAAAGGGACTCCTTCTCTTCTCTTCTTGGCTCCTATTTATAGGAGAAAGAAAAGAATCAATTTGTTTTGTGAATCTTTCATTAAAAGATTTTGGTTGTTTTTGTAACTAACATGATCTTTTAGACCACTCAGTGAATTTTATTCACCATTGGATTTTTAATCCAGAAGATATTCTGTTGGTTATTCTTGGTGAATTTCAGGGAAATCTTTTCTTGTATGAAATCATTCCATAAATTGGTGATTTTTAATCACCATTGGATTTTTAATCCAACGGTGCTCTATTTTACAGAGCACCATCTTTTTTATTTGGAAAGATTCAGAGAGATCTTTTTCCAGTTAAGGTTCTGGATTCCCATTTAATTAGAATTTAATTCTATTAGTTCAGAAGGATTTAAAGCTCATCACGTGTTGGTACGTGATCCCACTGTTTGATCATGCCTGTAGAATTTAATTCAATTGATTAAAGAGTTTAAGAACCCATCACGTGTTGAAACGTGACCCCCTTGTTTAACATTTGAACCATAATTTAATTCTGTTGTTTTTAAAGATCTTAGGAATCATCATGTGTAAGCACGTGACCCTTGGTCACGTGTAGACACGTGATGCCCCATTAGGGTCTTTCCTTACTGTTTTATTATGCTTTTTTTAATTCTCTTTAATAGGTTTCTAAAGGCCAATCATGTGTGGGCACGTGACCCCTTCAATTGATTATTTAATTTAATTCTATTAATCAATAAGCTTAGGAACTCATCACGTGTCTGCACATGACCTCTGGTCACGTATGGGCACATGATGCCCCATCGGGGTATTCCTTGCTGTTGTCTTTTAAACCTTTTTCAGGGGGTTGAAAGTCCCGTCACGTGTGGGCACGTGATCCCTTTAATTGCTTGCCTGATTAGAATTTAATTCTATTATAACAGAGTCCCAGAAAACCATCATGTGTCAGCATGTGACCCTTGGTCACGTGTGAGCACGTGATACCCCATTGGGGTATTTCCTGATATATATTTTTTCTATATTTTTGTTTGACTAGAATTTCATTCAATAATTCAGAGATCACAGGAACCCATCACGTGTCTACACGTGACCTCTGGTCACGTGTGGACACGTGATACCCATTAGGGGTATTCCTTGCTATTTTACTTTATTTTTAATTCTTTCCAGGGGTTTAAAGAATTATCACGTGTGGACACGTGACTCCTGCCTGGTTAGAATTTAATTCTTTTCATTATTTTGGAGGGCTTAAGAGCCCATCACGTGTCTACACGTGATCCATGGTCATGTGTGAGCACGCGATTCCCCATTGGGGCCTTTCCTTAGCTTTTTTGTTATATTTTTATTTGACTAGAATTTAATTCTATAAAGTAGAGATCACAGGAACTTATCACGTGTCAGCACGTGACCCTTGGTCACGTGTGAGCACGTGATACCCGATTGGGGAATTTCCTGATATTTTATCAGGGAACAAATGCCCCCACAGCGTTGTTCTCACGTGTTTGCACGTGAGTGCAACGTTATCACCTTTGTGACCGTTGGATCTGGCTATGGAATAGGGGAGATGAACTGTTCCCCATCACGTCCTATAAATTTAAGAGTCCCTTCAAAAGCGCCTCCACTTTTTCCATCTTCTTCCTTACTTGTTTTCTTTTGAGAATTTAATTCTCTTCTTCAGAGCTCAGTTCTCTGTCGTGTGTGTGCAGTGCCACTTTATCTTCCAATCAAGGCTTGTGCTCACGTGTTGCGCATGTGGGGCTCTGCTGGATGGGGACGTTTCATTTTCCTGATCTGATTCCAATGCGTCATTGGTTTTCATTTCCAACGCTCTCCCCTTTTTTCCGGGTTTTGAGAATAGTTCCTCCATGCACAACATTTTTTGTGCATAGCATTAAATGCTCCCCTTTATAACTTGAAACCATGCCTTTCTTTCTTTCTTCACAGAGAAACCCATTTATACTTTAAGGTGATCATCTTTGGGAAACCGATCAATTGCTATGGCTTGCAATCGTCCCTACGCTCGTCGGCAACCATGGGAGGTGCCCATTGAGGAGATACTCCTTCGCTTCTCTGTGCGGCTGGCAGATCCCCTCCTCACCGACGCTCAATGCGATGCGGTGATGTATGATCTTCTGACTCGTCGGGGCTCTCCTCTTCCCATGGGCTCCATTTGGCTCCGGATGATCTTTCTGTCCGTTCTTGCCGATATACCCCCTCATCCGGCGGAGATGATTTCGGCGATTCTTGACGCGGTGGAGGACAAGCTCGAGTACTTTCACGGGGCTTGTCTAATCACTCAAGTTATGAAGGATCATTCAGTTCATATACTGAGTCAGATAAGGTCTTGACGGGCCGTCATGTCCGCTTCCGCTGGTGAGCACGGCGCCAACCGATGGGGAGCGACTCCTCACGAAAACCGTCGTTTTGACATGCTGGAGGAGGCGAAGAGGGATCTAGAAATTTTTTTGTTTTTCTTTGTTAACCCTTGTATTTCTGATCCCTTGTTTGGTGATCTCTTTCCTTTAGAGTAATATCAATGTATTTTCTCTTATCATTAATCGTTGAATGTTCTCTGTTAGCTTTTTTTTCCGCTTGATGTGTATTCGTACGTGCATCCCACCTGTGTACACGAGCTTCATACTTAACCCCTGGGAATTTTCTTTAAGTACGAACACGAAAACTTTCCTTGTTGCCAGAAAGAGAAAATAGCTTGTGCGTGTTTTGGATCGAGGAATGGTGCGCCGCAAATCTATTAAATCGTCCGCCGGCTTGAAGACTTGTATATATATTTTTTATTCTTCTTTTGTACATACTCCTGAATGAGAGTATATATTCTTTTCGTTCTTTCCATAATATGTACTTTGTATTCATTTTGATTCATGAATAAAAGACATATTTTGCTTCATAATGGTGTGTCTCTTTTTGGTAAATGCCTCTTGTGGATAATCTATTTTGATTCCTTGTAGGACAGTGATGGCTTAGGATTTAGGGTTAAGATCTAACTCCTAAGACTTTTCAACTTTATGAGCCGTGAGGGTCTCATAAAGAATTTTCTCCCTGCAGGTCGAGAGGATCCCGTAGGTGTAATTTCTCCTTAAGGATCGTGAGGATTCCTAAGTGTGTTTTCTCTTGCAAGTCGTAAGGATCTCACAAGAGAATTTGCTCCCTTACGAGTCATGAGGACCCACAAATGATGGGTGAGGTTACCCTTATCCGCATTTCACGGAATCAGGAGTTGATTTGGATGCTTTCCATGGGGTCATAGCCGTGTTCTGCGAGGACCAGGCTCTGCTCTGGACGTTTCCTATGGGGTCAGGATCGACACAAGACGCGTTCCACGTAACCAGGAATTTTGCTCTGGATGCTTCCCACGGGGTCATTGCCGTGTTCTGCAAGGACCAGGCTCCACTCTGGATGCTTCACACGGGGTCTTTGCTGTGCTCTACGAGGACCAGGATCCGCTCTGGACGTTTCCCACGGGGTCAGGATTGACGTAAGCCACGTTCCACGTAACCAGGAATTTTGTTCTGGATGCTTCCCACGGGGTCATTGCTGTGTTCTGCGAGGACCAGGCTCGGCACTGGATGCTTCACACGGAGTAATTGCCATGCTCTGCGAGGACCAGGATCCGCTCTGGACGTTTCCCACGGGGTCAAGATTGACGTAAGCCGCGTTCCACGTAACCAGGAATTTTGCTCTGGATGCTTCCCACGGGGTCATTGCCGTGTTCTGCAAGGACCAGGCTCCGCTCTGGATGCTTCACACGGGGTCATTGCCGTGCTCTGCGAGGACCAGGATCCGCTCTAGACGTTTCCCACAGGGTCAGGATTGACGTAAGTCGCGTTCCACGTAACCAGGAATTTTGCTCTGGATGCTTCCCACGGGGTCATTACCGTGTTCTGCGAGGACCAGGCTCCGCTCGTGTTGCTTCACACGGGGTCATTGTCATGCTCTGCGAGGACCAGGATCCACTCTGGACGTTTCCCACGGGGTCAGGATTGACGTAAGCCGCGTTCCATGTAACAAGAAATTTTGCTCTGGATGCTTCCCACGGGGTCATTGCCGTGTTCTTGGAGGACCAGGCTCCGCTCTGGATGCTTCACACAGGGTCATTGCCGTGCTCTGCGAGGACCAGGATCCGCTATGGACATTTTCCACGGGGTCAGGATTGACGTAAGCCGCGTTCCACATAACCAGGAATGGTTGACTTTATCCGCATTTCACGGAATCGTGGTCTGACTCTCGGTCATCTGTGCACTGCCGAGTCATGGAACTGGGAGTTGCCGCTGTTCCGCTTTGTTTGATGTTGTGTCTGTTGTAATAAGACGAATGTTGAGATGATTTCCAGGCTATCTGTGAACCGTTGAGATTTGGCTTCTTCTTCTGATGAAGCCTGGGGAGGGAAGGTTTGATTCTCTCTTTGTTTGTGCCCCTGGATTCTATACAGGGATTGATGTGATATCACCTGCAGGGTAAAAATTTCATCATTTTTTTATTTCTTTCCGCGATGCTCTATCATTTCAGCTTTTTATATCGCGAAAATCGCGATTGCCCAATCATTTCGGCTATTTTCGCGGTGCCCAATCATTTCGGCTATTTTTATTTTTACTCGCTGCTTTTTATTATGAGTTGCCCAATCTTTTCGGCTATTTTGCATGCATACATTTTTACTTGCTGATTTTGTCGCAAGTTGCCCCATCATTTCGGCTATTTTGCATGCATGTGTGGCTCGCTAGCTTCTTTGCTGCAAGCTTGGAATTAGACACCGATTTCGGCATCAGTACCACTACAACTGGGATATTGCCAGGAGCGAATCATCATTTGCCTCTGTCGATGTCGAACAAAGGTGCCTTAGTAAACAGCATTAGGATCCTGTCGACTAAGGCTTTTGACTTCATGAGCCGTAAGGGTCTCATAAAGGTATTTCTCCCTACAAGTCGTGAGGATCTCGTAGGTGTATTTTCTCCCTAGGAATCGTGAGGATTCTTAAGTGCATGTTCTCTTATAAGTCGTAAGGATCTTACAAGAGTGCTTTCTCCTTATAAGTCGAGAGGATTTACAAAGGTTGTTCGCCGTGTAGACATATCCTTAGTCACTGCTGAGACTTTGTTAGGGAAATGTTTATTCGCGCCCGTGGATTGTATACAAGGGTCAGCATTGAGCCGCTTGTAGGGCAGTATTGGAGGTTGTGGTGGCCGCTTAAGAATAGGTTCAGATCCCTGTAGCTTAAGACTTTTGAATCTTATGAGTCGCGAGGGTCCCATAAGAGGGTTCTCCTTACGAGTTGTGAGGATCTCGCTAGTGTAATTTCTCCTTAGGAATCATAGGGACCCCTAAGTGTGTTGCTCCCCTGTGAGTCGTAAGGATCTCACGCAGGTGGTTTCTCCTCACAAGGTCGAGAGGACCTTGCAAGTGTCTTTTTAACGAGTTTGCGCCCTTTCGGGTTTTCACAAAAACTCGCCGGTAGCCCTGCTGTTTTTACTCACGGAGCCCTTTCGGGTTTTCATCCGTGCCCATTTTTCTTATGGACATACCGTTTTCTTTTTCTTCTTTTTCTTCTTCTTTTTTTTCTTCTTTTTTTTGTGTCAGCCTTGGAATGCTGCAGTCTACAGTAGTTTATCGACGTCTCGGTCAACGGCTAGTTTTGGGACATAGTACTCCATCGTTAGTTTAAAGACGTTTCGGTTCGTCGTTAGTTTAAGGACATTTCGGCCCGAAAGCCGGTTACTACTTATAGAGTTTGGGCTTAGGAAGATAGCGAGCGGACATAGGCGTCGTCATCTATCGTTAACCTAGGCTGTGACTCGTCAGGCATAATATTTCTTTAGGAAGCGACCGTTTATTGGCCTGAAAGGTCTTTCACCATGCATGTCCATGAGTAGATATGCTCCACCCTGGTAGACTTTGTCTATGATATACGGGCCTTCATAGTTTGGCTCGAATTTTCCCCGCTTGGCACGGTTGGGGATCATAGGTCTTTTGACCACTAGCACGAGTTCGCCTTGGCGGAATGTTCTCGGCCTAGTCAATCTCTCATATGAGCGCGTCATCTTCACTTTATAAGCCTCCAGGTTTTGTTGCGCCATGAGCCGGGTTTCATCAAGGGCGTCGAGCTCCTCAAGCCGAAGGTGAGCATTTTCTTCGTCTATCAGCTCGTAATGAACTTTCACTTGTAGAGAGGGTAATTCTATTTCGAGTGGGAGCACCGCTTCTGTGCCGAACACCAATGTATACGGCGTTTTGTTCGTGGCCGTTTTAAACGTAGTTCGATACGCCCAGTGAGCTTCATGCAGTTTCTCGTGGCAGTCCTTCTTGTTTCGAGATACCGTCTTTTTCACGATCTTTGTCAAGGTTTTGTTGAAATCCTTAGCTAGACCGTTAGCTCGGGGGTTATAGACCGAAGAGTATCTCCAGTCTATGTTATGCTGTTGTGCGAAGCGGCTGATTTTATGGCTTCTGTAGGCTGGCCCGTTATCGGAGATAATCCGTCGCGGAGTGCCGAACCGATAAATGACGTGTGTTTTGAAGAAATGGAGGATATTCTCCGTCTTCACTTCCCTCAATGGTACTGCTTTTTTCCATTTAGAGAAGTAATCATTTGTCGCTAAAATGAATAGATGTCCTCTGGACTATGCTGGTTCGATGAGACCGATTATGTCGGTTCCCCACATTTCGAACGGCCAGCTGGCCACTGTTGGGTGTAGCGGATTTGGAAGCTGGTGGATGAAGTCCCCGTTAATTTGGCACGAGTGGCACTGCTTCGGATATTCGAGGCAGTCTTGGATCATCGTGGGCCAATAATAGCCCATCCTTTTAATCTTCAGCTTCATCTTTGGTCCGGCTTGGTGAGAACCGCAGTGTCCATCGTGAGTTTCTTGGAAGACTCTTTTTGCTTCTTCCGGTCCCAGGCATCTTAGCCATAAAGAGTCAAATGATCTCTTATACAAAGTATCATTGATGAATGCGAAAGACAGAGCTCTTTTCATGAGATGATGTCTTGAGGACGCGTCTTCAGGTGTTCGATGGGATTTGAAGTAGTCTATAAAGACTTCTCTCCAATCCTTAGCATTTTCCTGGTCTTTTATTTGTAGAGCCATTTGCTCGACAGCTCCTTTTTCTTCGGAAGACTCCGGAGATATTTCTGCCAGTGCAAGAACCTGACGGCTTTGTACAACGATCCTCACGTCATCGAGGTTCTCGTCGGCCAGTTCTTTAGCGAGCTTAGCTGATGCATCCGCTTTGCTATTTTCCGCATGCGGTATACTTTCCATGGTGTATGAGGGAATTTGAGTCAGCAGTTGCTGCACTCTCTCACCGTACTTCACCAACTCTGGCTTGCATGTTTGATAGTCGCCGTTTACTTGGCTAACGACCAGTTAGGAGTCTCCGTATATGAGGAGGTTTTCAATTCCCATATCGACAGCGATCTCAAGAACCGCTATCAAAGCTTCATATTTGGCTTCATTGTTTGTCCTCAGTTCCGTTAAGGAAAAAGCAAAACGCGTTATCCCTCCTTGTGGAGTCACGAAGATGAGGCCCACCGTGGATTTTATTATAGGGGTTCTTTGTTTGCGTGTAACACCTTAGAATGTGTTTTGTGGCTAATTATATTTTAATGTATGGTTTTCAATAAAAAGTTTACCAAATTGGTTTTTAATTATTTTATCCTATTTAATGAGTATTTTATTAGAATTTTTCTAGGGATACACACACTTGTCCATGTTAACTAGAGTGTTAATTTGAGGTTTAACCATTTTCCCTAATCTAGTTTTATTTTTTGTTTAAGAGTCATGGGTTGTTAAGTGTGCATGGTTGTTAAAATAAAAAGGATTTTATTTGGGTTGAATAGGTTGACTTAAAGAGAGAGAGAGGCATGGTGCTACATAGCCAAGCCATGCTTCTTTAAATGAGGAAAGAGAGTGAGAAGGGGGAGGGGACCTTGATGTTTTTCTCATTCTCCCTCTCATTTTCCATCTCTCATTCTCTCACACTCACAACACACACACTCACCTGCAGCAGAGGCAGCAGCAGCTCCATCATCATCATCAGCAGCAACATCATCATCATCATCATCATCATCATCAGCAACAGCATTATCATCATCATCAGCAGCAGTAGCAGGAGCAGCAGGCAGCAACAGCAGTAGCAGGAGCTCCAGCAACCTACAGCAGCTCTTCTCCACTTCTTCACCTGCTCTCTAGGGTTCTTTAGGGTATATTTCTGAACCCAAGTCTCCTCTTTCCTAGCTTGTGTGCTAATTAGCGTCGATTTGTGTTAATTAGCTAGTTTAGTGCTAATTATGGTGTTTTGTGAGGAAGTTTGATATAGTGATGATTGTGTTGATAAACCCTACCCATTTAAGTGTTTTTAAGGTCACCTTAACTTAGATTGGACCCAGATTTCACTAAAATACCATAGGGTTTGCTTTTTATGCAAATTGTCGTTTTTATGCGATTTATTGGCAATCTGAGATATGCTATTGACCCGGACCCTTCAGAACAAAATTGAGGAAACTGGAACATGCTTATTAGGTCAGAACCACACCACCAGAACACGAGCCCCCCTTTTCCAAAGCTGGCCGCCAATTTAATCCATCTGGACGCAAATTGCGTCCAGGAAGTGGGGTGGAGTCTTGGGGTTTTGGCTACTGTTATATGTTCTGATTTTTTAGTGTTTTGGCTTATTTAGTTTTGTAAGATTTGACTGTAGGAAAATCTGGGGCAATATATCGTATTTAGTGTTCGTTGTGTTTGCACGGTACGCACGATACGTGAGTGGGTTCTGTGATTCAGCGTATCGCGGCGTGTCGCGATGGTTTTAGACGCGTATACACACGATTCAGCGTATCGTGCACACGCGCGTTTATTTCGCGACGCGAGTTCCTCGTTTTGGGTTCGATATCGCATTTTGCAGAATATTTGGCTTATATATGATTTCCATGTCTTAATTGCAGGTTTACAGACAGGGACTACGGACACTGCTACAGGGGGGAGCAGATGGTAGGATTTACCTAGCGTGGAGCGTAGGTGAGTAGATTTAACATCTACAGGGGAATCGCCCGCATGGCGTTATGCGTCTGGGCTAGGATTTAATACTTGTTGCATATTCTACGTCATTGTTAGAATTGCGCCTTTACCCTATTTACTTAGATATAGTTGTACTGTGACTAGTAGCCGTAGGGCACTGCACATATTATTGACGGTTCATGTTGCACGAGCACGGATTGTATGCTACACACACCGTCAATAATTGCCATGTTACACACCAACCATTATAGATACTATATTGCTTATCACACATGACATCTAGCTTATCGGTATACCTATAGTGTATCATACCATTAGTGATAGGCACATATACACCTTACGATACAGCTACAAGTATACCTTGCTCATGTTTTATTTATACCCACGGGGTATCTTACATATTCTACTTATACCCAGGGGGGTATACCACATCAGTTCTTATAGGTAGATACCTATACATTGCTACACCCATATGTTACCCACATATTCAGTTGCTGTTACATATTTACCTTTACTGATTTTACTTAGCTGTACCTTATTGGTTTCGCATACTTATGGTTCCAGCTATACATTCTCATCTATATGCTCACATTTCAGATATATCGCATATATTTATTACTGGATTTGCGCATTGTTTATTGGGATTTTAGATGATGTTTTCTGGATTTGGGAACCGCGGGAGTTCATGAAATTATGCATACATTGAAAAACCCGGTTTCCTTGATATGATATTTACGCATCCACCATGAGCTTTATCGGTTCTGATGTATATATATACCCCTACAAGGAGGCGTCGAGGCCGTAGAGGGTACATGGTGGGGCCCCCCTCGGCAAGAAGATCGATGGATTTTGCCGATTGAGCCTGGAGGCGGGCTAGTACCTACCGGTGACAGTACTGATCACTCGACGGGGATCATGGAGATACCGTTGGGAGTCATGCATGTATGGATACGTCGAAAGGCGAGGGTCAGAGCTAGGCTCTCGTGCTTTTGGGACAGCGTATGATACGTACCTATCAGGATTTCTGTGTCGATGCTTGGCACATTGTTTTCATGATATTTCTTTTAAATACCTTTGTATATATAACAGGGGATTTAGCCGTTGTTATATATATCATTACACCAATATTAGTGGAATGGGACGCTAATATATGTGTATTGACCCCATCATATTTATTTCTGCATATATATTTATTTAGGATGTTAGAAACTTATTTGAGATTCGACTTGGGTTATAGGTGATTCATTGAGATTGGATATTGGATATGAAAGAGATTGTTGATTTGTACATTCGAGATATAGGAGAGCTATTCAATATTGTATATTGAGCTGATGTGAGACTTATATGATGTGAGAGCCCAGTTTGGGGGCTGATTTAAGGATTTGTGGATTTGAGTGTCTTGATGGATTGTGATCCTGCCACGATGTCAGGTTTCCATGGAAATGACATATTCCACCATATACCTCACACTTACCTATTTTATGCACGGTTTCATATATTGGTAGTACCTGTTAGTGTACCCTTATGATTGCTGCATATCTACCTTCTCATATCCCTATTGCATAGCTATTGCATACTTTTATCATGTTATCGCTTCACATATTGATTGTACCTGCTAGTGTACTTTCCTTTATTCAGCATTTGCATGACATGTTATTACTGTAATCGCATATCTTAGATTCATGCTGTACGTGCATTCCTGCGATTACCTGCATATGTTATCTACTATTCACTAGTTGGCAACTCACCCCCGTTGTGCTACAGGTGTTTCAGGTTGTTCCCCAGAGTAGTCGAGGCAGGCTATTCAGCTATCATCTTTTGCTACAGATACCGCATCAGCTCACAATACTATTTTGCTTAGGTAGGTTTTGGTGGTTATCTGTATTTTGTATTGTACATTCGTTGTATCTTGTACTCTCCATCTACTATTATGTTGTTGACTTAGAGACTTGGTGAGGACGATAATGTATATTATTTATGGATTTGTTGTCTTTTATATACAGCACTCTCTCTATTGTCTTTACTTCTTCGCTACGGTGTTATATTTTTGTGTTGCATTCATCTTGGCTAGTTTTTACAAAAAATGGGGTGTTGCCAAAATTTTAAAGAAAGAAAGTAGAACTTTTAAAGAATTTGGGTTGCAATTTCAAGTGTTTCAAAAACTTATATTATCTTTTCCGTATTTTCTTGGTTTAGATTTCTGGGTTTTGGATTTCTTTTACTGCGTTACGTTTTTAGGCGTTGCGTAGTATTAGGGCCGTCACGGGTCAATTTTGGGTCGTGACAATGTTGGTATCAGAGCGCTAGCTTTTACCTTTCGGAGTGTAGGATAACCTTAGTATGATGGAGTAAGTAGCTTAAGCAAAGTAACGTAGTGTGTGTATGTCTGCAGCATACCCACAATGCGGTACTTCGCCTTAAGTAACCTAAGTACAAATTGCTTGACATTCCTTCCTTGATGATTCCTATCCTTGAGATTCGATTTCCTTACTCTCATCGAATCTTTTATCTATTGATAGCCTTGCTGCCGATGACTATGGGGACTCAGAGTGATGCAGCGAGGGCCGAGGTCAGAGTTGGCTCGGGTGAGACGAGTACTGACCAGGATGGCACTCTAGTTGCACAGGTGCAGACGGATCAGCCTACAACCTATACTATTGATAGACTTTTGGTAGAGATGCAGGACTTCCGCCAGACTATGAGTTCATTGGTTGATGTCGTTCGGGAGCTATGACAGGAGGTTGTCACCCCTGTTACTCAGTTGTCACTTACGATCAGCATGCAGCAGTCCGTCACCTACATAGCACCAGTGGTTGCAGCTCCAGTTGATGAGACGCATATTCCAGAGGCTCAGAGAGTTCCAGGACAGTAGAGGACTCGTACCGGTGTACCAGCCCAGAGGCAGAGGTTTGGTCATCGAGACAGATTTCGTGGCCGTCGCGGGAGTAGCAGAGGCTTAGGACGAGGACAGTCGTTCAGCTCTCATCCCCAGGATGGTCAGCAGTCAGCGCGTGGATGTTTTCGATGCTGGAGCCTTCAACACTTCGTCAGGGATTATTCCTTAGTACCTCATCATGATCGTATTCAAAGAGGCCGTGGACGTGGAAGATTTGCTCAGAGAGCTCAGTCTACCAGAGGAGTTCATCCAGTTGCGGGTAGAGGGCAGACACGGGAGTTTGCTTCTACTCATCGGGACGCACAGACGTCCAATGTGGAGTTTTCAGGTATCCTTAATTCGCTTATTCTTTTGATGTATTCGTTTGTTTTTCATGCTTGTACCGTGGTTTGGTAGATTAGTCGTAGTTTTTTGTTTTAACTTTTGTCAGCAATTCTTTGTTGCGCGACACGTATTTTAGTTGTGTGCCAATCGGATAGAGGATAGAGATTCGTCCGTCATTTCGATCCTTCTAAAGATGTTGGATTTGACGTTCTCCTGGGCACGGACTGGTTAACTACGTGCTAGTCATCTGTGGACTACCGTGAGGAAACAGTCAGGAATTGTTTTCCTGGTAATTCAGTTCTTGTTGTGCAGGTGGATAGTTGTGCCGCCTCTCACAGCTTGAATTCAGCCTTTTTCGCTAGTCGGCTTCTGAGGAGATGTCGTGGATTCTTGGCGTTCATTTGTGATACCGTAGCCACAGAGGGTTTGTTGGACCGGTGTTCCATTCGTGCGAGAGTTTTCCGACGTTGTTCCGGAAGAGCCGGCGAAGCTTGGGAGCTTAAGGATCAGCTACAGAGTTGTGGTTTGGGGAGTTTTGTGCGTCTGAGTGTTTCGCATTAAGGAGCTCCTATTCCTGTTCGTCAAGTTGAAAGACGGCAGTTTAGGGTTGCGTATCGACGGATCGTTAATTGAACCGGCTTACGGTGCGGATAGGTATCCGGTACCTCGCAGTGACGATTTCTTCGATCAGCTTCAGAGTACGAGACATTTTCTAAGTTTGTTTGGGATCGTGTCATCATTATTGCGGTTCGGAGTGATGGCATTCCGAAAACTGCCTTATGCGTGCGACGGGCTTTGTGTGTTTTTGTGAGTCGTTGGATTCACTGATGCCCTAGCAGTATTCGTAGATATGATGAACCGGATTTCTTCAGGCCGTTCCTCGACCAGTGCTGTTGTGTTATTTACGACACTCTGGTCTATTTAATGTGTCTTGAGGGACAGGAGTAACACTTGGGGATTTGTTATGCAGATACTGGGAGTGCACCAGCAGTTGCTAGATTCTTGGAGTGTTTCTTCAGGCTTGTTTTGTGTTGACTCCTAGGTCTTGTAGTCACGGGAGATGGTTTCGTATGGTTCCGAGGGAGATCATGGCCGTACAGCTTAGGCCCAGACTTGTGTGCAGGACGGAGATCCGCAGATTGTTGGGCTTAGCAGGTTTTTACCGCCGTTTCGTGCAGGATTACTAGAGTAGTGCTGCACCGTCGACTGAATTGACTGAGATGGATATTTCTTTTCTGTAGACTGAGGCATGTGTGCAGAGTTTTCAGCAGTTAAAGATTCTGTTAAACAACTACATCAGTTCTTTCTTTGTTTTTGGTTCGGGCGACTTTGCTGTTTAACTGTAATGTTTCTTGAGTGGGCTCGAGTGTGTACTGAGGTGACACTATAGAGTTATCGCTTTTGCTTCCCTACATTTGGAGGAAGTGCAAGAAGGATATTCCACTCATGATCTGAATATGGCCGCGGTGGTTTTGCATTGGAGAATTGGAGACACTACTTGTTCGAGAGTCGTGTCAGATTTTCCACGGACCACCAGAGCTTAACGTACATCTTCCTGCAGTAGATTTTGATTGTTGTGGTAGTCTTCTGCAGATTTACAGTTCTTGTGTGATCGTTGAGTACAGCTTAACTTCATCTCTACGGAGGGGACAGCTTGCTCATGTCCGCGCCCGACCACTTTCCTTAAATCGTTTTCGCGAGAAACTGCCCGCCGATGCTCGTTCGTCAGTGATACTTGAGCATACTCGGCTGGGTAATGATTCGGAGACCTTGATTTGTGACAATGGTGTGCTAAGTTAGGGACGTGTTTGTGTACCTGGTATCATCGGGTAGAGACGTGTAATCCTAGAACATGCACATCTGTCAACTCTCTATATGCATTCAAGTTCCACCAACATTTAGCGTGACTTGTGAGATAGTTACGGATGGACAAGGATGTAAAGAGAAGTTTCAGGTTTCGTTTCAAGGTGTCTGTCTTGTTGTGTGTTTGTTTTGATTGTTGTCGGCAGTTGGGGATCGTCACTCGCCATCGTTAGGGTTCTCCTTCGATAGCTGTTATCAGGAGACACTCCAATTGGCCACCTTTAGGTTTAGGGGTTAGGTCGTGTCGATCATCGGTCTGTTGTCTTTCTGACTCTGCGTAAGTAGGACCTTGGACCCCAGCTAGTCTAGAGACTTTGGAGATGGTACAGTTGTGTTAGGTCAGGATGAGAATTGTCCATTGCGAACTGAGGTCTTATGCCGACTGTGCTGTTCATAGACTCGAGTTCGCAGGGACAGATCATGTATTCCTACGGACTTTCCGATGAATGATGTGTTGGATTTTGGGAAGCTTGTCCCAGGATTTAGGTCCATCTGAGATCCTATAAGCGAGTTAGTTTCGTTGCCTTTAATTTGGCACTTCCGCCCAGATTATTGGATTTTCACCCTGTATTCCTTGTGATGATACTTTACAATTACCTTCTTGACCTTTCTCACATGATTTAGCACCAGACCTTTTAGCTTGACGCGATCTTTCATTCACCGGCAGCCAATGGTATTAATGGCTCGGCAGGTGGAGGAACATCGGTCAAGGTTCTTGCTATCTGTGAAGGGTTTTTCTTGGGCGTAGCCGTATAGTGGGATAGTCACTTGGGAGGCTGCGAGCGAGATCTGGGAGTTGTAATCTTCTCTTTGAAGGTACGCATAGCAGTATATTTTTAAATTCGGGGACGAATTTCTTTTAAGGGGGGAGATTGTAACACCTTAGAATGTGTTTTATGGCTAATTATATTTTAATGTATGGTTTTTAATAAAAAGTTTACCAAATTGGTTTTTAATTATTTTATCCTATTTAATGAGTATTTTATTAGAATTTTTCTAGGGACACACACACTTGTGCATGTTAACTAGAGTGTTCATTTGAGGTTTAACCATTTTCCGTAATCTAGTTTTAATTTTTGTTTAAGAGTCATGGGTTGTTAAGTGTGCATGGTTATTAAAATAAAAAGGATTTTATTTAGGTTGAATAGGTTGACTTTGAGAGAGAGAGAGAGGCATGGTGCTACATGGCCAAGCCATGCTTCTTTAAATGAGGAAAGAGAGTGAGAAGGGGGGGTCCTTGATGTTTTTCTCATTCTCCCTCTCATTTTCCATCTCTCATTCTATCATACTCACAACACACACACTCACCTGCAGCAGAGGCAGCAGCAGCTCCAGCATCATCATCATCAGCAACAACATCATCATCATCAACAACAGCAGTAGCAGGAGCAACAGGCAGCAACAGCAATAGCAGGAGCTCCATCAACTTACAGCAGCTCTTCTCTACTTCTTCACCTACTCTCTAGGGTTCTTTAAGGTATATTTCTGAACCCAAGTCCCCTCTTTCCTAGCTTGCGTGCTAATTAGCATCGGTTTGTGTTAATTAGCTAGTTTAGTGCTAATTATGGTGTTTTGTGAGGAAGTTTGATATAGTGATGATTATGTTGATAAACCCTACCCATTTAAGTGTTTTTAAGGTCACCTTAACTTAGATTTGACCCAGATTTCACTAAAATACCAAAGGGTTTGCTTTTTGTGCAAATTGTCGTTTTTATGCGATTTATTGGCAATCTGAGATCTGCTATTGAACCGGACCCTTCAGAACAAAATTGAGGAAACTGGAACATGCTTATTAGGTCATAACCACACCACCAGAACACGAGCCTCCCTTTCCCAAAGCTGGCCGCCAATTTAATCCATCTGGCCGCAAATTGTGGCCAGGAAGTGGGGTGGGGTCTTGGGGTTTTGGCTACTGTTATATGTTCTGATTTTTAGTGTTTTGGCATGTTTAGTTTTGTAAGATTTGACCTGTAGGAAAATCTGGGGCAATATATCGTATTTGGTGTTCGTTGTGTTTGCGCGATACGCGCGATACGTGAGTGGGTTCTGTGATCCAGCGTATCACGGCGTGTCATGATGGTTTTAGAGGCGTATACACACGATTCAGCGTATCGTGCACACGCGCGTTTATTTCGCGACGCGAGTTTCTCGTTTTGGGTTCGATATCGTGTTTTGCGGAATATTTGGCTTATATATGATTTCCATGTCTTAATTGCAGGTTTGTAGGCAGGGACTACGGACACTACTACAGAGGGGAGCAGATGGTATGATTCACCTAGCGTGGAGCGTAGGTGAGTAGATTTAACATCTACAGGGGAATCGCACGCATGACGTTATGCGTCTGGGCTAGGATTCAATACTTGTCGCATATTCTACGTCATTGTTAGAATTGCGCCTTTATCCTATTTACTTAGATATAGTTGTACTGTGACTAGTAGCCATAGGGCGCTGCACATATTATTGACGGTTCATGTTACACGAGCACGGATTGTATGCTACACACACACCGTCAATAATTTCCATATCACACACCAACCATTATAGATGCTATATTGCTTATCACACATGACATCTAGCTTATCGGTATACCTATAGTGTATCATACCATTAGTGATAGGCACATATACACCTTACGATACATCTACAGGTATACCTTGCTCATGTTTTATTTATACCCAGGGGGTATCTTACATATTATACTTATACCCAGGGGGGTATACCATATCAGTTCTTACAATTAGATACCTATACATTGCTACACCCGTATGTTACCCACATATTCAGTTGCTGTTACATATTTACCTTTACAGATGTTACTTAGCTGTACCTTATTGGTTTCGCATACTTATGGTTCCAGCTATACATTCTCATCTATATGCTCGCATTTCAGATATATCGCATATATTTATTCTTGGATTTACGCATTGTTTATTGGGATTTTAGATGATGTTTTCTGGATTTGGGAACCGCGGGAGTTCATGAAATTATGCATACATTGAAAAACCCGGTTTCCTTGATATGATATTAGCGTATCCACCATGAGCTTTATCGGTTCTGATGTATATATATACCCCTACGAGGAGGCGTCGAGGCCGTAGAGGGTATATGGTGGGGCCCGGTATGGTTCCCCTCGGCAAGAAGATCGATGGATTTTGCCGATTGAGTCTTGAGGCGGGCTAGTACCTACCGGTGACAGTACTGATGACTCGGCGGGGATCATGGAGATACCGTTGGGAGTCATGCACGTATGCATACGTCGAATGGCGAGGGTCAGAGCTAGGCACTTGTGCTTTCGGGACAACGTATAATATGTACCTATCAGGATTTCTGTGTCGATACTTGGAACATTGTTTTCATGATATTTCTTTTAAATACCTTTGTATATATAACAGGGGATTTAGCCGTTGTTATATATATCATTACACCAATATGAGTGGAATGGGACGCTAATATATGTGTATTGACCCCATCATATTTATTTCTGCATATATATTTATTTAGGATGTTAGAAACTTACTTGAGATTCGACTTGGGTTATAGGTGATTCATTGAGATTGGATATTGGATATGAAAGAGATTGTTGATTTGTACATTCGAGATATAGGAGAGCTATTCGATATTGTATATTGAGGTGATGTGAGACTTATATGATGTGAGAGCCCAGTTTAGGGGCTGATTTGAGGATTTGTGGATTTGAGTGTCTTGATGGATTGTGATCCTGCCACGATGTCACGTTTCTGTGGAAATGACATATTCCACCCTATACCTCACACTTACCTATTTTATGCACGGTTTTTTATATTGGTAATACCTGTTAGTGTACCCTTATGATTGTTGCATATCTAGCTTCTCATATCCCTATTGCATACTTTTGTCGTGTTATCGCTTCACATATTGATTGTACCTGCTAGTGTACTTTCCTTTACTCAGCATTTGCATGACATGTTATTACTGTAATCGTATATCTTAGATTCATGATATACGTGCATTCCTGCGATTACCTGCATATGTTATCTACTATTCACGAGTTGGCAACTCACCCCGTTGTGCCACAGGTGTTTCAGGTTGTTCCCCAGAGTAGTCGAGGCAGGCTATTCAGCTATCATCTTTTGCTACAGATATCGCATCAGCTCACAGTACTATTTTGCTTAGGTGGGTTTTGGTGGTTTTCTGTATTTTGTATTGTACATTCGTTGTATCTTGTACTCTCCATCTACTATTATGTTGTTGACTTAGAGACTTGGTGGGGACGATAATGTATATTATTTATGGATTTGTTCTCTTTTATATACAACATTCTCTCTATTGTCTTTACTTCTTCGCTACGGCGTTATATTTTTGTGTTGTATTCATCTTGGCTAGTTTTTACAAAAAAGGGGGTGTTGCCAAAATTTTAAAGAAAGAAAGTAGAACTTTTAAAGAATTTGGGTTGCGATTTCAAGTGTTTCAAAAACTTATATTATCTTTTCCGTATTTTCTTGGTTTAGATTTCTGGGTTTTGGATTTCTTTTACTGCGTTACGTCTTTTGGCGTTGCGTAGTATTAGGGCCGTCACGGGTCAATTTTGGGTCGTGACATTGCGCTTCTTCATGGAAGATGCTCCATCGAAGTAGAGTTCCCATTGGGTATCATTCTCTCCTCCTCGATTGTGTCAAACGCGTGTTCGTCCGGCAATTCGCAGTTTAAGGGAGAGTCGGCAGGTATCGGATGCTCAGCGAGGAAGTCGGCCATGGCCTGGCCTTTCAGTGCCTTAAGAGGATGATAAGTTATCAAGAAATCCATCAAGAGCAGGGCCCATTTAGCGAGTCGCCCTGTTAATATGGCCTTCGACATCAAGTATTTGAGAGGATCTACTTTTGATATGAGATGGACCTCATGTGCCAACGTATAGTGTCAGAGCTTTGTTATCGCGAAGATCAACGCCAAGCAGTGTTTTTCGATGGGGGGAGTAATTGCTTTCTGCCCCCAGTAGAACTCGACTCAAGTAGTAGAGGGCTCTTTCTTTCCCTTGGTCATTTTCTTGTGCCCATAGCGCGCCTAAAGAACCCTCGAGGGCTGTTGTATACAGAATGAGGGGTTATCCCTTGACTGGAGCGATTAGCACCGGCGGATTTTGCAGGTATTGCTTGATATCGTCTAGTGCACCTTGGCATTTGCGATCCCAGACGAACGGGGTTCCCTTCTTCATTAGGTGACTGTACGGACGACACTTACCGGAGAGATTGGCTATAAATCGTCGGATATATGCGAGCTTTCCTTAGAGATACCACAGTTTCTTGAGAGTCCTTGGTGGAGGCATTTCAATGATTGCCTTGATCTTTGATGGGTCTATCTCGATGCCTCGGTGTCGGACGACGAATCCTAGAAACTTTCCTGAGGAAACTCCGAATGCGCATTTGAGAAGGTTCATCTTCAGGTTGTATCTCTTAAGGCGCTGAAATACGGTCTTCAGATGCTGTAAATGTCCCTCGTGTGATTTGCTTTTAACTACGAGGTCGTCGATATAGCATTCGACGATTTTATGTAAGAGGTCATCGAAGATCTTCGTCATGGCCCTCTGATAGGTGGCACCGGCATTCTTTAAACCGAAAGGCATCACCTTGTAGCAGAATATCCCCAAAAGGGTCCGGAAACGGTATGCTTCTAGTTTTCGGGATGCATCTTTATCTGATTGTATCCTGATGAGCCGTCCATAAAGGAGAAAACTTCATGAGTGGACGTATTATCTATCATCAACTCAGTGACCAGTACTGGAAAGTCGTCCTTCGGGAAAGCTTTGTTGAGATCCCGAAAGTCCACGCAGATGCGCACCGTCCCATTTTTCTTCATCACCGGGACGATGTTGGCGATCCAGTCAGGATACTGAACCTCTTGGATGAAGCCGGAGTCGATTAGCTTCTTAACTTCGGCATTGATACTCATCTCAAGCTCGAGCCGCATTCTTCTCGGTGCTTGTTTAATCGGCTTGATGTCCAGAGATATTGCCAATTTGTGGACAACTATCTCTGGATCCAATCCGGGCATCTCGGAATAGTTCCATGCAAAACAGTCTTTATACTGCATGAGCACGTCTTTAAGCGTAGCCACCTTCTCTTCAGACAACAGTTTACTGACGAACGTTGGTCGTGGGTCGTTTACCGTTCCCAAGTCGATTTTCCTGAGGTCGTCTGCAGTAGTATGTATCCCATCTTCCAGCTCTTTTGGCACCGGTGAAAATTCTGAGATTAGCTTATCTTTATCGTTTTCAAAGCCCCAAGAAAGGTCATCCATATTCTCGGGTCTTTCTTTCGACAGCGCTATCATGTGACAAGTATGAGATCGCTTCCAAGACCGATGTTGATCTGGTTCTACTCTTGTTGCATACATGGCTTTAGGTTCATGTTTCTGCGGCGGGGTTACCCTCCAGCTGTTGGACAAAGAGAATTTGCCGAGTTGGTATTGATCTTAGACCCAGTTCTTGAAGGTGAAGCAGTGTTCGAGAGGATGTCCTACTGCTCGGTGGTAGGAGCAATAGTTTGGGTGGGAGATCTTATTCGCTTGCTCGGGGTGCTTGGACTCCGGGAGTGTCATCATCTGATGCTTCACGACGAGATCGAATATCTTCCTTGTCTTTTCTTGAGGAAAAGAATACGCTCGACCCATCTTCTTTACAAGGGACGGATCCCAACTGTTCGACTCTTGCTCGCATAGCTTTTCAGACCTATTTGGTTGCTGTTGAACGTTTTTTCCGTTCTTTGGTTTATTTTTGCCTCTGTGCCGGGTCTTTTGTATGACAGGCTGGGAACGAGGAGCATTGTCATTCTCTGCGGCCTGTCGAAGGAGGCTCTGCGTCCTGGCTTTCTCGTAGATGGCCATTTCACGATTATGGTCGTCTCGAACCTTTTGAACCGCTTCCCTTATCATCTTGTCCATCCGTTCTTCAAATGACGGACTTGGCATTTTCATGGCAAGACTTTGTTTTAGTTTAGGGTCACCATCTTTCAACAGAACGTCTTCTTCTTCATCAAAGTCATGTACGGCGTAACTGCCATGGACTCGCTCCCGTTTCTTGGATCGAATATATCCAAGCCCGATCGTTTCCATTTTTCCGTTGGGCAATTTTCATTGAGTTCCGGGAACATTCCAGATCCTGTTATAAAATTGAGCCTGTCGAGCAGTCTGTTTGAAGGGTACGCCTTGGCGCTTCAATAGTCTTTTCAATCCTCCTGTGTAGTATCTAGGCAAACGGATGGGCTGGAGCCTATCAAGTGCAGCATTAGCACCGTGCCACATTTCTTTCTCCACTTTGGTTTCCGTGGATCGATAAAAGAGAATCGCCTTTTCATCTCTTCGCCTGGTGGGGACGTAGAATATTTGTAGTTCCTGCACATTATAGGTATCAAGTACGTCGAGCTCTTTGTAATGCTTTTATGGAACCATGGCGATCTGCAAACTCTGATCATTGTCCATAAAGGCTCGTATTGACGGCCAAGCAGAGAACACGGTATTGACTTCATATTCCGAGTCGCTGTCGAAGATCAACATAGGGGTGGACTGTCTCGGTTTGTTGTATTGAGGCAGTCCTGAATAAATTATTTCTTCTTCCTCCTCGGTATCACTCCCGAAGACCGGAATAGTGGTGATAGCTTTGTCCTTTGGTTTGTGACATCTTTCCGTATCTTCAAAATCTGGTAAGAAGTATTTTGCATCTTCGTACTTCATTTACGGAGAATGGGTTCAACTCCCCTGTCACGGTATACTCGAGACCATCCTTGAAATACTTCATACACTGATGTTGCGTAGAAGGGATGATGTTGTACTCGTGCAACCAAGGCCGGCCAACCAAAGCATTATAGCAGGTCTTAGCGTCAATGACGTGAAATTTGATGTCAGTGACTAGTAGCCCAAAGCGCAGAGTCAGTATCACAGACCCGAGCGTCCTTGATGATTGAGAATAAAACCCGGAGATAGTGATTTTATCACGAGCGAGGTGCTGAACGCTCATGCAGATTTCCTTCAATACTTTTACATTCAGGAGATTGACGGAGGACCCATTGTCGACCAAGATCTTACCGATCTTAATATCATGGTAGTATCCGGAGACATAAAGGGGACGGTTATGTTCGCACGTCCCGAGGAGGAGATCTTCATCGCCAAAGGTGATATCGGCTGTGTGCACTTCTTCCAGCTCGTCTTTCATTTTTTCTTCGGCGAGGAATGCTTGGAATTGTTCAGGCTCTTGTAGTGCCTTGATCAGAGAATCTCTCGCCTCCTTGGATAGTAAAAGGGCGTCAAAAATGCTGAGTTGCAAGGGTATCTTCCTCAAGTGTGCCAGGACGTTGTAATCCACTTTATTTTTCTTGGGTGGGTCCTTGGCTGTCAGCTCTTCGACGACTTGATCATTGAGGGCGATATCCTCGGGGACCTTTTCTTTCCCCTTATCCTTTTTATTGGATCCCTTATTTGCAGGTCTGAGATTCTTTTCAGGTAGCGTGCGATTGCGCAGCTGAATGTTCTCACAACTCTTCGGTTCTTCCTCTTTTCCTGAGGTGGATTCTTTGAAGAGAGGGCCAAAAGTCATTTCTTCGTTAGAATCGCTCCCGAATGTGAGAACTTGAGATCCCCCAGCGTCGACCATGTGACAGCTGCTGGTCGTTCTTTTGCGCTTTTCGGTCGTATTCCTTCGCTCCCGACGAGTTTTGCGTTTCATCCTCTTAAACTGTTGTCGGTGAGCAATATATCCTTGCCATCAGCTTTTAAAAGCATTGCACTCTTCAGTGGGGTGCGCGCTCTTTTGATGATATAAGCAGTAGCTAGGACGCATATCCGCTTCATCATGAGTGTTTCCATCGGAGGGTGGCAGCTTCATTCTTATTGATATGGCTTTGGCGAACCTTTTTCTCGTCTTGAACCTTCTTTTATTTGAGGCAGCTGTACTCTGACCTGGTGGGAGTGTTTCAACCCTTTCGTCCAATCGCCGACGTTTGGCCTTCTCAAATATGGCTATCTCCCGCTCTCAATCAGCTTTGCTTTTCAAAAGAGCTTCGTTTAAGAATGCATCAATTGCTTCGTCCGATGGTCCTAAAAGTTCTGGCTCAGGATTTGCCCCCGGTTCTTCTGCATCCAGGTCTTCTTCATTGTTTATTAATGAGTGAGAGATCACATGGCAACTTGCCACATAATCTTCAGATTCATCCGACGAGTCTTCTCCATTGTCATCATCTCCATCCTCAAGGACGCGGCTGGGAAATTCTTGGAGTGTGATTGGAGTCCGTGCTTTTTGATTTTATTCTTCCAACGCGTCAATCTGTTTTTGCAGGTCCGTGCGCTTGTCACCAGGCTTTGCGGGCTTTTTGGTCTTCTTCTTCTTCTTCGAAGACTTTGACGGCTGTGTGTGAGCGCTTTGGCTATCACCACCAATCTTTGGAGTTGGGCACGGTTTCAGCATTC
The DNA here is from genome assembly GCA_030015575.1 of Agapanthus africanus. Taxonomy (NCBI): domain Eukaryota; kingdom Viridiplantae; phylum Streptophyta; class Magnoliopsida; order Asparagales; family Amaryllidaceae; genus Agapanthus; species Agapanthus africanus. The sequence goes on from CM057338.1 coordinate 439,399,578, forward strand.
CCTCGATGATCTCGGATTCCAGCGAACTTTCCCATCTAATCGCTGGGCATGTTTGGAGATCCATCAGCATTCTTTTAGTTTTGGCTGAAAGAGCGACTTCCCATGTAGCTTCTACTATGAAAGAGCATGATGCCCCCGGCATGTCCGTCTTCTTGGGAGCGTGCGGATGTGGTGGGTTCACCTTCCAATTCTTGGACAGGGCAAATTTTCCCTGTTGGTACTGATCTTCAATCCAGCCTTTGAAGACGAAGCAATCTTCAATTGGATGGCTTACCGTTTGATGGTAGGGGCAATAATTGGGACCATTAGCCTCGCCGGGTTACAACGGTGGTTTTGGATTCGGAAAATTGATGAGCCTGTTGTGCATCGCCAGTTCGAACAGTCTCTTCGTTTTATCCCGAGGGAATGAATAAGAACGCTTCATTTTCTCATTATAGTATCGCTGTCTCTCTTCTATTTGATCTGTTAGTTTCGGGGCGCTGGGCTGCTGTTGATTATTTGAAACGAATGTCTCCTTCCCTTTATGCTTTTCATTTCGCGGCTCCGGCTTTGGAGGAGACGGTCTATGAACCATCTGGTCTATTTGGGCCAGTTTGTCAATCAAGGCCTGGAACATGGTCGGCTTGAAGAACATCATGAATTGGGAAATAGTTGCTTGAGGGTCAAGAGTGCCCACGAACATGCCCACTACCGGCGCTTCTTTAATGCGCTGCTCACATTTTGACCACAAGTTCTGCCATCGTATTGCGTACTGCACCCACGTTTCACCTGGCTTCACCCTGGCATTGATCAATGCTGTTATTGGGGTGCGTTCACTAGCACTTGCGAAACGTTGGGTAAATAATAGCTCCATCTCTGCAAAAGTCTTGACGGAGTCGTTCAGAAGTTTAGAGTACCATTCGAACGCCGCCTCCGACAAGCTGTCGACAAACTGGCGAAGTAGCAGTTTATCATCGCCTCCGGTGTTACCACATAGAGCCCTGAACTGGGCAACATGCTGGTGCGGATTTCCCGTCCCTTTATATATATGAAATTTAGGGATCGTATATCCCGGCGGGTACTTTATTTGGTCATACCAGCCTGGATATGGTCGCCCAGTTTTAATAATATGGCCGGCCACCTCATTCGCTTGGTGAGCTCGTATGTGCTGGGAAATGTAATCATCCAGAGCGGCCTTAGAGATGGTCTCTTCTTTGGCTGCTGAAAGAGCCGGAGGAGGGTTCGATGTCTCTCCTCTGTCATCTTCAATGATAATCGGAGGATCTTCAGCTGGAGGTTCCGGCTGTAACATCATGCCGGCCATGTCGTGGAACAAAAGAGCCATTCTTTTTATATTGGCTGCCTGCTCTGCGGCCTCTTTTTCTTTCCTCTCGAGCATTCTTCGGAGGAACTCGGTATCAGTTTCCTGTTCCCGACGCTGCTCCGAGGTTTCTGGATTTTCTTTTGGCCCAGTGAGTGCGGCCATTGCAGTCAGTATCTCCTGAAGTTTCTGTTGCTGTTGCTCTTGAGCCTTCGTTATCGATCGGGTAAGCGGTCGATGACCCGTAGAAACGCGGCTTTCTTCTTTTCCGGAAGCCATATAAATAGTATGGACCACCATGGCCCCAGACTTGGGGTGATTCAGTTCAGCGTCCTTGCGGTTCGTCGTGGTCATAAGGGCTTTCTCCGACCTTTTCTCTTGTGAGCATTTGAAGTCGAGGGGGCCGTTGCAGCGGGCACCCAGACTGTTGTCGCCTTTTGTGGCTTGACAGGACGGTTTTCTCCTTGTCGAGCTTTAAGCTTCTTTAATTGGTAGGAGTAGTCCTGGTCGATCACCGATTCTTGCACCTGTCGCCAGACTTTATAAATCCTGGAGGACAGCCGGTGAGGGGGCTGTTCCGGCTTCGTTTCTATAACATTTTCCACAGGTGGAGGAGATCTTTCCAGTACGGCAGTGTGTGAATTCCTGCGCACCCTGTTAAGCAGCTCGAAGCTGTTCCCAGTTGGAACAGCAGCATTGACTTCCACCGTTGGGGCTCGCGGAGTTAACCCAGATGGAGAGCTGCCCCCGGCCCTTCTTACTCGGCGCCAGTGATGACGACGAGCATGTCGCGCAGATGGTGTTGGTTCATCTATGGGGATGGTTTTGTCAAGCCCCCTGTTCTGGTAAGGCACTGCCGGTATCAGCCTCTTGAAGACCGACGTCCGTTGAGCGAGGTGGCCAACCTATCGAAGGCAAACTTCCGAATAGGGGAAGCAACTTTGACGATTTCGCCTAAAGCAGGAGTTGAAATAGTCAGTCTTGTGAAGACCGACCCTTTGGTAGGAGAAGCCACCTTAATGATTTCAGGAGCAGAGATGGATATCCTCTTCAGAATAACCCTTTCTGGTATCGCGGGCTTCTTCATGGGCCCGTTGGAGCTCTGGCCTAGTCTGTTAAAAACTGAGGCAGGGGAGTTGGGCGACCCGCTGAGTGGGGTTGCAGTAGTAGCAAGCCGATCGAAGACCGACTTCTTGGGAGCTTCTTGTGATGGTACAGCGGCGTTGAAGCTCATCGGCGCGAGCATAGTCCCGAAGAACAATCCGGTGGTAGCCTGCGTTACCTGCTCTACCGGCATTGTGAAAAGGGAGGCCGCTTGGGGCCCGTACGTTACACCTCCAGATGAGGTGGAACGAGAGTTGCAGTTGCAGCTGGTGCAGGTTGAAGCCATCGATCTTCTGTTTTCTGCTTGGAGCAAGATACCAAATCTTAATACCTCGAACCCAAGGGCAACCATATCAAACCGCGATTCGTTCGCGAAACACGACACACGAAGTGTGGAGTGGAAAGAGGAAAAGGTCCCACCGGGCGTACCAGAATCTGTTCCCCGCCGGAAGACGCGACTGGGACGTTGGGACGTTGGGGCCTGAATTCCGAGGGTAGATGCTAATTGGTGCTATCTGTCCACCTCTCCGAAGATGCCAGGTTGATTTATGGCACCATGTATCGAAGGTTTAAACTGATGCGGCCGATATAGCAGACTTCGTCAGATTCCCCCTCATTTGAGGGGTTTTTGATTGTGGGGACGCTCTTCCCTGCAGGCACAAGCCCTTGCAGTTAGTTACGCTACCGCATCGCGGTAACCACTTTCTCCTTCTCCAGATGGTCACTTCATGTCGTGTGTGTTTGTTTTCTTTTTGGTTGCCCGTGGATTGTATACGGAGACTAATTTATGTTATCGCCCGTAAGGCGTGGATTAGTCCAAATCCGTATCTTTCTTAGATTTGGGTTTAGGGGTTGGGTTTAAGGATACGTTAGCCTCGTTTGAGACTAAGATCAACTTAAACATTTGTTAAGGATACGTTAGTCTCATTTCGGACTAAGATCAACTTAACGGGATTGTTTAGATCCAACAAGAGTGCATTTGAACTCTATTGTTTAGTTTAGGGATATTGCGGTCGATTACCAGTTTAAGGACATGGTGGTCCAATGTTAGTTTAAGGACATCTCGGTCTAATGTTAGTTTAAATACATCTCGGTTGAGGTTAAGGACATCATAGTCCGTGAGTTTAAAGACTTCACAGTCAAGATTAAGGAAATCATAGTCCGTGAGCTTAAAGACCTTACAGTCATGGTTAAGGACATCATAGTCCGTGAGTTTAAAGACCTCACAGTCAAGGTTAAGGATATCATAGTCCGTGAAATGTGTGGTTGTCGGGACCCGCCACCTCTCTGAAGATGTTGAAGGATTACAACGACAAATACCAGAGGAGTGAAGAGATGTACTCTTGAACCAAAGTGGATTAAGTGATCTGTAGTCTAATTTGGAACTAAGATCAATTAAGTAGATTATGAGCACATTGGCTTAGTTAAGTCTGAATTGAGGACTTAGGGCCAACTTGGGCTAAGTCCAATTAAGTTTGAAATATTGGCCCTTTGTTGGACCATTACACATTTGTCTGGGTTCAAGCCCACATTATTTAGCAGTGCTAAACCAGAGTTTGAGGGCTCTGATACATTTTTGTCTTTGACTGAGCATTAAACATTATAGTTCTGAGTTTTACTCAACTTCGAGATTTAGTCAAAGGGGAGATTTTTTCCTCTGGAAACTTAACCAATTTGGCTAAAAAAATAGTGTTAACCACTAGAGGACAACAGTGTTAACACTGGAAATGAAATACTTAAAGTAGTGTTAAACACTAGAGGACAACAGTGTTAAACACTGGAAATAAAACCCTCAAATTAGTGTTAAACACTAGAGTGGAAGGGATCACGTGGGGACACGTGAGGGCACCCAAAGGTGGGGCCAGCTCTCCTTTACTTCGTTCCGCAAATAAATGTTAAACACTTTTGATCTTCTGGCCATCATGTGTTGACACGTGATGGATATTTGTGCATTGATTATTAAAGCATTTATTAGGGGTCACGTGAAGGAACGTGAGAGCGCCCAAATCCATTTCCGCCTTTGCTTTTGTTCCCTTTGTTTTGGAAGTCACGTGGGAGCACGTGAGGCATTGCCTCCAAGATTTTCGTTCTCATTTTGGGGAATCTGTTTAGGGGTCACATGGGGACACGTGACCTAGTTCTTTACATGAATGGAGATCTTTCAAGTCTCTTTATTTTTAAGAATTAAATTCTCTGTATGGTTAAACCCTAATTATGGTTTTTTAGAGGAATTAAATTCCTATGCATGTGGAAGAATTGAATTCTTATGTAGGGTTAAACCCTAATTTCATTTAGAGGGATTGAATTTCTTATGAATTTGGGAGAAATGAATTCTCATATAGGGTTAAACCCTAGTTCTTTCTGTCTTGGAGGAATTAAATTCCTATAATTTTAGGAGAATTAAATTCTCATATAGGGTTAAACCCTAGTTTATCTTGAAGGAATTAAATTCCTGTAAATTTGGGAGAATTAAATTCTCATATAGGGTTGAACCCTAGTTTTATTTGGGACGAATTAAATTCCTGTAAATTTGGGAGAATTAAAATCCTTAAACTTAAATTCTCCCTCTAAGTTTTAGATCTGCATGGCAGAATCTCCCCGATGAGAATTAAATTCTCAACCTGTGGGGAGATCTGTTTCTACAGATCTTCAACCAAAAGAAGAACTAAGTTCTTTTGTTCAGAAGAGTTAAACTCTTAAATTGAGAATTAAATTTTTTTTTTGTTTTATGGAGCTTAGATCTCTTTCCCCTTTCTCACCTAGGGTTTCCTTTTTCTTTTGAAGAAATTTTCTTCCTCTCTTGAGAATTAAATTCTCCTCTCTTTTTTCTCTCTTCAGAAAATCAAAATTCCAAAAAAAAGGATCCTTCTCTTCTCTTCTTGGCTCCTATTTATAGGAGAAAGAAAAGAATCAATTTGCTTTGTGAATCTTTCATTGAAAGATTTTGGTTATTTTTGTAACTAACATGATCTTTTAGATAACTCAGTGAATTTTAATCACCATTGGATTTTTAATCCAGAAGATATTTTGTTGGTTATTCTTGGTGAATTTCAGGAAAATCTTTCCTATTATAAAATCTTTCCATAAATTGGTGATTTTTAATCACCATTGGATTTTTAATCCAACGGTGCTCTATTTTACAGAGCACCATCTTTTTTGTTTGGAAAGATTTAGGGAGATCTTTTTCCAGTTAAGGTTCTGGATTCCCATTTAATTAGAATTTAATTCTATTAGTTCAGAAGGATTTAAAGCTCATCATGTGTTGGCACGTGATCCCACTGTTTGATCATGTCTGTAGAATTTAATTCTATTCATTAAAGAGTTTAAGAACCCATCACATGTTGACACGTGACCCCCTTATTTAACATTTGAACCAGAATTTAATTCTGTTGTTTTTAAAGAGCTTAGGAATCATCACGTGTAAGCATGTGACCCTTGGTCACGTGTAGACACGTGATGCCCCATTGGGGTTTTTCCTTACTGTTTTATTATGTTTTTTTAAATTCTTTTCAATGGGTTTTTAAAGGACAATCACGTGTGAACACGTGATCCCTTCAATTGATTATTTAATTTAATTCTATTAATCAATGAGCTTAGGAACTCATCACGTGTCTGCACATGATCTCTGGTCACGTGTGGGCACATGATGCCCCATTAGGGTATTCCTTGTTATTGTCTTTTAAACCCTTTTAGGGGGTTGAAAGGCCCGTCACGTGTGGGCACGTGATCCCTTTAATTGCTTGCCTGATTAGAATTTAATTCTATTATAACAGAGTCCCAGAAAACCATCATGTGTCAGCACATGACCCTTGGTCACGTGTGAGCACGTGATACCCCATTGGGGAATTTCCTGTTATTTTATCAGGGAACATACCTAATGTCCTAAAATCAGTTGGTTTGGATGCATTGGCCTAAAGCTCACTAAGAAACCTAAAAAGTCCATTTTAAAACAAAGTCAAGCAAGTGTTCTCTCCGGGTTAAAATTTCTAACGGTTCTTTGTGTGAGAATAATCTTGGCAAAAGACGAGTTTTTTATAAAAATATTTTTAACGGAGATATGAATGTTTCATCAGATGATAAAGACTATTGAACATTCACGAAGGTATGCATGAACGAATACAAGTGAAAGGTGGAGTGAAGAATAAGACATAGTTTTCTGTTAAAAATGATAGAAATCCTAAATTGAAACCTAGCCGAAGAACGAAACTTAATAAAAGCTTAACTCTTTACAAACTCTCCTTATCCTTTTGAAATTTTATCCGGTCTGTACTTTGTGACTTCAACGACTCTAATCGAAGTTTTTAAAACGTAAAAGACGCTATTTGCACACGCATATAAAGACCTATAAGATCTTAAAATAAACAAGAAGTGAGGTGTGAAAAATAAGGGTTTGATATTTCTAATTTAGGATGATAGAATTTCTAGATTGGATACTAAACCTTAGGATTAGAATCGATCGTAATTTCGCAAAACTAGATTGACGGATTTTGTGGGTGCAATCTGCTGAAAACCCTCAAGAGACAAAACACCTTCTCTATAGCAACCTAGGGATTTGTTCATATCAAAATATTGCATTTTATACCGCCCATTCTTACGCTCGTGTGTTTATAGGTAGGTGCTCTTGAGCCGTGTTTGCCACATAATTGCAGATTGCAGGTTCTCGGCTCTAAAAGGTGAAAATCATGAAAAAGCACGATAATTCCGGATTACTGCCAACCACAGATGAAACACAGGTCTCTGCTCTTTATCCGTGTTGCCACACACCGGTTTAAGAAGACAAAATGGCAAATCAATGTCGTTTTCATGCACAAGGCTCAATGGCAGCACAAAATCCGAGAAATCTACGCGGAGCTCGAGACAATCATGGCAAAAGATCCACTTTCAATCACCTTTTGATCAACAGAAATTCTGGAAGAAATGTGGAACGATTATAAGAAACATAATATACCAGAATAAAGGGCACAACAAACCAGGGAATGCCACAAAATCCCACTGCCTAACACCACTAAAGGGCCGCGGATCCGCGGCCAAAGGGGGGTCTAGGCCGTGGATCCACGGCCATATAGTCTCCTCTCTGTGTCGTTTTTCATGGGCAGTTTGGTCATTTTATGTAAGGGCAGATTGTTGCCCTAGGTTCTCATTTCCCTGCCTATAAATACAGCAGATCTGAGCCAAGCCAAAGGTCATTCTTTTGTTCTTCTTTTTTGTTAGGATTTAGTCTTTTTCTTCTTCTTCTTCATTCTTTTTCCATGACAATTGTAGTGAGAGCTTTTTGAGTGGGAGATCAATGAAGATGAGGGCTTTTTGTATCATTCTCTTTTGTTTCTTCTTCCCCTTGAGATTCTTGCTTTCTCTTGATCATTCAACCTCTTCATTGAGCTTGAATGGTTAAGGGTTAGTTATTGATCTCAAGGGTCGTATTCTTTCATGGAATTAGCACTTCATTTCACATGCGTTCTCTACCCTTCCCTTGATCTTGCAACCTCTTGATTGAGCTTGCAAGTTTAAGGGTTGGCTATTGATCACATGCTTGTCTTGAGTTCTAGTTTCTTGTTCTTTTTATTTGCTTAATTATTACTTGCTTTTTATTACCTTGCTTTACTTTCTTGCAATTTAATTCATGCACTTAATTACTTGTAATCTTTTCTTTTCTTTGTTCTTTTCTTTTGCTCTTTGTTGTTCATTTTGTGAATGTTGTAATTATCGTCGTTGTTAAGAATTAATACGGTATTGTAAATTAACACTTCTTTCCTCATTTCCTTTACCCGTTATTTTCCATTTGAACTCCGCCCAAACGTTACGCAAGCGCTCCATTAGGCACCCTATCCTAACAAGGTAACGGTGATTCCTAACCGCGACCGGTTGCGTTCGGTTTGGCCGGAGGCGAAAGCAAGAGACAAGAACGGAAGGACAAGGGTAAATAAGCCGGATTCCACGAATACCGCGCTTAAATCCCCTAATCCACGTTGTTGCCGATTGCTCTAGCTTCAATTGGTCAAGACTCGGCTCAAAGGTTTTGAGTACGGATTTCTTTAGCTTACAATTTCGTATCTTTTTCTTAACAACTTTATACTTGCAAATAATACACATAGGTTAGACCAAACAAGCATATACAGATTCTTTATTGACTCGTCTAAGACAAGAACAGAAATACAACCATCTCCCTGTGGATCGACCCGTGCTCAACCGGCTAGCTGCATAGCGACACCGTCCTGATCGCGGTTATACTTTAATTCTTTGAACATCCGACACGCCAAAAGCGTGCGATCAAATGATGCCGTTGCCGGGGAGACGGTAGCGTATTTTCTTTCTTGTTATTCGGGTTAATATTCTTTTTGTATATATTTAAAAAAAAAAATCTTTTTTTTTTTTGATAATTCTTGTGGGCAAGTGTGCAGATTTTTGCGTATTTGCAAACTGCGATTGTGGGGAGCAAAGTGTGCATTCAAGACAAAGGTGATTACGAAGTACAGTGTCAAAGATCCGGGTAGTTTGACCCGCGCAAGCGAACCTTTCAAGCTTACCGGATTTGATTCAACGAGGGTTTCCTAACCCAAAACTTAAACGGTACGTACTTTATTAAACACCTTCTTCTCAAATCCGACGCTTCCAATATACTATTCTTTGCAGGATTCTTTGCAAGCTCGCTAGCAAACGCCAAAATTGACTAACCCGTATTTGTTGCAGTGCCGTGCTAAAAAAAAAAACAATTTTTTGATTCTTTATAGAATTTTTTGAATTGTGCATTGCATACATTAATACGGACTTAAGGGCAAGCGAACCCCACAAGATACGGTAAAGGATTTCATCACCTTTTCCGTGGCCCACAAATCACGAACTTGCGCATAACGTTTACCCGCACAAATTTAAAAGAAACTAGACTTTAAGCCTTAAGGACTTCGCGCTCACTAGGAGAAGTTAATTGTGTTTAGAACCTCGCTTAACGGTATATTGTTTACGGGGTGTCTAGGAAAGTGTTAACGGCGAAACCGCCAAAAGAGAAAGGGTTATTTAATTAAGGAACTTCGCGAAAGCGTTGGACAACCTCCCCTTATCTCTGCACTTACCTGGCCTCGTGATCAGTGTATCTTGAGCCTGTTTCTCGACACGGTTTTACTTCGACAATTAAGTTCTAGAGCAGGTCTAGTTGACCTAGGTGAACCCTAGAACGATTAGGTGTGTGGTATTTTTGTGTCGTGATTGTTTTTTGTCCATATTCCTTTTTGTATATACTTCATTCTTTTGTTAATATTTAAAAAAAAATTAAGAAAAAAATATATCACATTCTTTCTTCCCTCCTTTTCTCTACCTTTTTCTCTCTCTCTTCATATAATGGGTACTCCACCTCGCAAAACTCTTGCCGAACTTTGGTACCCACAACCAGACATTACTTCTTACGGTTCTTGCTTTGGCCGAACTTCGAACGATCCATCCATGCCAAAAATTTCATTGAGAGATCGCATAGCAGTGTCTAGGACAAACACTTGCACTCCGCATTCCACTTTGTATCAACCTTTTCAACCTCCCCCACCCACTTATGTTGATACCCCTTTTGCAAGTCGTCCTTTGTCCATCGCTGAACGTATTGAACAATCCCGTAGCCGATCTTTCACTCCTTTCACCACTTTAAATTCTTGGGATCAACAATTCCATTCACCTTCTTATCCAAATGTTGATCCCACTCCTGTCCAGCTATTCAATTCCTACCAATCCTACCCTACTTTTGCACCTTCCCTAGACATTACTTCAGAACCGCCATTTGGGAGTTTTCAGTATCCAAACAACTTTGAATCTTTTACTGAAACCCCTTCACAACCCATGTCTAGTCTGGAACAGTCGTTGGAAGACTTTAGGGTAGCGTCAAGCCAACAGATGATGGATTTGAATGCGTCCATGGCCGCTCTCATACAACCTACTGACTCGGTAGCTAGTTTCCAGCTAGCTCCAAATTTTCCAATGTATGAAGAGGCGGTAGGACAGGCTATGAATTTGAGTGGAGAGAGTGAGATGTACCCCCTTCCGAATCAAGCCTACCCGGTCCAAATTGAATCCCACAACTCCTGTGTTGAAAGTCTATCAAGTGTCCCAAATGAATTATCAGTTGAAGATAGAATGTTTAATGAGTTGTGCGACTTTGTAGTATTTGATTTGCCAAATTGTGAAGGGACATTGCCAAGTGAAACCACACCCAATCCTTTTGACCTCTACACCCCCATCTTAGAACCTGAATTGATTGAAATCCATGCTTTTGATGAGGTGTCTGAGAAAATTGACTTTCACTTGATTAAGGATATTGACGCTGGGACTATTTTGGATGATGAACCCGTAGATTTGACTGAGTTTTTCTCTCCAATTCATCATCCCGAGTCATTAAATGTTTTTCCCGAACAACATATGCGTCTGGACTTTGATGAAATATGCATGGATAAGCTTAACTTTGAGGAGAATTTTAAGGATATTTTTGAGGATGAAACAGTTCTAGATGATGAGTCGGATTTTCCAATTCATCCTGTTCCTTCCACTAACTGTGTACACCCTCCTGAACCTTTAACCGATACCCTTCCTCAACCACTTCCCTCCATCCTTTCCATCGTTCCGACCTTGCAAGAACCCGTCTCACTTTCATTTACTGTGTCTGGTTTACCAAGTTCGCCGTACCCATGGTTTCTCACGAATCTTGAGGGATTTGACCCCATTTCTCGACGGGTAAATATATTAGCACAATCGCTTTTTACACATCGCTCATCACAAATTGTGCTAATCTATTTACTCCATTTGCACCCTCAAGTTCGTATTCCACTTCTTTTTCCCTTCCGCCATTCTTCTTCCTCTCATATACCGAGACCGTATCCCGCTTCTCTTCGCATACGGTCTCGCGTATTGTCCATCTCTTTTCTCTACGCCTTTTTTCCCCAACCAGCACATTATAGAAATAAAAATTTTGAATGGTTGGTGTTAACTTTTGGCCTGTGTAAGGCCTTGTATAGTTTGATACTGTTTTCTTTCCCCCCTAATACTGAATTTCAACGCTTAACAGTGGAAACACTGTTTTACTTAAGTTTGGGGGGGCATTTTTTTTTGTATATATTTTGTGTTTTTCCTTTTTGTATATAATTTGTTTTTAGGGGGAGCGTCGACAATTTTGACCCTCTTGGTATAGCCTGACAGTGAGGGCACTGTCAAGTTTAAGTTTGGGGGTGTGCTCGGTAAGCTTTCTTCCTTCGCATTCATTTGTATATTTTGCATTTGCATACCTTATTAAAAACCCACAAAAATCGAAAATTTTCCAAAAATATAAATACTTTGTCGTCAAGTTAGCTAATAGGGTAACTTTGATCTTTATTCCGAAAGATTAGTTGATATGATAGAAATAACTAAATTCTAGACTTAGGAATTGAAAACCCTAAAAATAACCCTCATTCTGTTTAAATTTGGTAAGTATACATCCTTACAGTTTTTTTGAGAAATAGGTAATCTTGAGTTCAGTTCTTTAGTTAAGTCAAGATGAAGGGAAAGTATTGATGCTTTACTAAAGGATAAGTCTGAAAAATAATTTCTTTTCTTGAGTTCAAATTTAGAAAGTATATACCCTACAAACTGCACTTACACGCACCTTGAAACTTGGGATAGTAGAGGATACCTATAAATACTCTTGCCTGAAAGCCTAGTATGAAAGAAAAAACGGTATTTAAAGCTAAACACCAAAAGAGCGTATTGAAAAATATATCCGGTCTTGAAAAAGAAAAAAGAAGAAAAAGAAAAAGAAAAAGAAAAAAAATAGAATAAAGTCAAGACCTGGAAACTGCTATTTACGCTTTAAATGTTCACACATTCAGTAATCGGCCGTTAGTGCCTCAAGAAGCATTAATAGTCGCATGAAAGGTGTGTGAGCAAATCCGTCCATCCTTAATGAAAAGAAGTAGTATTAGGTATTAGGGCAAGGGTATTATAGCTTGAATTGAATTCTTGAGTGTACGGGTGCAAATATACACACACGTAGGGGTATACAATCGATGTTTGAATAAAAGATAGAAATAAAGAATAAGACTTGTGTTTTCTGTAAAGTTGATAAAAATCCCTGATTTGAGGCCGCACTTTAGAAGGAAAACTCAGGAGAACCAACATCTTTCTAAACTTTTTTGGAACGTATAGGACCTAAGGTTAAATAGATAGGAGGTGTGAAAAATAAGGGTTGGATATTTCTAACTTAGGATGATAGAATTTCTAACGTAAATACTAAACTGTAGGAATAGAATCAATATTAACTTATTACACTAGCTTGACGGGATTTTGTGGGTAGTATCGCTGAAAACCCTCAGGAGACAACACTCCTCCTACTAGGGACACCTAGAGGTTTAACGGCTTGTTGCACACGCTCAGTGCAATCGCGTTCCCTGCGAAAGTGCGGTTAGGATTTTTATTTTTGTGAATAATTGGTTTTGCTCGGGACGAGCAAAAGTTAAGTTTGGGGGTATTTGTTCATATCAAAATATTGCATTTTATACCGCCCATTCTTACGCTCGTGTATTTATAGGTAGGTGCTCTTGAGCCGTGTTTGCCACATAATTGCAGATTGCAGGTTCTCGGCTCTAAAAGGTGAAAATCATGAAAAATCACGATAATTCCGGATTACTGCCAACCACAGATGAAACACAGGTCTCTGCTCTTTATCCGTGTTGCCACACACCGGTTTAAGAAGACAAAATGGCAAATCAATGTCGTTTTCATGCACAAGGCTCAATGGCAGCACAAAATCCGAGAAATCTACGCGGAGCTCGAGACAATCATGGCAAAAGATCCACTTTCAATCACCTTTTGATCAACAGAAATTCTGGAAGAAATGTGGAACGATTATAAGAAACATAATATACCAGAATAAAGGGCACAACAAACCAGGGAATGCCACAAAATCCCACTGCCCAACACCACTAAAGGGCCGCGGATCCGCGGCCAAAGGGGGGTCTAGGCCGCGGATCCACGGCCATATAGTCTCCTCTCTGTGTCGTTTTTCATGGGCAGTTTGGTCATTTTATGTAAGGGCAGATTGTTGCCCTAGGTTCTCATTTCCCTGCCTATAAATACAGCAGATCTGAGCCAAGCCAAAGGTCATTCTTTTGTTCTTCTTTTTTGTTAGGATTTAGTCTTTTTTTTCTTCTTCTTCATTCTTTTTCCATGACAATTGTAGTGAGAGCTTTTTGAGTGGGAGATCAATGAAGATGAGGGCTTTTTGTATCATTCTCTTTTGTTTCTTCTTCCCCTTGAGATTCTTGCTTTCTCTTGATCATTCAACCTCTTCATTGAGCTTGAATGGTTAAGGGTTAGTTATTGATCTCAAGGGTCGTATTCTTTCATGGAATTAGCACTTCATTTCACATGCGTTCTCTACCCTTCCCTTGATCTTGCAACCTCTTGATTGAGCTTGCAAGTTTAAGGGTTGGCTATTGATCACATGCTTGTCTTGAGTTCTAGTTTCTTGTTCTTTTTATTTGCTTATTTATTACTTGCTTTTTATTACCTTGCTTTACTTTCTTGCAATTTAATTCATGCACTTAATTACTTGTAATCTTTTCTTTTCTTTGTTCTTTTCTTTTGCTCTTTGTTGTTCATTTTGTGAATGTTGTAATTATCGTCGTTGTTAAGAATTAATACGGTATTGTAAATTAACACTTCTTTCCTCATTTTCTTTACCCGTTATTTTCCATTTGAACTCCGCCCAAACGTTACTTAAGCGCTCCATTAGGCACCCTACCCTAACAAGGTAACGGTGATTCCTAACCGCGACCGGTTGCGTTCGGTTTGGCCGGAGGCGAAAGCAAGAGACAAGAACGGAAGGACAAGGGTAAATAAGCCGGATTCCATGAATACCGCGCTTAAATCCCCTAATCCACGTTGTTGCCGATTGCTCTAGCTTCAATTGGTCAAGACTCGGCTCAAAGGTTTTGAGTACGGATTTCTTTAGCTTACAATTTCGTATCTTTTTCTTAACAACTTTATACTTGCAAATAATACACATAGGTTAGACCAAACAAGCATATACAGATTCTTTATTGACTCGTCTAAGACAAGAACAGAAATACAACCATCTCCCTGTGGATCGACCCGTGCTCAACCGGCTAGCTGCATAGCGACACCGTCCTAATCGCGGTTATACTTTAATTCTTTGAACATCCGACACGCCAAAAGCGTGCGATCAGGATTTAACGGCTTGTTGCACTTACTAAGTGCAACCGTGACGTCTACGAAAGTGATCCTAGGACTCTTTGAAAATAAAACGGTTTGCTCGAGACGAGAAAAAGATAAGTTTGGGGGTATTTGTTCATATCAGAATTTTGCACTTTTTTACCATCATTCTTGGTCGCATTGCATGTAGATAGGTACTTTTGATCTATGTTTGCTCAATAAGTGCAGGAAAATAGGTAGCGGAGAAATTGACAGGATTGTGAGCTTAAAATGGAGCAATTTGGACAAAATCAAAGTCAACAAGTCAATGGTCGAAGCCTGGAGATTTCGGTGAAGCCCAAATACAAATATTAAAAGCCCAAAAACCCAAAAACTTGACCAGAAGACCACTGAAGAAAATTGGGTGCCTAATTCAACAGAACTGTCGCTGAACAGCCGCCGAACCGCTGCCAACTTTATAGGGGAGCCGCGGATCCACGGCCGTACAAGCGTCGTTCGTCGTGGAATTTCCGGCGCCGCTTGGTCTTGTCAAGTTGGGTTTTCTCACTGCT
Organism: Agapanthus africanus; assembly: GCA_030015575.1. Classification (NCBI taxonomy): domain Eukaryota; kingdom Viridiplantae; phylum Streptophyta; class Magnoliopsida; order Asparagales; family Amaryllidaceae; genus Agapanthus; species Agapanthus africanus. Next base: position 439,414,713 of record CM057338.1, read on the forward strand.
ATAGTTGCCCATTCTAACCCCTATAAATGCTCTAGATCTGAATTGAAAGAGCCATGTATATTTTTCTTTAAAATATGGATAAAATAGTGTAGTTTTCATCTTCTTCATCATCTTTCCTCCATTAAAATTGTAGTGAGAGAATTTGAGTGGATGATAAATAAAGATTAAGAGTTATTTATTATCTTGTCTCATTTAGTAACTTAGTGTATTTATTGCTCTGCTATTTTTCCTTAATAAGTATTTGGTTTTTATTGCCTTCTTCTTCTTCTTCTCCTCTTTTCTTTTATCCTTGCAACTATGATGCTCAAGTATGATCCTTGTCTAGGTGAGGTCTCAAGCAGCTAGTTGTTCTTTTCTACTTTCATTCTTTTCTATCTTCTTCTCTACTTCTTGTTTTCTTTTTTAAACATGAGTGAGTAGTTTTCTCACTTGTTAGGATAGGATAAGTAAAGTTTGATAGAAGAAAATCTCTCTCACTCTTTCCTTTGCCCAACAACTTGAGTTGAACTCCCGTTAAAGCATCCACAATACGCTCCCTACGGCACCATATCTTTTATGATAGTGTTGACACCCTAGTGAGACCGGTTGTAAGTGAATTGACCGGAGATTATGGCTAAAAGCCAAGAACGGACGGATAAGAACCAAAGGGAAGGGACTAAGCATTAGAAAACCTAGCATATACTCGCAAGTATCCTTCTTAATCGTGCTAATCTCCGTTATTGCCGATTACCGTAACATCAATATCAAGAGAGACAAATAGAAGAAGTGAGCGAATTCCTAACTCTAAGTAACATAATCCTAACCCTAACAAGCTTTCTTTAACTTACGTAACTAAACATGTAGTAATTTTTGAACAAACTTGGACAAACTTGACTTAACTCATTAAAACATAAAGAAAAGACTCACCTCTCTCCGTGGATCGACTCGTACTCAACCGGCTAGCTACCAAGCTAACTCAACTTGATTGTGGAATAGGAATTTAAAAACTAGGGTGAAAACCTTTCAATCAGGGAATCATGAAAGCCCAGGTCAATGCGATAGCCCAGGAGGCCGTCTAGGTTGGTGATCTGTTCGTAAATTTTTCAAGTAATTTTTCTCCTGTTTAGTCTTTAACAAATACTGTCTTCTTTTTCCTGCAAGTTCTTCATCACTGTGACCTTTTGGCTGCTATAGAGGTCGAAGAAGTTGCCTCGGCGATAAAAAAGGCTGAGGAGACTGTAACGTTTTATAAAATAGAAAATAAAATTTTTGAATTTAAATAACAAAATAATAAATATTACGGATATTATACGAGTATGGATTTGAGTTTTCGTAGAATGGTATAGTTATATACCTATATTATATTTTTGGAAAATAATTGGAATTTAAAAACGAAATATTATTTATAAAAGCATTCATTTGATTTAGGCTTGTAATAAATTAATATATAATTATTTCCATATAAGATTAATGTAAAACATAATTAGTATTTCCTAATTATGCATTAAACCAAGTTTAATTTGTTAAATCACATTTAGTGTGCATGACATGTTGAGTGCATGTTAACACTTTCATTTTTGTTTTAATAATGGTTTTGATATTTGTTTTAAAAAGAAAAGAGAAAAGATAAGAAAATAAAAGAAGTGAGAGGGGAAAAGAAAACATGGGAGTATGGGCAAGTGAGGGGGATAGAGGGGGAGAGAGAGTCAAAGCTACTACCTTCACCCCTCATTCTTTTCCTTCATCTCTTTATTATTTCTTCATCTCCTCCTTCATCTTCTTCATGCTTCATCACCTCCAACCTCACTACCACCATGAACCACCACCAAAATCAACTAAAAACTACACAAAACTTTCACAAAAATGTTCCTCAGCTCACCATAAGCAACATGGCATGTTCAAGATTTTGTTTTGGCGAGCTTTGGCCATCTAGGAATTTTCTTGAGTTGCTCCTTTGAGGTAAAACACTCACCTTTCATCAAGTCTTAAGTTTCCTAACCTCATGTATCAGTTTAGAGTTAAAAAGTTTAGGTTTTGTGAACATGGAAAATTCTCAGGTGAGGTTTAGTGGATCAAGTGAGTAGAAGTGGTATAGTAGAGACTTAGTTTGTGATTACAACCTTAATTAGTGACAGAATCCTTGACCTAAATGAGTTTAGAAGTTTCAAACATGAATTTAGAATTTTCTCGATATCGGTTTTGGATGACTATTGATGATCAATTGGAATCCGGGATAACTAGGGAACTCTGAAAATTTATTAGCAGATACAGTGAGATTTACATACCAATAGAAAACCACCGTAGAAGCCTGAGCCCAATCCCTCAAATTCTAACCGCCAAAATATTCCTTTTGACAGTAATTTGTGGGTCGATTTAGGAGTTAAGGTCTGGGGTTTGGTTTATAGCTCACTCACTAGATAACTAGTCCAACCTTATATGCTAAAAAGTCTAATATCACCTTAAGAAAAATCTGGAGTTGTTTTACTAAGTTTCTGTCAATGTTTCGTGATATTTTAAAACTTGATTTTTGATATTTGAGTTTTGACTCAGTCGTTTGACGTTCGTACGTCAACGTCGGGGGTTGTTTTGTCATTTTAGCACGTGTGGATCATAGGTTCTAACTTACATGCCCTTCGCTTATCTTATCGATTTTTGATTTGGATTTTTATATGATACGATATACTTTGATTGTAGGTACAAGCACGTAGACTTCCGGGACGACGAAGGAGAGCAAGGCATCCGTTCGAACCGGCTAGGGCGAGGCGAAGTTAGGTGAGTAGATATATATCTACGAAGAAAGTCGGGTGGATGGCGTATGGCACCCCCGCAACCGTAGGATTAGGATATACATGTGTGTGTGTGTGTGTGTGTGTGTGTGTGTGTGTATGTGTGTGTTATAGATATGTATACCTAGCCTATAGGGTTATTAGAATACTATATGCGATAGTAGTAGATTTAGTAGGAAGATATACCCTAGTGTTATTTCTTAGCCTAGGAGTTATATCTAATTATAAAAGTATAAACATACACACACACATACACACACATGATTAGATGTACACACACATGATTAGATGAGATGGGGATATAATCTGATATGATGGCACGAGTCGATATGATTAGATATGATGATATGAGGTGGTGTTATATGATATGGTATATAAAGACATAAGATGATATAGGATGATATGAGATGAGATGATGTACGTGATTATAGATCCGTACTATTGATTTGATGATATCGTACAATAGATTATTTCGTACGCGATATGATGAGAATGGATCGCCGACTTATATATCGGCACAAGAAATATTGTTTTAAAATCACTTAAGTAGTATGATATGTTTAAAAACATACCTATTTTCAAAACTAACAAATCATTATGCACTTTTGAATGATAACTTCAAAGGACGCTACGACTTTTTAAATGGTGTCTTTTTCAAAAATATCGTAGCTCTCTATTTTCTAAAACAATGATTCATACTATTTTGAACTATAACTGTATGGCTCATACGTAGTTGCGTATTATTTTTTTTATATACCCTTCACATTTACGATTTCTTATTTCTGCATACGCTCGCATTATTTTCATTTACGATATATATATCCTACGTTTCATACCCTTATCTTTACATGACTTCATTTGCTAGAACACACGCACCATTACCGATGATGCATATGTTGCACATACACATACTCACTGGCTCACACACACATCATCGGTAATTGACGTGCTACGTACATATTAGAACTCGCCATGTCACCGTATCACCGTATAACCTATTAGCATATTAGTTATTGATTACTACCCAGTACCACATATTATTACAAATATTGCACTTTCTTTACCTTGCTACATGACACGCTCATATGAACATACTTGCTATGCATTACAATATTGTTCTGGGCCTATATATATTATTTCATTACTACCATAATATTATGAGATTCTATTTTCATGAGATTTCTTGATTTGAGAAACTGCAGATATTATTTAAAAACTTGTAATTGTTTTAAAAATGCGATTTCTTTTGATATGATATTTCGATGTCCACCATGAGATTTCTCGGCTCTGAGCTATGATACTATCCGATTCGAGGAGTGAGGAGTCACCGTCTGCGGGTACATGGTGGACCCGGTACAGTACCCTGGGATAAGAAGATCGTATAGAAAGGTGTTGAGCCTGGCAGGGGAACACTATCTACCGGTGACAGTACTGGACTCAATGGATATCCTGAGGATACCAACTAGAGTGATATGAAATAGATGGATATGAGGACCGATCTAATGAGACGGTGCCTGAGATATGAGGGTCGATCCGATGAGACGGCGCCTGAGATATGAGGATTTACGTGTCGATGCTGAACACAGATTTTATGATGATTTCGAGTGTCGATGCTGGGCACTCAGGATTCTTGATGATTTGATGTGTTGTTGATGGACACACGTTGGATGATACACACACACACACACACACATATAACACAGATGATATGTATCACCTTTAGAGATAGGCATGATATTATATATTTATATACATATGTATACGCGATCATCTTCGATACCACATTGTATGATATATTGTTATATTACTGTATGACGTAGGAGATCATCATACATTTGATTTCTACCTGTTGATATCTTCTACTCACGAGTTGGCAACTCACCCCCGTTGTGCCATAGCTTTCTTGCAGGATCGACCGTTCGGATCGGTAGCAGCTTGCTGGCACATTACTTCTTTTGGGTGGTTTTCTCGATAGGTGGGTTACACTTCGGATCGTAACCACCGCTTGTACACTATTTATTATTTTTTGTATCTAGTTACAATCTCCATCAACCAGACTATATATATTTAGTAGACCTAGAGACCAGTTTGTATATTCTTTGGATGTAGAGTCGAGACTTGTATATATATTCTTTATATTGGATTGGATGATGTTTTTGGTTTTCTTTATTCTTTCTGTGATTGATCTTCTCCTTAGACATCGTAAATTTCATGTTGCGTGGTTGTGATTCCGCCAAATGGGCGAAGAGCTAGCTCCCGCTTGGGGATGCCTATATTATTCTTGTTATATACTGGTTTTGGATTAAAACTTATAAAAGAGTTGCTGCCCAAATTTTAAATGATGAAAACGTTTTCAAACACTAGTATACATCCACTTGCATTTCTATAAAAATTTACTTATACTTTAAAGAAGAACTTAATTTCATTTATACCCTTCCTTTTAAACTTCAGCTTCACTATTTTCCGAAAAAGGTTTAGATTTCTGGGTTTTCGGCTTACTTAGGTTACGATGGGGTCCTATAGACTTCACGTGATCCATGTACTGGTCACGTGCCATTTCCGGGTTGTGACAAAGTTGGAATCAGAGCATTAGGTTTAACATTTTTTCGAGTCTAGGTTTGACTATGCGAAGTCTATGGCATATATATTTTGAAACCTAGGCTTGACCTTACAGATCTTAGACTTAACTGAGGGGGTATTAGACCCGAACTTTCATTACGTAGGTTGACCTTGGTTGATGGAGTAGGTAACTCAAGCAGAGTGATGTACCGCGTGTATGTTCCACTGCATACTTACGATACGTTGCTCCTCTTAAGTAACATTAGGATGTATATATCTTAAGATTCATATTTCTATTCGTTCTTATGATCTATCCTCATCAATGTTTGTTTGCGATTCCTGTCACCATGGCTACATGAGCTGAGAGAGCTGTGGTTAGAGATGCGATCAGAGCGAGCTCGTCAGGGATGAGGACTGACCAGGGTGTTATTTCAGTGACACAGAAGCTGGTTGATTTATCGTTTATGCTAGGATTTCTCGTTTGAGACGAGCGTTCGGGATCTGCACCAGATGATCGGGCCAATGTGTGAGTCCAGTCAGATTAAGAAGACTGTTGATGTATAGCTTACTTTAAAGATCGTAGTGTTGTTTACCATGCAGACAGATGAACCAGCTATGCTAAGATTGACGAAATATCGCTTCCAAAGTTCACGAAGCTGAAGCCATATGAGTTTACAGGCAGGGATGTGACAGAAGATCCCTAGTCATTCTTGGATATAGTGACTAGGATATTTTGTTCGTTTGAATGCTCCGATACGAGGTCAGTGAGTTTGCTAGGTTCAGTTCAAAGGGTCATGCTCAGACCAGGAGTGAGTCGATCAAGAGAGGACGAGCTGTGCGTATTCCTCCGATGGAATGGACGAGTTCTTGAGGGAAAATTTCTCCAAATTTCATCCACAGAGTGTTGGAGATGCCCGAGTTCATAACTTCGAATCTTTGCGAGAGGCTCCGGATATGATATAGCCGAATATGAATTGCAGATTATGCAGCTTCAAAGATACGATTCCGATGTGGTCGATATTGAAGAAAAGTGGATTAAGAGATTCGTACGAAATCTAAACGAGTCATTCCTCTCCATTGATGCTAGAGATTGGATATATATACAGAGGCATTGGATGCAACCACCTTTTCCAAAGGAAAGTCTTGGTGAGATTGCAGCTGTCCCGGAATAATAACGGATTAATTTAAAAGTGCCAACTTCTAGGCAGTTTGACAGAGAAGATATTGGAAGAGACCATGGCAGGTTCTTTCTAAGATACTACGGCGATAAAGATTTAAACCCAGGATTAGTTGTACGGCACGTACTCAAAAGGCCAAAGGTCATCGTCGTTGACGTGCTACATTACAAGTGTCCAAGTTAAATTGGCCAGGAGATATTTAGAGAGGCGTCAGAGCAGGATTGTTTTCGTCGCTACTCCTAACCGGGCCATTGAGCCGGGAGATCATGGAATTGGTGATCCAGAGAGAGAACAAGGACCCAAAGGCATAGGACACTAGACCTTGGGCAAAAGGCAGGTAAGAATTCTTGCTCTTCCAGCTTCGGGTGCACCGGCACCTTTCGACATTGAAGGAGGTATACCTCAATATCATTTATTTATGATTTGTGTTTTTGTGATCTGAATATCATTTTTTCATCACTTTTATTCCTGTGTTTTGATGATTGGTTTCATGATTGAGATTTTCGTGCACCGTAGTTGCACGTGATAGATACTTTCCCTTATGCACAACAGTTGCACTTGATTTGTGTTTTTATACGCCAGTTACACTTAATTTGTGTTTTTAGTGCATATCCATTGCATTCGATATTATTTTGTGTACTTTGTTGCATATATTGAGGATTTCGTGCATTACGATATACTTGGTTTTGATTTCATGCATATTTTATGCACCTGATTTAGGCATGTGCACCCAGTTGCACATATTTATGATTTCGTGTATTCCGATACACATGATTTTGTTTTCATGCACATTGTATGCACCTGATTTTGATTCATGCGTTCGATATTGTTTACTTGTGCATTTGACGCATTGATGTGGATTTCATGCACACCAGTTGCACTAGATTTATGTTTTCGTGCATCTAGTTGCACTTGATATTGATTTTCATGCATGCTAGTGCAGACCTGATGCACTCGATTTAGATTTTCGCATATACTAGGTGCACTCGATATGGTTTTGTGCACATATGATGCAGTTAAGAATTTTCATGCACACCAGTGCACTCGATTGAGATTTTTCGTGCACTCTAGATGCACGTGATATTATTGTCATGCACACCTGTTGCACTTGACAGATACTTTCGTACACACCTGTTGCACTTGACAGATACTTTCGTGCACACCCGTTACACTCAGTTTTCGTTTTTGTGCACATTCATGGCACTTGGATTGACTTCGATTTCCGTGCGCAACAGACGCATATGGATTTATTTTCATGTACACCCATTAAGGTTGATTCTTCTTTCGGGTATCATGATTTTATGATATATATATTATATTATGTAGTAGCAGAGCAGGACTGGTCTGAGGACAGTACCTGGGTGTTTTTATATGCATCGATATTTACTGATGAGATTTTTTTAAAGAAAAGAGCTATGGTCTCACTATTTTTTCTATGTGTCTATGAGCGACATGAAACTTGACAAAAAGGAAAACCCTACTATGTTATTTTCAAAAAGGCGGGACGTATATCTTAAGTAAAATGTGTGTTTATGTGTGTATTTCTATATAAAATGAATGTCCGCTACTCGTGCTGTGATATACGCATCACACGGCGATTTGAAAAGGATTTTGCATACATTTTTATTCAGTTATTTAAATGATTTAGTAAGGATGCGTATGATTAAGAGAGGTTTTGTCGATCAAAAATATTTACCGCAATCAAGAACAGCGTCGCATGAAGCTAGCCGGTGAATACGGGTCGGTCCACAGGGATGTGTAAATCTCCTTTAAGTTCTTACGAGTTAATTCCAAAAGGTGTTTGGATCTATAAATAAACCTAAAAATTGAAGTTGTATGAGACTAGGATTAGAAACTTGCTAGGATTAGGTCTAGGGAAAATTTGGTAAACAAAGATCTACATCTCTTTCCATTGCCATTAATTAAATCTATCATATTAGTGTTATGGTAAATCTTAACAAAGGGGATTAGGATAATTGGGAAGATTGATTCTTCCTCTAGATCCTTGTCCTTCCTTTCTTAATCTTTACCCTAACCTCCATGGAAAACCTTGAAATCCGGGCCTTTAGACTACGGAATCACCGTTACCTCGAGGGTAGAGTGCCGTAGGGAGCGGAATAAGAAAGTATGCATGGAGTTCTAATTTTTATAAAAGATTGGCAAAGAAATGAGATGAGAGATCTTCGTCTCTCAAATCCTTCCCCATTCCTAACCCTAACAAGCGAGGAAACTACTCGCTCATTGAGGGGATGAAAAAAGACATGATTTTATTAAAGAGAGAAAACATCGATTGCACGTTAATAAAAGCTAAACTAAATTAAACTAAGGCGAGAAAATAAGAGCAGATATGAAAAACTACTACTACTGCAAGGAAAATAACCTACTTACTGTTGATGCGCTCTAACTTCAAGAAAACATAATTTTATTCATGAGTAGAGGCATAAAAAAATACAAGGACTTGGGTTCTATTTATAGGACATAGAAACCCTAGGGCTACAGCTGATTCGCATGTCTACAATTACAAATATACCCTCAGGAAATATTTTTAGAGCCTCCACAGAATTTTGGCAAAATTTTATGCGCATTAGGGCTTCAAACGGCCGCGGAACCGCGGCATGGGCGTGCTTGGGCCGCGGTTCCGCGGCCCTTTGATGAGATCAGATCATCATTTTTCTTGGGCTGCCTTGGTATCTTTTGGGCTTCCTGGTTCTTTATTCTTTTTATCAATTTGGCTTCTGTATTAATTCCAGATCTTCAGTGAACACTTTGCGATGGATCTTTTAACCGTTTTTCTCGCAAATTTGGATCTTGCGTCGCCTTGTTGATGGTGAACCGTTCTTCTGCTGGGCTTTACTAAGATCTTTCTATTTGTTGGTCAAAAATCCTTCTTTTGTGTCGTCTTTTGTGTTTTTCACTGTTTTCGCGCCATGAACCTGTAACCTGTAACATGTAGCAGACATGGGTCAAAAGCACCTGTTTTTATTGTAAAATGCATAAGAATGGGGAATACAAAATGCAATATTATGTTATGAACAAATACCCCCAAACTTATCATTTGCTCGCCCTCGAGCAAACTTATTATTTATTCACTAAAATCCTAACCGCACTTTCGCAGGGAAATGCGATTGTACTGAGCACGTGCAACAAGCCGTTAAACCTCTAGGTGTCCCTAGTAGGAGGAGTGTTGTCTCCTGAGGGTTTTCAGCGGATTACACCCACAAAATCCTATCAATTTGGTTTTTCGACTTTTGTTCTCCAATTAGGTTTTCTAACAAGGAATTCTATTATCGTCGACCCGCAAATTATCCACCCATATTCTTCACACTTCCTCATTATTTAACTTAAAATTATATATATCCTGTAGAATTACCTAGCTTTCGGCATTTCTTATGTTTTCCTTCTAGAGTTTCATCTCCACTTAGGAATTTCTCTCAACTCTATCAAAGATACAAGTTCTATTCTTCATTCCTTTCTCTTATCTAAACTCCAATCACATATCCCCACGTGTGTGTAAATATCACCCCTAAACTTGGAAATTCAAATCTAGCAATCGTACTCCCGTCCATTGTCCAAAGCACTTATTAATTGGTGAATTTTCGCTTTCACATCCTTCATGCGACTGTTAATATTTCTTGAGGTACCAACAACCGATTACCAGATGCGTTAGCATTTTAAAGCGTACTTCCTAGTTTTGCAACACCCAAGGCTTTAGCAGTGACTCCCAAACCAGTTGGTCTAAGGCACTAGGTGATGAAGCACCCTCGCTAAATATTTTTCTATTTTTACAGCCTTAAGTAATCACAAAAACCAGTGTCCATTTTTTTCTTTATTCACTTTTTTTTCTTTTTATTTTCATTGTGCTAAGGACTTTAGACAAGAGTATTTCAAGGTCTCTTCTACTAATCCAAGTTTCAAGGTGCGTGTTTGTGCATTTTGTAGGATATATGTTTTCAGAATCTAGACTTAAGCTAGAAACTATTTTTCAAACTTATTCTCTAATAAGAACATCAATACTCTTCCCTCATTTTGACTTAGCCCAAGAAGTGAACCTAAAATTTGCCTATTTCTAAATAATCTACAAAGACATATACTTTCCACCGTTAAACTCTAAGGAAGGTTATTTTTAGGGTTTTTAATTTGCTAAGTCTAAGATTTAGTTTTTCCTAGCCAATTAACCTATTTATCAAACTCAAGTCCATTAACCAGAATTGAATACATTAATTTTTATAATTTTTGAATTTTTTCAATTTTTATGGGTTTTTCTGTTTTCTAATTTTTTTTGTATTTTTCAAAATTTCAATTTTTTATGATTTTTTATATAAAGATGCAATGCAGAAATATACATGTGAATGCAAAAGGAAAAACTTACCGAATATACCCATAAACTTACAATGGACAGTGTCCTCACTGTCATGATGCACCAAGTGGGTTGATAATATCGGCGAGTTCCTGCTTATTATTATATTTACATATTATATACACCCCCAAACTTATTTGAAATAAAGTTTTGGAAAAATGGAAATTCGAGGGTGAAGGTGGAGGAAAATCAGTCGGTGTAAATCGGCTCCTGTAAAAGCAGGAGCTCCTCCGAATGGTCCGCGGAGAGGAACGGTTTCAAACGATTCCCATTTACTTTGAATAAAGTACCGTCTTCTGGATTCTCAAGATCAACCGCACCGTGCGGATAAACGGTGCAGACTACAAAAGGTCCTCTCCATCGGGACCGGAGCTTTCCCGGATGAAAATGTAACCGAGTATCATATAATAAAACCTGTTGACCTGGTTTAAATGTTTTTCGCAAAAGGTTTTTATCATGAAATACTTTAACTCGGTTCTTAGCAATCACGGCATTATCATATGCCTCATCCCGCAGCTCCTCCAATTCATTCAATTGCAGCTTTCGATTGCTGCCCGCATCTCCTAAAGATAGATTCAGCTCTTTAATGGCCCAAAATGCCTTATGCTCAATTTCTACTGGGAGGTGGCACGCCTTCCCGTAGACGAGCCGGTATGGGGACATGCCAAGATCGGTCTTATATGCAGTACGGAAAGCCCATAGTGCATCGATCAATTTTAGTGACCAATCTTTACGGTTTTCAGAAACCGTTTTCTTCAAGATTTGCTTAATTTGTCGATTCGAGATCTCGGCTTGCCCACATGTTTGGGGATGGTATGGCGTTGACAGCTTATGGGTGATAGAGTATTTGCGCATTAGGGACTCAAAAGTCCTATTGCAAAAGTGAGAACCATTATCACTTATTATTGCGCGAGGGTGCCCAAATCGAGAAAAGATGTGTTCTTTTAGAAATCGAACGACAACCTTGTTATCATTCGTTCGACTAGGCACAGCCTCGACCCATTTTGAAACATAGTCAACAGCCAAAAGAATGTACACATTTCCAAAAGAGTTAGGAAATGGTCCCATGAAGTCTATACCCCAAACATCAAAAATGTCTACAACCAGAATCGGTTGGAGCGGCATTTCGTTTCTCCGCGATATCCGGCCCAAGTGTTGGCACCGGGAGCAAGTTTTGCAGTATTCGAATGCATCTTTGAAGAGTCGTGGCCAATAGAAACCACATTGCAAAACTTTCTCGGCTGTCTTCTTTGGGCCAAAGTGCCCGCCACATGCTTGATCGTGGCAAAAAGACAGCACACTCTTAACCTCATTTTCAGGTACACACCGACGAATGATTTGGTCGGAACAGTATTTAAAAAGATAAGGTTCATCCCAGTAAAAATGCTTTACTTGGGACAAAAATCGTAGTTTGTCTTGTTTCGACCAATCTTTAGGTATCAAGCCGGTGGCTAAGTAGTTTACAATATCGGCGAACCATGGTTCGCAGGAAACGGTCAAGAGTTGCTCATCGGGGAAAGCATCAGTGATAGGCAGTTCAAGTGTAGGCGAAGAAGGAAGTCGTGAAAGGTGATCGGCCACTACGTTTTCACATCCCTTTTTGTCCCTTATAACAAGGTCAAATTCTTGCAGCAAAAGGATCCAACATATTAGCCTAGACTTAACATCCTTCTTCACAAAAAGGTGGCGAAGAGCTGAGTGATCCGTGTACACTATAACTGGAGAGCCGATTAAATAAGGCCGAAATTTTTCAAGGGCAAACACAACCGCTAAAAACTCTTTTTCTGTTGTTGTGTAGTTTAATTGGGCCTCATTTAATGTTCGGCTAGCGTAGTAAATTACATGCGGCATCTTGTTAATGTGCTGTCCAAGAACAGCACCAATGGCAAAATCTGATGCGTCGCACATAATTTCAAAAGGGTGCGTCCAGTCTGGAGATGAAAGGATGGGCGCAGAAATGAGTGAGTGTTTCAAAGACTCGAACGCTTTCATGCAAGTTGAGTCAAAAACAAAAGTAGTGTCCTTGGCCAATAAGAGAGTCAAGGGTCTAGCAATCTTGCTAAAGTCCTTGATGAACCGTCTATAAAAACCGGCATGGCCTAGGAAAGCTCGGATATCTTTAACGCATTTAGGAGGAGGAAGATTAGAAATGACTTCGATTTTAGCTCTATCAACCTCTATACCGTTTTGCGAGATGACATGTCCGAAGACAATGCCTTCTCGTACCATAAAGTGGCACTTCTCCCAATTCAAAGTCAGGTTCTTTTCCCTACAGCGGGTGAGAACTGCGTCAAGATGTCGTAAACACTCTTCGAAGGAGTCACCAAAAATAGAGAAATCATCCATAAAGATTTCCAAAAACTTCTCCACCATGTCCGAAAAGATCCCCATCATACACCGCTGAAATGTGGCGGGTGCATTGCATAACCCAAAGGGCATCCGACGATAAGCAAAAGTGCCAAAGGGACAAGTAAATGTAGTCTTGTCTTGATCCTCTTTGGCTATGGGGACTTGATTATAACCGGAATAGGCATCTAAAAAGCAGTAGAATTCGTGCCCCGCCAATCGTTCTAGCATTTAGTCAATGAATGGTAAAGGAAAGTGGTCCTTCCTTGTCGCGGCATTGAGTTTTCGGTAGTCGATGCAAACTCGCCACCCAGTTTGGGTGCGAGTGGGAATTAACTCATTTGCCTCATTGGTGATGACCGTGATGCCCGATTTCTTTGGCACGACATGAATGGGGCTAACCCATTGGCTATCCGAGATAGGGTAAATAATACCGCTATCAAGACACTTAACAATCTCCTTCTTGACCGCCTCTTTCATGATGGGGTTGAGGCGTCTTTGAGGATCCCTTGCCGGCTTGGCATCATCCATCAAGTGTATATGATGTTCGACTATGAGGGGACTAATCCCCTTGATGTCCGCCATAGACCAGCCGAAAGCTTGCCGATTATCGTATAAGACCGTTAAAAGAGCCTTCTCTTGCTCAAGAGCTAGAGAGGCCGATATGATAACTGGTAAGGCCTCATTTTCACCTAGATAAGCATATTTTAGGTGCGACGGCAAAAGCTTTAGCTCGAGTTTAGGTGGTGAAACAATAGATGGTAACAATGTAGTAACTGTTTCAAACTCGAAGGATTCCATCAAAGGTTCAAATTGAGTGTACGCTACTGAGTCGGATGGTTCAACTAACTCATCCGAAAAAGCAAAAGACTCAAACTCGAGTGGAGAGTCTTCAAGATCATCAACAAAGGTGAAGCACTCATAATCCTTGTCCGTCGTGAAAGCCGTGTCGGATTCTAAGAGGAACGCACTAGTGGCGTCAATATTACTGTGATCAAACATGAAATTCTCGAAATCACAGTCCTCCTCCGCGATCTCATCGATCGAGCACATATCAAGTACGCTAGAATTAGGCTCGCAAGGATGACTTCCTAACTTGAAAATGTTAAGTTCAACTGTCATCTTGCCAAAAGATAGATTCATTGAACCATTACGACAGTTGATTACCGCGTTAGAAGTCGCGAGGAATGGTCGACTAAGTATCACTGGAATTTGATTACGGGGGTTAGCGACAGGCTGTGTATCCATAACAATAAAGTCCACGGGGAAAATGAAATCCCCTACTTTAATTAACACATCCTCCAACTCTCCCCTAGGATGGGTGATTGATCAGTCGGCCATTTGGAGAGTACAATGAGTGGGCTTAAGCTCTCCAACGCCTAATTGTTCGTACACCGAATAAGGTAGCAAATTGACACTAGCACCAAGATCTAATAGTTCTCTATTGATGGTCTTGTTCCCAATTGTGATCGAAATAGTAGGACAACCAGGGTCCTTGTGCTTTGGGGGCAAAGAATTGACATGAGCATCACTAACAGCACTAGCCACGAAAACTTTCTTTGGTACTTGTGACTTCCTCTTTTTGGTGCATAAGTCCTTTAAGATTTTTGCATATGAAGGAACTTGTTGGATTGCATCCAAAAGAGGGATATTTATGCTAACCTGTTTGAACAACTCTACAATCTTCTCCATCTGTGGAGTTGGTTTATTGGATCTCAACCGATTTGGAAAAGGAACATTTTGAAAAGTTGTTGAGTCCAATTTTTGCGGATCAGATTGTTGAGTTGGAACGGAACCCCGTGTAGATGTGTTCGTGTTGTGAGAAGAGGGTCCGTTCGAGCTAGAAGAAGTAGAGCCATGTGAAGGATGGAGAAAAGGCTCTAACGAAGAAGAAGAGGAAGATGAAGAACCACCGGCAGAGGTGTCATGGTGAATTCCCACATTGTTTTGCAGCACTTTTCCGGATCTCAACGTAGTCACAGCATTCACGTTATGATTCTGCTGTTCATGTGCAACATGTGCGTGACCCGGATTTGGGAGTGGTTGAGACGGAATCTTTCCTTTCTCTCGCTCTTTTAACGCTGCGTTGAGTTGTGCAATTTGTGCCTCAATAGCTTTGATGCTTTGATCATGTGAGGCACTGTTTTGCACCAAAGATTGAACAGAAGTCTCTATCCTAGCTGTGGACTGTGCAGATTGCTTTAGGAATGCTTCTAGACTTCTTTCGAGCGAGCTAACAGCATTTTGAGGGGGAACAAAATTGTTGGGCACAAAATTGTTCATCTGATTAGGGTAAGGTTGCTGTTAGAGAGGTTGCTGAAATTGAGTTTGTGGAGCTGCTTGTTGTTGTGGAGGAGGAGCCCTTTGAAAATTGTTGTTTCCTTGGGATTGTTGATTTTGGTTCCAAGCGAAATTAGGGTGGCTCTTCCAACCCGGATTGTGTGTTGAAGAGTATGGATCATTTCTTTGTCGTTGCTGAAAGGCAGCATTGACTTGATCTTGTCCTTAAGTAGATGCAGTATAAGGACACTCTTCGGTGAGATGTGATGGATCCGAACAACAAGCATAAACAGTTCGTGGGGGCACAACAGGGGCAGGAGAAGGTGCTGAGATTTTGGTCTCAAGCGCTTCTAGCTTTTTCGTAAGAGCGGCCATCTCGTCTTTCATAGCAATTAACATCTCTACTTGATGTATGCCTGCCCTAGGTTGACCAATAGAAGAAGATGATGATGTGGTCTTGGTGCTCTCCCATTGAATCGTTTGCTCACTAAGATCCTCAAGAAACTGCCACGCTTCCTCACTAGATTTGGACAGAAAATGACCTTGACTAATGGTTTCTAGCAACTGCTTCGTTGTCGGGTTCAATCCCTCGTATAATGTTTGGCAAAGTTGCCATCTTTCGATTCCATGGTGAGGGCATTGAACGAGAAGGTCTTTGAATCTTTCAAAACATTTCCAAAATGTTTCGGCAGGAAGCTGTGAAAATTGTATAATTTCATTACGGATTTTTGCAGTTTTGTGATGAGGATAGAACTTTTTAAGAAAAGCTTTCACAAACTCGTCCCAATTTCTAATTGAGTGTGATGCGGTGTTGTATAGCCACTTCTCGGCTAGGTCACATAAGGTGAAAGGAATGACCCTTAGCCTTATAGAGTCATCAGTTAATTGGGTAGTTTTCATCATGGCGCAAACGTTTTGGAATTTGTTGATAAAGATATATGCATCTTCGGATTCCAAACCATGAAACTTAGGCAGCATGTTGATGAAGTGGGGTTTGATCTCAAAATTGTCCCTATTAGCCGGTGGGAGGGAAAGACAAGTAGGAAAGGCGGTGCGGACGGGGTAGAAAAGATCCTGGAGCGCGACTCGTGCGGGCGCTTCGACAGGCGGAAGATTCGGGTTATTCGCACCTAACGGAGGTGGAATCATTCCCGTTGGTAAGGTGTTGTTAGGATCGTATCCCGACATACCTTCGGAAGAATGTGATGGTGAAAGTGAAGAAATGGACAAGATTTCGACTTCGGAGTTGAAAAGTTCGTCGGTCGGTACCAACGAAACACGGACTAATCGGGCGCTAGGGTCCCTAGTCCAACCGGACATACACTAAAAGGGTTAGTGCAGTCGAAAGATGAAAGACAGAATGTGAAGGTAAGAAAACGTCGATGAGAAGAAGTGGTGTAAGTGAGTGCAAAGATTCTTTAGCGACAAGTTGCAAGTTTTGAAAAGATTTTCCCTTTTTCTTCTTTTTTTTGTGCTTTTGCAAAAAGATTTTTGAAAAGAGACTTGTGACACAAATGCAATTAACCACACATACACAATCAGGCCTAGATCTAGGGTCACCTAGGTCTGCTAGACAGGTCCTAACTAGGGCTAGAAATAGGACCTCAAACCGCCTCTTCACCGACAAGTACGGCCAGGTAAGTGGGAAGGAACCACCACGACAGTGGGCCTAATTAAAAACCACTAGCCTAGACACCGCAAAATCAGTTAGGATAAACGGTCGATGCCTATACTAGTCCTTTTCCTATTGAGCTCGATTTCCTTAGGGCTGAGTCTAGTATTTTTTATTAATTGTGGTCGATGCAAAATGCTTTAGGTGTTTTCTGGGGTACTGGGAAGGGTGATGAAATCCCCACCCAATCTGAATTGGTCAATAGCCCCTTAAAGTCAGATTAAAGTATGCAAAGCAGTAAATCACTTGCAATCAATTAGCTTTTTTTAGCGCGGCGCAAAGAATCCTGCAGAAAGTCAATTATTGGAAGGGGGAAGAAGATTTTTAGCGCAAAGAATCCTGCAGAAGAATTGACAGAAGATATATAGGGATTTGCAGAGGGGAGAATAAGGAAACAAACAGTGCAATTTTTGTGCAGAGATCTCCACAGGGCGCCGCGGAACCGCGGTCTTGGGTGGTGTTCATATCAGAATATTGCATTTTAAACCGCCCATTCTTACGCTTGTGTGTTTATAGGTAGGTGCTCTTGAGCCGTGTTTGCCACATAATTGCAGATTACAGGTTCTCGGCTCTAAAAGGTGAAAATCATGAAAAAGCACGATAATTCCGGATTACTGCCAACCACAGATGAAACACAGGTCTCTGCTCTTTATCCGTGTTGCCACACACCGGTTTAAGAAGACAAAATGGCAAATCAATGTCGTTTTCATGCACAAAGCTCAATGGCAGCACAAAATCCGAGAAATCTACACGGAGCTCGAGACAATCATGGCAAAAGATCCATTTTCAATCACCTTTTGATCAACAGAAATTCTGGAAGAAATGTGGAACGATTATAAGAAACATAATATACCAGAATAAAGGGCAAAACAAACCAGGGAATGCCACAAAATCCCACTGCCCAACACCACTAAAGGGCCGCGGATCCGCGGCCAAAGGGGGGTCTAGGCCGCGGATCCGCGGCCATATAGTCTCCTCTCTGTGTCATTTTTCATGGGCAGTTTGGTCATTTTATGTAAGGGCAGATTGTTGCCCTAGGTTCTCATTTCCCTGCCTATAAATACAGCAGATCTGAGCCAAGCAAAAGGGGATTCTTTTGTACCTCTTTCTTTTGTAGTCTTAGTTATTTTTCTTCTTCTTCTTGATTCTTTTTCCATGAAAATTGTAGTGAGAGCTTTTTGAGTGGGAGATTAATGAAGATGAGGGTTTTGTATCATTCTCTTGTGTTTCTTCTTCCCCTTGAGATTCTTGCTTTCTCTTGATCATTCAACCTCTTTATTGAGCTTGAATGGTTAAGGGTTAGTTATTGATCTCAAGGGTCGTATTCTTTCATGGAATTAGCACTTCATTTCACATGCGTTCTCTACCCTTCCCTTGATCTTGCAACCTCTTCATTGAGCTTGCAAGTTTAAGGGTTGGCTATTAATCACATGCTTGTCTTGAGTCCTAATTTCGTGTTCTTTTTATCGCTTTTTATTACTTGCAATTTATTTCCATGCACTTTAATTACTTGCAATTTATATTCATGCATTTAATTACTTGTATTCTTTTCTTTGTTCTTTTCTTTTTGTTCTCTTTCGTTCATTTTGTGAATGTTGTAATTATCGTCGTTGTTAAGAATTAATACGATATTGTAAGTTAACATTTCTCTGCTCTTTTCCTTTTCCCGTTATTTTCAATTGAACTCCGCCCAAACCATACGCAAGCGCTCCGTTAGGCACCCTACCCTGACAAGGTAACGGTGATTCCTAACCGCGACCGGTTGCGTTCGGTTTGGCCGGAGGCGAAAGCAAGAGACAAGAACGGAAGGACAAGGGTAAATAAGCCGGATTCCACGAATACCGCGCTTAAATCCCCTAATCCACGTTGTTGCCGATTGCTCGAGCTTCAATTGGTCAACACTCGGCTCAAAGGTTTTGAGTACGGATTTCTTTAGCTTACAATCTCGTATGTTCTTCTTAACAACTTTATACTTGCAAATAAACACATAGGTTAGATCAAACAAACATACAGATTCTTTATTGACTCGTCTAAGACAAGAAGGTAAGATACCACCATCTCCCTGTGGACCGACCCGTGCTCAACCGGCTAGCTGCAAAGCGACACCGTCCTGATCGCGGTTACACTTTAATTCTTTGAACATCCGACACGCCAAAAGCGAAAGCGTGCGATCAAATGGCGCCGTTGCCGGGGAGACGGTAGCGTATTTTCTTTCTTGTTATTCGGGTTAATATTTTTTTTGTATATATTTATATTAAAAAAAAATCTTTTTTTTTTGATCATTTTTGTGGGAAAGAGTGCAGATTTTTGCAAGTTTGCAAACTGCGATTGTGGGGAGCAAAGTGTGCATTCAAGTCAGGGGTGATTACGAAGTACAGTGCCAAAGATCCGGGTAGTTTGAACCGCGCAAGCGAACCTTTCAAGCTTACCGGATTTGATTCACCGGGGGTTTCCTAACCCAAAACTTAACGGTACGTATTTAACTAACACCTTCTTCTCAAATCCGACGCATCCAATATACTATTCTTTGCAGGATTCTTTGCAAGTTCGCTAGAAAACGCTAAAAAATAGAATAACCCGTATTTGTTGCAGCGCCGCGCTTAAACTAAAAAAACGATTTTTTGATTCTTTATATAATTTTTATTGAATTGCGTATTGCATCAATTAATACGGACTTAAGGGCAAGCGAACCCCACAAGATACGGTAAAGGATTTCATCACCTTTTCCGTGGCCCACAAATCACGAATTGAGCATAACGTTTACCCGCACAAATTTAAAAGAAACTAGACTTTAAGCCTTAAGGACTTCGCGCTCACTAGGAGAAGTTAACTGTGTTTAGAACCTCGCTTAACGGTATATTGCTTACGGGGTGTCTAGGAAAGTGTTAACGGCGAAACCGCCAAAAGAGAAAGGGTTATTTAATTAAGGAACTTCGCGAAAGCGTTGGACAACCTCCCCTTATCTCTGCACTTACCTGGCCTCGTGATCAGTGTATCTTGAGCCTGTTTCTCGACACGGTTTTACTTCGACAATTAAGTTCTGGAGCAGGTCTAGTTGACCTAGGTGAACGCTAGAACGATTAGGTGTGTGGTATTTTTGTGTCGTGATTGTTTTTTGTCCATATTCTTTTTTGTGTATACTTCATTCTTTTGTTAATATTTTAAAAAAAAATTAAAAAAAAAATATCACATTCTTTTTTCCCTCCTTTTTTCTACCTTTTCCTCTCTCTCTTCATATCATGGGTACTCCACCTCGCAAAACTCTTGCCGAACTTTGGTACCCATAACCAGACATTACTTCCTACGGTTCTTGTTTTGATCGAACTTCGAACAATCCATCCATGCCAAAAATTTCTTTGAAAGATCGGATAGACGCGTCTAGGACGAACAACTGGACCCCGCAATCTACTTCGTATCAACCATTTCAAACATTCACACCTTCTTGCGTTGATACCCCTTTTGAAAATCCAGTTGTAACCCCAAGACCTATGTCTATTGCTGAACGTATTGAACAATCTCGTAGCCGATCTTTCACTCCTTTCACCACTACAAATTCTTGGGATCAACAATTTCATTCACCTTCTTATCCCAATGTTGATCCCACTCCTGTCCAGCCATTCAATTCCTACCAGTCCTACCCTACTTTTGCACCTTCCCTAGACATTACTTCAGAACCGCCATTTGGGAGTTTTCAGTATCGAAACAACTTTGAATCTTTTACTGAAACCCCTTCACAACCAATGTCTAGTCTAGAACAGTCCTTGGAAGACTTTAGGGTAGCGTCAAGCCAACAGATGATGGATTTGAATGCGTCCATGGCCGCTCTCATGCAACCTAGTGACCCGGTAGCTAGTTTTCAACTAGCTCCAAATTTTTTAATGTATGATGAGGCGGCAGGACAGGCTGTGAATTTGAGTGGAGAGAGTGAGATGTACCCCCTTCCAAATCAAACCTACCCGTCCCAAATTGAATCCCACAACTCCCTTTTTGAAAGTCTATCGAGTATCCCACATGATTTATCAATTGAAGATAGAATGATGAATGAGTTGTGCGACTTCGTAGTGTTTGATTTGCCCGATTGTGAAGGGTCCCTTCCAAGTGAAACCATACCTAATCCTTTTGACCTCTACACCTATATCTTAGAACCAAAATCGATTAATATCCATGCTTTTGATGAGGTGTCAGAGAATTTTGATTTTCACTTGATTGACGATATTGACGCTGGGGATATTTTGGATGATGAACCCGTAGATTTGGCTGAGTTTGTCTCTTCAAATTATCATCCCGAGTCATTAAATGTTTTTCCCGAACCCCATATGCGTCTGGACTTTGAAGAGAAGAGCATGGATGTGCTAAATTTTGAGGAGAATATTGAGGATAGTTTTGAGGATGAACCAGTTTTGCTTGATGAGTCGGATTTTCCAATTCATCCTGTTCCTTCCACTGACTGTGTACACCCTCCTGAACCTTTAACCGATACCCTTCCTCAACCACTTCCTTCCATCCCTTCCATCGTTCCGACCTTGCAAGAACCCGTCTCACTTTCATTTACTGTGTCTGGTTTACCAAGTTCGGCGTACCCATGGCTTCTTACGAATCTTGAGGGATTTGACCCAATTTCTCGACGGGTTAATAGATTAGCACAATCGATTTTTACACATCGCTCATCACAAATTGTGCTAATCTATTCACTCCATTTGCACCCTCAAGTTCGTACTCCACTTCTTTTTCCCTTCCGCCATTCTTCTTCTGATATACCGAGACCGTATCCCGCTTCTATCTCCATACGGTCTCGCGTATTCTCCATTTCTTTTCTCTATGCCTTCTTTGACCGACCACTGCTTTTTCACGATAAGGTCTTTGAATGGTTGGTGTTAACTTTTGGCCTGTGTAAGGCCTTGTATAGCTTGATACTGTTCTTTCCCCCCTAATTCTGAACTTCATCGCTTAACAGTGGAAACACTGTTCTACTTAAGTTTGGGGGGGACATTTTTTTTGTATATATTTTTTGTTTTTCCTTTTTTGTATATAATTTGTTTTTAGGGAGCGCCGGCAATTTTAACCCTCTTGGTATAGCCTGACAGTGAGGGCACTGTCAAGTTTAAGTTTAGGGGTGTGCTCGGTAAGCTTTCTTCTTTCGCATTCATTTGTATATTTTGCATTTGCATACCTTCTAAAAAAACCCCACAAAAATCAAAAATTTTCCAAAAAAATATAAAAACTTTGTCGTCAAGTTAGCTAATAGGGTAACTTAGATCTTTATTCCGAAAGATTAGTTGATATGATAGAAATAACTAAATTCTAGGCTTAGGAATTGAAAACCCTAAAAATAACCCTCATTCTGTTTAAACTTGGTAAGTATACGTCCTTACACTTTTTTTGAGAAATAGGTAATCTTGAGTTCAGTTCTTTAGTTAAAGTCAAGATGAAGGGAAAGTATTGAAGGTTTACTGGAGGATAAGTCTGAAAAATAGTTTCTTTTCTTGAGTTCAAATTTAGAAAGTATATACCCTACAAACTGCACTTACACGCACCTTGAAACTTGGGATAGTAGAGGATACCTAGAAATACTCTTGCCTGAAAGCCTAGTATGAAAGAAAAAACGGTATTTAAAGCTAAACACCAAAAGAGCATATTGAAAAATATATCCGGTCTTGAAAAAAAAAAAAAGAGAAAAAGAAAAAGGAAAAGAAAAAGAAAAAATAGAATAAAGTCAAGACCTGGAAACTGCTATTTACGTTTTAATGTTCACACATTCAGTAATCGGCCGTTAGTGCCTCAAGAAGCATTAATAGTCGCATGAAAGGTGTGTGAGCAAATCCGTCCATTCTTAATGAAAAGAAGTAGTATTAGGTATTAGGGTAAGGGTATTATAGCTTGAATTGAATTCTTGAGTGTAGGGTTGCAAATATACACACACGTAGGGGTATACAATCGATGTTTGGATAAAAGATAGAAATGAAGAATAAGACTTGTGTTTTCTGTAAAGTTGATAAAAATCCCTGATTTGAGGCCTCACTTTAGAAGGAAAACTCAGGAGAACCAATATCTTTCTAAACTTTTTTGGAACGTATATGATATAAAGTTAAATAGATTAGAGGTGTGAAGCATAAGGGTTGGATATTTCTAACTTAGGATGATAGAATTTCTAACGTAAATACTAAACTGTAAGAGTAGAATCGATCGATATTTTAAACGTGTTAGCGCAAGTTAGTATAGCTTAATGGTGAGGCTCTGATACCACTATGCTCTTTCATCAAGGGGTGGCCGGCCTTTTAAGGAGAGGGGGGAGGTGAGTGTAGGAGAGGGGAGGTGATCATAAGGAGAAAATATCAAGAAGAAAATATCTAAGCTTAAACAAAAACCCCATTAATGAACTAATGAATCACCACCCTTAGTCATCATAATCATTAATGGTCCATTAAAGCACTAATGAGTCACTATCCTCATCACCACTTCTAGAAGCATCCACACACATCTCCTCATGACTCACCCAAAAAGATAAATCCGTATTTAACCGAATGTCAAAATACGGCTGATAGAAAACTGGAAACTGGCAACTTCCAAAAGTGATTCTGAAACGAATTTCAGGATAACCCCGTATCAGTATAAATATACCCGCATTTGTATTACGATCGAATACAAATGCAACTGAGATAAAGATATTATATCTACACAGTATAATACTGGGTTCCGGCTTAAACCAAAGCCTACCAGTATTATCTGCCCGAAAAACAACACGTGCGAAAACGCACGTGCTTTTTCCGAACCTTGCCATATCACCAAACGGCCTCTACAACGTTTCGCCCGAACTTGGGAAAGTGTCTGTGGGGAACTCTAATGACTCATCAACACATCGGCACTGGGTATAACCTCTAGCACGTCAGAGGTACAAGCTGTACATAACGGTTTGCCTATGTATTGATTGGAAGGGAAGCTGACAAGCGAACTCATCTATAAACCCTACTGAGCCTGACAGTGGCAATGTATATACAGTCCGGTCCATTCGTCTAAAGAGTATCGCATATCGAGTCTAGGGGGGTGGATAAAGTCAGACCCCTAATAACGCGATAAATCGTGTCGGCATGAAGCCCATCACCACCTGAGAAACTACTGATCCAAATCAGTAATCCTCCACTACCTCGGCCGAGAATTCCTAGTGATGGCCACCCGTGCACTGTGCGACATCAACCCCCAATACCGGGAGAGACGAATCCCCGAGATCCGCTCACTTGCCTCCAATGTGGCTCGGGACTGTACCCAAAAAAGACCTGTTTGCACGACTCCTTTGAGCCGTGGTAGGGTAGAAATCAAGGCACAGTGGGAACTCACACGAGACAAATGACGACCTCAGGTCGATGAACTAACCTGTACACATGTCACCAGGGAATTGCTATCTGACGATATGTATAATACCAACTAGCAGATTCCCGGCGAGTCCTGTCCGGTGTACTCATAACTTAATGAGCACCTGTATACATCTTAGGTGATCAAACTGACACCAGTGGCTTGTGAGACCGGCCACCGCCCCTCGTCGAGGTCTCGACTCTATACACTAGTCTACTCTGGAGTATCGATGCCCTGTCTCGAAAACTCCCACGACTATGGACACTTTAAGGATGTGCTTACAGACCCCAGCTCCCACGTATATGATCGCCATCACACTGCTGGTAGTCAAGCAAGAATCCTATGGGCTCCATCATCATGCAATAGCGAACTAAAGCATATATACGATGATAAAGTCAAACCAGATAGCATACTATCATCTTGAGCAAGACTGTCATATCGGTATAGGTCCTACCTCAATCATTGCAATCACGTACCTGCGATCCAATAATTGACTTTGAGGGCACTATCTCCAACAATCTCCCACTTGCACTCAAAGCTAATTATTGCGATGTCGCATACTCACAGCCCGTGTGATATCGAACACCCAACTCCTCTACTAATCAGTTTCACAAAGCTAGTTTGTAAAACTCTTGTGTTCGAGAAATAGCCTCAGTGAGTGGATCCGCCCTGATGTTTCTTTCTATGTCTCTCTAAATCTCAAGTTCGCGGAGAAAGCCATCTCCCGAATCGAGTAATACCTGTCTTAGAATATGTCTGGATATCTGATGGGACCTAGTTCATAAATGAACTCCAAATCCAAACTTCTTAGACTGTATCGATAACTGAACCTAATCAGTATCCAGCACCATGCCTCCCACAGTATCCTCTTGGACCACCTGTCCAAAATACTGTCCCTCGTCAGAGGGAAAACTATAACTCTGACAATCACTCTGTCATTCATGTCACCTTGGAAGCCTGTAATGATAACCGTCTCCCGAAGGAGGCTGCCGTCATCAAAAACGTAGAACAAACACTTATGTTCTAAAACTGCTTCCTTATATTTCTCCAGGATTGGATTAATACAAACTTATCGCATCTAGTGCAAAAAACAATATCTGGTGTGGTACTTGACATCTCATGATTGACTCAATTGCCTAAGAAAGTGATCTGCCAACCATGCACAGCCCTCTCTGCTTTAGTCTATAAGACACCTTTAGAGAGGGTGACTCCATCACCTGCAGGTACACCACCATGCCAGGAGTCATCTATTCTAAAATACTATTAGAATATTGTCAAAGTACCCATATTGGGAAACTACCCAAATCTAGATCGAAAACCGTAGATCTAGTAACCAGAATGTCAGATATTATATCCATATCCTTTGTGAAGAAACAACTGTGCGACGACCAAAGTACAACCGATCGTAGTATAGGAATTTTACTTCCTACTCTGTGTATGTCATCCAAATACCAGGACATCACACCTTACTACCTTCTTAACAGATCCATCCCCTATTTTGATGAAGTCAAACCCATGACTGTCACATCAAAATTAGATGATCTTATCTCTGCTATATCTGCTCAAGTCTATAAATAGACATAAGCTACTTGCCCACTATGCTTCCGCTGCTCCCACTGACTACGACAACCCTCTGGCAGAATAATATATACGTACACTTCTAAAGCTAGTTTAGAACGACGTATACTTATCCTTTTGCCGGGTCTCATAGTCTGGAACAACAGTAGTGTCAAGTCTGGGTAAACAAGAACCTCCCTGTCACCGTCCTTGAGGCTACCGGAGTACCTCTCGGGTGTCTGAGGTTACCCACCATATCTGCGGAGTGGCTAATGGAATATCAAACCTGATTTGAATATATAGATCCTATTAAATTTTCCGTAATCGTTTGCGGTTCTGGAATCACTTCCAGTTCTACCATACTCCAACTACTGTTTTCTGAAAAAGTCCATTTTAATAAAACCGTGGTGAGTCAAGAACAATATCACTATTGATCTTCCAGATGGTAGAAATGTCAACCCTCGTCAAAGCCAGGGTCAACCCACAAACTGCCATTACAGAAACGTGCCTTGAGTTATCCAGTGTCTGGTTTTAAGCATAAGCTGGACAACTCCCTTTACCTTAACAACGTTAAGATATGAACCATTCTATATCCAATATAGAAACAGAGGCACTAATTTTATTGGAACCAGATTCAAATCATGCAACTGTCTCCAGTGCATAACAATTTAATGGAAAAAGGCTAATCAGCATTACTCAACTTAGGAATCCATCCAATTATGAGTAACCTGAAAGAGAAACGAGTTTCTCAGAACCATTACTATCAACTGAATACCAATCACAAGTATCTACATCTTCGATCTCTTTGAAGAATCCTGATACTTGTGATACCTGGTTCTCTACTTTATTCTTATACCCACAACTTCTCAAAACTTTAGACATTGTATTTCTACGAAACACTTGTCTAAAAACTAGAGAAGTTATAAGTAAACAGAATATAGTACGAGGACCTCCCCTTTGTCCTGATGGACACTGGACAACATACAGTACTCTGTATAAGTCCCCTGAGTTGAATAACTCAAAACATATGCATCGTAGGTTGAAAACTGTACCCAGGCGATTTCCTCAAATATCACCAATTACAACGAATTCCGATATAATGAGGATAAGCACCTAATTCCTAATAACTTACTCCCACTCATCATCTGTAAAACTATATAGATATGAGAATGAAACCTGGTAAATACATACCCTGGAGTAAGTATGTAATCGGGAAAACAGTTTTCTTTTAACAATGCATAGTGAAACTGAAACATGAAAATGTTTCGTAGGGGTATTCTGGTATTGTTAGTAATGCCTCTTCCATAATTCTATTCATGACTGTAACCGTATATTTCTTTGCCATCTCTCTAAATCCCTTTACTTGTCTTTAGTCGTTACCTTCTGTACACCTTCGTTAGGCTAAATGGTTTTCTTCCTTCCCTACCGTTCGGCACCAGCCTATGGTTTGGAAGAAGACTATCCAGTAAGCATAATAGGTGTACCCTCCTAATCCTAGGAGTACTCGCAACTTGAGAGAAGGTGATGATAAAAGACAATCTGAATA
Source organism: Agapanthus africanus (assembly GCA_030015575.1). NCBI lineage: Eukaryota > Viridiplantae > Streptophyta > Magnoliopsida > Asparagales > Amaryllidaceae > Agapanthus > Agapanthus africanus. The sequence goes on from CM057338.1 coordinate 439,442,320, forward strand.
ATACCTTATTCTATTTCTCCCGAACTGGGGAAAAAGCAAAGGTGAAATAGGAGTAGCGATGAAGTACGTAGTTTGGTCGTGAATGATAACAGTCGCAATTTACTTTGCCCTCTTTCTAATCCCTTCACTTTTGTCTTTACATATTACCTTCTGTACACCCTACTTAGGCTATTTGGTTTTCTTCATTCCCTACCTTTCGGCACCAGCCTATGGTTTGGAATAAGACTATCCAATAAGCGTAATAAGTGTACTCTCCTAAACTAAGGAGCCCTCACAACCTGAGAGAAGGTGATAATAAAAGACAACTGAATAAACCAATTCTATTTCTCCTGAACCTGGATCCATCCTCGAAGAAGTCCCTTCGAGTTCGTATATAACCATACGATGGATCTATCCAATGGAAGTGGATATCCGTAGTAATACGGGGTGTTCTGAGAAATGCAAAGGGTAAAAGAAGGAGCTGCAATGACTTATGCAACTTGGACAATCCAAAAAGCCAGTATTTTAAGAAGGTTCGGTAATCTTGGTCACTGAGTCAAAGTCTAGGGTCGGTCAATGGTCACTGCCAAAGAGAGAGAGAGAAAAGAAACACTCTGCGTGCACTCTAACCTAGATCAGAATGGTTATCACTTTATCTAATCAGGAAACCTCCCACTGTTATCTCAAATTCTCCTCCAAACCAGAAAGAAGAATTAGTCGGGATCACCCGAAGAGTAAACCAACTCATCAGTGAGAATCGGGATCCAACTATCATCGCATGATAACTTGATGGAAGCCACTCAAATTATCACACTCCAGAAGGTATGCGCATATCTGGCAAGTTTTATTTTCTTTAAAAACTCCCGATGTAATTTTTGCCTCATGCTCTTATGACCTTGACTTTAGTCAACAAATCATAAGTCACATCTCAAGTTCTACCCGTCATTGTCCAGGTTGATTTGAACCCACCCGTACATACCCTTGACTTTAGTCAACAAGGTAATACGACTGTCCCAAACCAACACATCTATCTATGCAACATACGAATACCCAGCAACTACCAAACACTATGCCTTGACTTTAGTCAACAAACATAGCTTGAATACTACTGACTACCCATAAGAAATGACGGAGGGCTACGGCTGGTTTTTGGCGAAAAACCTTTAACGTAATGAACTTGATTTCGCTGAAGGAACCTGATAGCTTTTTATAAAATATAGTGACGAAAATGTTTTGCTAAAGAGGTCACTCCCGATGAAGGAATCTCGGCTCTTTCCTCGTGGAATGAGGTGCAGGATATTCCAACTGAATACCGCGATGCAAAGCAACTTGTAATCGACTATATTGAAGTTATTACCCTGACGTAAACTTATGCCCAAGGGGTTTTTCCCGGTGAAGGGATATCAGCCCTTGCCTCGTCGAATGAGGTGCGGGATATTCCATCTGAATACCGCTATGCAAAACAAAAGGAAACATCGTTGTAATAACACTTTTAAAATTTGTTCCAACAACATCGAATATAGGTTTGTTTTATCTTTGCATTGATAACAATCAATGCAGTCCCATCAATCAATCACACCAGAAAAGAACGAAAATAAAATGTACGTATATGCCATCCGCATTCGTCACTGGGTCCCGTCATCACCCGTTAGGTTACTTAACTAACGACAGAGCGGGGACTGGACTAGCGCGGATGTAAAACATATACAACATCTAATAGTATATATACCAATATACAATAATCGCTCCAGGCGTGATAATATGCAACATTACAGAAAAGTAATAAGCATCACAGAACAATACAGATAATCTGGGATCCCCGGGTTTCACAGAGCCGCTGCTGAAACCTGACGTTCCCCTGGTCGTGTGGATAGCCTATGCAATGAAACCTAGACCCCTACGGGTGCGGCAAGTTACCCGCCAAAACCTGAAGCGAGGTGGTCCCCACAGCATAGTGAATGGAACACCCGGCACTTCACGGAATCCGGTAAATTGAGCACCCCTCCTTGGGTCAACCTGTACCCCCTACGAGTGCGGCGAATAGTCTGCCAATTCTAGAGTGGGGTCCCTTTACCTCTCAAAGCCATGAGATACGGATCCGTTGGCCTCCAGAACCCGGCTATCCGTGCACTCCTTCGCGGGATAAATCTAGTACAGAAATGAAAAATATACAACGGGTACATTGACCTCGACCCGGTCGTGCCCCAAAAGAATATTATACAACAGGCAGTGACGGCAGTCCACATGTTGGACGCTCGCCCCGCAATATCAAATGTACAAATAAATCCAAACAGCTCTATCATTGCACCCTGCTATCCACCACGACATATCCGCAACAATACAGCACAACACAGAACATCAACGCGAATGTCACGTTCGCAAACCCGTCTAAAAGAACTATAGCAATCAGACGCGGTTTACCGATCAAATGACATTCCCGGTCGGAGATATAATGTAAATACTGCATACTAACAAATTTAAAATTTCGATCGACTAAATTTCCCGAAGTGGGCCCCACGAACAACTGGTGTACAGTAACAAAAACTGGGCCCAAAATATATATAACAAAAACCACAATTTCCCATGTAGAACTCACTGTAGAAATTTAGAGTGCCAATCTCACAATACTGCGGCGGATCCGCGGCCAAACCCATGTTTGCACGGCGGATCCGCGGCGGTTCTGTGGAATTGGGCCACCAAATTTCACCAGTATTCTTAGAAAACCCTGCTCTGTCTTCTGTGATATGCAAAAAAATTTTAGGACATCATTTAAAATCGACAGAAACTGACATGCTTGAAAATTGTGTTTTTGCGAAATCCGTTCGATCGATATTTTAAACGTGTTAGCGCAAGTTAGTATAGCTTAATGGTGAGGCTCTGATACCACTGTAAGTCCACGGTAGCACCCCGGCCGTCTAACAGACGCCAAATGCGGAACAAAAAACTTTTAACGAAACTGGCGCTATCGTGTACCGTAACCCGGATCTGCCATTACAGCTAAACTAACAAATTGCAAAAGGGTAGAAACGTTATACCGAATGATCCGAGTCCTTTGGTCTTCAACCATCATCCCACGCTTGTTGCGGCTGCTACGATCTCCTCGATCTCCAATCTTATCGTCTGGGTGGCACCACGTCGACGGATCTTTAAACGGGCTCCCGCCTCTGAACCGAGGCAACTCGATCGTCAAGTTTGCTAAAAGAGACGACCAAGATGAAGTAGAGAATGAGTAGAACACTTTATCTCGTTATGTCCAGGGTCATGGACGAACGGTTATGGAAGTTGCCTTTTGGATCGGGTGAAATGAGAAAGAGGCTATCTATTTTTCGTGAACCCGAATCTATCATAATCTTTTTCTAGTGAACAACCACCATCAAGTCAGTGAGAAAGAGGGGGAAAGGGGCCGGCCACTTATAGAGGGAGGAGGGTGAGTGTAGGAGAGGGGAGGTGATCATAAGGAGAAAATATCAAGAAGAAAATATCTAAGCTTAAACAAAAACCCCATTAATGAACTAATGAATCACCACCCTTAGTCATCATAATCATTAATGGTCCATTAAAGCACTAATGAGTCACTATCCTCATCACCACTTCTAGAAGCATCCACACACATCTCCTCATGACTCACCCAAAAAGATAAATCCGTATTTAACCGAATGTCAAAATACGGCTGATAGAAAACTGGAAACTGGCAACTTCCAAAAGTGATCCTGAAACGAATTTCAGGATAACCCCGTATCAGTATAAATATACCCGCATTTGTATTACGACCGAATACAAATGCAACTGAGACAAAGATATTATATCTACACAGTATAATACTGGGTTCCGGCTTAAACCAAAGCCTACCAGTATTATCTGCCCGAAAAACAACATGTGCAAAAACGCACGTGCTTTTTCCGAACCTTGCCATATCACCATACGGCCTCTACAACGTTTCGCCCGAACTTGGGAAAGTGTCTGTGGGGAACTCTAATGACTCATCAACACATCGGCACTGGGTATAACCTCTAGCACGTCAGAGGTACAAGCTGTACATAACGGTTTGCCTATGTATTGATTGGAAGGGAAGCTGACAAGCGAACTCATCTATAAACCCTACTGAGCCTGACAGTGACAATGTATATACAGTCCGGTCCATTCGTCTAAAGAGTATCGCATATCGAGTCTAGGGGGGTGGATAAAGTCAGACCCCTAATAACGCGATAAATCGTGTCGGCATGAAGCCCATCACCACCTGAGAAACTACTGATCCAAATCAGTAATCCTCCACTACCTCGGCCGAGAATTCCTAGTGATGGCCACCCGTGCACTGTGCGACATCAACCCCCAATACCGGGAGAGACGAATCCCCGAGATCCGCTCACTTGCCTCCAATGTGGCTCGGGACTGTACCCAAAAAAGACCTGTTTGCACGACTCCTTTGAGCCGTGGTAGGGTAGAAATCAAAGCACAGTGGGAACTCACACGAGACAAATGACGACCTCAGGTCGATGAACTAACCTATACACATGTCACCAGGGAATTGCTATCTGACGATATGTATAATACCAACTAGCAGATTCCCGGCGAGTCCTGTCCGGTGTACTCATAACTCAATGAGCACCTGTATACATCTTAGGTGATCAAACTGACACCAGTGGCTTGTGAGACCGGCCACCGCCCCTCGTCGGGGTCTCGACTGTATACACTAGTCTACTCTGGAGTATCGATGCCCTGTCTCGAAAACTCCCACGACTATGGACACTTTAAGGATGTGCTTACAGACCCCAGCTCCCACGTATATGATCGCCATCACACTGCTGGTAGTCAAGCAAGAATCCTATGGGCTCCATCATCATGCAATAGCGAAATAAAGCATATATATGATGATAAAGTCAAACCAGATAGCATACTATCATCTTGAGCAAGACTGTCATATCGGTATAGGTCCTACCTCAATCATTGCAATCACGTACCTGCGATCCAATAATTGACTTTGAGGGCACTATCTCCAACAATAAACACATAGGTTAGATCAAACAAACATACAGATTCTTTATTGACTCGTCTAAGACAAGAAGGTAAGATACCACCATCTCCCTGTGGACCGACCCGTGCTCAACCGGCTAGCTGCAAAGCGACACCGTCCTGATCGCGGTTACACTTTAATTCTTTGAACATCCGACACGCCAAAAGCGAAAGCGTGCGATCAAATGGCGCCGTTGCCGGGGAGACGGTAGCGTATTTTCTTTCTTGTTATTCGGGTTAATATTTTTTTTGTATATATTTATATTAAAAAAAATCTTTTTTTTTTGATCATTTTTGTGGGCAAGAGTGCAGATTTTTGCAAGTTTGCAAACTGCGATTGTGGGGAGCAAAGTGTGCATTCAAGGCAGGGGTGATTACGAAGTACAGTGCCAAAGATCCGGGTAGTTTGACCCGCGCAAGCGAACCTTTCAAGCTTACCGGATTTGATTCACCGGGGGTTTCCTAACCCAAAACTTAACGGTACGTATTTAACTAACACCTTCTTCTCAAATCCGACGCATCCAATATACTATTCTTTGCAGGATTCTTTGCAAGTTCGCTAGAAAACGCTAAAAAATAGAATAACCCGTATTTGTTGCAGCGCCGCGCTTAAACTAAAAAAACGATTTTTTGATTCTTTATATAATTTTTATTGAATTGCGTATTGCATCAATTAATACGGACTTAAGGGCAAGCGAACCCCACAAGATACGGTAAAGGATTTCATCACCTTTTCCGTGGCCCACAAATCACGAATTGAGCATAACGTTTACCCGCACAAATTTAAAAGAAACTAGACTTTAAGCCTTAAGGACTTCGCGCTCACTAGGAGAAGTTAACTGTGTTTAGAACCTCGCTTAACGGTATATTGCTTACGGGGTGTCTAGGAAAGTGTTAACGGCGAAACCGCCAAAAGAGAAAGGGTTATTTAATTAAGGAACTTCGCGAAAGCGTTGGACAACCTCCCCTTATCTCTGCACTTACCTGGCCTCGTGATCAGTGTATCTTGAGCCTGTTTCTCGACACGGTTTTACTTCGACAATTAAGTTCTGGAGCAGGTCTAGTTGACCTAGGTGAACCCTAGAACGATTAGGTGTGTGGTATTTTTGTGTCGTGATTGTTTTTTGTCCATATTCTTTTTTGTGTATACTTCATTCTTTTGTTAATATTTAAAAAAAAAATTAAAAAAAAAATATCACATTCTTTTTTCCCTCCTTTTTTCTACCTTTTCCTCTCTCTCTTCATATCATGGGTACTCCACCTCGCAAAACTCTTGCCGAACTTTGGTACCCATAACCAGACATTACTTCCTACGGTTCTTATTTTGATCGAACTTCGAACAATCCATCCATGCCAAAAATTTCTTTGAAAGATCGGATAGACGCGTCTAGGACGAACAACTGGACCCCGCAATCCACTTCGTATCAACCATTTCAAACATTCACACCTTCTTGCGTTGATACCCCTTTTGAAAATCCAGTTGTAACCCCAAGACCTATGTCTATTGCTGAACGTATTGAACAATCTCGTAGCCGATCTTTCACTCCTTTCACCACTACAAATTCTTGGGATCAACAATTTCATTCACCTTCTTATCCCAATGTTGATCCCACTCCTGTCCAGCCATTCAATTCCTACCAGTCCTACCCTACTTTTGCACCTTCCCTAGACATTACTTCAGAACCGCCATTTGGGAGTTTTCAGTATCCAAACAACTTTGAATCTTTTACTGAAACCCCTTCACAACCAATGTCTAGTCTAGAACAGTCCTTGGAAGACTTTAGGGTAGCGTCAAGCCAACAGATGATGGATTTGAATGCGTCCATGGCCGCTCTCATGCAACCTAGTGACCCGGTAGCTAGTTTTCAACTAGCTCCAAATTTTTTAATGTATGATGAGGCGGCAGGACAGGCTGTGAATTTGAGTGGAGAGAGTGAGATGTACCCCCTTCCAAATCAAACCTACCCGTCCCAAATTGAATCCCACAACTCCCTTTTTGAAAGTCTATCGAGTATCCCACATGATTTATCAATTGAAGATAGAATGATGAATGAGTTGTGCGACTTCGTAGTGTTTGATTTGCCCGATTGTGAAGGGTCCCTTCCAAGTGAAACCATACCTAATCCTTTTGACCTCTACACCTATATCTTAGAACCAGAATCGATTAATATCCATGTGAGGTGTCAGAGAATTTTGATTTTCACTTGATTGAGGATATTGACGTTGGGGATATTTTGGATGATGAACCCGTAGATTTGGCTGAGTTTGTCTCTTCAAATCATCATCCCGAGTCATTAAATGTTTTTCCCGAACCCCATATGCGTCTGGACTTTGAAGAGAAGAGCATGGATGTGCTAAATTTTGAGGAGAATATTGAGGATAGTTTTGAGGATGAACCAGTTTTGCTTGATGAGTCGGATTTTCCAATTCATCATGTTCCTTCCACTGACTGTTTACACCCTCCTGAACCTTTAACCGATATCCTTCCTCAACCACTTCCCTCCATCCCTTCCATCGTTCCGACCTTGCAAGAACCCATCTCACTTTCATTTACTGTGTCTAGTTTACCAAGTTCGGCGTACCCATGGCTTCTTACGAATCTTGAGGGATTTGACCCAATTTCTCGACGGGTTAATAGATTAGCATAATCGATTTTTACACATCGCTCATCACAAATTGTGCTAATCTATTCACTCCATTTGCACCCTCAAGTTCGTACTCCATTTCTTTTTCCCTTCCGCCATTCTTCTTCTGATATATCGAGACCGTATCCCGCTTCTATCTCCATACGGTCTCGCGTATTCTCCATTTCTTTTCTCTACGCCTTCTTTGACCGACCACTGCTTTTTCACGATAAGATCTTTGAATGGTTGGTGTTAACTTTTGGCCTGTGTAAGGCCTTGTATAGCTTGATACTGTTCTTTCCCCCCTAATTCTGAACTTCATCGCTTAACAGTGGAAACACTGTTCTACTTAAGTTTGGGGGGGACATTTTTTTTGTATATATTTTTTGTTTTTCCTTTTTTGTATATAATTTGTTTTTAGGGAGCGCCGGCAATTTTGACCCTCTTGGTATAGCCTGACAGTGAGGGCACTGTCAAGTTTAAGTTTAGGGGTGTGCTCGGTAAGCTTTCTTCTTTCGCATTCATTTGTATATTTTGCATTTGCATACCTTCTAAAAAAAACCCACAAAAATCAAAAAATTTCCAAAAAAATATAAAAACTTTGTCGTCAAGTTAGCTAATAGGGTAACTTAGATCTTTATTCCGAAAGATTAGTTGATATGATAGAAATAACTAAATTCTAGGCTTAGGAATTGAAAACCCTAAAAATAACCCTCATTCTGTTTAAACTTGGTAAGTATACGTCCTTACAGTTTTTTTGAGAAATAGGTAATCTTGAGTTCAGTTCTTTAGTTAAAGTCAAGATGAAGGGAAAGTATTGAAGCTTTACTGGAGGATAAATCTGAAAAATAGTTTCTTTTCTTGAGTTCAAATTTAGAAAGTATATACCCTACAAACTGCACTTACACGCACCTTGAAACTTGGGATAGTAGAGGATACCTAGAAATACTCTTGCCTGAAAGCCTAGTATGAAAGAAAAAACGGTATTTAAAGCTAAACACCAAAAGAGCATATTGAAAAATATATCCGGTCTTGAAAAAAAAAAAAGAGAAAAAGAAAAAGGAAAAGAAAAAGAAAAAATAGAATAAAGTCAAGACCTGGAAACTGCTATTTACGTTTTAATGTTCACACATTCAGTAATCGGCCGTTAGTGCCTCAAGAAGCATTAATAGTCGCATGAAAGGTGTGTGAGCAAATCCGTCCATCCTTAATGAAAAGAAGTAGTATTAGGTATTAGGGTAAGGGTATTATAGCTTGAATTGAATTCTTGAGTGTAGGGGTGCAAATATACACACACGTAGGGGTATACAATCGATGTTTGGATAAAAGATAGAAATGAAGAATAAGACTTGTGTTTTCTGTAAAGTTGATAAAAATTCCTGATTTGAGGCCTCACTTTAGAAGGAAAACTCAGGAGAACCAACATCTTTCTAAACTTTTTTGGAACGTATATGATCTAAAGTTAAATAGATTAGAGGTGTGAAGCATAAGGGTTGGATATTTCTAACTTAGGATGATAGAATTTCTAACGTAAATACTAAACTGTAAGAGTAGAATCGATGTTAACTTATGACACTAGCTTGACGGGATTTTGTGGGTGTAATCCGCTGAAAACCCTCAGGAGACAACACTCCTCCTACTAGGGACACCTAGAGGTTTAACGGCTTGTTGCACACGCTCAGTGCAATCGCGTTCCCTGCGAAAGTGCGGTTAGGATTTTTATTTTTGTGAATAATTCGTTTTGCTCGGGACGAGCAAAAGTTAAGTTTGGGGGTATTTGTTCATATCAGAATATTGCATTTTATACCGCCCATTCTTACGCTCGTGTGTTTATAGGTAGGTGCTCTTGAGCCGTGTTTGCCACATAATTGCAGATTACAGGTTCTCAGCTCTAAAAGGTGAAAATCATGAAAAAGCACGATAATTCCGGATTACTGCCAACCACAGATGAAACACAGGTCTCTGCTCTTTATCCGTGTTGCCACACACCGGTTTAAGAAGACAAAATGGCAAATCAATGTCGTTTTCATGCACAAGGCTCAATGGCAGCACAAAATCCGAGAAATCTACGCGGAGCTCGAGACAATCATGACAAAAGATCCACTTTCAATCACCTTATGATCATCAGAAATTCTGGAAGAAATGTGGAACGATTATAAGAAACATAATATACCAGAATAAAGGGCAAAACAAACCAGGGAATGCCACAAAATCCCACTGCCCAACACCACTAAAGGGTCGCGGATCCGCGGCCAAAGGGGGGTCTAGGCCGCGGATCCGCGGCCATATAGTCTCCTCTCTGTGTCGTTTTTCATGGGCAGTTTGGTCATTTTATGTAAGGGCAGATTGTTGCCCTAGGTTCTCATTTCCCTGCCTATAAATACAGCAGATCTGAGCCAAGCAAAAGGGGATTCTTTTGTTCCTCTTTCTTTTGTAGTCTTAGTTATTTTTCTTCTTCTTCTTCATTCTTTTTCCATGATAATTGTAGTGAGAGCTTTTTGAGTAGGAGATTAATGAAGATGAGGGTTTTGTATCATTCTCTTGTGTTTCTTCTTCCCCTTGAGATTCTTGCTTTCTCTTGATCATTCAACCTCTTTATTGAGCTTGAATGGTTAAGGGTTAGTTATTGATCTCAAGGGTCGTATTCTTTCATGGAATTAGCACTTCATTTCACATGCGTTCTCTACCCTTCCCTTGATCTTGCAACCTCTTCATTGAGCTTGCAAGTTTAAGGGTTGGCTATTGATCACATGCTTGTCTTGAGTCCTAATTTCGTGTTCTTTTTATCGCTTTTTATTACTTGCAATTTATTTCCATGCACTTTAATTACTTGCAATTTATATTCATGCATTTAATTACTTGTATTCTTTTCTTTGTTCTTTTCTTTTTGTTCTCTTTCGTTCATTTTGTGAATGTTGTAATTATCGTCGTTGTTAAGAATTAATACGATATTGTAAGTTAACATTTCTCTGCTCTTTTCCTTTTCCCGTTATTTTCCATTGAACTCCGCCCAAACCATACGCAAGCGCTCCGTTAGGCACCCTACCCTGATAAGGTAACGGTGATTCCTAACCGCGACCGGTTGCGTTCGGTTTGGCCGGAGGCGAAAGCAAGAGACAAGAACGGAAGGACAAGGGTAAATAAGCCGGATTCCACGAATACCGCGCTTAAATCCCCTAATCCACGTTGTTGCCGATTGCTCGAGCTTCAAATGGTCAAGACTCGGCTCAAAGGTTTTGAGTACGGATTTCTTTAGCTTACAATCTCGTATGTTCTTCTTAACAACTTTATACTTGCAAATAAACACATAGGTTAGATCAAACAAACATACAGATTCTTTATTGACTCATCTAAGACAAGAAGGTAAGATACCACCATCTCCCTGTGGACCGACCCGTGCTCAACCGGCTAGCTGCAAAGCGACACCGTCCTGATCGCGGTTACACTTTAATTCTTTGAACATCCGACACGCCAAAAGCGAAAGCGTGCGATCAGGTGGGTCTATGCCGCGGAATCGTGGTCGGTTAGAAGCTTCAGGTTGCCAAAAAATTTCTGCTGTTCTGTGATCTCAATCCCTCTCTGTTTTGATGTATCTTTTTCTGTTTTGCCTTCTGTGTTGTTTCAGATCCGTCAATCCTGCAAAGATCCATAAAGAAAACCCTTCAAACAATAAAAGATGATAAAAAAAATTTATTTTTGGAATTTTTCAGATTTTTATGAATTTTTTTGATTTTATATTAACCCGAAATTACAAAAAGAAAATTTTACGCCATCCCTGGCAACGGCGCCATTTGATTAAGAGAGGTTTTGTCGATCAAAAATATTTACCACAATCAAGAACGGCGTCGCATGAAGCTAGCCGGTGAATACGGGTCGGTCCACAGGGATGTGTAAATCTCCTTTAAGTTCTTACGAGTTAATTCCAAAAGGTGTTTGGATCTATAAATAAACCTAAAAATTGAAGTTGTATGAGACTAGGATTAGAAACTTGCTAGGATTAGGTCTAAGGAAAATTTGGTAAACAAAGATCTACATCTCTTTCCATTGCCATTAATTAAATCTATCATATTAGTGTTATGGTAAATCTTAACAAAGGGGATTAGGATGATTGGGAAGATTGATTCTTCCTCTAGATCCTTGTCCTTCCTTTCTTAATCTTTACCCTAACCTCCATGAAAAACCTTAAAATCTGGGCCTTTAGACTACGGAATCACCGTTACCTCGAGGGTAGAGTGCCGTAAGGAGCGGAATAAGAAGGTATGCATGGAGTTCTAATTTTCATAAAAGATTGACAAAGAAAAGAGATGAGAGATCTTCGTCTCTCAAATCCTTCCCCATTCCTAACCCTAACAAGCGAGGAAACTACTCGCTCATTGAGGGGATGAAAAAAGACATGATTTTGTTAAAGAGAGAAAACATCGATTGCACGTTAATAAAAACTAAACTAAATTAAACTAAGGCGAGAAAATAAGAGCAGATATGAAAAACTACTACTGCTGCAAGGAAAATAACCTACTTACTGTTGATGCGCTCTAACTTCAAGAAAACAGAATTTTATTCATGAGTAGAGGCATAAAAAAAATACAAGGACTTGGGTTCTATTTATAGGACATAGAAACCCTAGGGCTACAGCTGATTCGCATGTCTACAATTACAAATATACCCTCAGGAAATATTTTTAGAGCCGCCACAGAATTTTGGCAAAATTTTATGCGCATTAGGGCTTCAAACGGCCGCGGAACCGCGGCATGGGCGTGCTTGGGCCGCGGTTCCGCGGCCCTTTGATGAGATCAGATCATCATTTTTCTTGGGCTGCCTTGGTATCTTTTGGGCTTCCTGGTTCTTTATTCTTTTTATCAATTTGGCTTCTGTATTAATTCCAGATCTTCAGTGAACACTTTGCGATGGATCTTTTAACCGTTTTTCTCGCAAATTTGGATCTTGCGTCGCCTTGTTGATGGTGAACCGTTCTTCTGCTGGGCTTTACTAAGATCTTTCTATTTGTTAGTCAAAAATCCTTCTTTTGTGTCGTCTTTTGTGTTTTTCACTGTTTTCGCGCCATGAACCTGTAACCTGTAACATGTAGCAGACATGGGTCAAAAGCACCTGTTTTTATTGTAAAATGCATAAGAATGGGGAATACAAAATGCAATATTATGTTATGAACAGCGTACTATATATATTGTTGCCTTGATTATATTGTACTTGATTTAAACATTAAATCTCTCAATTTGCGTTTTCATCATAGTTTCTATGATTTGCACGACATTGTTGGAGTTTTGATTATTGAGTTTTTCACTTGTTTTCATGCGCACATATTGCGCTATGATATTTTAGCTATTTCGTAACTTCGGAGCCCCGTTGATTCGATTCGATTTACTCAAATGTTATAAGACTTGGGGGGTTTAAATTTAAATTCGGGGACCGAATTTTTTTAAGGGAGAAGACTGTAACATTTTAGAAAATAGAAAATAATATTTTTGGATTTAAATAACAAAATAATAAATATTACGGATATTATACGGGTATGGATTTGAGTTTTCATAGAATGGTATAGTTATATACCTATATTTTTGGAAAATAATTGGAATTTAAAAATGAAATATTATTTATGAAGGCATTCATTTGATTTGGGATTTTAATAAATTAATATATAATTATTTCCATACAAGGTTAATGCTAAACTTAATTAGTATTTCCTAATTATGCCTTAAACCAAGTTTTATTTGCTAAACCATATTTAGTGTGCATGACATGTTGGGTGCATGTTAACACTTTCCATACAAGGTTAATGCTAAACTTAATTAGTATTTCCGGACTTGATTTCAATAGCATTGCGACTGTGTATTATTGTAGATACCTTCGCGTGGATTCCGAGGCGACGGAGTATGGCGTCATCGACTTCGGCAAGCAAGGATCAAGATGAGTAGATCTATATCTATGGGGAAAGTCGGGTGAATGGCGTATAGCACCCCCGCAAGTTTTGATGGAAACCGATATGTAGAATATGGTTAAGGAAACCTAGATTAGAAAACTATGGATATGATTAAAGAGATAGCTAGAGATGATAAGTGAACGTGAATCACGACACATAGATAAGTAGTGCACGAGAATAAGTAGGAGATTTAGAGTAGCATAAAACGAGATTAATAAGGTAGAATGTATATATAAAATTGACTTGATGTAAGATGACTTAATGTGATGAAAGGAATATACGATGTGATCTGATGACTTGATTGATATGTCAGTATACGGATGCGAGTCGATAAGAGATGATTGATACCTTTGCCAGTCCCCTGATATGAGATTGTTATGGATGTGACCTGGGATATAAGCATATAGATATATATAAAATGTTGTGAATCATGAGTGATATGCCGTACGAGACCTTAGGTCCATACCCTTATTGTCATATAGGTTGATAGAATCCCTAATCGTTTAATACCGCCGTACGATGGATTACCGTACGTGATGAGTTTGACTTGATGATTGATCCATACCCTTGACTAGAGGATGTCGTACGATGTATTATACCATACGTGATGTTGTGAGGCTGGATGTCGATTGATAGATTTTTCGACTCGGGCATGTTATAGATATTGATAAATCCTGTCTATACTGCTTAGCTCAGCCTTTAAACAGATGATAGCATTACGCTTATGATGCACCTTATGCTATGTCCATGATATTATCATTTCATTACATACACCTGTGCTAGTACACCTACACAATTATCGATGATGCATATGTTACACTTACACAGATTGCCGGCTCACACACTTCATCAGATAACTGCCGTCACTTACACAATAGAATTGTTACATCATGCTATGCTACGATATAATTGCTATATTCACATCACCATACCATGTCGCATGATATACTTAATATGCTCACATTTCTGTTATATGTATGCTCATCATGCTTTATGATTATACGCATTGAGATTTGCTGATTCCATGAGATTCTGGATTTGAGAACCGTGGTCAAATTTCAAAAGAAATTATGTATTGTTTTAAAAACTCGGTTTCTCTTGATATGGTATTTTGAGACGTCCACTATGTGTTTTCTCGGTTCTGAGATTGGCATGTGAAACCCGATTCGAGAAGCGATAGGCACCGTCTGCGAGTACATGGTGGACCCGGTGAGGTACCCCGGGCCAAGAAGACTCTTATAGAAAGGCGGTGAGCCCAGCGGAGGGACGACTACCTACCGGTGATAGTATAGAGCCTGACGGATATCCGAAGGATACCGTTTGGGAGTTATGACATAAGATATATTGCGGGCCGATCTGAGGATGCGGCGCCTGAGATATAAGGATTTACGTGTCGATGCTGGACACGGGTTTCATGATGTTTCAAGTGTCGGTGTTGGACACTCAGGTTCCATGATTTGATATGTCATTGATGGACACACATTCTTTGATATCCTCATATATTTACATGCATATGCTTTTATGATGTTTCGAGTGGACGAGATCCGCATGAATACAGGCATTGATTATATTGTTGGATGTTATCCACATGCATACAGGCATTGATTATTATATTGTTGGCATATATACAGATACGGTCACCCTAGATATCATAGTATTACCTTTATGATATAGTTGACCTAGGAATCGTTGTTTATTCGATTTCTACCTGATAATGTTTTTCTACTCACGGGTTGGCAACTCATCCCCATTGTGCCACTGTTCTTGCAGGTTGATCGCATGGATCAGTAGTGGCATCGCTGGCACATAGTTGCATTTGGGTGTTTTGCTTTCGGTAGGTGGTACATGTGGATCGTACCCCTCTTGTATTTATTATTCCTGTTGTATCTAGTTAACTCCATCAAATCAGAAACTAGTATTTGTATAATTAGTAAGACCTAGACAGACTTGTGGTTGCGAGACTTAGAGCGAGGGTTTATGTTCGCTACTTGTGGTTGGATGTCTTGCTTTACATTTCCTTTTGTGTTGATCTTCGCTACTTGTGATTCCGCCGATTGGCGAAGAGCTAGCTTCCGCTTGGGGATGACTTTTATATTATTATGTATTTGTGGTTTTGGATCAAAATATACAAAGGAGGTGCTGCCCAAATTTTTTAATAAGACGAAACATGTTTTTCAACTAGTAAAATAAACTTGCATTTTTCAAGTTCCCTTTTCTATGCATTTAAGAAAACATTTGATTTCAGCATACCTTTATTTCAAAACTTCACCTCTTTTATTTTCTTTAAAAGGTTTAGATTTCTGGCTTTCGGCTTACTTGAATTACGTTACGCCTTTAGACGTTGCGTGATTTAAGTGCCGGCCACAAGCTAAATTTCGGGTCGTGACAAAGGGTAAGAAGAGAAGACCTCCACAAAGCCGATAGGTGGTATCAGTAAGGTAGAAGGAAATGACAGGGCAAAAGTTTCGGGGCTAACAGTAGGGAAGGAAAGATGTTCCTATTATCATAAGAAAGGGCATCGGCAGAAGGAATCCAGGGCTTAGAAAGCCAGAATCCAGGATCTGAAGAATGTTGTGGCTTCGACTTCGGGTGTGTTTGTAATTAACTCTACTTCCTGGGTACTAGATACCGAATCAAGATCTCATATCTGTAATTCATTACAGGCTTTGAGAAACCATAAATTTATTAAGGCAGGTGATATGACTCTCAGGGTTGCTTATAGAATGAGCGTGAACGCTGAATCCGTAGGGGAATGTCACCTAGGATTGACAAGTGGGCAGATATTGATTTTTCGTAACTTTTTGTGTGTACCTAGTCAAGCTTGTAAGCGATATGGTCCACATCCACCTAAATAAAAGTTTGATTAGGTCAGGTACACTAGAGGACGGTATATACGTGTTAAATCAAGCTCAGGTTTTCAACGTCCAGAACACACTTAAAAGAAAGTCTCCAGAATTAAATAAGGCTTTCTTATGGCATTGTATACTGGGTCACATCAATGAAACACAGTTGACGAAGTTACATATAGAGCGGTATTTGGATCCGTTCGAATATCAGTCTTATGTAACTTGTCAATCTTGTCTCATAAGAAAGATGACAAAGACTCCGTTCACTGGACACGGAGTAAGAGCGAGCGAGCTCTTAGGATTCATACACAACGACGTGTGTGGTCCAATGTATACACATGCACGAAGTGGTTATTCCTAATTCATTACTTTTACGAATGATTTCTTTAAGTATGGACATATTTTCTTGTTGAAACATAAATCCGAGGCCTTTGAGAAATTCGAGGAATATAAGAATGAAGTGGAAAAACAAACAGGAAAAAGTATCAAGATACTGAGATATGATTGATGTGGTGAATAATTAAGTGCCGAGTTCCTGGGTTTCCTAAAAGAAAATGGAATTCTTTCTCAGCTTACTCCTCCATACACACCACAACACAACGGTGTATCGGAAAGGCGGAATCGAACCCTATTGGATATGGTTCGTTCCATGATGAGTAACGCTGAGTTACCGCGATCCTTCGGGGGTTATGCACTGGAATCAGCTACATATCTTTTGAACAGTGTTCCTACCAAGATTGTGCCTACCACACTATATCAGATGTGGAGTGGGAAGAAACCCTATATTCAGTATCAGAAGATATAGGGATGTCCAGCTTTTGTCAAAAAGCAGTATGCGGACAAGCTCGAGGCACGCTCGGTACTGTGTAGATTTGTGGGATACCCAAAGAACTCCAGAGGGTATCTTTTCTATTACGCAGAGGAACAAAAGGTTTTTTATTTCTCGTCATGCCCACTTTTTAGAAAATCAATTTTAGAAAAAGAAACTAGTGGGAGCGCAATAGAGCTGGAAGAAATTCCAGAACCACAAACTATTACTGAAAGTATGGTAGAACCAGAGGTTTCAGAAGAACCGGATATCCCTGCGCCACTCCGCAGGACTAGTAGGCAGTCTCATCCGCCTGAGAGATGCTGTGGTTTTCATAGACGGGGATAGAGAGGATTGCATCATTAACAATGATGAGCCAACTAGCTTCCAGCAAGCCATTCAGAGCGGTGACTCGGTAAAATGGCTGGATGCAATGCGGACCGAGATGGAGTCCATGTACACCAACAAAGTATGCACTTTGAACATTTCTCCAGAATGGGTAAAACCCGTAGGCTACAAATAGATCTTCAGAAAGAAGATTGGTGTAGATGGACAGGTTGAAACCTATAAGGCTAGACATGTTGCAAAAGGTTTTCGTCAAAGACCTGGTTTGGACTATGATGAAACCTTTTCTCCGGTGGCTATGCTCAAATCCATTCGGATCCTTCTTGCTATTGCTTCCTTCCAAGATTATGAGATCCGACAGATGGACGTAAAGACGGTTTTTCTAAATGATAATTTGGAAGAGTACGTCGATATGGATCAGCCAGAGGGTTTCAATCAGAGTGGGAGCAGCGGGAAAGTGTGCAAGTTGCTTAAGTTCATTTATGGACTAAAGCAGGCATCGCGGAGGAACATATGAGACGGTCAAAGAATTCGACTTTATCAAAAATCCAAATGAACCATGCATTTATAGTAAGATTGTAGCAAGAACTGTTGTAGTCCTCGTCTTGTACGTGGATGACATTCTCTTGATAGAAAATGACATTCCTATGCTACAATCAGTCAAAGGATTCTTGTCACAGAGGTTCTCCAAGAAAGACCTGGGTGATGCCAACTACATTCTGGGGATCCAGATCTATCGTGATAGATCAAAGAGGATGGCGGGACATTAACAGTCAAGGTAAATCAATACCATACTAAAAATATTTAGTATAGAAGATTCAAAGCATGGCAGTCTACCGGCTTGTTACGGAATCACCATCTCCAAAGAGATGTCTCCCAAGACTGATTTGGAAGGGGCTCGCATGTCGATTATACCCTACGCTTTTACGGTAGGCTCTATAATGTATGCAATGTTGTGTACCAGATCAGGTGTTTCTTACACAGTCAGGGTGGTAAGCCGATATCAGTCAAACCCAGGGGAGAAGCACTGGATAGTAGTAAAGAACATTCTCAAGTACCTGAGAAGGACTAAGGAGATGTTCTTGGTGTATGGCGGAAAAGACCTCCAGATCGAGGCCTTTGCTGACTCCAGCTTCCAGAGTGATAAGGATGACTCCAAGTCCATGTCGGGCTATGTCTTTACGCTCAATGATAGGGCGGTCTGTTGGAAGAGCTCCAAGCAGGACACCTTTGCAAACTCGACGATGGAAACGTAGTATTTCGCTGCATGAGACGCCGCAAAAGAGACAGTCTGGATGAGGAAGTTCTTAACTGAACTTCAGGTGGTTCCTTCTATTGTTGATCCAATACTTTAGTATTGTGACAACAAACGGCGCTATAGCTTTTGGGAAGGAACCCAGGTCCCATCATAGATCCAGATATATCTTGAGGCGGTACAACCTGATTAGGGAGATCGTGGATTTTCGGGAGATCGAGGTGAGGATAGTAGATACGGAGAACGACACTGCAGATCCACTCACAGAGGCCATCCCTCAGACACAGTTCGAGAGGCTATTCAAGATCTTAGGTCTGCGATATGCCAATACATGGCCTTAGTGCAAGTAAGAGATTTTAGTGATATATGCCCTAGAGGCCATTATTGTATCATACTGGTTTGTATATTACTTAATGGAAGCTTGGGATATTCACAGTTGTAGTAACAGTCTTGCTCAAAATGGTAGTATGCTACCTGGTTTGTTTCTACCTCAATATGTGCATGTGTTTCTTTTAGCATATCGCTTATACATATTGGTAGAGCCCTTAGGATCTTTGCTTGATTACCAGCGTTGTGATGGCAGTCACATGAGTGGGAGCTGGGTAGTCTATAAGCACATCCTTATACAGGTCCTTAGTCATAGGATTATCGAGACAGGGCATCGATACTCCAGAGTAGACTAGTGTATACGTTTCTCATCCGAAAAGGGGAGATGGTCTGTCCCATAACCATTAGTATGTGGTACTGGAGATAGTATGCAGGTGCTCATTGGGTTATGAGTACACTGGACATGACTCGTCGGGACTGCTGGTGGGTATTATACCTATCGTTGGGTAGCAGTTCTTATTTGACATGAGTACAGTTTAGTCAGTCGACTTGACACTGCTACTTCTCCTCGAGTGTGTTCCCACTGTACTTTGATTACGACCCTACCACGGCTCAAAGGATGTTAGTTATATGTATGCCCTAGAGGCCATTACTGTACATACGATGTATATTGTAGTGGATACTTGGACATATATAGGGAGGACTTTCTTGCTCGACATGATAGTACGCTATCTGGTTGCTCTTTATCTTAACATGTACTCTGATTGTCTCTATGTTACATGTTGATAAAGCCCTTAGGATATGTACTCGACTACTGGGACTATGATGAGATCATACTAGTGGGGCTACGGTAGTCAACGAGTACATCCTATAACTGTTCCTAGTCGAGGGTGTATCGAGACAGGGCATCGATGCACCAGAGTAGACTAGCGTATACGCATCTTGACCCATATGATGGGCGATGGATGTGTTGGCTATAGTGCCCTCAAGGCAATTATCATAGTCGCGGACTTGTGATTATGATGATTGAGTGAGGACCTATACCGATAAAACAGTCTTACTCAAGATGATAGTATGCTATCTGGTTTATCTTTATCATCATATACATGTTGATAGAGCCCATAGGATTCTTGCTTGACTGCCAGCATTGTGATGGCGATCACATACGTGGGAGCTGGGGGGTCTATAAGCACATCCTTAAATGTCCCTAGTCATAGGAGTATCGAGACCGGGCATCGATACTCCAGTGTAGACTAGTGTATACTGATCGAGACCCCGACGAGGGGCGGTGGCCAGGTCTCACAAGCCATTGGTGTTAGTTTATTCACCTAAGATAGTATACAGGTGCTCATTGGGTTATGAGTACACTGGACGGACTCGCCGGGAACCTGCTAGTTGGTATTATACCTATTGTCAGATAGCAGTTCCCAGATGACATGTGTACAGGTTAGTCTGTCGACCTGAGATCGTTATTTGTCTCGTGTGAGTTCCCACTGTGCTTTGATTACTACCCTACCACGGCTCAAAGGAGTCGTGCAAACAGGTTTTAGTTGGGTACAGTCCCGAGCCACATGGAGGCAGTGATCGGATCGTCGGGGATTCTTCTCTCCCGGTATTGGGGGTTGATGTCGCGTTGTGTACGGATGGCCATCACCACAAATCCGTGGCCACGGTGGACGAGAATTACCGATCCAGGATCGATAGTTTCTCAGGTGGTGATGGGTTTCATACCGGTACTAAATATCGCGTTGTTGGGGGCCTGACTTTATCCATCCCCCTAGACTCGATATGCGATACTCTTAGACGAACAGACCGGACTGTACGGATATTGTCACTGACAGGCTCAGTAGGGGTTCAGGATGAGTTTGCTCGTCGGCCTCCCTTTCGCTCAATACCTGGGCAGCCGTTACGTACAGCTAGTGCCGCTGACGTGCTTGTGGTTAAACCCACTGCCAGCGTATTGACGAGTCTTTAGAGTCCCACACAGAGGGTTTTCACGGTTCAGGCGATATGGTGTACATGTTGTATGTTGATGCATACGGGTGTCCGATTAAATATGTGCACTTGCTGCGCAGATTTTAATTGGACGGTTGATAATACTAGCGGCTTAGGATTAAGCCAGTTTATTAAATCAGGTTTTGATTTAATAATTGATATATGTATTTGAATATATGTATTCTAGTATTATTGTTCACTATTCGTTTTCTCTCTCGGCTATTCGTATTTTGGTACGAATACGCGTATATGTATTTCGATACATGTACCGGGAAGTATTCCGTATTTTATACGGAATAGCTTCTAGAAGATGCCACCTCATTTATATGTTTTTCTATTTATGGAAATTCATTTGTTTTCTAAATGAGGTGGAAATGGAGGTATGGCATGAACATGGAACATAGCATGGTTCAAAGTATGGTTTTCATTATTTTATTGCAATAATGGGAAAAGAAAATGATTTTTGTTGATTGGAGAGAGAGAGAGGTGGCCGGCCATTTTTTGATGGGGGTTCATTTCATGGTTAAAATGATTAATTACAAGCTAGCTCTCTCACTCACTTTATCATTCACACAAAGAAACATAGCCATTTTCTCATGCTCATGCCAAAAGCTTCACCACCTTCATTCATCTTCCATGGATGCTCTCTTGAGCTCAAGGGATGAGAGAAAATCATAGTGACACACTAGTACACACCCACTCTCCATCGCTAGCGACTTTGGAGCGTCGGTTACCTCGTTTGTCGAGGTTGGAGCTTGCGCCGTTTCCCTCGGGTGGATCATCGGAGACGAAGGAAGACCGGCAATCAAACGACATCAAGGAATCGCTAGGAGCTTGGAATGAAGACCGAAGGACTCGGATCATCTCGGTATAAAGATTCTAACTCTTAGTTAGCTCGCTAGTATAGGGTCTATGGTCGATCCGGGAATCGGGTACCGGTAGCGCCGGTTTAGAAAATTTTCGTTCCGCATTTTGGCCGCGTTTCGACGGCCGGGGCACTGACGGGACCCTTCATGGTATCAGAACCACCCTTTAAACCCCCTACTAGCTTAGTTAGACGTGCTTAAAAGATCGATCGACGGATTTTACCGAAATCACGATTTGATTTATGCAGTTGCTGTCGATTTTTAAATGTGGTCAAAAAATTATTTCACACATCTTAAAAATCCGTGCAGGAAATTTTAAGGATACTGGAAAAATTTGAGCCCCTGAAGCCTCTAAAGCGCCGCGGAACTGCCGCACTAACCCCCATTTGGCGGCGGATCCACGGCCGTTTAGTGGCGACGGGCTTCCAAATTTTTACTGTAGCCCAGAGACTTGGAATTGTGATTTTTTTTGATATTCTTTTTTGGCCCAGGTTTCTGTGAAGTATTGTTTTACTATTGGGGCCAATTTGGAACTTTGTCGATCGATATTTAAGTGTGCGTTTATCAGTACTTACATTTCTATCTGCGACCGTGAATGTCATTTGATCGGTAAACTCGTCTAATTGCTTAATGTCTTTTAGACGGGTTTGCGAACGTGACATTCACGTTGATGTTCTGTAATGTGCTGTGATGTTGGTTGGATCGTCATGGTGGATAGCAATGGTGCAATGATAGTACAGTTTCATTTCATTTGTACATTTGATATTGCGGGGTGAGCGTCCGACATGTGGACTGCCGTCACTGCCAGTTTGTATATTATTCTTTTGGGGCACGACCGGGCTGAGGTCGATGTCACCCTTGTATATTATTTTATTTTCTGTACTAGGATTACCCCACGGTGGGGTGCATGAATAGCCGAATTCTAGAGGGCAACTGGTCCGCATCTCATAGCGTTGGGACGGAGGGGACCTTAGTCTAGAATTGGCGGGCTATTCGCCGCACTCGTAGGGGGTATAGGTGACCCAGGAGGGGTGCTCAAGTTACCGGATTCCGTGAAGTGCTGGGTAGTCCATTCACGTTGCTGAAGGGGGCTGCCTCACTCTGGTTTTGGTAGGTAACTTGCCGCGCTCGTAGGGGTCTAGGTTTCATTGCACATGCTATCCACACGACAGGGAACGTCGGGTCTCACTTGCGGCTCAAGTGAAACCCGGGGCTCCAGATTATCCACCATTCTGTATTGCTTCTGTGATGTTTCTGTGATGTTGCTTTATATCATGCCTGTGAAGAATATTATATATATATATTTATATATACTAGTAGATGTTGTATATGTTTTGCACCCGCGCTAGTCCAGTCCCCGCTCTGTCGTTAGTTAAGTAACCTAACGGGTGATGACGGGACCCAGTGGCGAATGCGGGTGGCATATATGTACATTTTATTTCCGTTCTTTTCTGGTATGATTAATTGATGGGACTGCATTGATTCTTATCAATGCAAGGATAAAACAAACCTATTTATATGATGTTGTTGGAACCAAGTTTTTTAAAAAACTGACATTGCAGATGTACACTTTTGCTTTGCATCGTGGTATTCATTTGGAATATCCTGCATCTCATTCGACGAGGCAAGGGCCGAGATCCCTTCATCGGGAGTGACCCCTTGGGTAAAAGTTTGCGTCAACGTAATAACTTTACTATAGTCGTTTCCTTTTGCTTTGCGTCATGGTATTCATTTGGAATATCCTGCACTTCATTCTACGGGGAAAGAGCCGAAACCCCTTCACCGAGAGTGACCTCTTTAGCAAAAGTTTTCGCCACTATATATTTATAAAACCACTTGGATTCCTTCAACGATATCAAGTTCATTACGTTAAAGGTTTTTCGCCAAAAACCAGCCGTAGCCCTCCGTCATTTCGGATAAATAGTGCATAGTATTCGTGCGGTGTTTGTTGGCCAAAGTCAAGACATCGTGTGCAGTAGCTGTGTATTGCTTCTCCGTTGCATGGATATGCATTGGTTTAGGACAGTCGTACCACTTTGTTGGCCAAAGTCAAGGGTGTGTGCTGGTGGGTCTAAATCAATCAGGATAATGACGGGTAGAACTTGACTTGCGGGTTATGATTTGTTGGCCAAAGTCAAGGTCATAAACCGCTTGGGGTAAAATCATATCGGGGGTTTCAAACATACAGGAAACTTGCCAGTCTTGCGCATACCTTCTGGAGTGTGGTGACTTGAGTGGCTTCCATCAAGTTATCATGCGAGGATAGTTGGATCCCGATTCCCACTGATGAGTAGGATTACTCCTCGGGTGATTCCGACTAATTCTCCTTTTAGGTTTGGAGGAGAATTCGAGGAAACAGTGGGAGCCATCCAGATTAGATAAAATGATCAACCATTCTGATCTAGGTTAGAGTGCACGCTGAGTGTTTCTTTTCTCTCTCTCTGGCTGCGACTATGACCGGACCTTTGACTAAAACTCATGAAACCAAGTTAACCGAACCTTCTTAAAACACTTTGGATTTTGGAATGTCACGGTGTCGCATACATCATTGCCACTTCTATATCACCTTTTCATTTCTCCAGAACACCCCGTATTACTACGAACGTCCACTTCCATTGGATAAATTCATCGTATGGTTATATACGAACTCGAAGGAACTTTTTCGAGGATGGATTCTGGTTCTGGAGAGATTGAATAGGTTTATTCGGTTGTCTTTTCTCTTCACCTTCTCTCAGGTTGTGAGGGCTCCTAGGATTAGGAGAGGGTACACCTATTGAGCTTATTGGATAGTCTTCTTCCAAACCATAGGCAGGTGCCGAACGGTAGGGAAGGAAGAAAACCAATTAAGCTTAAGTGTAGTGTACAGAAGGTAATAAATAAAGACATGTAAAGGTATTAGAACAATGGCAAAAGAAATACGATCACCATCATTCACGACAAAGACCGGGTATACCCCTGCCACTCCTACATCCACTTTTCTTTTCTCCAGAACACCCCGTATTATTACGAACATCCACTTCCATTGGATAAATCCATCGTATGGTTATATACGAACTCGAAAGAATTTTTTCGAGGATGGATTCTGGTTCTGGAGAGATTGAATAGGATTATTCAGATGTCTTTTCCCATTACCTTCTCTCAGGTTGCGAGGGCTCCTAGGATTAGGAGAGTACACCTATTTTTCTTATTGGATAGTCTTCTTCCAAACCTTAGGCTGGTGCCGAAGGGTAGGGAATGAAGAAAACCAATTAGCGTAAAGAAGGTGTACAGAAGATAATAAGTAAAGACATAATAAATGAATTGGAGTGAGGGCAGGTAAGTATATGGTTACTGTCATGAATCAGGATAATGAAAGAGGCGTTACTAGGAATACCGGGTTAACCCTTTTGAAACATTTTCATGTTTCAGTTTCACTGTGCGGTGTTAATTAATAACTGTTTTCCCAGTTGGAATCTAACTCCAGGGTATGTATTTACCAGATCAGTTTCTCACATCTGTATGATATTATAGATGCTGAGTGGGAGTAAGATATTGGGAATTGGGTGATTAGATCCTCATTATATCGGAATTCGTTGTAATTAGTGATATTTGAGGAAATCATCTGGATTTTGCCGGATGGCAAATATTTGGTTATGAATATCCGTTGTTATGCACCAATTTCAAACTGATATATCTGTACATTTATTTTATAAAGTGAGATATAACTTTTTGATATTTTGTCTATGGCATTTACCTATATCAGTTGGTGATTAGGTAAGGTGCATTCAACAGCGGTGTAATTCTTCTTAACCATAGTACAGTTTTTCAACCTACAACGTACAGAGTTTGAGTTATTGAACTCAGTGGACTTGTACAAAGTATTGTATGTTGTCCAGTGTCGATTACGACAATGGGGTAGGTACTCATACTATATTCTGTTTACTTATGACTTCTCCAGTTCTGGACAAGTATTTCGTTGAAATGCATGGTCCAGATTTTGAGAAGTTATAGGTATAAGAATAAAGTAAAGAACCATTTGTTGGAAGTATCAGGATTCCTCGATGAAGTCGAAGATGTAGATACTTGTGTTTGGTATTCCGCTGATAGTAATGGTTTTGAGAACTTGCTTCTCTTTCGGGTTACTCATATGTGGATGTACTCCTAGATGAGTAATGTTGATTGTCCTATTTCCATTTGGTTCATATGCACTGGAGACAGCTGCATAATTTTGAATCTAGTTCAAATTAGATTAGTGCTTTTGTTTCTATATTAGGTATATATAGAATCAATTTATATCTTAACGATGTTAAGGTATAGGGAGTTGTTCGGCTGATGCTTAAAACCAGAATCCGGATAAACTCAAAGCACGTTTCAGTAATGGCTGTTTGTGGGTTATCCCTGGCTTTGACAAGGGATAATTTTCTACCATCAGGAAGATCAATATTTATATTGTTCTTGACTCGCCGCTGTTTTAATAAAATGGACTTTTTTAGAAAACACAAGTGGGAGTATGGTAGAACAGGAAGTTATTCCAGAACTACAAACGATTACTGGAAATTTAATAGAAAGGATTCAATTGGATGTGATGTTCCATTAGCCACTCCGCAGATTTTGGTGGGTAACCTCAGGCACCCGAGAGGTACTTCGGTCTTCTCAGAGACGGTGACAGGGAGGTTCTTGTTTACCCAGACTTGCCATTGTTGTTTTTCTGGACTATAAGACCCGGCAGGAGGATGAGTATAGCATCGTTCTAAACTAGCTTTAGAACTGCACGTGTATATGACTCTGCCAGAGGGTTGTTGTAGTCAGTGGGAGCAGCGGAAGCATAGCAGGCAAGTAGCTTATGTCTATTCATCGACTAAAACAGCTATAGCGGAAATAGATCATCTAATTTTGATGAGACGGTCATAAGTCTTGACTTCATCAGAATAGGAGATGGATCTGATAAGAAGGTAATAGGGTGTGATGTCCGAGGATTCGGGATGACATGCACTTGATAGGAAGAGATATTCCTATACTACGATCGGTTGTACTTTGGTTGTCACAAAGTTGTTTCTCCACATAGGATATGGATATAATATCAGGTTTTCTGGTCACTAGACCTATGGTTTTAGATCTAGATTTAGGAAGTATCCTAATCTGGGTACTTTGACATTAAATGGACGACTCCTGGCATGGTGGTGTACCTGCAGGTGATGGAGTCACCCTCTCTAAAGGTGTCTTACAGACTAAAGGGGAGAGGGATCTGCATGATTAGCATATCACTTGCTTAGGCAATTGAGTTAATCATGAAATGTCAAGTACCACACCAGATATTGTTTTTGTACTAGATGCAATAAGCAGATATATCAATACAATTGTGGAGAAACATTGGGAAGCAGTTTATGAACATAAATGGATGTTCTCGAGAAATGATTACGGCAGCCTCCTTCAGGAGACGGTTATCATTTCAGGCTTCTAAGGTGACCTGGATGACAGAGTGATTGTCAGAGTTATAGTTTTCCCTCTTTTGAGGGACAGTTTGTTGGACAGGTGGTCCAAGCGGATACTGAGGAAAGGCATGGCGCGGGATACTGATTAAATTCAGTGGACAATACAGTCTAAGTAGTTTGCTGGATTTGGAGTTCATTTGTGAACTGGGTCCCATCAGATAACCAGACAAATTCTAAGACAAGTATTGCTCATTTCGGGAGATATTTTTCTCCGCGAAGTTGAGATTAAGAGAGATACAGAAAGAAACATTAGAGCGGATCCACTCACTGAAGCTATTTCTCGAACGCAATCATTTTCGCAAACAGGCTTTGCGAAACTGATTAGTAGAGAAGTTGGGTGTTCGGTACCACACGGGCTGTGAGTATACGACATCGCAATAATTTGCCTTAAGTGCAAGTGGGAGATTGTTGGCTATAGTGCCCTCAAGGCAATTATCATAGTCGCGTACTTGTGATTATGATGATTGAGTGAGGACCTATACCGATAAAACAGTCTTACTCAAGATGATAGTATGCTATCTGGTATGTCTTTATCATCATATACATGTTGATAGAGCCCATAGGATTCTTGCTTGACTGCTAGCATTATGATAGCGATCACATACGTGGGAGCTGGGGGGTCTATAAGCATATCCTTAAATGTCCCTAGTCGTAGGAGTATCGAGACCGAGCATCGATACTCCAGTGTAGACTAGTGTATACTGATCGAGACCCCGACGAGGGGCGGTGGCCGGGTCTCACAAGCCATTGGTGTTAGTTTATTCACCTAAGATAGTATACAGGTGCTCATTGGGTTATGAGTACACTGGACGGACCGCCGGGAACCTGCTAGTTGGTATTATACCTATTGTCAGATAGCAGTTCCCAGGTGACATGTGTACAGGTTAGTCTATCGACCTGAGATCGTCATTTGTCTTGTGTGAGTTCCCACTGTGCTTTGATTACTACCCTACCACGGCTCAAAGGAGTCATGCAAACAGGTTTTCGTTGGGTACAGTCCCGAGCCACATGGAGGCAGTGATCGAATCGTCGGGGATTCTTCTCTCCCGGTATTGGGGGTTGATGTCGCGTTGTGTACGGATGGCCATCACCATAAATCCGTGGCCACGGTGGACGAGAATTACCGATCCAGGATCGATAGTTTCTCAGGTGGTGATGGGTTTCATACCGGCACTAAATATCGCGTTGTTGGGGGTCTGACTTTATCCACCCCTCTAGACTCGATATGCGATACTCTTAGACGAACAGACCGGACTGTACGGATATTGTCACTGACAGGCTCAGTAGGGGTTCAGGATGAGTTTGCTCGTCGACCTCCCTTTCGCTCAATACCTGGGCAGCCGTTACGTACAGCTAGTGCCGCTGAGGTGCTTGTGGTTAAACCCACTGCCAGGGTATTGACGAGTCTTTAGAGTCCCACACAGAGGGTTTTCACGGTTCAGGCGATATGGTGTACATGTTGTATGTTGATACATATGGGTGCCTGATTAAATATGTGCACTTGCTGCGCAGACTTTAATTGGACGGTTGATAATACTAGCGGCTTAGGATTAAGCCAGTTTATTAAATTAGGTTTTGATTTAATAATTGATATATGTATTTGAATATACGTATTCTAGTATTATTGTTCACTATTCGTTTTCTCTCTCGGCTATTCGTATTTTGGTACGAATACGCGTATATGTATTTCGATACATGTACCGGGAAGTATTCCGTATTTTATACGGAATAGCTTCTAGAAGATGCCACCTCATTTATATGTTTTTCCATTTATGGAAATTCATTTGTTTTCTAAATGAGGTGGAAAAGGAGGTATGACATGAACATGGAACATAGCATGGTTCAAAGTATGGTTTTCATTATTTTATTGCAATAATGGGAAAAGAAAATGATTTTTTTTTATTGGAGAGAGAGAGAGGTGGCCGGCCATTTTTTGATGGGGGTTCATTTCATGGTTAAAATGATTAATTACAAGCTAGCTCTCTCACTCACTTTATCATTCACACAAAGAAACATAGCCATTTTCTCATGCTCATGCCAAAAGCTTCACCACCTTCATTCATCTTCCATGGATGCTCTCTTGAGCTCAAGGGATGAGAGAAAATCATAGTGACACACTAGTACACCCCCACTCTCTATCGCTAGCGACTTTGGAGCGTCGGTTACCTCGTTTGTCGAGGTTGGAGCTTGCGTCGTTTCCCTCGGGTGGATCATCGGAGACGAAGGAAGACCGGCAATCAAACGACATCAAGGAATCGCTAGGAGCTTGGAATGAAGACCGAAGGACTCGGATCATCTCGGTATAAAGATTCTAACTCTTAGTTAGCTCGCTAGTATAGGGTCTAAGGTCGATCCGGGAATCGGGTACCGGTAGCGCCGGTTTAGAAAATTTTCGTTCCGTATCTTGGCCGCGTTTCGACGGCCGGGGCGCTGACGGGACCCTTCAGGATGATCCATATCCATCGGTGTTTGACATCAAGGATGGTGTATGGGTGCTCAGTAGAGACTGGGTACATAGGACGGACTCGCCGAGAACTCCCAGATGGTATTATAGCTCACGTCAGATGGCAGTTCTCCGGTGACACTGGTACAGGTTAGTCTGTAGACCCGAGATCGTCATAGAGTCTTGTGTGATTTCACTGTGCTTTGATTTCTATCATACCACGTCCAAGAGGCCGTGCAAAATGGTGGCTTTTGGGTACAGTCCCGAATCACATGGAGGCAGTGAGCGATAGGAGGAGATTCGTCTCTCCCGGTATAGGGAGTTGATGTTGCGCTGTGTTCGATGGGCTATAACTGGAAATCCCTGGCCAGGGTTGCTGAGATTTACTGGTAAGTATTATCAGTAGTTTCTCGAATTGTTATAGACCTCATATCGACACGACTTATCAAGCTACTGGGGTCTGACGTTTACCACCCCTAGGCGAGATATACAATATATCAGACGAAGAGACCGGACTGTACGGGAGTGTTACTGATTGGATTCGCGGGAGATTCTACAGGCTTGCTTGTTGATCTTCTGATTGCTCAATACCTGGGTGGCTGTTACGTTTAGCTAACCGCTTGCTGCTTGTGGGTGTTTGATATGATCATCACCTACTGCCGGCGTATTGACGATTCTTTAGAGTCCTACACAGAGGTTTCCTGGCTCAGGAAAAACGGAGTAGGAGCACATATATGATATGTGTGGGACCGAGAACAATACGTGTATGTGATACCGTATTAGATTCTCGCGATATGAGATATCGGCCGGGTATATGTGATATAGCCGGGTTATCGGATCAAATATTGATTCGATGAACTGATACAGATTATATTAGTCGGTTATTTGTGAAATAGCCGGATTGTCGGATCAAGTGTTGATTTGATAATTTAATGTATAATGATATATTAAATTACATTAACTAATATTAGCTCACTTGTTGATTCATTTTCTCATACGGGTAATACACTGATATATATGCGATATATGTTAACTGTATTATTTTCTTTTGTTACAAAATATATTATATATGTGATATATAATATTTTAACATGTTATAATTACTAATGCAACATGATTAGTGGAGATTAAATAAGGTTAGGGTTTGATTTGGGTTAGCTCATTCTTGAAGTTTCTAGAAGCTTTTCTTTTTGTCATGAGCTAAGATATTTTGTATGATATTTTGTAACCCAAACCACACCCTTAACCCAAGTTAACTCTCTACAGAGGTTAGCTATTATTTTATTAACAACCATGGTTGCATAAGCAATTATCAACACTTTCATTATTCATCACAAACGGATTATTCATTTTTTATCTTCTTCTTCCTTCTTGCAAAGCTTTCTAGCTTTGATTCATGTGATGAAAATGAGTGAGTTAATGAAAATAAATGAGAGCTAAAATCCTACTTTATCATCCTAATCTATCCTAGCCATTTAGATTAGGGTGTTCACTTCATTTATAAGTGAGAGCTTGTGTTAATGAAACTTCAAGGTAGATCATCTTTGTTATCGAAGATCGGAAGCAAGCTTGCATCTTTCTCTTCATGGAGCCTCTCTAGAGTCTGGGAACATGATGATCGCAGCGAAGAGACCTCAACACGGAGCTTTAGAAGTGAAGGACAGGACTACAAAGGTTTTAATCCCAAACTCTTAGATGTTAAAGTGTTTAACATGCTTTGTTTCGCCTAATCTCTACTTTAAAGATCTTGGTTAGGGTTGTCTGGCATGTCTAAATTTTAAATCGGGCCTGGTTGATGCCTTATAGACCCTTGTGAGAGTGCCTAGTAACTCTACAGTGGTATCAGAGCCAAGCTAGAGTTTTAGGCGAAGTCTAGGCGAAGTTTAAAGTCCGATCGAACTCCGAATACCCGTAAAACCCTAGTTTCTGGAAATTTTTCAAAATTGTTGATTTTTTCGTATTAAAAATACTCAAAAAAATCAGCAGGGTATTTTAGGAATTACTGTGCAAAACGACACCCTAAATCCACTAAAGCGCCGCGGAACCACGGCCAAACCATGGTATTGGCGGCGGTTCCGCGGCAAGACTTGGGTATTGAGGGTTAGATTTTGTTACAGTTGATCCGTAGGTACTTCCTGATGCTTCTAGGAATTTTTAAATTGTACTCAAGTGTTGAGTTTTCTGGGTTGTATTGGGGACTCGTTGATTCGATCGGATAATTTAACTTCGTTTAAGTTTTTCCGGATAATTTTAGAACCTGTTAAAAAGTTCGAACGGATATCAATAACTCACTTTTTCCCCCGTCGGAAAATTTTCAAAAGTTGGATTTTTTCTCGAGTTTGAAACTTTCGGAAAATCATGCAAGTAACGCGGTGGATCCTCTAGAAGACAACAAACCTTAACTCGATTATGTGACCGTCTGAACCGCCTCTAAACCTTAGGGTTTGTGGCAGTACGGCGTTGCCACGTGTGAGGCGTTGACTTGACCCTTCTACGGCTGGACCATTGGTACTGTGGCATGTGATGGATATTTTTTGAACTCCGCTCAAGTGTTGAGCTATTTGGGAAATCTTAGGTATTTGTTTATTCGATCGGAAAGTTTAACATTGTCTATTTATCTGGAATGTCATACAATATTTAGAATCCACAAGTAGTTATGAGATAACTAATTTTAATGTTATAAATCTAGCAGTTCAGTCGCAATTGATCGGTTGCAACGGGATTTTGATGCGATCAAAAGTCCATCGCAATCACGTAGCGTATGCGGATACTCGCCGGGTAAACTTAATAGACAGCCACACCCTATAGCCCCGACCAAGTGACTGTAGGAGAACCCCGTCGCCAAAAGCATCCGTTCGGGTGCTCGCGGCAGCGGTGTTCCGCCTTAGTGCACTTCGTCGAATGCATCCGGGATGCGGCTGTCTACTAAAGTTTGCGACGAGCATTCGATCAGGATGTCGGGAATCTTGTTGAATTGCCCGACTTGATATTGAAAAGAGTTTTCGATAATGAGACTAAAATGCGGGGTTTATAATTGTTAGGCATGCGATGTCTAAGGAATTCATTTGGTTAGGCATGAGATGTCTAAGGAGGTTGCGGATTCCAACTGTTGTAGTTTTACACTTTCTTTCCTGTGACCGTAAGTGTAGTATGTGGTGTATCGCCGGCTTCGTTGCTATACATCAACGACAATCGGGATACGCATACTTGCTTACATTGATGATATGAGATAATATGTGTTGCTGTGATATGTTATATTGGATCGTCGTGTTCTGAATAGCCGGGGTTTTTATGTGAGATGAGAGTTTTTCTTTTTCATTCATGTAAAATTCATTTGTATGTAATATTCTTTTATTGGGGCACTTCCGGGCTGAGGATGATGTCACCATTGTATATTATTTACTTTTCCGCATTAGGTAGACCCAAGGCGGGGAGCATAAGTAACCGGGTTCTAGGGTCCAGTGGGAGACCATCTCGAGGAGTCGAGATCGGGTCTGCTAACCGTAGAATTGGCAGTGTTGCTTGCCGCTCTCATAGGGGTTTAGAGATGTGGGTTTGGCTATTCATCGCGACCGTGGAATCCATGTTTTATACAAGCTCGTATTAAAACACGGACATCCTAGTATATCCAATATTTCATATGTGTTCTTCTGCTGCGATATTCTGTGATGAGATCATATTACTGCATGAGACGAATCTTTATATTATATATATGAGATATATGTTATATTGCAGATTTCGTTTCAAATGTTATGCTTGTGAAGCATATTAAAATGGGACTTCATAAATGAGATTAATGAAACTAAAAGAAACCTAAAGATGTTGTAGAAACTTGTCTCAAAAACAGGTAGCTCTAGTTCTTGCTTTGCATAGCGGTGTTCCTTGTAGAACATCCAGCACCTTATTCGATAAGGAAAGAGCCGAGATCCCTTCACCGGGAGTGACCTCTTTAGCGAAACTAGCAGATACTACAAACTCGGTTTGTTTTTTGATTGTTTCTATAGTTTTTTCTTTGCACAGCGATATTTGTGAAATATCCTGCACCTTATTCGATGAGAAAAGAGCCGACGATTCCTTCACCGGGAGTGACCTCTTTAGCAAAACTAGAAAAGGCCTAAAAGAACACTCTATTTAAAATCACTCGATTCTACAACGATATCAAGTTCATTACGCAAACGGTTTTCTTAAAAACCTATCGTAACCCTCCGTCATTTCAGATAAGTACTTCATAGTATTCGTACTACGTTTGTTGGCTTTCATCAAGGCGTAGTGTGCGGTAGCTATTTATGCTTATCTGCTTATGCATATGATGCAGATTGAGTTAGGGTAGTCGTGCGACTTTGTTGGCTTTCGTCAAGGGTCGTGCGGGTGGGTTTAATTCAATCGGGAAATGATGGGTTGGACTTGACTAGTAGCCTATGGTTTGTTGGCTTTCGTCAAGATCATAGGATGCTAGGGGTAAAAAATATTATTGGGAATTTCAAGAGTAGAAATTTGCAATGAGATTGCATACCTTCTATGAGATAGTTGGATCCCGATACCCGCTGCGATTAAGAGTTACTCCTGGGAGAGTTTTACACATTACAATTAGCTGATCAAGTAGGTGTCTAGAAAGGTGTCAACGGGGTTACGCCCCTGGGAAAACGAGGTTTATTTTAATTAGGTCCGTGCGAAAGCACGGTGAACCTCCCTCAAAGTACCGGCACTGGCCTGGCTGAAAGATTGGCGAACTTGTAGAGTGTAACTAATCCCGGCTAGTCTATCCTTTTAGGGTTTGAAGGAAGATTTGACTAAAACAGTGGGAGACATCCTGATTAGATAAATTGATAACCAATCTAATCTTGTAAAAGCGCACGCTGAGTGTTTTCTTCTCTTTCTCTCCTAGTTGCGACTATGTCACGCCTTAATCAAGATAATAATACGGATATATTGACCGAACCCGCTTGTTATACTGCGCTAGGGAACGTTGGTCCCACTCCAACTTATAATTGTTATAAGACAGAGCAGGAAATTGGGAAATACCAGATTTCCCGTGCCGCCCAAACGAAGAAAGTGCATGCTAATGCATCTTCTTCGGGTGTGTTCATTACTGAGAACTGTTTCTCAGTATCCTTTATATCCTAGGTATGAGATACCAGATCAGGATCCCGTAGATGTAATTTGTTACATGGGCTACAGATAGATAGAGAACTGAGAACGGGCGATAAGTTTCATGAGATAGAAACGGTGCAAGTCTTGCAGCCAAGTCTGTTGGTAGTTATCACCCTGTATTATCAGAATACATTGATTCTGAACGAATGCTATTAGATACCGAACCTGATATACAACATCATATCAGTCTCTTTATTAGTAAAGAAAGGATATGATTTTGTATTGTTGGATAATGTTTTGATCATTTCCTATATCAAGAGTTGATCGGCTCAGGCACGCTATCTAAAAGCATAAACGTTCTAAATCAAACCACAGTTCTTAATGTGTAGAACACACACAAGAGGAAGAGTTCAGAAATGAACGAATCCTTCTTGAGGCATTGTAGACTAGGTCATATCAATGTGACCCGACTAGCTGAAGTTACATTTAGATGCATACTTAAATTAGCTTGAATTTACATCTTGTGAAACTTGCCGGTCATGTTACAGAGATAAGATGACCACAGCTCCGTTTATTGGAAACAGAGAAAGAGTTAGCGAACTCTTGGGATTGATACATGCCGATGTATGAAGGTCCCCTGTCTACACATGCCAGGACCGGTTCTTTATACTTCATTACATTCACTGATTATCTCTCAAGATCCGGACATATGTTCATGTTGAAACACAAGTCTGGAACTTTTGAGAAATTCAATGAATATAAGTTAGAAGTAAAGAACCAAAAACCGGGTATAAGTATTATGTCCTTTGATGAGATCAAGGAGGAGAATACTTGAGCACGAAATTCCTGGACTATTCTAAAGAAGAATGAGATTCTCTCTCAGTATTACCCCTCCGTATACACCACAGTACCTCGGTGTATCGGGACAGAGCAATCACACCCTATGTGATATGGTGCGCTCTATGATGAGTACTACTGAGTTTCCTATTTTCTTTTTTGGAGTTATGCACTTGTGAAGCTGCATACCTATTGAATAGGGTTCCAATCAAATCAGTTGCCTACCACTTCATATGTGATATGGAATGGGAAGAGACCATATCTTAAGTAAGTTAAGATTTGGGTTTGTCCGGCCTATGTCTAAAAGCAAAATCCGGACAAGCTCGATGCAAAGTCAGTTCTGTGGAAGTTTGTTGGATATCCCAAGCATTCGCAAGGGAATATCTTCTACCAAACCGAGGAACAAAAGATATTTTGTTTCTCAGCATGCCACCTCTGTGAAAGGGAATTTCTTGTGAAGAAATTATTGGTCATGAGGTAGAACTGGAAAGGTTCCAGCTATACAAACTGCAGCTAATGATTGGGTAGAACCA
Source organism: Agapanthus africanus (assembly GCA_030015575.1). Taxonomy (NCBI): domain Eukaryota; kingdom Viridiplantae; phylum Streptophyta; class Magnoliopsida; order Asparagales; family Amaryllidaceae; genus Agapanthus; species Agapanthus africanus. The sequence goes on from CM057338.1 coordinate 439,478,685, forward strand.
AAGGATTCAATAGTTTCCAACGAACCTCAGCCTCTCCGCCGATCTAGTAGGGTTCCTGAGAGATACTTCGGTTTTCTCTATGACAGTGGGAGCGATGATTGCATCATGAGATGATGATCCAACTAGTTTCGAGCAGGCCATCAGGAGTGGGACTCTGTAAGAATGGCTAGATGCTTAGTGATCTGAGATGGAATCCTTATACACCAGTAAAGTATGGACTTTGGTTGCTTTATCTGAAGGGTTAAATCCCCATCAGGAGAAAGTATATCTTGAGAAGATTACTTGGTGTACATGGAAAAGTTGAAACTTTCAAAGCTATGCTTAAGTCTATCCAGATCCTACTTGCTACGGCTATATACCATGACTACGATATCTGGAGGTTGTGTGTCATGACTGCTTTTCTAAATGATGATTTGGAAGAGAGTGTCTATAAGTACACAGCCAGAGGACTTCGTAGACAGTGGGAGCAGCGGAAACGTGAGCAAGATGTTTTATGTGATAAATCAGGCATCGCGGAGTTGGAACGTCTGTTTTGATGTGGTAGTCAAAGTGTTTGACTTCATCAAAATGGTAGATGAACCTTGTATATACAAAAAGGTAGTAGAGAGTATGGTGTAGATCCTCGTAGAGTACGTGGATGACATACTATTGATAGGGAAGGAGTTTCCTATGCTACGCTCGGTCAATCTCCGCTTAACACAAGGATTCTCCATATAGGATCAAGGTGATACCTCCTAAATCCTGGGTTATGGATCTATCAGATAGATCTATTTGGATGTTAGGATTCTCACTAGTTGTAGTGAGATGGTATCAATCGATCCTGGGGAGAATCACTGGAAAAGTTCCAGGGTGATAAGGACGACTGAATGTTAGTCGCAGGCATTGTCTTTACCCTCAGTGGATGGACGGTATGTTGGAAGAGTTCCAAGCTAGATACCATGACTTACTAGACGATTAAAGGAAAGATACATCGTTACCAAGGATGCTACCAAAGAGGCAGTCTAGATATAGATAAAAGTTCATGAGATGAACTTCATTCCTACCATTGTATGACAATGGAGTTGTGGCTTTTTGCCAAGGAACCCCCGTCCCATCAGAAATCCAGATATAATTCTTAGGCAGTATCACCTAATCATGGAGATGGTTGATCTCCAGGGAGATCGAGGTTAGGAGAGTAGACACATAGGACAACCGCGTGGATCCACTCACAAAGGTCTTTTTCCAGTAGAGACTTTTATGGGATTGTTGAGTATGAGATACTTCAACCACAGCTAATTATTGAGTATGTGATACCATAACAGATGGCCCTAGTGTAAGTGGGAGATTGTTAGTTATATGTATGCCCTAGAGGCCATTACTGTACATACGATATATATTGTAGTGGATGCTTGGACATATATAGGGAAGACTTTCTTGCTCGACATGATAGTACGCTATCTGGTTGCTCTTTATCTTAACATGTACTCTGATTGTCTCTATGTTACATGTTGATAAAGCCCTTAGGATATGTACTCGACTACTGGGACTATGATGAGATCATACTAGTGGGGCCACGGTAGTCGACGAGTACATCTTATAACTGTTCCTAGTCAAGGATGTATCGAGACAAGGCATCGATGCACCAGAGTAGACTAGCGTATACGCATCTTGACCCATATGATGGGCGATGGATGATCCCATATCCATCGGTGTTTGACATCAAGGATAGTGTACGGGTGTGTCACTCCCCGCTTCCTAGTGTACAGCGAAGTGGACGCAACGAAGTTCGCTATGTATATACTTAGAAGTACACACGCTAAGCGTATCTAAGTAATATAAAAGTAAATCACAAGAGACAAGAGATATAGAAATAACAGCAACTTTATTAATAACATTCTTTTGTACAATGCATGAAAAGTAAATACAACTGAAATGAAAAGCGATGCCTAAACAATGGCATAACAGGAAATGAAAATACTGAATAGAACAAAGTACAATGTCTAGAGCTCGGGGTCTTCGTGAAATTGCTCCAAGTCTTCATCGGTGGGCTCGATCTCTGCTGGGTCCAAAGCACCTTACAACATTCAAAGAAGAAAGAAATAGAATGTCGTCATCGAACAGGTCACTCGGTAAGTCCCAAAGATAAGAAAAGACAGAATAAGAGGTATTTTCTAAAGAGATTGTAAAATATTGTAGAATATTTTGTTAACGTTGTTGTTTGTAGCTTGGTACAGAAGAATGCCAGTGTACACGAGAGGGGTCTCTATATGCTAGAGACCAGGACAAACGGAATGTACAAGGAACCGTTAAGCCACGGTACAACAGCAACGGAATATAGGTTAGGTGTCTTAATCTGACCACCTCGTGCCACCTTTAACACCTTCCGTACCAATCTACTCCTTAAACCCCGTAGTGTTTTGATAGTATTGTTGTATTGTGTTGTGTAAGTTGGATGTCTGACAAAATCCATGATATCAGTAAACAGATTGTAACTGCATAATCAGGTGAATGGAATAACGGAATAATGGATGTATATCCATGGTTTGGTTCAGTCAAGTTGTATAGATTGTTAACTGGATTCTGGGATTCATGTGTTCATATTGAATTGGAATATTAAAGAATGTAGATTGACATGAATCATATTCAAATCAAAAATAATCAGACTCAAACCCGAGTCAGACCAAAAGAAATGTAAGTCGAGGTTCTATATTTGTTAGGGTCCTTATTGTAATTTATAAAACTTAAGGGGTTTTATGTAAAAATTCTTTTGTATAGTTTTCAAGATACATCTCAAGTATTTATTATTCGTCTTTATAGTTATAATGAGTGTGATTTCATTTAGTGTTATTTCTAGTGAAAATATCCTAATTACATGAATAAAGGTATTTATCTGTAATATTGTTTTATTTGAAATTCATGGTATTTTAATGTAACTTTTAATCTTGTAATTTTTAGGAAAAGGTGGAAACTTTATCTTATAATAAAATAGGTGTTTAAATGATAAATATACATATGTTTATACAAGAATAATTTTTAATAAATATTTTATTTTCTAAAAATCTCATTTTTTCTTAAATGTCGTATTTTAAACCTTTCGAGACCGAATGCTCCTTGCGGAGGTCTGAATCTCGCACTACTAAGCCCGAGGGTGCACGATAAACCGTACTAACCCTAACGAGTTCCCAAAAAGTGGGTTGTAGTGGCGCTTTGCAAAGATTTAATAAATACTAATCATTTAGAAAATGGTTTTATAAAGATAAGGTATTTATCTGTAAAAGGGTGTAAATTTCCGTATTTTAGAATCTAGGGTTTCCTAAGCCAACTAACATATTTCTAAATGGTCTAAACGACAAGTCATTAGAAGCCTCAAATCGCCTCTGCCCTGCTAATTGCTGCCAGGTAAGTGCTAGGTGAGTGGGAGGCTCTCCACTACAAGTAGTGGTCCTAATTAAGTAACCACTCGCCTTAGATACACTTGCCTAGACACCACAAAGTCAGGTTTAGATAAACGATCGATGTCCATAACTTATCGTATTTTCCTATTAAAAGATATTGTTTTAAAATTGTTTAAAACTTAGAAATTTTAGAAAAGGTTTTATTAAGAAAATGGCATTTTAATGTAAAACCTTATTTTATCTTATTCTAGGTTTTCAATGTAGCGTGTTATGATTGCATATGACTGTGTGTGGAGGTAGGTCATTACCTCGTGATCTATTTTAAGGTATAGCAATGTTAAAGGGTTAAATGTGATAAACTAAACATGGTGGTATTTAAGTGCAAAAATACGGTATATTGTAAAAGCTATCATTTCATGTGTGAAAACTTGTTCAAATTAATTTTTAAGTGATTAGTAGTCAACATGAAGATGTTTAAGCATTATGGAATTGGTGATAAGTGAGATTTGATAGAAAACCGAATCGGAAATCGGGTTGTTCCGATTTCCGTCAGGTTTATAAAGTTCGTATTTTTATGAAGGAAAAGAAAGGTAGAAAAGGGGGACTTACAGTTTTGGACAACGCTAAAGAGTGAGAGGAAGGTAGAAGGTTTGTCGGTGCGTCGAATCATCGTTGAGAGATCCTAGCACGATCGCCGTCGATTTCATCAGCGCTTCGCCTTTCGCTCGTTTTCCGACGTACCAAAGTTCTCTTGGAATTTTGAGAGAGTAGACTTAGGAATTTAGGACTAGAGGGTAGAGGGTAGGGGTGTTTATATAGGGTTGGGCTAGGGTTAGGGTTTTAATTAAAAAAATAAAAAAATGTATAAAAAAACATTAAAAATCATTAAATTTTTGGAGTAAAAGGGATTTATTGGGCATTTGATAACCGATCTAGGAATTTAGTGTATGCAGGTGAGAAGACCAGGTCAACACGGAATTTTTCCGTGTTGACGACTCGGTCGTCCGGCCGAGTCCGGCCGGCGGCGCCGGCCCGAGTCGGTCGGTCCGCCGGCCGACTCGGCCGACTCGGGGTGCCGTTGGGTGGGGGTTTTCCTGGGGGGATTTATGGTATATCTAATTTTTTACGTTCAGCACAAATTTTGTGAGTTATGGCATTTTGACTGTTGACTTCCAAAAGAATTTAAAATAAAATAAATACAAAAATAATGTGGGGTATGGGATTTGAACTCTGGTGGCTTGGTTCAGCAGTGCAAGGAGTTACCAATGAGCTACAAACTCCTTCTTGTAATTATGGAGTGAAATAAATACTTAAAGAGATATCAGCCGCAATAAATACTCCAAGTATACATTGAATTTAAATCAATTCTTTGTACATTAAAAATGGAGTTGTTACAGTCTACCCTCCTTATAAAAATTTCGTCCTCGAAATTTACAACTTTTATTTGAGGACTAGTTTACAAAGTGATGTGGATATCTAGTACGCATTTCATCCTCCCTTTCCCAAGTGGACTCTCCTGGAGTGTCTTTCCTCCACATCACTCGAACCAAGTTAACTTCCTTGTTCCGAAGCGTCTTCACCTTCCTGTCCAGGATTTCCACAGGCTGTTGCTCATAAGACAAGTCGGGTTGTATAGTGAGCTCGGAATGATCGAGAACATGGCTGGGGTCACTCACATACTTTCTGAGTTGGGATATATGGAACACATTATACACTCCTTCCAATGAAGGTGGAAGCGCTAAGCGATATGCCACTTCACCGACTCGTTCGAGTATGTCGAAAGATCCAATATATCTCGGACATAGCTTACCCTATCTTCCAAAATGGATCACTCCGTGGTTCGGAGATATTTTCAAGAATACGTGATCTCCTGGCTGGAACTCCAAGTGTCGTCTCTTTGCATCAGCCCAGTGATTATGTCGATCTTGGGCTATGCGCATCCTTTCCCTGATAGTACGAACCACATCAACAGTTGCTACTATCATCTCTGGTCCAAGAAGTTCCCTGTCTCCGATGTCGTCCCAACTTAATGGAGAATGGCACTTCCTTCCATACAATGCTGCAAAAGGTGTCATTCCTATGCTTGCTTGGTAGCTATTGTTGTACGAAAACTCCACAAGATGTAGGTGATCTTCCCACGATCCTTTGAAGTCTAGCATACACGCTCTGAGCATATCCTCCAAGATCTGAATAGTTCGTTCCGACTGACCATCTGTTTGTGGATGATAAGCCGTGCTGAAGTTCAGACTTGTTCCCAAGCTTGCTTGCAGACTCTGCCAAAATTGCGATTGGAACCTGGTGTCACGATCGGAGACAATGCAGACCGGTACTCCATGAAGTCTCACAATTTCTTGTATGAGTTCATGGGTATCAGAGATATTATGAAGAGTTTAAATCTTAATTAGATTATTACCTCCATGTACTTCTTTGCGAGTGTCTCAGTTGATTGGCCAACTCGAAATGGGATGAAGTGAGTCGACTTTGTGAGTCGATCAACAATGACCCATATGGCATCGTTACCCTTTGTGCTGCGAGGAAGAGTAGCCACAAAGTCCATCGTGATGTGTTGCCACTTCCATTCGAGGATTGGTAACGGTTGAAGTAATCCAGCAGTCCTGTGATGTTCAGCCTTTACTTGCTGACACACCAAGTATTTTGCGACGCTTCTGGCTACTTCACGCTTCATTCCATGCCACCAATAATTCTGACATAGATCTTTGTACATTTTGGTACCTCTAGGGTGTACTGAATAGGGAGAGCTGTGAGCTTCTTTCATTAACTCTTCCCGAACAAGACCTTTTGGTACACACAATCTGCTGCCGTATCTCAAAGATCCGTCTTCATGGATGATGAAGTCTGTTCTGAGTCCATTCTCCACTTGTTCTCTGATCTTTTGCAACATAGCATCACTTGCTTGAGCTACTATGATCTGATTGATAATGGTTGATTGAACTTGTAAATTCATCAAACTTGAAGCATTACCTGGCATGACTACTTCAATCTCCATCTGATGCAAGTCTTGTTGAAGCATCCACTGAGTGGTGAGATTCATTGCTAATGGTTGGCGACTAAGAGCATCAAGTACTACATTCACTTTCCCTGGGTGATATTGCAAGTTGATGTCGAAATCCGCCATGAGTTCTAACCATCTTCTCTGCCGCATATTCAACTCCTTCTGAGTAAACACGTACTTCAAGCTCTTATGATCTTTGTAGATGTTCACTCGTTCACCAAGTAGATAATGACGCCAAACCTTGAGAGCAAAGATGACGGCTGCCAACTCCAGATCATGCGTCGGATAATTGCGCTCATGAATCTTCAGCTGTCTTGAAGCATAAGCCACAACCTTACCGTGCTAATATAGAACACATCCTAATCCCTTACTAGATGCATCGCAATGCACTTCGAATCCTCCAGATTGATCCGGTATGACGAGAATAGGTGCTGATGTCAACCTTGACTTGAGTTCTACGAAAGCTTGTTCGCATGCTTCTGACCACACAAATTCTTCATCTTTTCATGTGAGCTTGGTCAGGGGCGTTGCTATCTTTGAAAAGCCTTCAATGAACCTTCTGTAATATCCAGCTAAACCCAAGAAACTTCGAATATCCTTCACTGACTTTGGTGTAGGCCATTCGCTAACTGCCGAAACTTTCGCTGGATCCACAGAGATTCCTTCTACTGATACGATATGTCCAAGAAAACCAACTTGATTTAGCCAAAACTCGCACTTGCTATACTTGGCATAAAGCTGATGTTGACGAAGAGTTTCCAGGACAATTCGTAGGTGTTCTGCATGTTCTTTCCGACTCTTAGAATATACTAGGATGTCGTCGATGAAGATGACAACAAACCTGTCTAGATATTCTCGGAAAACTTGATTCATTAGGTTCATGAATATTATGTTGGTGTATATGCCCTAGGGGCCATTATTGTATCATACTTGTATGTATATTACTTAATGGAAGCTTGGGATATTCACAGTTGTATATACAGCCTTGCTAAAAATGGTAGTATGCTACTTGGTTTATGTCTACTTTAATATGTGCATATGTTTCTTGTAACGTATCACTTATACATATTAGTAGAGCCCATAGGATCTTTGCTTGATTACCAGTGTTGTGATGGCAGTCACACTAGTGGGGGCTTGGTAGTCTATAAGCAACATCCTATACTTGTCCCTAGTCGTAGGATTATCGAGACTGGGCATCGATACTCCAGAGTAGACTAGTGTGTATGCTTCTCATCCCAGTTGGAGAGATGGTCTGTCCCACAGCCATCAATACGTCGTACTGGAGATAGTATACAGGTGCTCGTTAGGTTACGGGTACACCGGACAGGGCTCGCAAGGGGACTGTTGGTTTGTATTATACCAATCGTCAGTTAACAGTTCCCAGGTAACATGAGTACAGCATTGTCCGCAGACTTGACACTGCTACTTCGCCTCGAGTGTGTCCCACTGTTCTTAGATTGCTACCCTACCACGGCTCAAAGGAGGCATGCAAACAGGTAGCAGTTGGGTGCAGTCCCGAGTACTTGGAGGCAGTGGCGGTTAGAAAGGATTCATCTCTCCCGGTATTTGGAGTTGATATCGCGCTGTATCAGAGAGCCATTACGCAAAGTCCCTGGCCAGGGCAAGCGAGATTTACTGGTAGGTTCCAGTAGTTTCTCAGGGTGTAATGGGCTACGCTCCGACACGACTTATACCGCTATTAGGGGACTGACGCTTGCCGCCCCCTAGGCTAGATATGCGATAGTCTTAGACGAACAGACCGGACTGTACGGAGATTGTCACATCAGGCTCAGTAGGAGTTCGGATGGGTTTCCTCATCGGCCTTCTTATCGACAGCTACCTGGGGATCGTTACGTACAGCTAGTGCCGCTTGCGGTCTGTGGTTAAACCCACTGCCAGCGTAGTGTCGAGTCTTTAGAGTCCCACACAGAGAGTTTCCCTGCTCCAGGCGAAACGATATAGAGGTCGTATGGTTTTACGACAAGGGTTCGGACGCGTACGTGTGTTTACGCACGTACGACGTTCGGACAGTTTTTGCTAGCCGGCTTTGGTTTAAGCCAGATTCTAGTATCGGGTTATTGGATTTGTACAGTCTAAAGTTTTTCCGTGTTTTCACGGATAGGAGGGCCATTCTGTAATTTGTCGGGAAGCTTCTAGATGGACGATGACATGGAGGGTAAGGTGGCATTAGCATTTAATGAATTTATGACTCACTTAGATGAATCATTCAAGTGAGTTAATGAAGCATTTATTACTTAATGAATCACTTGATGATTCATTGCATATATTTAATGAAGCATGATGATAATGCATTTTGAATTATTCTTTTTGATTTTCTTATACTTCATAATATATTAGAAGTGAGAAGCTTTTTCATTCATTCTAATGCTCACTTTCTCTCTCCTCAAGCTCTCTCTTGAAACCCTAATCCTCCCCTCTCATGTGTTGAGATCAAGAATTAGATAGACTAATACATCCATAACCTCACTCTATAACCCCTAGGTAGCTTAGATTAGCACTTTGAGCAACCTAGTTATCTCAAGTTAGAGATCAAGCTTGGCATAGGAGCTCTCGGGTGGATCGTCTTTGACTCGAGGAGGCCGTTGAGGTGCCGATGTTCCAAGGAGCCTACGAGGAGTGGAGGACAATGATGAAGACCTGAAGGACAAGTAACGTGAGGTATAACTTCGAATCCGAGTAGTTAAACCTCTCGTAGTTTTCTAGCAACGGTTTAGACACGATTCGTGCGCTCAAGTCCGTATTACGAAGCTTTGATGATCGTTTTTCATATATTCCGCCTCCCCGCAAGTTTGTGGGGTGCGTGACATGGACTTACAGTGGTATCAGAGCCAACTAAACCATTACTAGCTTATTAGCAACTAATTAGAAGTTCGATCGACGGAAAAACGCAAAAAACGAAAACCTAACCCTAACAGTTTCTGTTAATTTTAAACTTGTCGAAAAAATATTTGATATACCTTAAAATTCACAGCAGGTAAATATAAGAATTCTGGGAAAATACGAGACTTCAACTCGGTTAGATGGCCGTGGATCCGCGGCAAGATAGTGCTTTTGGCCGCGGATCCGCTGCCGAGTCAACTCCGAGTTGACTCGGATTTGCTCAGTAATTCATATGTTTTGGTTTTCTGTTTTCCAGAATGTTCTGTTTCTACCCAGGTTACTTCAGTGCTGTTTTGCTTTTGGGGTAGACACGGAAAAAGGATGTCGATCGATGTTCTAAATTATTTGCTAATTGGGTTTTTATCTGTAATGTTTAATCTGTTCGTAAACCTCCCCTAACTGCTAGTATGTCGGTTGGCATGGGGTTGCACATTTCTGTAATGTTTACTGTTTGTGTATATGGACTTGATTGGAGTGTTGCGATGATTAGCCGCGGTTTGAGATGGGTTTAATATTCATTCATTCGATGTAAATGTAATATGATGTAATATTCTTTTGCGGGGTGCATCCAGGTTGCGGTTGTATCCACCGTTGTATTATTTCTTTTTACTGTTTTTGCTCCTAGGATAGACCCAAGACGGGGTACACAAACTACCGGGTACGTTGAAGTGTTTAGTGGCCTACTCACGTTGTTGAGGGAGACCGCTTCACTTCGGGTACTTGGCGGGTAGTTTGCCGTACTCGTAGGGGTCTAGGGTTGGGGTAATGGCTATTCATCACAATTGTGTAATCCGTCTTTTATTGCAGGCTCAAAGAAAATGCGGATTGCTAGTAAATCCAATAAAGTTCATCAGTGATCTGGAATGCTTATTATTGCGTCTGACGAATGTACAATATCTATATATGATAGCTATTAGACGTCACTTATGTTTTACACCCGCACTAGCCCAGCCCCCGCTCTGTCGTTAGTTAAGTAACCTAACGGGTGATGACGGGACCCCGTGGCGAATGCGGATGGCATAAGAGGATGTGGTATTTTCGTTGTTTTCTGTAATGATAGGATAAATGATGGGACGCATTATTATAACGCAAATGAAAATAAACAATAGTTTAATCGTTGGAACAAATTTAAAAGAAACCACTCGGTTATTTTAAAAGAGCAGAATTTTTAATTACGGAGCTTTAACCACTCCTTTTAAAAAAGCTATCAGGTTCCTTCGATTATATCAAGTTCACTACGTTCATGGTTTTGCCAAAACCATTCGTAGCCCTCCGTCATTTCATTTAAATATTCAGTACTATTCAAGCTATGTATTTTGACCTTCGCCAAGGCATAGTGATTGGTAGCTGCTGAGTATTTATCTATAGCATAGATAGATGCGTTGGTTTGGGACAGTCGTACTACTATTTTGGCCTTTGTCAAGGGTATGTATGGGTGGGTTCAAATTAACCTGGATAATGACGGGTAGAACTTGACATGTGACTTATGATATGTTGGCCTTGTAGGGTGTTTTTCGTTAACCCATTGAGATGGGAATACGCACGCGCTTTTCAGGCGTATACTACAGATCCGCCCTGCCTATGGGAGGCCGGGGTTTACTGATTGTAGGGATCCGAATCTCCGGCAGCCGCGGACTAAGCTGGCGTTAATTACCCCTCGCCTTTGGGGCGAGAGAACCTCCGATTAACGGATTAAACTGGTCATGCGAACTCAATGTGCAATGTACGTGTGTTTTATTTTGGAGGGGGGTTTAAATATATCGGGAGCCACGCAGAGTTTTTACGGGGGTCCCGCTACCTGGATAGCGGGCTGGGGGTCAAGGGGGCTAGCAGCCCTCTTGCGGGGTGCGGGGCAGCGCCCCATTAATTTTTTTTTCTAACAGGGACAGTGTCGTGGAGCACGTGTGTGTGTGAATATGTATACATATGTATATGTATATGTATATGTATGTACATTAGAAGAGGGGGGACAGGCATCCAAGGGATGCGTGGGGGCAGCACCTTGGGCGCTTTGCGCTTCAGCGCCTGACGCTCGAGCGCAAGTGCGCCACGTGTCGTCACGGGAGCGACTTGCGCTTGAGCGCTGGACGCTAGAGCGCAAGCGCGCCACGTGTCGGCACGGGGGCGACTTGCGCCTGAGCGCAAGTGCGCCACGTATCGGCACGGGGGCGACTTGCGCTCGAGCGCTTGCATTTGAGCGCCAGCGCGCCACGTGTCGGCACCGGGGTGACTTACGCTCGAACGCTTGCGCTTGAGCGCAAGCGCGCCACGTGTCGGCATCGGGGCGACATGCGCTAGAGCGTTTGCACTTGAGCGCAAGCGCGCCACGTGTCGGCACGTGGGCGCTTTGCACTTGAGCGCAGGGCGCTGTAGTGCAAACGCGCCACGTGTCGGCACGTGGGCGCTTTGCGCTCGAGCGCTGAGCGCTCGAGCGCAAGCATGCCACGTTTCGGCACGCGGGCGCTCTGCGCTCGAGCGCTGAGCGCTCGAGCGCAAGCACGCCACGTGTCGGCACGCGGGCGCTCTGCGCTCGAGCGCTGAGCGCTCGAGCGCAAGCACGCCACGTGTCGGCACGCGGGCGCTCTGCGCTTGAGCGCCGGCGAGAAAAGGAGGCTTTTAGCCTAAGAAACAGAAGCTATGCTTCAGAAAGGAAATATTTATTTTATATATATGTATGGAGTTAAACTCTTAAGATGTTTTGAAGCTGACGAAGGGGGTTCTTCTTCTTCCTCCTATTGTTTGGCCGGATCTTGAAGATCAAGAAGTAAGAGATTTAAAAATCACTCCTTTTTGAGATCTGATGGGAGATCTGAGTTCCTCTTTGTGGGTTTGTGGTGGAAAACTAATTAGTTTTGGAAAAAGAAAGAGTAAAAACTCTTGATTTAATTCAAAAGAAATGAGAAGGTTTAAAACCTTGGAGGAGCAGGAGGCACAAAGAACCCTAGTTTTTTGGGGAATGAAAAGGTATATCCTTTTTTTATTCATCATGTTTCCTTTTATAGGCTTACACATTTACATATAGCCCCTTGGGCTTTACAAAATGACATTTTGCCTATCACATATCTCATGTGCTATTTCTTTTTGCACATAAGTCATGGGCTTATAAAAATTTGGCTTTATGCCAATTTTGATTACATTCATGCATAAAAAATTACATAAAAATTATTTATTACATGATTTCATTGTTGGCATGGGAAGGCTGGCCGCGGGCTCGACTTGGGCATGGGCCCGCTTGACCTGGGCTTGGGCCCACCTAGCTTGGTGGTTGACCCTGACTTTAACTCTGTCAACCGGGGTGCAAATTTTTACCCCAACAAATTGCCCCCATCAATAAATGCACACCGCACATTTGAGTTGTGTGCATGAAATTGATGGATCTTGAAGCTGGACTTCGAGGTGGAACATCATTCCAGGGGTGGAGCATCATCCCGGGGAGTATGATTCCCGGGGATCGGAGCATCATTCTAATCCGCGGAGCATAATTCCAGAGATCGGAGCATCATTCCAATGAGCGGATCATGATTCCAAAGATCGGAGCATCATTCCGATGAGCGGAGCATGATTCCAAGCATCGGAGCATCATTCAAATTTGCGGAGCATGATTCCAAGGATCGGAGCATCATTCCGAAGCGTGGAGCATAATTCCAAGATCGGAGCATCATTCCGAAAGGCAGTGCATGATTCCAAGGATCGGAGTATCCCTCGGGGAGCATGATTCCCGGGGATCGGAGCATCATTCCGATTTGCGGAGCATAATTCCAAGGATCGGAGTATCCCTCGGTGTGCATGATTCCCGGGGGTCGGAGCATCATTCCGATTTGCGGAGCATAATTCCAAGGATCGGAGTATCCCTCGGGGAGCATGATTCCCGGGGGTCGGAGCATCATTCCGATTAGCGGAGCATAATTCCAAGGATCGTAGCATCATTCCGAAAAGCGGAGCATGATTCCAGGATTCGGAGCATCATTGCGAAGAGCGGAGCATGATTCCAGGGGTTCGGAGCATCATTTCGAAGAGCGGAGCATGATTCCAGGGGTTCAAAGCATCATTCCGAAGAGCGGAGTATGATTCCACGGGTTCGGAGCATCATTCCGAAGGGTGGAGCATGATTCCAAGGGTCAGAGCATGATTCCGAAGAGCGGAGCATGGTTCCATGGGTTCGGACCATCATTCCGAAGAGCGGAGCATGATTCCAGGGGTTCGGAGCATCATTCCGAAGGGTGGAGCATGATTACAAAGGTCGGAGCATCATTCCGAAGAGCGGAGCATGATTCCAGGGGTTCGGAGCATCATTCCGAAGAGCGGAGCATGATTCCAGGGGTTCAGAGCATCATTCCGAAGGGTGGAGCATGATTCCAAGGGTCCGAAGCATCATTCCGATTCGCGGAGCATGATTCCAGGGGTTCGGAGCATCATTCCGAAGAGCGGAGCATGATTCCAGGGGTTCGGAGCATCATTCCGAAGGGTGGAGCATGATTCCAAGGGTTGGAGCATCATTCCGAAGAGCGGAGCATGATTCCAAGGATCGGAGCATCATTCCGATGAGCGGAGCATAATTCCAGGATTCGGAGCATCATTCCGAAGGGTGACAGACATTCTAACTAAAGCATAATTTTGATGCGGAGGTTGATTCCCAGGCGAAGCATAATTCCGACAGAGAAGGCAAATACTCCGAGGCGAAGCATGATTTCGACACGGGATACATTCTGAGACGGAGCATGATTCCGGCGCAGAGCTTGTTGGTTGACTTGATTCCGAGGCGAAGCATAATTTCGACAGGGAAGGAAGGTATACCGAGGCGAAGCATCATTTCGACACGGGGTGCACATTCTGAGACGAAGCTTGATTCCGACGCAGAGCTGGTTGGTTGATTTGATTCCGAGGCGGAGCATAATTCCGGCAGGGAAGGTAGATATCCCGAGGCGAAGCATGATTTCGACACGGGGTAAATTCTGGGACGGAGCATGATTCTGCCACAGAGGTTGTTGGTTTGATTTGATTCCGAGACGAAGCATAATTTCGACAGGTAAGGCAGATACACCGAGACGAAGCATAATTTCGACAGGTAAGGCAGATACACAGAGACGAAGCATGATTTCGACGTGGGGTACACTATGAGACGAAGTATGGTTCCAACGCAGAGCTGGTTGATTGATTTGATTCCGAAGCGGAGCGTAATTCCGGCAGGGACGGTAGATATCCCAAGGCGAAGCATGATTTCGACACAGGGTAAATTCTGGGACGGAGCATGATTCTGCCGCAGAGGTTGTTGGTTTGATTTGATTCTGAGACGAAGCATAATTTCGACAGGTAAGGCAGATACACCGAGACGAATCATGATTTCGACGTGGGGTACACTCTGAGACGAAGTATGGTTCCGACGCAGAGCTGGTTGGTTGATTTGATTCCGAGGCGGAGTGTAATTCCGGCACGGAAGGTAGATATCCCGAGGTGAAGCATGATTTCAACACGGGATAAATTCTGGGACGAAGCATGATTCATCCGTGCCCTTTTTGCTTGTGGACATACCTTTTTTTTATTTATTTTTATTTTATTTTTTTTTGCAGAGATTGGGATTGTTTTACGCCTGTGGATTGTATACGATTTTGCAGGATGTATGATCCAGACCGTAGGGCTATAAAAAAATTTGGGACTTTGTTGGCGTCTGCATCGCTGCACTGGAATATGGTACCAGGAGCGACTTATCATTCGCCGTTGGGTTATGGGATTTAGAATTCGGTTGGCGTCTGCATCGATGCAATGGAATATGGTACCAGGAGCGACTCATCATTCGCCACTTGGGGATTGGGGAGCGATGGCTTAGAAGATAGGTTTAGATCCCTATCACCTAAGACTTTTCAATTTTATAGGCCGTGAGGGTCCTATAAAAGCATTTTCTCCCTACGAGTCGTAAGGATCCCGCAGGTGTATTTTCTCCTTAAGAGTCGTGAGGACTCCTAAGTGTGTTTTTCCTTGGTGAGTCGTAAGGATCTCACGAAGGTTTGTTCTCCTCATGCATCGTGAGGACACATGAGTGGGTCTTATCAATGGAGCATCATTCCCAAAGTGGAGACCAGCAGCGTAACTTGTGATTACAGTGGGGCATGGGTATGATGAGAATTATTTGAGCCCGTGGAATGTATACGACAGTCAATTTGAGGACTAACCGTAGGGCCAGAAGAATTTTGGAAAACTGGATTTTGGTTGGCGTCTGCATCGCTGCTCTGGAATATGGTACCAGGAGCGATTCATCATTCGCCTTTGTTTTGTTTGTTTTTTGTTTTGTTTTATTTTTGTTTCACCGCGATTGCTCTATCATTTCAGCTTTTCTTATCGCGAAGATCGCGATTGCCCTATCATTTCGGCTATTTATTCGCGGTTGTCCCATCATTTCGGCTTTATTTTCATTTTTATTTTCACTCGCTGATTTTTATTGCGAGTTGCCCCATCATTTCGGCTTTTCTTTATTTTTCTTTTATTTACACATTTTTTTTACATTCCCAGTTTAACGACTTAGAGGTCGATTGTTCCCAGTTTAATGACGTGATGGTCGATTTTTTTCATAGAGAGGCGGATATCTGAGAGAATCAATTTCATGAAGAACTTCGGACTACGTTTGTATGAAATTGGCGGTCGCAGCTGGACTGTTTGTTAACACGCCTTTAGACAGTTCTATCTCTCCTGCCTTTTATTGTTTTTCGACCCAATCTTTGAAGACGAAGCAGTCCTCGATGGCATGACCTATCACTCTGTGATAGGGGCAGTATTTGGGGTCGTCGGTCATATTTGCTTCCTGCGGTCTTTTTGACTCTGGCAGTTGTAGACGGTTCTTCAGGGCGTCTTTGAATATTTTACGGATTTTGTCCCTTCTGAACGAATAGACCTTATCCAGCTTCTCTTTTAGTGGAGATTCTCCTCCCACTCCGAACACTGGCTTCCGAGGCTGGTTGGCATTAGGCCCGCTCATCCCTTGCTTATTTCGGTTAGCCGAAGTGTTAAAAGATTCAGTATCGTCAGAACCTCCGCCTTTGCGATTTTCGTCCTTACGGTTTCTCCAGGACCTATTGTTATTTTAGGAGTCAGAGGAGGATTCCTGCTTTGAGCGTTCCAACATCTGGACTTTTCTGGTCAGCTCTTGGAATATTTTGAGACCCGCGGTACATAGAAACGGGGCCATCCAGTTGTTGATATTTCCGACAAGGAGACTGACAGATTGGTCCTGCTCTATCGGCGGTTCGCATTTGACGGAGAGATTGCGCCATCGGGTTATAAAATCCGTGCTGCTTTCGTCGTTCTTGGGCTTGGTCCTTACTAGCATGGCAATAGTGATCTTATCGCTGACGCTCATGAACCTTTGTCAAAACAAAGATTCCATTTGGACGAAAGTAGTAACGGAGCCATCCGGTATGCTCACGTACCAGTCGAAAGCAACATCGGTCAAGCTATTAACGAACTGGCGGAGGAGAAGCACATCGTTTCCCCCAGTATTCCCGCATGAGGCTTTGAAGTGGGCGATGTGTTGATTCGCATTTCCCGTCCCATCGAATCTTCCGAATTTGGGGATGACATAGCCGCTAGGAAATTCTACCAGATCATACTGAGCAGGATATGGTCTCCCACTACTGCTGATATTTTTTTGCGCTTCGGCTTCGGCCACCAATGTTTTTACTTTACTGGCAACCAAATCCATAATTTGATCTTGAGTTAGCGGGCTACTGTCATCGGTAGCCAAGACATTTCCCGAGATAGGATGCGACTGATTTTCATGCGGTTCATCCACTTTTGGATATGAGGGAATAGGCATCGGCTGCTTTGGGACACCATTTCCCGGTTCATGAGAGCCCTGTGCCTGATTGGGCGGCTGAGAGGCAAGTTGGGTCGTGAGCTGTAAGATGACGTTTGTCAAGTCATCAATTTTTGAGTAGAGCTTGGCCATCTCCTTGTCTTTGTTTCTTAGCTGTTTTCGGGGCTCTTGGAGAAGTTGCTGCTCTGCGTTCTTGGGACGGAAGATTGGCTCATCTTCGCTTTCCGAGCCTGACTCCTCATGAACCGAGGGCTCTCTCTGCCTATTAGCCTCACCTAGAGGGTTTTCATCATCTAGCGGAGGCGGCTGTTCTTGGGAAACGGCAACCACATTCAAGCCAGATTGGATTTGAGATGTGGTGGCCCCGTCCTTCCTCTTGCTGTGCGTGCCCACCATGTAGACAGTGTGGACCACATACCCAGCCATTTCCTCATCTTCGGCGGGGTAACCCTGTTCTTTGAACCTCATGAGGTTTAGCCTGGTAGGAGCCCTAGCCCTTTTGTTGGCTCTATATCTGAGCCTTTTCTCCCTCAGCTTCTCGATTTTGAAGGCTTGGCGGGCATCCGCTATCCGGGAAGCCATTGTGAGTTGATCAGAGGGGAGCTTAGAGAAGACATCCGAGCGAGCAGTGGTCAAGGGCACCGCTGGAGCTTGCTCGAGAGGCCCTGTTGCTTTGTTGGTGTTGATGGCCTTGCCCCCAGCTGGGGCCAGAGAGAGTCGTTAAAACACCTGTTTGCGTTTGAGTTGGGGCGCCTTCGAGACCACCACATTTGGCATATTGCCTTTCGAGACCGGTTTGTCTGTCACCGGGGCTTGAGGAGCTGGGATGGCGCCAACTGGCATGAACATAATAGAGCCAAATGGTAGCAGGGGCTCCTCCCATTGTCGCCCGAGACTGACCGGAAGGACCGTCCTGGAGTCTATCTTCATCATGTAGGAGATGGGAGCTGAGTTCATCTTTGGAGACAACGTTGAAAGGTGATTGCTTGAAAACCTGCATAAAAAAGCATTATTTTATTATAAGTACAGATATGTACATTGATTGAGCTCGCATGAATGCTTAACTCGAAATATGGGAGGAGAGATTGGTCCCACCGGGCGTGCCAGAATCTATAGGGTGTTTTTCGTCACCCCATTGAGATGGGAATACGCGCGCGCTTGTCAGGCGTATACTATAAATTCCCTCTGCCTAGGGTAGGCCGGGGTTTATTGATTGTGGGGATCCAAATCTCCGGCAGCCGCGGACTAAGCTCCCATTAATTACCCATCGCCTTTGGGGCGAGGGAACCTCCGATTAACGGGTTAAACTGGTCATGTGAACTCAATGTGCAGGGTACGTGTGTTTTTTTGGAGGAGGATTTAAATATATCGAGTGCCACGCAGAGTTTTTACGGGGTCCCGCTACCCGAATAGCGGGCTGGGGGTTAAGGGGACTAGCAGCCCTCTTACGGGGTGCGGGGCAGCGCGCCCCATTAAAAATTTGTTTTCTAACAGGGACAGTGTCGTGGAGCACGTGTGTGTGTGAATATGTATGTATATGTATATGTATGTACATAAAAAGAGGGAGGAAAGGCATCCAAGGGATGCGTGGGGGCAGTACCTTGGGCGCTGTGCGCCTAGGTGCTGTGCGCTCAGGCGCTAGAGTGCCACATGTCGGCACGTGGGCGCTGGGCGCTTGAGCGCTGGGCGCTTGAGCGCAAGCGCGCCACGTGTCGGTACGTAGGCGCTTTGCGCTTCAACGCCTGACGCTCGAGCGCAAGTGCGCCACGTGTCGGCACGGGAGAGACTTGCGCTTGAGCGTTGGGCGCTAGAGCGCAAGCGCGCCACGTGTCGGCACGGGGGCGACTTGCGCCTGAGTGCTTGCGCTTGAGCGCAAGTGCGCCATGTGTCGGCACGGGAGCAGCTTGCGCTCGAGCGCTTGCGCTTGAGTGCCAGCGCGCCACGTGTCGGCACCGGGGCGACTTGCGCTCGAACGCTTGCGCTTGAGTGCAAGAGCGCCACGTGTCGGTACCGGGGCGACTTGCACTCGAGCATTTGCGCTTGAGCGCAAGCGCGCCACGTGTCGGCACGTAGGCGCTTTGCGCTTGAGCGCAGGGCGCTGTAGTACAAACGCACTGTCGGCATGTGGGCGCTTTGCGCTCGAGCACTGAGCACTTGAGCGCAAGCGCGCCACGTGTCGGCACGCAGGCGCTCTGCGCTTGAGCGCCGGCGAGAAAAGGAGGCTTTTAGCCTAAGAAACAGAAGCTATGCTTCAAAAAGGAAATATTTATTATATATATGTGTATGGAGTTAAACTCCTAGGATGTTTTGAAGCTGACGAAGGGGGTTCTTCTTCTTCCTCCTATTGTTTGGCCGGATCTTGAAGATCAAGAAGTAGGAGATTTAAAAATCACTCCTTTTTGAGATCTGATGGGAGATCCGAGTTCCCCTTTGTGGGTTTTGTGGTGGAAAACTACTTAGTTTTGGAAAAAGAAAGAGTAAAAACTCTTGATTTAATTCAAAAGAAATGAGAAGGTTTAGAACCTTGGAGAAGGAGCAGGAGACACAAAGAACCCTAGTTTTTGGGGGAATGAAAAAGTATATCCTTTTTTTATTCATCATGTTTCCTTTTATAGGCTTACACGTTTACATATAGCCCCTTGGGCTTTACAAAATGACATTTTGCCCATCCCATATCTCATGTGCTATTTCTTTTTGCACATAAGCCATGGGCTTACAAAAAATTGGCTTTATGCCCATTTTGTTTACATTCATGCATAAAAAATTACATAAAAATTATTTATTACATGATTTCATTGTTGGCATGGGAAGGCTGGTCGCGGGCTCGACTTGGGCATGGGCCCGCTTGACCTGGGCTTGGGCCCACCTAGCTTAGGGGTTGACCCTGACTTTGACTCGGTCAACCAGGGTGCAAATTTTTACCCCAACAAATCATCAAGGTCATAAGAGCATGGGGCAAAAATCCACATCGGGAATTTCTAAAGAAACTGAAATTTGCAAGGAGATGCATAACATTTTGGAGTTTGATGAATGTTGGTAGGATTCCTTCAACATTATCATACGATGATATTTTAGATCCCGATCCTACTGAGAGTATATACTTCTTATCAGGAGATTTTTCACTTAACAATCAATGCTATAAACCAAGTAGGTGCCTAGAAAGGTGTCAGAGGGGTTACGCCCCCAGAGAAAAGAGGTTCTTTAATTAAGGAACTTCGCAAAAGCGTTGGAAAACCTCCCTCGAAGTATCGATACTGACCTGGCTGAACGGTTAAGCAAGTATTGTATGGTGAGAATAGTCCTGGCTAATTCTTCTTTTATGGTTTGAGGAAGGATTCGAGAAACAGTGGGAGCCATCCAGTTTAGATAAACTAAAAACCAATCTAAACTTGCAAGAGCATCATGCTAAAATGTTTTCTTCTCTTTCTCTCATTGCAGCGACCTTGTGACCACATGTTCATATCAGATTTTTGAATTTTTATACCGCCCAATTTTTATCACATTGCATATCGGTAGGTACTCTTGAGCCGTGTTTGCTAGTCAATTGCAGGATACAGGTTCTCGGCTCTAAACGGTGAAATCCATGGAAAAACACGACAAAATCCGGGTTCCTGCCAACCACAGATAAAACACGGGTCTCCGCTCTTTATCCGTCTGTTGCCACACACCAGTTTAGGAGACAAAATGGCAAATCGATTGTCACCTTCATGCACAAGGCTCAATGGCAACACAAGATCCAAGAAATCTACGCGGAGCTCAAGAAAATCATGACAAAAGATACACATCCAATCACCTTTTGATCAACAGAAATTCTGGAAAAATCGTGAAGAAAATCTGAGAAAAGATATATACCAGACTCATGGGCACAGCAAACCAGGAAACCCTACAAAAATTGGTCACCTAACTCCACTAAAGGGCCGCGGTTCCGCAGCATAAGCTGGCTTAGGCCGCGGATCCGCGGCCGTATAGTGGCGACAGTTGACCAATTTTTGAGGGTATTTTGGTCTTTCTATGTACAGGCAGAATTTTGCCCTAGATTTCCATTTCCCTGCCTAAAAATAGCCCAGATCCTTGTGAAGCCAAGGGTGCATAATCTTGTATTTTATTTTCTAGGTTTAGTTGTGTTCTTCTTCCTCCTCTCATCTCTTCTCCATTAAAATCTTGTAGTGAGCTTTTGAGTGAAGAATGATAAATAAAGAAGAACCGTTTATTATTATGCTTGTCTTGTTCTCTTGTTAATTGTTGTAATTTTCATTTGTTAACTTAGTTATTGTTATTTTTTTGTTGTTTCTTTCTTCTCTCTTTTCTTTATCCTTAAAACAACCATGATGCTTACGCTCGATCCTTGCCAAGGTGAGGTCGCAAATAACTAGTTGTTATCTTCTAATCTCTTCTTTCTATCTTTCTCTTTTGTTTTGTTTTCTTTTCATTATGATGTGTGAGTAGTTTCATACTTGTTAGGGTAGGATAAGGGAAGTTTGAGAGAAGGAAATCTCTCTCACTCTTTCCTTGCCCAACATCTTAAAATCGACTCCCGTTAATTGAACCACAATCCGCTCCTTACGGCACCCTATCCTACATGATAGCGGTGATTCCGTAGTGAGACCGGTTGTGGTTGAATTAACTGGAGGTTATGGCTAAGAGCCAAGAACGGACGAACAAGCACCAAAAGGAAGAACTTATGCGTTGGAAAGCCTAGCTTATACTCGCAAGTTCCTTCCTAGTCGTGTTAATCCCCGTTGTTGCCGATTACCGTAACACCGATATTAAGAGTGGCAACGAAATAGGTGGGAGACTCCTAACTCAAACTAACCTAATCCTAACCGTAACAAGCTCTCTTTAAATATCATTTTAACACTTAGATAATCACAAACAATTCTGGACTCTCGGACTTAACTCGTTAAAACACATAGAAAAAGATTCCCATCTCCCTGCAGACGACCCGTACTCAACCGGCTAGCTACGAGCGAAACCGTCTTGATTGCGGTAATTAAATAAAACTTGAACACGCAGAATCCCTAACAATCACCACACATAGGTTACATCTAGATAACAAATTGACTGAATCTGACTTATATGACTGGCAAAGGTCTGTCCAGATGTCCATTACCTATGACAAGCTGGACCACCCTAACACTACTCAAGATCCCGCCGTCCCAGGTCCAATTTCCACCGTCGCGGATATGGATATCCGTCAGACAAGGGAAAAGAATAAAACGAAAGCCAAGTGCCTCGTGTTAGCTTCAGTTGATGGTGTATACCAGAAGCAGCATGAGAAGATGGACATAGTTTCCATCTTTCTCCATAACAAAGATTTATATAGAGAGCAATCTCATATCACAAGATATGAGATCTCGAACGAATTAATTCAAGCGAGGTTGGCTGTCGGGTCATCTGTAGTGGACAACGTCCTTACAATGAATAGCTCTATTGATAAGCTCAAGGACCTGGAGACCACGTTGGGAAACGAGTCAGATACTGACTTGATTCTACAATCTCTGCCTTCTACCCTGAAGGAAACCAGGGAAGTAGAAGAAAAAAGAAGGGCAAAAGTTTCGGGACTGGATATAGTAAAAGAGGGATGTTCCTATTGTTATAGGATTGGGCATAGGCAGAAAGATTGTAGGGCTTTAGAAGCCAGTAGCCAGGATACGAAGCATGTTGTGGCTTCAGCCTCAAGTGTATTTGTTATTGAGAACTGTTTGTCAATTAACTCTACTTCCTGGGTACTCGTTACCGAAGCAGGATCTCATATCTGTAATTCATTACATGCTTTGAGAAACCGTAGAGTTATGAAGGTAGATGATTTGTCTCTCAGAGTTGCAAACGGAATGAGCGTGGACGCTGAATCCGTGGGAGATATCGCCTAGGTTTGACAAGTGGGCAGATATTGATTCTACGTAACTGTCTGTATGTACCTAGTATGAGTTGTAATATCATATCAGTGTCCTCACTTTCAAAAGAGGGATATGATTTTACATTCGTAAGCGATGTAGTTCACATCCACCTAAATCAAGTTTTGATTGGGTCCGGTACATTAGATAACGGCATATACGTATTGAGTCAAGCTTAGGTTTTCAATGTCGAGAACACACTTAAAAGAAAGTCTCCGGAATTAAATCAGGCTTTCTTATGGCATTGTAGACTAGGTCACATCAATGAGAGAAGGTTGACTAAGTTACATAGAGAAGGATATTTGAATCCGTTCGAATATCAATCTTATGCTACTTGTGAATCTTGTCTCATAGGAAAGATGACCAGGACTCCGTTTACTAGACACGGAGTAAGAGCAAGCGAGCTCTTGGGACTCATATACAGTGACGTGTGCGGTCCAATGTCTACACATGCGAGAGGTGGTTATTCCTACTTCATTACTTTTACGGATGATTTCTCTAGGTATGGACATGTCTTCTTGATGAAACATAAATCTGAGGCCTTTGAGAAATTCCAGGAATACAAGAATGAAGTGGAAAAACAAAAAAGAAAAAGTATCAAAACACTGAGATCTGATCGAGGTGGTGAATACTTAAGTACCGAGTTCCTGGGTTACTTAAAAGAGAATGGAATTCTCTCTCAGCTTACTCCACCATACACACCACAACACAATGGTGTATCAGAAAGGAGGAATCGAACCATATTGGATATGGTTCGTTCCATGATGAGTAAGGCTGAGTTACCGCGATCTTTCTGGGGTTATGCGCTAGAATCAGCTGCATATCTTTTGAACAAAGTTCCAACCAAGACTGTGCCTACCACACCATATCAGATGTGGAGTGGGAAGAAACCCTATCTTCAGTACCTGAAGACATGGGGATGTCCAGCTTTTGTAAAAAGGCAGCATGCGGACAAGCTTGAGGCATGATCAGTACAGTGTAAGTTTGTGGGATACCCAAAGAACTCCAAGGGGTATTTTTCTATTACGCAGAGGAACAAATGATTTTTATTTCTCGCCATGCCCATTTTCTGGAACATCAGTTTTTAGAAAAAGGAACAAGTGGGAGTGTAGTAGAACTGGAAGAAATTCCAGAACCACAAGCTATTACTGAAAGCTTGGAAGAACCAGAAGGTTCAGGAGAACAGGACATCCCGGCGCCACTCCGCAGGAGTAGTAGGCAGTCTCATCCGCCCGAGAGATACTACGGTTTTCTCATAGACGGGGATAGAGAGGATTGCACTATTGACTATGATGAGCCTACTAGCTTCCAACAAGCCATTCAGAGCGGTGACTCAGTAAAATGGCTGGATGCAATGCGGACCGAAATGGAGTCCATGTACACTAACAAAGTATGGACTTTGGACATTGCTCCAGATGGGGTAAAACCCATAGGATGCAAATGGATCTTCAAAAAGAAGATTGGTGTAGATAGACAGGTTGAAACCTACAAGGCTAGACTTGTTGCAAAGGGTTTCCGTCAAAGGCCTGGTTTGGACTATGACGAAACCTTTTCTCCAGTGGCTATGCTCGAATCCATTCGGGGTCCTTCTTGCTATTGCTTCCTTCCACGATTATGAGATCTGGCAGATGGACGTAAAGACGGCATTTCTAAATGGAAATTGGGAAGAGAGCGTCTATATGGATCAGCCAGAGGGATTCATTCAGAGTGGGAGCAGCGGTAAAGTATGCAAGTTGCTTAAGTCCATTTATGGACTAAAGCAGGCATCACGGAGTTGGAACATCTGTTTTGATGATACTGTCAAAGAATTTGACTTTATAAAAAATCCAGATGAACCATGCATATACAGAAAGATTGTAAGGAGAGCTGTAGTATTTCTCGTCTTGTACGTGGATGACATTCTCCTAATAGGAAATGATATTCCTATGTTACAGTCAGTCAAAAGATTCTTGTCACAGAAATTCTCCATGAAAGACCTGGGAGATGCCACCTACATTCCGGGGATCCAGATCTATCGTGATAGATCTAAAAGGATGTTGGGACTTTCACAGTCTAGGTACATAGACACCATATTGAAAAAGTATGGAAGATTCTAAGCGATGTCTCCCAAGACTCACCCTCTCCAGAGAGATGTCTCCCAAGACTGATTTGGAAAGGGATCGCATGTCGATTATACCCTACGCTTCAGTAGTAGGCTCTATAATGTATGCGATGTTATGTACCAGACCAGATGCAGCATACGCATTGAGCGTTATAAGCCGGTATCAGGCAAACCCAGGGGAGAATCACTGGATAGCAGTAAAGAACATTCTCAAGTACCTGAGGAGGACAAAAGATATGTTCTTAGTGTATGGCGGAAAAGACCTCCAGATTGAGGACTTTGCCGACTCCGGCTTCTAGAGTGACAAAGATGACTCCAAGTCCATGTCGGGTTATGT
This sequence comes from Agapanthus africanus, assembly GCA_030015575.1. Taxonomy (NCBI): domain Eukaryota; kingdom Viridiplantae; phylum Streptophyta; class Magnoliopsida; order Asparagales; family Amaryllidaceae; genus Agapanthus; species Agapanthus africanus. Next base: position 439,504,109 of record CM057338.1, read on the forward strand.
CTTTACCCTCAATGGAGGGGCGGTCTGTTGGAAGAGTTCCAAACAGGAGACCGTTGCTGACTCAACGACGGAAGCGGAGTACATAGCTGCTTGTGATACCGCAAAAGAAGCTGTCTAGATGAAGAAGTTCCTCACAGAACTTCAGCTGGTTCCTACCAGTGTTGATCCAATACCTCTGTATTGTGACAACAACGACGCTATAGCTTTAGCGAAGGAACCCAGGTCCCATCAGAAATCCAGACACATCTTAAGGCGGTATCACCTGATCAGGGAGATTATAGATCGCCAGGAGATCGAGATAAAGAGAGTAGAGACGGAGAATAATATTGTTGATCCATTCATAAAGGCCATTCCTCAGACACAGTTCGAGAGGCTATTCGAGATGATAGGTCTACGATATGCCGGCTCATGGCCCTAGTGCAAGTGGGAGATTGTTAGTGTATATGCCCTAGGGGAAATTATTGTATCATACTTGTATGTATATTACTTAATGGAAGTTTGGGATATTCACAGTTGTATATACAGTCTTGCTAAAAATGGTAGTATGCTACTTGGTTTATGTCTACTTTAATATATGCATATGTTTCTTGTAACGTATCACTTATACATATTAGTAGAGCCCATAGGATCTTTGCTTGATTACCATCGTTGTGATGGCAGTCACACTAGTGGGGGCTGGGTAGTCTATAAGCAGCATCCTATACTTGTCCCTAGTCGTAGGATTATCGAGACTGGGCATCGATACTCCAGAGTAGACTAGTGTGTACGCTTCTCATCCCAGTTGGGGAGATGGTCTGTCCCACAGCCATCAGTACGTCGTACTGGAGATAGTATACAGGTGCTCGTTAGGTTATGGGTACACAGGACATGACTCGCATGGAGACTGTTGGTCGGTATTATACCAATTATCAGTTAACAGTTTCCAGGTGACATGAGTACAGCATAGTCCGCAGACTTGACACTGCTACTTCGCCTCGAGTGTGTTCCACTGTTCTTAGATTGCTACCCTACCACGGCTCAAAGGAGTCGTGCAAACAGGTAACAGTTGGGTGCAGTCCCGAGCACTTGGAGGCAGTGGCGGTTAGAAAGGATTCGTCTCTCCCGGTATTGGGAGTTGCTATCGCGCTGTGTCAGAGAGACATTACGCAAAGTCCCTGGCCAGGGAAAGCGAGATTTACTGGTAGGTTCCAGTAGTTTCTCAAGGTGTAATGGGCTACGCTCCGACATGACTTATACCGCTATTAGGGGACTGACGCTTGCCGCCCCTAGGCTAGATATGCGATAGTCTTAGATGAATAGACCGGACTCTACGGAGATTGTCACATCAGGCTCAGTAGGAGTTCGGATGGGTTTCCTCATCGGCCTTCTTATCGACATCTACCTGGGGACCGTTACGTACAGCTAGTGCCGCTTGTGGTCTATGGTTAAATCCACTGCCAGCGTAGTGTCGAGTCTTTAGAGTCCCACACAGAGAGTTTCCCTGCTCCAGGAGAAACGTTATAGAGGTCGTATGGTTTTACGACAAGGGTTCGTACGCGTATGTGTGTTTACGCACGTACGACGTTCGGACAGTTTTTGCTAGCCGGCTTTGGTTTAAGCCAGATTCCAGTATCGGGTTATTGGATTTGTACAGTCTAAAGTTTTTCCGTGTTTTCACGGATAGGAGGGGCGTTCTTGTAATTTGTCGGGAAGCTTCTAGATGGATGATGACATGGAGGGTAAGGTGGCATTAGCATTTAATGAATTTGTGACTCACTTAGATGAATCATTCAAGTGAGTTAATGAAGCATTTATTACTTAATAACTCACTTGATGATTCATTGCATATATTTAATGAAGCATGATGATAATGCATTTTGAACTATTCTTTTTGATTTTCTTATGCTTCATAATATATTAGAAGTGAGAAGCTTTTTCATTCATTCTAATGCTCACCTTCTCTCTCCTCAAGCTCTCTCTTGAAACTCTAATCCTCCCCTCTCATGTGTTGAGATCAAGGATTCAATAGACTAATATATCCATAACCTCACTCTATATCCCCTAGGTAGCTTAGATTAGCACTTTGAGCAACCTAGTTATCTCAAGTTAGAGATCAAGCTTGGCGTAGGAGCTCTCGGGTGGATCGTCTTTGACTCGAGGAGGTCGTTGAGGTGCCGATGTTCCAAGGAGACTACGAGGAGTGGAGGACAGCGATGAAGACCCGTAGGACAAGTAACGTGAGGTATAACTTCGAATCCGAGTAGTTAAACCTCTCGTAGTTTGCTAGTAACGGTTTAGACACGATTCGTGTGCTCAAGTCCGTGTTACGAAGCTTTGATGATCGTTTTTCATATATTCCGCCTCCCCGCAAGTTCGTGGGGTGCGTGACGTGGACTTACATATTGCGGGTGCATTGGTCACTCTAAATGGCATCACTAGAAATTCGTAATGTCCATAGCGAGTTCTGAAAGCTGTTTTGTGAATATCAGCTTCCTTGACCTTCACCTGATGATAACCTGAACGAAGATCCAATTTTGAGAAAACACAAAATCCACTCAGCGGATCGAATAAATCATCGATGCGCGGGAGTGGATACTTGTTCTTTATAGTGACTTCGTTCAAGGCTCTGTAATCGATGCACATTCTGTATGAACCTTCCTTTTTCTTCATAAGTAGTACAGGTGATCCCTAACTTGAAGTGCTGGGACAAATCCATCCTTTCGCCAGTAATTCGTCCAACTATGTTCGGACTTCCTTCAAACCTTCCGGACTTAAACGATAGGGTGCTTTGATCACCGGTTGTGCTCCTGGTACTAAATCAATACTGAATTCAAGAGCTCGATCGGGAGGCAAACCTGATATATCGTCAGGAAATACGTCGTCGAACTCTCGAACCTCATCTGGTCTTGATTCTTCCTCCGCTTGAGCTGCTGCAACTACTGCATCTCTTAGCCTCGCTTTGTAGGTACTTGGCTCCAGTGTACGGTCTCCGCTTTTGAAATAGAAGACCGGATGGTCTGGAATCTCGAATACTACCCTCCTTTGACGACAGTCGATAGTAGCATAAAAAGTTCTAAGCCAATCCATTCCTAGAACCACATCAAAGTTTGGTATGTCCAGTACTTTGAAGTCAGCATAAAACTATCGACTGCAGACGACAACTGGACACAAGTTGTATCCCATAGTTGCCTTTAGAACGCCATTTCCTGAATTGACATTCCAGCTAGATACAAGCGGTGAGACTGGAATCGCATGGGTTTGAACAAACCGTTGTGACATAATGCAGTGTGATGCTCCAGTATCAAATAGTGCAAGTGCAGGGATTAAGGATACTAAGATTGTACCAGTGATGACTTGGCCAGTAACCTCAGCTTCTTCCACGGACATCGTGAAAGCCTGGCGCCTTGGTACATTCCTCCTGGCCTGAGGAGCATTCCTCGGAACGTTCCTTTGAGCTTGATGGAACTGAAGAGAAGGTGGTGCAGCTAGTGGTCCTCTAGGTGGTGCAGGTAGTGCAGGTCTGGAAGCAGGTGCCTGAAGAGCAGGTCGCTGAGGATAAGTAATTGCTGGCCTGGGTGCAGCAACTGGGTTCTGTCTTTGGGGACAAGACCCAATATTGTGAGTAGCTGAGCCGCAGACTAAGCAAAGGCGGTTGGCTCGACGGCAGTCCTTCATCATATGTCCAGTTCTCTTGCAGTAGGTGCAAAAGGCCGGGCTAGGACAATGGGTCGGTACTCCGGGTTGCCTTGGCACGAAAGGTAGCCTGGACGAGGATCCACCTGCCGTCTGGTTGGCAGGGCGCTTGACTCCTGCAGACTGAGGTCTGCCCCTTGCTTTTATCACTGCCTCATAACTGCGGGCAGCTTCCAGAGCATCCTCATGAGTTAGAAATTTTCCCGTGGCTAGGGCAGCCTGAATCTCCGTGTCCAGTCCTTGTTGAAAGCGACGGGCTCTGATCTCGTCTGTCGGTATCAAGTGTGCCGTGAATCTGTTTAAAGGATTGTGTTAGCTGTGAAGTATGTGAGATTTAAAAATTGAACTATTGTGACATATCTTACCGGCTTAACATGGTGAATTCAGCGTCGTATTCATCTAGTGATTTGTCCTACATTGAACCCTGTTGTAGATGAATGAACTGCTACTCCATTGCAAACCTGGTAGTCACAGGGAAGTATTTCGCGTCGAACTTCTCGCAAAAAGTCTTCCATTCAATAGGCTGTACCAGACGGCTTTCTTCCGCCTTCCACCAATTGCGAGCATTATCCGTGAGCTGTAGCTTCGCCACACGGACCCAAGCTATGTCTGGCACTTATGCTGCTGCCGGATCATCTTCGATGCTTTGTGCCCATTCTTCCGCTTCAAGAGGGATTCCTTTTCCAGAGAACTGCTTGGGATGTAAAGCCCTGAATTGCTTTACTCCTGGTGCGTCGGTCTCAGGATGGTTCAGAAGTTGTTGCTGTCCCTCGAGAAGGCTGTGGATCGCCTCAAGTAGCACTGTTTGCTCGGTGGGTGGTGCAGGAACAGCTGGTGCGAGAGGTAGTGCTGGAGGTGTGTTGTTGACGTTGGTGCTGGTGTTTTTCGGGGAATCCATAACCTTGAAGAAAAATTTGGGTTAGGACAGATTCAAATACATGAAATGATAAGATTCAAGGAATAGAAATTTGTAAGATTCAAGAAACATGTATTGTAAAGAATGTTTTAGTTGCTGGTTCTTGTGTTATATTGCTTAGGTTGTTCACGCAGACCAGAACTGCATGATAGGGATTCATACAGCTCTGACCTGCATGGGCCACCAACAAAACCTGTCACGCCCCACTTCCCCGTGTACGACGAAGTGGACGCGACGAGGTCCGCTACGTATATACTTAGAAGTACACACACTAAGCGTATCTAAGCAATATAAAAGTAAATCACAAGAGACAAGAGATATAGAAATAACAACAGCTTTATTAATAACATTCTTTTGTACAATGCATGAAAAGAAAATACAACTGAAATGAAAAGCGATGCCTAAACAATGGCATAACAGGAAATGAAAATACTGAATAGAACAAAGTACAATGTCTAGAGCTTAGGGTCTTCGTGAAATTGCTCCAAGTCTTCACCGGTGGGCTCGATCTCTGCTGGGTCCAAAGCACCTGACGACATTCAAAGAAGAAAGAAATAGAATGTCGTCAGCGAACAGGTCGCTCGGTAAGTCCCAAAGATAAGAAAAGATAGAATAAGAGATATTTTCTAAAGAGATTGTAAAATATTGTAGAATATTGTGTTAACGCTGTTGTTTGTAGCTTGGTACAGAAGGATGCCAGTGTATACGAGAGGGGTCTCTATATGCTAGAGACCAGGGCAAACGGAATGTACAAGGAACCGTTAAGCCATGGTACAACAGCAACGGAATATAGGTTAGGTGTCTTAATCTGACCACCTCGTGCCACCTTTAACACCTTCCGTACCAATCTACCCCTTAAACCCCGTAGTGTTTTGATAGTATTGTTGTATTGTATTGTGTAAGATGGATGACTAACAAAAACCATGATATCAGTAAACAGATTGTAACTGCATAATCAGGTGAATGGAATAACGGAATAATGGATGTATATTCATGGTTTGGTTCAGTCAAATTGTATAGATTGTTAACTGGATTCTGGGATTCATGTGTTCATATTGAGTTGGAATATTAAAGAATGTAGATTGACTTGAATCATATTCAAGTCAGAAATAATCAGACTCAAACCCGAGTCAGACCAAAAGAAATGTAAGTCGAGGTTCTATATTTGCTAGGGTCCTTATTGTAATTTATAAAACTTGAGGGGGTTTTATGTAAAAATACTTTTGTATAGTTTTCAAGATACACCTCAAGTATTTATTATTCGTCTTTATACTTATAATGAGTGTGATTTCATTTAGTGTTATTTCTAGTGAAAATATCCTAATTACATGAATAAAGGTATTTATCTGTAATATTGTTTTATTTGAAATTCATGGTATTTTAATGTAACTTTTAATTTTGTAATTTTTAGGAAAAGGTGGAAACTTTATCTTATAATAAAATAGGTGTTTAAATGATAAATATACATATGTTTATAAAAGAATAATTTTTAATAAATATTTTATTTTCCAAAAATCTCATTTTTTTTCTTAAATGTCATATTTTAAACCTTTCGAGACCGAATGCTTCTTGCGGAGGTCTGAATCTCGCACTACTAAGCCCGAGGGTGCACGATAAACCATACTAACCCTAACGAGTTCCCCAAAGGTGGGTTGTAGTGGCGCTTTGCAAAGATTTAATAAATACTAATCATTTAGAAAACGGTTTTATAAAGATAAGGTATTTATTTGTAAAAGGGTGTAAATTTCCGTATTTTAGATTCTAGGGTTTCCTAAGCCAACTAACATATTTCTAAATGGTCTAAACGACAAGTCATTAGAAGCCTTAAATCACCTCTCCACCGCCAATTGCGGCCAGGTAAGTGCCAGGTGAGTGGGAGGCTCTCCACTACAAGTAGTGGTCCTAATTAAGTAACCACTCGCCTTAAACACACTTGCCTAGACACCACAAAGTCAGATTTAGATAAACGATCGATGTCCATAACTTATCGTATTTTCCTATTAAAAGTTATTGTTTTAAAATTGTTTAAAACTTAAAACTTTTAGAAAAGGTTTTATTAAGAAAATGGTATTTTAATGTAAAATCTTATTTTATCTTATTCTAATTTTCAAGGTAGCGTGTTATGATTGCATATGAGTATGTGTGGAGGTAGGTCATTACCTCGTGATCTATTTTAAGGTATAGCAATGTTAAAGGGTTAAATGTGATAAACTAAACATGGTGGTATTTAAGTGCAAAAATACGGTATATTGCAAAATGTATCATTTCATGTGTGAAAACTTGTTCAAATTAATTTTTAAGTGATTAGTAGTCAACATGAAGATGTTTAAGCATTATGGAATTGGTGATAAGTGTGATTTGATAGAAAACCGAATCGGAAATCGGGTTGTTCCGATTTCCGTCGGGTTTATAAAGTTCGTATTTTTATGAAGGAAAAGAAAGGTAGAAAAAGGGGACTTAAGGTTTTGGACAACGCTAGAGAGTGAGAGGAAGGTAGAAGGTTTGTCGGTGCGTCGAATCATCGTTGAGAGGTCCTAGCACGATCGCCGGGATTTCGCCGTCGATTTCGTCAGCGCTTCGCCTTTCGCTCGTTTTCCGACGTACCAAAGTTCTCTTGGAATTTTGAGAGAGTGGACTTAGGAATTTAGGATGAGAGGTTAGAGGGTAGGGGTGTTTATATAGGGTTAGGCTAGGGTTAGGGTTTTAATTAAAAAAATAAAATATATATAAAAAAAACATTAAAAATCATTAAATTTTTGGAGTAAAAGGGATTTATTGGGCATTTGATAACCGATCTGGGAATTTAGTGTATGCAAGTGAGAAGACCAGGTCAAAACGGAATTTTTCAGTGTTGACGACTCGGCCGTTCAGCCGAGTCCGACCGGCGGCGCCGGCCCGAGTCGTCCGGTCCGCCGGCCGAGTCGGGGTGCCGTTGGGTGGGGGTTTTCCTGGGGGGATTTATGGTATATCTAACATTTTACGTTCAATACAAATTTTGTGAGTTATGGCGTTTTGACTTTTGACTTCCAAAAAAATTTAAAACAAAATAAATACAAAAATAATGTGGGGTATGGGATTTAAACTCTGGTGTCTTGGTTCAGCAGTGCAAGGAGTTACCAATGAGCTACAAGCTCCTTCTTGTAATTATGGAGTGAAATAAATACTTAAAGTGATATCAGCCGCAATAAATACTCCAAGTATACATTGAATTTAAATAAATTCTTTGTACATTAAAAATGGAGTTGTTACAGGGTTCTCAGTAGAGACTGGGTACACTGGACGGACTCACCGAGAACTCCCAGATGGTATTATAGCTCACGTCAGATGGCAGTTCTCCGGTGACACTGGTACAGGTTAGTCTGTAGACCCGAGATCGTCATAGAGTCTTGTGTGATTCCCACTGTGCTTTGATTTCCATCATACCACGTCCAAGAGGCCGTGCAGAAAGGTGGCTTTTGGGTACAGTCCCGAATCACATGGAGGCAATGAGCGATAGGAGGGGATTCGTCTCTCCCGGTATAGGGAGTTGATGTTGCGCTGTGTTCGATTGGCTATAACTGGAAATCCCTGGCCAGGAATGCTGAGATTTACTGGTAAGTGTTATTAGTAGTTTCTCGAACTGTTATAGACATCATATCGACACGACTTATCAAGCTACTGGGGTCTGACGTTTACCACCCCTAGGCGAGATATGCGACATATCAGACGAAGAGAACGGACTGTACGGGAGTGTTACTGATTGGATTCACGGGAGATTCTACAGGCTTGCTTGTGGATCTTCTGATTGCTCAATACCTGGGTGGCTGTTACGTTTAGCTGACCGCTTGCAGCTTGTGGGTGTTTGATATGATTATCACCTACTGCCGGCGTATTGACGATTCTTTAGAGTCCTACACAGAGGTTTCCTGGCTCAGGCAAAATAGATTAGGAGCACATATATGATATGTGTGGGACCGAGAACAATACATGTATGTGATACCGTATTAGATTCTCGCGATATGAGATATCGGCCGGGTATATGTGATATAGCCGGGTCATCGGATCAAGTGTTGATTCGATGAACTGATACAGATTATATTAGTCGGTTATTTATGAAATAGCCGGATTGTCGGATCAAGTGTTGATTTGATAATTTAATGTATAATTATATATTTGATATATTAAATTACATTAACTAATATTAGCTCACTTATGGATTTATTTTCATGTACACCCATTAAGGTTGATTCTTCTTTCGTGTATCATGATTTTATGATATATATATATTATATTATGTAGTTGCAGAGCAGGACTGGTCTGAGGACAGTACCTGGGTGTTTTTATATGCATCGATATTTACTGATGAGATTTTTTTAAAGAAAAGAGCTATGGTCTCACTATTTTTTCCATGTGTCTATGAGCGACATGAAACTTGACAAAAAGGAAAACCCTACTATGTTATTTTCAAAAAGGCGAGACGTATATCTTAAGTAAAATGTGTGTTTATGTGTGTATTTCTATATAAAATGAATGTCCGCTACTCGTGCTGTGATATACACATCACACGGCGATTTGAAAGGATTTTGCATACATTTTTATTCAGTTATTTAAATGATTTAGTAAGGATGCGTACTATATATATTGTAGCCTTGATTATATTGTACTTGATTTAAACATTAAATCTCTCAATTTGCGTTTTCATCAAAGTTTCTATGATTTGCACGACATTGTCGGAGTTTTGATTATTGAGTTTTTCACTTGTTTTCATGCGCACATATTGCGCTATGATATTTTAGCTATTTCGTAACTTCGGAGCCCCGTTGATTCGATTCGATTTACTCAAATGTTTTAAGTCTTGGGGGGTTTAAATTTAAATTCGGGGACCGAATTTATTTAAGGGAGAAGACTGTAACATTTTAGAAAATAGAAAATAATATTTTTGGATTTAAATAACAAAATAATAAATATTACGGATATTATACGGGTATGGATTTGAGTTTTCATAGAATGGTATAGTTATATACCTATATTTTTGGAAAATAATTGGAATTTAAAATTGAAATATTATTTATGAAGGCATTCACTTGATTTGGGATTTTAATAAATTAATATATAATTATTTCCATACAAGGTTAATGCTAAACTTAATTAGTATTTCTTAATTATGCCTTAAACCAATTTTTATTTGCTAAACCATATTTAGTGTGCATGACATGTTGGGTGCATGTTAACACTTTCCATACAAGGTTAATGCTAAACTTAATTTGTATTTCCGGACTTGATTTTAATAACATTGCGACTATGTATTATTGTAGATACCTTCGCGTGGATTCCGAGGCGACGGAGTATGGCGTCATCGACTTCGGCAAGCAAGGATTAAGATGAGTAGATCTATATCTACGGGAAAAGTCGGGTGGATGGCGTATAGCACCCCCGCAAGTTTTGATGGAAACCGATATGTAGAATATGGTTAAGGAAACCTAGATTAGAAAACTATGGATATGATTAAAGAGATAGTTAGAGATGATAAGTGAACGTGAATCACGACACATAGATAAGTAGTGCACGAGAATAAGTAGGAGATTTAGAGTAGCATAAAACGAGATTAATAAGGTAGAATGTATATATAAAATTGACTTGATGTAAGATGACTTAATGTGATGAAAGGAATATACAATGTGATCTGATGACTTGATTGATATGTCAGTATACGGATGCGAGTCGATAAGAGATGATTGATACCTTTGCCAGTCCCCTGATATGAGATTGTTATGGATGTGACCTGGGATATAAGCATATAGATATATATAAAATGTTGTGAATCATGAGTGATATGCTGTACGAGACGTTAGGTCCATACCCTCATTGTCATATAGGTTGATAGAATCCCTAATCGTTTAATGTCGTCGTACGATGGATTACCGTACGTGATGAGTTTGACTTGATGATTGATCCATACCCTTGACTAGAGAATGGCGTACGATGTATTATACCATACGTGATGTTGTGAGGCTGGATGTCGATTGATAGATTTTTCGACTCGGGCATGTTATAGATATTGATAAATCCTGTCTATACTGCTTAGCTTAGCCTTTAAACAGATGATAGCATTACGCTTATGATGCACCTTATGCTATGTCCATGATATTATCATTTCATTACATACACCTGTGCTAGTACACCTACACAATTATCGATGATGTGTATGTTACACTTACACAGATTGCCGGCTCACACACTTCATCAGATAACTGCCGTCACTTACACAATAGAATTGTTACATCATGCTATGCTACGATATAAGTGCTATATTCACATCACCATACCATGTCGCATGATATACTTAATATGCTCACATTTCTGTTATATGTATGCTCATCATGCTTTATGATTATACGCATTGAGATTTGCTGATTTCATGAGATTCTGGATTTGAGAACCGTGGTCAAATTTCAAAGGAAATTATGTATTGTTTTAAAAACCCGGTTTCTCTTGATATGATATTTTGAGACGTCCACCATGTGTTTTCTCGGTTCTGAGATTGGCATGTGAAACCCGATTCGAGAAGCGATAGGCACCGTCTGCGGGTACATGGTGGACCCGGTGAGGTACCCCGGGCCAAGAAGACTCGTATAGAAAGGCGGTGAGCCCAGCGGAGGGACGACTACCTACCGGTGATAGTATAGAGCCTGACGGATATCCGGAGGATACCGTTTGGGAGTTATGATATAAGATATATTGCGGGCCGATCTGAGGATGCGGCGCCTGAGATATAAGGATTTACGTGTCGATGCTGGACACGGGTTTCATGATGTTTCAAGTGTCGGTGTTGAACACTCAGGTTCCATGATTTGATATGTCATTGATGGACACACATTCTTTGATATCCTCATATATTTACATGCATATGCTTTTATGATGTTTCGAGTGGACGAGATCCACATGAATACAGGCATTGATTATATTGTTGGATGTTATCCACATGCATACAGGCATTGATTATTATATTGTTGGCATATATACAGATACGGTCACCCTAGATATCATAGTATTACCTTTATGATATAGTTGACCTAGGAATCGTTGTTTATACGATTTCTACCTGATAATGTTTTCTACTCACGAGTTGGCAACTCATCCCCCTTGTGCCACTGTTCTTGCAGGTTGATCGCATGGATCAGTAGTGGCATCGCTGGCACATAGCTGCATTCGGGTGTTTTGCTTTCGGTAGGTGGTACATGTGGATCGTACCCCTCTTGTATTTATTATTCCTGTTGTATCTAGTTAACTCCATCAAATCAGAAACTAGTATTTGTATAATTAGTAAGACCTAGACAGACTTGTGGTTGGGAGACTTAGAGCGAGGGTTTATGTTCGCTACTTATGGTTGGATGTCTTGCTTTACATTTCCTTTTGTGTTGATCTTCGCTACTTGTGATTCCGCCGATTGGCGAAGAGCTAGCTTCCGCTTGGGGATGACTTTTATATTATTATGTATTTGTGGTTTTGGATCAAAATATACAAAGGAGGTGCTGCCCAAATTTTTTAATAAGACGAAACATGTTTTTCAACTAGTAAAATAAACTTGCATTTTTCATGTTCCCTTTTCTATGCATTTAAGAAAACATTTGATTTCAGCATACCTTTATTTCAAAACGTCACCTCTTTTATTTTCTTAAAAAGGTTTAGATTTCTGGCTTTCGGCTTACTTGAATTACGTTACGCCTTTAGACGTTGCGTGATTTAAGTGCCGGTCACAAGCTAAATTTCGGGTCATGACAATGGGTGAGAAGAGAAGACCTCCACAAAGCCGATAGGTGGTGTCAGTAAGGTAGAAGGAAATGACAGGGCAAAAGTTTCGGGGCTAACAGTAGGGAAGGAGGGATGTTCCTATTATCACAAGAAGGGGCATCGGCAGAAGGAATCCAGATCTGAAGAATGTTGTGGCTTCGACTTCGGGTGTGTTTGTAATTGAAACTGTATTTCAATTAACTCTACTTCCTGGGTACTAGATACCGAATCAAGATCTCATATCTGTAATTCATTACAGGCTTTGAGAAACCATAAAGTTATCAAGGCAGGTGATATGACTCTCAGGGTTGCTTATAGAATGAGCGTGAACGCTGAATCCGTAGGGGAATGTCACCTAGGATTGACAAGTGGGCAGATATTGTTTTTTTGTAACTTTTTGTGTGTACCTAGTCAAGCTTGTAAGCGATGTGGTCCACATCCACCTAAATAAAAGTTTGATTAGGTCAGGTACACTAGAGGACGGTATATACGTGTAAAATCAAGCTCAGGTTTTCAACGTCCAGAACACACTTAAAAGAAAGTCTCCAGAATTAAATAAGGCTTTCTTATGGCATTGTATACTGGGTCACATCAATGAAACACAGTTGACGAAGTTACATAGAGAGCGGTATTTGGATCCGTTCGAATATCCGTCTTATGTAACTTGTCAATCTTTTCTCATAAGAAAGATGACAAAGACTCCGTTCACTAGACACGGAGTAAGAGCGAGCGAGCTCTTAGGATTCATACACAACGACGTGTGTGGTCCAATGTATACACATGCACGAAGTGGTTATTCCTATTTCATTACTTTTACGAATGATTTCTTTAAGTATGGACATATTTTCTTGTTGAAACATAAATCCGAGGCCTTTGAGAAATTCGAGGAATATAAGAATGAAGTGGAAAAACAAACAGGAAAAAGTATCAAGATACTAAGATATGATTGATGTGGTGAATAATTAAGTGCCGAGTTCCTGGGTTTCCTAAAAGAAAATGGAATTCTTTCTCAGCTTACTCCTCCATACACACCACAACACAACGGTGTATCCTAAAGGCGGAATCGAACCCTATTGGATATGGTTCGTTCCATGATGAGTAACGCTGAGTTACCGCGATCCTTCGGGGGTTATGCACTAGAATCAGCTACATATCTTTTGAACAGTGTTCCTACCAAGATTGTGCCTACCACACCATATCAGATGTGGAGTGGAAAGAAACCCTATATTCAGTATCAGAAGATATAGGGATGTCCAGCTTTTGTCAAAAAGCAGTATGCGGACAAGCTCGAGGCACGCTCGGTACTGTGTAGATTTGTGGGATACCCAAAGAACTCCAGAGGGTATCTTTTCTATTACGCAGAGGAACAAAAGGTTTTTTATTTCTCGTCATGCCCACTTTTTAGAAAATCAATTTTAGAAAAAGAAACTAGTGGGAGCGCAATAGAGCTAGAAGAAATTCCAAAACCACAAACTATTACTGAAAGTATGGTAGAACCAGAGGTTTCAGAAGAACCGGATATCCCTGCGCCACTCCGCAGGACTAGTAGGCAGTCTCATCCGCCTGAGAGATGCTGTTGTTTTCATAGACGGGGATAGAGAGGATTGCATCATTAACAATGATGAGCCAACTAGCTTCCAGCAAGCCATTCAGAGCGGTGACTCGGTAAAATGGCTGGATGCAATACGGACCGAGATGGAGTCCATGTACACCAACAAAGTATGCACTTTGAACATTGCTCCAGAATGGGTAAAACCCATAGGCTACAAATAGATCTTTAGAAAGAAGATTGGTGTAGATGGACAGGTTGAAACCTATAAGGCTAGACTTGTTGCAAAAGGTTTTCGTCAAAGACCTAATTTGGACTATGATGAAACCTTTTCTCCGGTGGCTATGCTCAAATCCATTCGGATCCTTCTTGCTATTGCTTCCTTCCAAGATTATGAGATCCGGCAGATGGACGTAAAGACGGTTTTTCTAAATGATAATTTGGAAGAGTACGTCGATATGGATCAGCCAGAGGGTTTCAATCAGAGTGGGAGCAGCGGGAAAGTGTGCAAGTTGCTTAAGTCCATTTATGGACTAAAGCAGGCATCGCGGAGGAACATCTGTTTTGATGAGACGGTCAAAGAATTCGACTTTATCAAAAATCCAAATGAACCATGCATTTATAGTAAGATTGTAGCAAGAACTGTTGTAGTCCTCGTCTTGTACGTGGATGACATTCTCTTGATAGAAAATGACATTCCTATGCTACAATCAGTCAAAGAATTCTTGTCACAGAGGTTCTCCAAGAAAGACCTGGGTGATGCCAACTACATTCTGGGGATCCAGATCTATCGTGATAGATCAAAGAGGATGGTGGGACATTAACAGTCAAGGTAAATCAATACCATACTAAAAATATTTAGTATAGAAGATTCAAAGGACGGCAGTCTACCGGCTTGTTACGGAATCACCCTCTCCAATGAGATGTCTCCCAAGACTGATTTGGAAGGGGCTCGCATGTCGATTATACCCTACGCTTTTACGGTAGGCTCTATAATGTATGCAATGTTGTGTACCAGATCAGGTGTTTCTTACCCAGTCAGGGTGGTAAGCCGATATCAGTCAAACCCAAGGGAGAAGCACTGGATAGTAGTAAAGAACATTCTAAAGTACCTGAGAAGGACTAAGGAGATGTTCTTGGTGTATGGCGGAAAAGACCTCCAGATCGAGGCCTTTGCTGACTCCAGCTTCCAGAGTGATAAGGATGACTCCAAGTCCATGTCGGGCTATGTCTTTATGCTCAATGGTAGGGCGGTCTGTTGGAAGAGCTCCAAGCAGGACACCGTTGTAGACTCGACGATGGAAACGTAGTATTTCGCTACAAGAGACGCCGCAAAAGAGACAGTCTGGATGAGGAA
Organism: Agapanthus africanus; assembly: GCA_030015575.1. Classification (NCBI taxonomy): domain Eukaryota; kingdom Viridiplantae; phylum Streptophyta; class Magnoliopsida; order Asparagales; family Amaryllidaceae; genus Agapanthus; species Agapanthus africanus. The sequence continues at coordinate 439,519,373 of CM057338.1, forward strand.
GTTCTTAACTGAACTTTAGGTGGTTCCTTCTATTGTTGATCCAATACTTTAGTATTGTGACAACAAACGGCGCTATAGCTTTTGGGAAGGAACATAGGTCCCATCATAGATCCAGATATATCTTGAGGCGGTACCACCTGATCAGGGAGATCGTGGATTTTCGGGAGATCGAGGTGAAGAGAGTAGATACGGAGAACGACACTGCAGATCCACTCACAGAGGCCATCCCTCAGACACAGTTCGAGAGGCTATTCAAGATCTTAGGTCTGCGATATGCCAATACATGGCCTTAGTGCAAGTAAGAGATTTTAGTGATATATGCCCTAGAGGCCATTATTGTATCATACTGGTTTGTATATTACTTAATGGAAGCTTGGGATATTCACAGTTCTAGTAACAGTCTTGCTCAAAATGGTAGTATGCTACCTGGTTTGTTTCTACCTCAATATGTGCATGTGTTTCTTTTAGCATATCGCTTATACATATTGGTAGAGCCCTTAGGATCTTTGCTTGATTACCAGCGTTGTGATGGCAGTCACACGAGTGGGAGCTGGGCAGTCTATAAGCACATCCTTATACAGGTCCTTAGTCATAGGATTATCGAGACGGGGCATCGATACTCCAGAGTAGACTAGAGTATACGTTTCTCATCCGAACAGGGGAGATGGTCTGTCCCATAACCATTAGTATGTGGTACTGGAGATAGTATGCAGGTGCTCATTGGGTTATGAGTACACTGGACATGACTCGTCGGGACTGCTGGTAGGTATTATACCTATCGTTGGGTAGCAGTTCCTATGTGACATGAGTACAGTTTAGTCAGTCGACTTGATACTGCTACTTCTCCTCGAGTGTGTTCCCACTGTACTTTGATTACGACCCTACCACGGCTCAAAGGATGTTAGTTATATGTATGCCCTAGAGGCCATTACTGTACAACGATGTATATTGTAGTGGATACTTGGACATATATAGGGAGGACTTTATTGCTCGACATGATAGTACGCTATCTGGTTGCTCTTTATCTTAACATGTACTCTGATTGTCTCTATGTTACATGTTGATAAAGCCCTTAGGATATGTACTCGACTACTAGGACTATGATGAGATCATACTAGTGGGGCTACGGTAGTCAACGAGTACATCCTATAACTGTTCCTAGTCGAGGGTGTATCGAGACAGGGCATCGATGCACCAGAGTAGACTAGCGTATACGCATCTTGACCCATATGATGGGCGATGGATGATCCATATCCATCGGTGTTTGACATCAAGGATGGTGTATGGGTGCTCAGTAGAGACTGGGTACACAGGACGGACTCGCCGAGAACTCCCAGATGGTATTATAGCTCACGTCAGATGGCAGTTCTCCGGTGACACTGGTACAGGTTAGTCTGTAGACCCGAGATCGTCATAGAGTCTTGTGTGATTTCCACTGTGCTTTGATTTCTATCATACCACGTCCAAGAGGCCGTGCAAAATGGTGACTTTTGGGTACAGTCCCGAATCACATGGAGGCAATGAGCGATAGGAGGAGATTCGTCTCTCCCGGTATAGGGAGTTGATGTTGCGCTGTGTTCGATGGGCTATAACTGGAAATCCCTGGGCAGGGTTGCTGAGATTTACTGGTAAGTATTATCAGTAGTTTCTCGAACTGTTATAGACCTCATATCGACATGACTTATCAAGCTACTGGGGTCTGACGTTTACCACCCCTAGGCGAGATATGCGATATATCAGACGAAGAGACCGGACTGTACGGGAGTGTTACTGATTGGATTCGCGGGAGATTCTTCAGGCTTGCTTGTTGATCTTCTGATTGCTCAATACCTGGGTGGCTGTTACGTTTAGCTAACCGCTTGCAGCTTGTGGGTGTTTGATATGATCATCACCTGCTGCCGGCGTATTGACGATTCTTTAGAGTCCTACACAGAGGTTTCCTGGCTCAGGAAAAACGGAGTAGGAGCACATATATGATATGTGTGGGACCGAGAACAATACGTGTATGTGATACCGTATTAGATTCTCGCGATATGAGATATCGGCCGGGTATATGTGATATAGCCGGGTTATCGGATCAAGTGTTGATTCGATGAACTGATACAGATTATATTAGTCGGTTATTTGTGAAATAGCCGGATTGTCGGATCAAGTGTTGATTTGATAATTTAATGTATAATGATATATTAAATTACATTAACTAATATTAGCTCACTTATTGATTCATTTTCTCACACGGGTAATACACTGATATATATGCGATATATGTTAACTGTATTATTTTCTTTTGTTACAAAATATATTATATATGTAATATATAATATTTTAACATGTTATAATTACTAATGCAACATGATTAGTGGAGATTAAATAAGGTTAGGGTTTGATTTGGGTTAGCTCATTCTTGAAGTTTCTAGAAGCTTTTCTTTTTGTCATGAGCTAAGATATTTTGTATGATATTTTGTAACCCAAACCACACCCTTAACCCAAGTTAACTCTCTACAGAGGTTAGCTATTATTTTATTAACAACCATGGTTGCATAAGCAATTATCAACACTTTCATTATTCATCATAAAAGGATTATTCATTGTTCATCTTCTTCTTCCTTCTTGCAAAGCTTTCTAGCTTTGATTCATGTGATGAAAATGAGTGAGTTAATGAAAATAAATGAGAGCTAAAATCCTACTTCATCATCCTAATCTATCCTAACCATTTAGATTAGGGTGTTCACTTCATTTATAAGTGAGAGCTTATGTTAATGAAACTTCAAGGTAGATCATCTTTGTTATCGAAGATCGGAAGCAAGCTTACATCTTTCTCTTCGTGGAGCCTCTCTAGAGTTCGGGAACATGATGATCACAGCTAAGGGACCTCAACATGGAGCTTTAGAAGTGAAGGACCGGAATACAAAGGTTGTAATCCCAAACTCTAAGATGTTAAAGTGTTTAATATGCTTTGTTTCGCCTAATCTCTAGTTTAAAGATCTTGGTTAGGGTTGTTCGGCACGTCTAAATTTTAAATCGGGCATGGTTTATGCCTTATAGACCCTTGTGAGAGTGCCTAGTAACCCTACAAAGGAGTCATGCAAACATGTAGTAGTTGGGTGCAGTCCCGAAGCACTTGGAGGCAGTGGCGGTTAGATAGGATTCGTCTCTCCCGGTATTGGGGGTTGATATCGCGCTGTGTTCAGAAAGCCATTACACAAAGTCCCTGGCCAGGGAAAGCGAGATTTACTGGTAGGTATTCCTGTAGTTTCTCAGGGTGTCCTGGGCTACACTCCAACATGACTTATTGCGCTATTAGGGGTCTGACGATTATCGTCCCCTAGGCCCGATATGGGATAGCCTTAGACGAACAGACCGTACTGTACGGAGATTGTCACATACAAGCTCAATAGGAGTTCGGATGTAACATTTTGAAATTTGTAAATAATAAATTAATTTAGTTAATTAAATTAAAAAAGGTTAATTTAAAAATTTATTGAAACAAAATGGGACACTTCATAAGTAGGGTGTGAAACTAATTAATTTGAATATTTAGTTTGTAACATTAGTGAATTACAAGGGTTTTAGTGAAAAATTTAGCTTCATTTGTAGTATGATATAGTATGAGGGGTTTTGTGAAAAGTTTAAGTATTTGTGAAAATTGTAAATTGGTGAGGGTTTATGTGTAAAAGGGTAAGGCATGTTTAAGCTTAAGTTACACTCATGGCATAACATATCCTAGATGACACTTCATGCATACACCTCCTCCTTGCATGAAAACCCCATCATCCTTCATGCTACACCTCCTACTTGCATGAAACTACTACATCCTTTCTAGGTGACACCTCCTTTTACAACCCTCATTCATTCTCCTTATCTTTGTTCAGTTCATATATCATTTTGAAATAAGTAATTAACTGAAAAGAAAAGAAAAGAAACATCTTAGAACCTACAAAAGAAAAGAAAAGAGAGAGGAGAAGAAGAACTAAGTGCTAAGGACTTTCACCACCACCATCAAGCTAGGATCATTAAGCTTATGGATCTTGGAGGAATCCTTTTCAGTAATCTTCTGTAGGTATAATCTCTAAACTCTATAGAATTTTAGTTCAGTACTGTTTTAATGTAGAAATCGGATATCGGATATATCGTATTTTGTGAAATTAGGATTTGTGTTAAATCTGCTATAGTTTAGATGATAATTAACATAATCAAACAGTGCCTTCATCTTATAAATTGGACTTAGAATAACCCATAGGAAGACGGACCTATTCCCTTGGATTTTGGCCGGCGACAATTGCCAAAAATCCGAGCTCGCCGGTTTTTTATAGGAGTTGGGTGTTGGGATTTTTAGGGTAGCTCTATGTATATGTATTAAGATGTTTGGTATTGCTAGTTTAAGTTAGTTTATCAGTATATGAAATCTGGAAGCTAATATCTGTAAAGGAGTTAAAATTCTAAAATACGAAACGGATGTTTCGTAACTCGTTTCTGTTTTCTATTACGAACGGCGAATGGTTAAAATCTAGTTAGTATAAGTATTAGGTAGTTTATAATAGTCGTACGTAGTATAGTTAATACGTAAAACTTGTATTTTCATGTTTTCTCCGTATAGGAGTTTAGCCGTTTCTTATACGAAGTTAATTTCAATATTATATTCGAATACGAAAACATCGGAGGCCGCAAGGAAAGGGAAGGGATTGATGATTTCTGAGTAGGTTTGACGTATTCCGGTGAGTAGACTAAACATCTACCGCGTGATTTTGTATGGATGGAGTGATACGTCCGTAGTTTAAGTTTAAATTACAATTGTTCCTTTGTATATAAGGTTTGATCGTATGTATTCATATATAAATATTGTCATGTTAATAATAGTTTGAACACTGCACAAATTATCGACGAGTCATGCTGCACATGCACATATCTACATGTTACACTACATCTCGTCGATATTAAAATGTCACATACGCACTTAGTACTTATTATGTTAAATATTGTTCATATCATACCTTAAGCATCAATAATGATAGTTATTTTGCATAGATGTTAGCATGTTTCATATTCAAGTATTAGTAATATTGATATAAGATGAAATGGATTATTTCGGATTTATGGTTTTGAGTTTTTATACCTTATTGAATAAGATTCAGTGATTCTTCGTATTGATGTGAGATGTCCACCATGAGATGTTGTTTTTATGATTTGGTTTTATTCCGGACCGAGTGGGGGAGCTATACGGTCGTGGGTTTTTATGTTATCCGGACTGAGTGGAGGAGCTATACAGTCGGATTCATGGTGGACCCGGTCGAGACCGAGGGGCAGGAAAGCCGCATTTTGAGGCGGGGAGCCTAGTGAGGATACTCGATACCGAAAGCAGTTGTGAAACACGGCGGATATCTAAGTGATACCGACCGGTGTTATTGGATGACAGGATCGTTCGGGGAACGATGCCTGATGGAAACAGAAGATTTGTGTCGATGTTGGACACGGAAAAATGGACCTTATTTGGAAATAATTGATGAGATTTCGGTTTGGATTTATATACTTAGTAGTACATGTTCATGCTACAAACTATTATCATGCATTATATTCATCCTTGTTGATATTAGCTCTAGTTCGTCATACTTACATTATCAGCCGATATATGTTAGTTTTATTCGCTGAGTTGGAAACCCACCCTTGTTGTATCACAGTTCCTTGCAGGAGTCGTGTGGACGCGTAGCAGCAGTACGGATCCACTTATTATCTTTTATCACTCCTTTTTGCTAGTAACCTCCTATTTTGGTTTATGTATATTGAATCTAGTATTACTCCATCAGACCCTGTATAATTGACTTAGAACGAGATGTGGTTGTATGTATATTATTTTGACTGATGAGATCGTTTAGTTGTGTTAAATTATATTTATTTTACTTATGCATGAGATTCTTCATTTTGAGTGCCGTATTATTTTGGTGTATTGATTTCCGCTGTTTGGCATTGTTTTGCTCCCACCTAGGGATGCAACCTATTCACACACCCTATAACTGCTTTATTAATAATTAAAAGGGAGTACTGTTGAAATTTTAAAACCAGTTGTTTAAACTTCAATTATTAAAAACCATTCGGTATGCTACTTCATGTTTTTACTTAAAAAACTAAAATTTTCTAAATTCCGCAAAAATGGTTTTTGATCTTGGTTTTTGGCTTACTCAGATTGTGTCAACATCTTTAGATATCATATAATCTAAGTGCCAGTCACATCCAAGCTTTGGGTCGTGACATCGGATGAGTTTGCTCATCGGCCTTATTTACCGCCGAAAACGGGAGACGAAACCGCGTAGGTCGTCTTGCCTGAATTTAGGGGCAGATGCTACTTGGTTTTATCCGTCCACCCCTCCGAAGATGCCAAGTTGATTTATGGCACCATATATCAGAGGTCTGGACAGATGCGTCTGTTGTAGAAGACTTCGTCAAATTCCCTCTCATTGTGAGGGGTTTTTGATTGTGGGGATGCTCTTCCCTGCAGGCGCAAGCCCTTGCAGTTAATTACGTTACCGCATCGCGGTAACCACTTTCTCCTGCTCCAGAAGGTCACTTCGTATCGTGTGTGTTTTTTTTTTTTGGTTGCTCGTGGATTGTATATGAAGACTAATTTATGTTGTCGCCCGTAGGGCAGGGATTAGTCCAAATCCGTATTTTCTTAGATTTGGGTTTGGTTTGTTTTAAGGATCGTTAACCTCGTTTGAGATTAAGATCAACTTAAATGTTTGTTGAGGATACGTTAATCTAATTTTAGACTAATATCTACTCAACGGGGGGTCAGAATTATTTAGATCCGATGACAGAGCATTTGGACTTTATCTTCTTAGTTTATGGACGTTGCGGTCCATCTGGTTTAAGGACATCATAGTCCATGAGTTTAAGGACCTCATAGTCCGTAGGGTTTAAAGACATCATAGTCTGGTTTAAAGATATCATAGTCTGTAAGATTTAAAGACATCATAGTCTGGTTTAAAGACATCATAGTCTGTAAGGTTTAAAGACATCGTAGTCTGTGGAGTTTCTGGTTGTCGGGACCCGCCACCTCCCTGAAGACGTTGAAGAATTACAACGACATGTATCAGAAGTGTGAAGAGATGTACCCTTGAACCAATGTTGGTTGAGAGATCTGTAGTCAGCTTTAGGACTAAGACCAATTAGAGAAATTGTGAGCACATGGACTAAGTTAATCTGAATCAGGGACCTGTGGCTAACTTGGGCTCAGTCCACTCAATCTTTGTCATTTCCTTTTTTTATAAAGTGTTATACACTTGCTAGGACACAGTCCTTTCTCTGTGCACATAATGTTAAATATTTATGTGAATACCGACACCCACTTTCTTTTGGTTTTTTATGAGTGTTGAACACTCTTTATGGCACTAGGCTCTTCTTGTGGATCACAGAGCGCTCTGTGTTAAGTAGCGCCCACATGAGGGGCACGTTGGGTGCTTGGCACTAAGCGCCAGCATTTGAGCGCTGAGCGCTCTTTTTATTTTGAACAGCGCCCATGTGGAGCGCTTGGCGCTGAGCGCTAGCATTTGGGTGCTAAGCACTTTTTATTTTAAGTAGCGCCCACGTGAAGGGCACGTGGAGCGCTTGGCGCTGAGCGCCAGCATTTGAGTGTTGAGCGCTCTTTATTGAGGAGCGCCCACATGAGGGACACGTGGGGCGCTTGGCGCTGAGCGCCAGATTTGAGTGCTAAGCACTGAGTTTTGTTCTGCCCAATTCAATTCTCTGAGAATTTAGTTCTCCCTTGTGAAAGACTTCGTCTTATAAATCTGAGATCTGAAAAAAGAACTAAGTTCTTATGATGTGAGAGTTAAACTCTTAGATGTGGAGGAGATGTTATGATCTCTCTTCTTTTTATGAAAGACTATGTCTTATAGATCTGTGATCTAAAAAAAAGAACTAAGTTCTTCTGCCTCAGAGTTGAACTCTCAAATATAGAAGAGATGCTATGATCTCACTTATTATTATTTACCTTGAAGAAAATTCTTCTTCTTAAAGCTTGCTCTTCTCTTTTCCTTTTTTGAGAACATGAAGTTTATGGGGGGGTTCTTCTGTGTAAGACTTAAAGTCTTGGGTCCTTTATATAGGGGAGGCTGATTTGTTGAATCAATTAAGGAAATCACTCATTGAGAGATCTTTGATTGATTTGGGTATTTTTCCTACCGTTGTATCTTTGATCCTAGGCCTTCTATTTTACAGTAGATTTTCCTCTTGTTATTAACAAGATTGGGAAAATGTTTTCCCATACAGAACTTATTCTGTATCTTGGTGATTTTTAATCACCATTGGATCTTTGATCCAACGGTGCTCTGATTTATAGAGCACAATCTTTCTTGTTTGGAAAGATTTGAGGAGTATTTCCTCAACAGAATTTAATTCTGTAATTTGATGATTCATCATCTTCGTTGGATCTTTGACCTAATGGTGGAGAACATTTAGTTCTAGCGCTGGCGCTCTCGTGCTTTGCATGTGAGGCGCTGCCTCAGAGTCTTTGACTCTTGGCGTTGGCGCTCTCGTGCTTTGCACGTGAGGCGCTGCCTCAGATTCATTGACTCTTAGTGCTGGCGCTCTTGGCGCTGGCGCTATCGTGCTTTGCACATGAGGCGCTGCCTCAGAGTCTTTGACTCTTAGCGCTAGCGCTCTTGGCGCTATCACTCTCGTTTTCTGCACGTGAGGCGCTGCCTCAGTTCAAATTTCAAATTTTGAAATTTTGAATAGAGCTTTGCTATCTAATTAGGGGAAACAAATGCCCCCCACCGTTGCGCTCACGTGTCTTATTACACGTGGGTGCAGCGGGGGTAGCCATTCTACCATTAGATCAACTTGGAAGTTGGATCGGCTTCCAGCGCCTATAAATAGGACCTTTGGCCCTTGAGATGACTGCTGTTCATCTTCTTGCTTTCTTGTTCTTGAGAATTTAATTCTCTTTCAGAGCTAAGTTCTCTGCCTTAAGAAACTCTTCTAGAGTCAGAACCTTGTCAAAAATTTTGGTAAGGATCAAATCTTTGAAGGAATCATTTCATACTCTAGGGTTTTACCCATTAACAGAACCTTGCACTTCTTAGATCATAGATCTTAAAGTGGATTTTAGGGTTTCTTAACCCGTTAAATGAAAACAGAGCTTTGCTCTTCTTAAATCATAAATCAAAAAATCTTCTTTTAGGGTTTCTCAACCCATTAATGAAGAACTCTTAGAGTTCGTTCTGTAGATCTTGGAGATCTCGGAGTTTTTAACTCAGTAAAAGCTTTGCTTTTTTAGGGTTTTTGATGGATTACTCCATCTTCATAGAGCATAGCTCTTCAGAATTTTTGGGGGAATTTTTATTCCCTTCATCATTAATTTCGACAGATGTCATTTCTGTTGCAGAGCGCTGCTCTCGAGGGAGTTTACTCCTTAGTCTAATGAGCCTCTCATTAAATGAGAATCCTTTTAGGATTTTCATTTTAATGAGTGACTGTCTCATCAAGATGAGCCGTCACCTTGATTTTGTAGGTCCCCTTTGGTCCTTTTCCACTTCATTGCAGTGTAGTACAAATTTTAAATACCAAGTTTTAGAACTTGGACTGTAGCATTGACAACCAACCCTTGTTCCTTTTCGTGCAGGTACTATGTCTTTCGACACTTCTTTCCCCTTCGTTCGTCCGGAGAGCGCATTTGCTGATGCGCCCGTAGACCAGGAAGTTTTTGCACTGATCAAATATCACGACCCGGAGCAGAAGTCTCTCCATTTATGGGGGTTGTGGTACAACTAAATCATTCAGGTCGACGTAGCTTCTCTTGTGCGACGCCTTCACAGCCGATTTCCACTATTCACTACGCCGACTCACCCCAAGTGAACTATGCCATAGAGGAGGTTAAATAGACCTCGAAGGGTCATCTCCAGCCTTCTATAGCTGCAATACCCGTACAGCCTCCGATGGCTTTGGATATCTTGGGGCGACGCATATGTCAAAGCGAGTCGCGCCCTTGGGGGCAAGCGTGCATGGTTGGCTTGACTCCCCGCCATTCAGCCGGATATCTGCAGCGGGCTCGATACATCTTGTCGGCCAAGAAATCGCTACTGCTGAAGCTCGGGTTGTACCCCGCGATTTATGCTTCTCTCTTCTAGTATTCCACGCCCCCTGTATGGTGGGTCAAAGCTTTTTTGGAACAATGGAACGTCCCGACTCATACCTTTCTTCTATCAGATCGGGAAGTCTCAATCTCTTGGGAGGAATTCGCGGAGATCTCCGGCTTACCTGTCAGAGGGGAACATTACGAGGAGATATTATCCCCTGACGAGTACATTTTCGCCACCCGATCAGTAGTGATGGGTCTGACCCCAGAGAATGCCATTCAACACCGATTCCCAAGCTTAATCAAAGTGTTAAACATTTACGAAAGTCCGTTTCTCGAATCCGGAAGCCACGGGGTTAGCTTCATAGATTTCATCACCCGTTTTCTTCGCCCAGAAGTCTTGTCGAAACAAGGTGCGAAGTTTGGCAAGCTTGACGATCCTTTCGGTTTTGGCTTGGATAGCCAGCCGACAGCGGAAGAAGATCAAAAGAATTTCTTCCTCCAAAATGCCGCGGTCGTCCCCTTTGCGGAACTCGCAGCCCCAGACATCGACGAAGAGGCGTTATTTTTGAGGTTCCTTGGCCTATGGTTAAGCAGGTTTGTGCTCCCCATGCACCCTCGCTACATGAGGGCATCCGTTTTCTACCCGGCTCACCGAATGGTTGAAGGGACATGGGTTCCCGTCGGGGTTGCTGGGCTGGCTTATTTGTATCACGGCCTGAGCTTAGCGTCAGACACGACTCAACCGGGGGTACAGCCCGTAAATCTCCCGCTGCATTATTTCACGTCGTGGATCGAGCTTCATGTGCTTGGCGCTTTCGGAGTCTATAAGCGGCCCCGTTTCTACGACAGTTATAACTTTCCTCGGGTTATGTTGCTAGTTGACGCTTCCGCTTGGGAACCGTCACAGCGAGAGGCGCGGGGATTGGTCCTTCGCCCGCATATGGTCGGGGATGGCATGACCTTTATCGATAGGGTCCTGACTATCAGCAAGGAGTCCACTAAGGTGGTGCAACCGCCGCGGGACACTTTTAAAGACGGGGCTCCCACATTTAAGGCTCGGGAGATCTTGCATTTGTACTCGATCAGGCCGGGCTACTTGGTGTTCAGGAAAACTGACACGGCGCTTTTCATGAGGTACAACCCGCACCGTTTTGCCCAACAGTCGGGTTACAATCAGGGTGTTCCCCTCAAGGCCTTTGGCAAAACCGGTTGCTACTGAAGAGGGTATCCAGAGCGCGTTGCACCAATTCATGCGCCTAAACACTAGGTCCAACTTTTTGATCAGTGAGCCAAGCTGCGTTCCAAAAGCCTTGAACGCATACATGGCATGGTACCAGCAAGGGACGAGCGCTGTCATTAGGGAAGACAAGCGGCGGCTGCTCGATCGCTAGGGTGCATCATGTAACAACCGAGTCCAGTTATACCAATTTCAGTTACCGTATGTGTTGTTGTGGCATTTATTTCATTTATCATGTTTGGCAGTTACTAATTATAGTTTACCATAACATTACATATTGTTGCATATAACAATTTAAGTCATTTAAAATAATTTAAAAATACTTGACATGGCCTGCTCGATGCCCCCTAACCCTGTAGTAGCGTCCTTATATCGTGTTCTCGTCCCATTAAGTGGAACGAACGAATTTGGACGGCTACGCGCACGTACGTACGTACGTTCTTGGGGGTATACATTTCTGCTACAAAATCCTTCATTTCATTTTTCGGAACTTGCTAATATTTTTCATTTTTCAAATCCAAATCCTTGGACCCGACCCGGGTGCAATTCAGAAATATTTTGCATCTTGCCAAATCCTATTTATTTAAATATTTTAAATCTTTTAAATCTGGCAGAAATATATTCTCAGCCCATCATATTTTTTTCTAACCAACAAGATTATTTTAATAACTCAGTGAATCTTTATAATTTCTCCCATAACTGTTTCGCTCACCAATCAGAGCCCTCCTTTCATTCGATGCCGGGCCCCACCTTCTTTTCTCTCTCTCCCTTTTCTCCATCTCTCCCTCCCTCGCTCTCTCTCGCCCCCACTATGAGACAAACCCATCTCTCCTCCCCCCCTCTTTCCTCTCAGTTCTCCCTCTCTCTCTCTCCTCTCGCACCTGCTTCTCTCTCCTCTCGCGATGCGCGAGAGTCCCGTCGCCTCCCTCGTGTCTACGCTCACCTCCCTTATACATGTTCTTCTTCTTCTATTTCTATTCTTAAAAAGAGACCCATGCAACCTCATCGCTAGCCACGAGTGAAGCCCTAATCCTTGCCGCCGCCTCTGCCTCGTCGCCATCCCCATCACATTTTCTTCTCAACCTCCTCCTCGTCTTCATCTTCTTTCTCTTTTCTCTCTTCCCTGCACACACCCACAACTTACCCGGCAACCTCAGCCCCTCGCTTTGCCGACGACTACCCACCATTGCAACCACAGACGTCTCCCAAACCCCGGTGAGCGACCCTTCTCTCTCTCATCCGTCTCTTCTTCTTCTTTCTCTTCTTCATTAGGTTAAGTTTTCCTTTTCTGTTAATGAAGGGGGACCCCTGTTGATCGTCGGAGCTCCGTCGACGCCTCGCAGACGACGTTGTCACCCTCTGCAATCCAGTGACTTGGACCTCTGACCCGTGTGATTCCACTGTTCGTCGTTTGGACTCATTCCGTGTACCGTGCGCGCGTCGCGACTTTTCCCGCTGACGCGAGACGTTCCATTTTCCGTATTGTGATCCGTCGAGGCAAGTGAAACTTGCTACATGCTATTCAAACTATTCTTATGCTAATTTATTTATTTTCCTATTAAATCTCTAAATAGAATCGAAAGTATTAAATTTCAAGTTAACCGTATAACGTTCTGTTTACTGATTTTCTGATCTAGAACTTGAAACTTAATTGTTGCATCAAGTTGTTTATACCTAGTAATCACATGTATATGTTAGACGACATGATCACAATTGTTTTATAGCCATGATACCCATTTTCTCTAGCATTAACCTATCGGACATCCGTGTGCATCTTTAACCGATTTAGTTACAATTGCATCCGTATTATGCATGTCATCGCATCCCTAGATTACTCAATACTTATTAACCTGGTTTTAGCATTCACATATGTCACACTGTATTCATATAATGCTGACACCATCTCTTAAACACACGGTGACAACCGTACGGCTAATTAGTTAAATCTGCATTTATTGCTTAACCTATTACATGTGTCAATTTATTGTGTTGTTGATACCCATGCTTGATTATTTATAACCATGATTATGCTAGCTGATTATGAGCACCTACATGATATCTTTTACACCCTGACATGACTTGCTACACACATATTACTTGACCCGACATGGTACCGTACACTGCTTGACTTGACCTGATGTACCAGGGATTGACCTGTTACCTAATCTTGTGTCTAATGCCAACAAACCTGACATGTAGTCCTCACGGACCGTTCCTGTTGTATATCCAGACAAACTTGATCCTACCTGATCCTGTGTTGGCATTAGTTCTTGATTACTAAATACCTGACTTGACATACATAACTTAGGGGTATGGGGAAATCAATGATGAAATCCTTACTTGTAACTCGACAGTTGCTTGCTTTTACTGATCAGTTTTAGAGGCTAGGCCCGCCTCGTGACGATGCTGCTGACATCGTTGGTCTGTATACTTTTCCTTTTAGTGCCTAGCGGCACGTCTCGGTTTCAGCCCGAGAGTCTTAGACCGTTGTCCCGGGCATGCACGGGATACTATTGAGTTACATCGATGATTCATCAAATTGATTTCAAGGACTTGAGAGTAGATAACCCAATAGACCAGTTTAGTTTACTCACTGCACACTACCCTTCACTGCCCTGATTTGTAATGTTGTTACACCTGCTTTATCATTCATGATTATATTTGCATTGCCTGTTACCATGTTTATATTTTATTGCTTGATGACATGACACGCTGACGTCTGGGTTTTGTATGGCCCAGATTCCGTACCTTTGCTGCAGTCCGAGCAGGAGTACTTTAGCCAGCAAGCTGAGCAGTGAGGTTTCAGTTGTAGTTAGTTCTTTTACTTTTCTACATTTTATTCCTGATGTGAGTCCGCATTATGGGACATACATTCCAGTTATTTGTATTGGATCTTTTGCTTTCGCATTTTTTTATTATTCTTGACTCATTTTATCTTAGCTTATGGACATGTATTAGATAGTTATATTTTGTTCTTGATATCTCTACAACCGTAATGTGACTGTGGATGGATACTTCCTACCCACAGGTAGCATGGTTGGCTATGTCACGTGCCCATCTTAGCGTACTCTGGGAAGCGGGGCGTGACATGGTTCTTTTGGTATCAGAGCCATAGGTTAGTCGGGTTGATTCTTTTGTAATTGGGTATTGTACCCAATACATGAATCAGAATACCCGTGTTTAGGTAACATGTCCTGCCACCTTGCCGTTTTACCGTTCTTGTATCTAATCTCCTCCTGATTATATCTTTACGGTGTGCAAACTTCCTTTGCATATCGACTCGAAACCTGATTCCTTGTTATCTCTAGAACTTAGGCGACTTGGGTGGAGTTATGTAATTGTAGCTATGATGCCGCGGCATAGTTACAATACGGTACTCTATTTAAGTAACTTGGAGTTCTAGCCTTGACTCTTATCCTTGGTCTATATGTTGAATCTGTTATCGTACTAATACTATTTGGTGTTTGGTTGCAGTATCATGGAGGCTAGGAATCTACAATCATACTGGAGGTGTATGGATGACGCTACTTTGCTTGGAGTAATTCGTAACTTGCTTGAGGACTACAAGCAGCAGACCGAGCTTAAGCCGGCGTTTGCACTAAACCAAACGGCCGTACGTAGAAGTGTTCCGGTGAACCGACGCAGTGTGGCACCAAGGAAGAAAACAATCGTTGCTGGTCGGAGAGGGAGCGTGATCTGTGACTTTTGTCGTTTGCCCGGACATGTGCAAAGGGATTGCCAAAGGAAACGGGGACTCTGTTTGGTTTGTGGATCGGCGGATCACACTATCCGTGTTTGTCCGTCGAAACTTCATAAGGAAGAGAATGTTCAGAGGCCAGTGTTACCCAAGAAAAGGGGAAGGATGTTGTGCGACTTCTGCCAACGACCGGGTCATTATCGAAGAGTTTGTCGTAAGAGGCTTGGACTTTGTCTGATTTGTGGATCAGAGGATCACACCATTGTTAATTGTCCGTCAAGGCTAAGATTGAAGGAAGATACTTGGGAGCCGCCGCAAGAGCAACTTCCAGATCAGGAGCAGTTTATTTGGGGAGCTAATCAGGCTCAGACTTTTTCCCTGATGGCTGAAGAGGCTAAACCTTCAGAGGAAGTCATTTCAGGTACCCTATTGTTCATGGTTTTCTCGCATTAGCGTTATTCAATTCTAGTAAATCCTATTGATTTATGTCGTCTAAGTTTAGTGTTGTTCACTCGATGACTTTCACGACCCTGTTTAATTTTGCGACATACACACTGGGATTGGGGAAAATCATAACTAGTAGAGGGTAAGGTTGGTTTCGTCAAGGTTTGCGGACGGGAGCTATTGCAGAGGTCTTGGAAGTTGTTACTGGTAGAATTGATGTAGTCTTGGGAATGGAATTTCTCGGCACTTTCCACGCTCACATTGAGTGTAGAGTGAAGAAAGCGAATTTCCAGATTCCCGAACACCCAGAGGTTGTCTAGAGGAAGCAGTTCTGTCGGGCCAGTCGAGGTTAGGGCTAGGCCGATAATTAATGATCTTTCGTCGATGAAGGTTGCTAAAGATGAAGCACTAGCTGTTGTTCTAGATTTCATAGATGTGTTCGAGGACATATCAGGTTAACCGCCGAGGCGAGACGTAGAGTTCGCAATTGATTTTATTCCTGGTGCAGCGCCAGTATCTAAAGCGTATTATCCAATGGCACCAGCGGAATTGGAAGAAGTTAAGAAGCAGGTTACTGAATTGCTTGAGAAGGGTTGGATTCACAGCAGTAACTCGCCTTGGGGAGCTCTAGTTCTTCTAGTCAAGAAGAAGGATGGCACAAGAAGGATGTGCATTGACTATCGAGAATTAAACCGAATGACTATTAAGAACAAGTACCCGATCCTTCGCATTGGCGAACTATTTGAGCAGTTTAGTAGCGCGAGGGTATTCTTAAAGCTGGATTTGCGATCCGGATATCATCAGGTCCGAGTGAAAGCAGAACATATTTGCAAGACGGCGTTCCGAACTCGGTATGGACATTACGAGTACTTAGTAATGCCCTTCGGAGTAACGAATGCACCGGCGATATTCATGGACTTGATGAACCGAATCTTTTCACAATTCTTGGACCAATTTTTTATGGTGTTCATTGACGATATTCTGGTCTATTCGAAGAGTTTTGAAGAGCATGCTGAACATTTGAAGATCGCACTGCAGACGTTGAGATAAGAGAAATTATATACGAAGATGAGCTAGTGCGAGTTTTGGCTGGAAGAAGTGAAGTTTTGGGGCGTGTTGTGTCTGGTGATGGAATCACCGTCGATCCCGAAAAGATTGCAGCAGTTCGAGATTGGCCGATTCCGAAGAATATTGCGGAGATAAGAAGTTTTCTTGGACTCGCCGGGTATTACAGAAGATTTGTGGAGAACTTTGCTTATCTGGCGGAGCCGTTGACCAAGCTTACGTGCAAGGAGGTACCTTTTGTGTGGACGGATAGGTGTGCATCAGTTTTTGAGATGTTGAAGCATAGATTGATAACCGCCCCTATTCTGACCGTGCCAGACAGTTCCGGAGGATTGGTGATTCACAGCGACGCATCTGAAAAAGGATTGGGATGTGTATTAGTGCAGCATGGGAAGGTTGTAGCGTACGCATCATGGTAGTTGAAGACCCATGAGAAGAATTATCCAACTCATGACTTGGAGCTTGCGGCTGTGATATTCGCTTTGAAGATTTGGAGACACTACCTTTTTGGGCGAAAGGGTCGAGGTGTTCACTGATCATAAGAGCGTGAAGTATGTGTTCACGCAGAAGGAGCTTAATATGAGGTAACGTAGATGGTTGGAGCTGATGGTTGACTTCGATCTTGATCTTAAGTACCAACCGGGAAAGTTAATGTCGTACCAGATGCGCTCAGTCGGTTACCAATTATTCAGATGTTGACTACGCAGAGAACTCGTTGAAGAATTTCGAAGATTTGATTTGGAGGTGGTGCCACAGCATTCTTCGGGACAGTTGATACAGCTGCAAGTACATTCGTCGTTAATCGAGAATATTAAAGCAGCGCAATCGCAGGACCCTAGATTGCAAAAGTTTCAAGAACAGGTTGAAGCTGGACTTCGAACAGACTTATTAATCCATAAAGATGGTTCGTTGAGATATGGTAGCCGGTTGTGTGTGCCAAAGGGAAGTATTCGTGAAGAACTTATGAAGGAGGCACACAGTTCAGCATATTCCGTACATCCAGGAGGCATGAAGATGTACCGAGATATACGACAGCATTTCTGGTAGGAAAGCATGAAATGGGAGATTGCCGCTTTGTGGCAAAATGCTTGGTGTGTCAGCAAGTTAAGGCTGAACATTATAGGGTTGCTGGTTTATTTCAACTACTTCCGATTCATCAGTGGAAGTGGGAACATATAACCATGGATTTCATGACAGCTCTACCGCGAAGTCCAAAGGGCAACAGTGTTGTTTGGGTGAGTGTTGATCGTTTGACCAAGGCAGCTCATTCCATTCCTTTCGGGTTGGTCAATCAACAGAAACTTTGGCAGAACAGTACGTGCAGGAGATTGTAAGATTGCATGGAGTACTGGTGAGCATCGTGTCCGACCGTGACACTCGGTTCTTATCACACTTTTGGAGGAGCTTACGGAAAGTTTGGGGACTCGATTGAAGTTTAGCACAGCTTATCATCCTCAAACAGATGGTCAGTCGGAGAGAATGATCCGAACTCTTGAAGATATGTTAAGAGCTTGCATGATAGACTTCAAGGGTTCATGGGAAGATCATCTACATTTGGTGGAGGTTCCTTACAACAACAGTTTTCAGGCGACGATTCAGATGGCTCCATTCAAAGCTTTATATGGTCGCAAATGTCGTTCACCAGTTTGTTGGGACGATGTCGGTGAATGAAGATTTTTGGGACAAGACTTGGTTGTGCAGACTGTTGAGAAAGTTAATGCTATTCGGAATCATATGAAAGCAGCACAAGACAGACAGAAGAGTTGGGCAGATACGTCGAGAAGACCTCTAGAGTTCACCGTGGGTGATTTGGTCTTCTTGAGGATATCACCGACTAGAGGGGTGATTCGTTTTGGAAGTCGAGGAAAGCTCGGTCCTCGGTTCGTCGGGCCTTTCGAGATCTTGGAGCGTGTTGGAGAGGTAGCGTATCGTTTGGGCGTTACCGCAGTCCATGGCGAATGTGCATGATGTGTTTCACGTGTCACAACTCCGTAAGTATGTTCATGATGAGACACATGTGTTGGATCATTCGGAGCTGACTGTACGAGAAGACTGGACTTTGGAGGAGCGACCAGTTGCGATTGTGGATCGAAGGGAAAAGATTCTTAAGAACAAGGTTATCCCTCTTGTACTTGTTTCTGGGGATGGTCGCTCACGTGGAGAATCAACTTAGGAGCGGGATGATGAAATCCGGCAGAAGTTTCCCCATCTTTTCTTGTGGTTATTGGTCGTTTATCCTTTTGTGTTCTTGGAATTTCGAGGACGAAATTCTTTTTGTAGTTGGGTATAATGTAAGAGCCGAGTCCAGTTATACCAATTTCAGTTACCGTATGTGTTGTTGTGGCATTTATTTCATTTATCATGTTTGGCAGTTACTAATTATAGTTTACCCTAACATTACATATTGTTGCATATAACAATTTAAGTCATTTACAATAATTTAAAAATACTTGACATGGCC
Organism: Agapanthus africanus; assembly: GCA_030015575.1. NCBI lineage: Eukaryota > Viridiplantae > Streptophyta > Magnoliopsida > Asparagales > Amaryllidaceae > Agapanthus > Agapanthus africanus. The sequence continues at coordinate 439,538,349 of CM057338.1, forward strand.
TGCTCGATGCCCCTAACCCTGTGGTAGTGTCCTTATATCGTGTTCTCGTCCCGTTCAGTGAAACAGACGAGTTTGGACGGCTACGTGCACGTAAGTATGTCCGTTCTTGGGGGTATACATTTCTGCTACAAAATCCTTCATTTCATTTTTTGGAACTTGCTAATATTTTTCATTTTTCAAATCCAAATCCTTGGACCCAACCCGGGTGCAATTCGAAAATATTTTGCATCTTGCCAAATCCTATTTATTTAAATCTTTTAAATCTTTTAAATCTGGCAGAAATATATTCTCAGCCTATCATATTTATTTCTAGCCAACAAGATTATTTTAATAACCCAGTGAATCTTTATAATTTCTCCCCTAACTGTTTCGCTCACCAATCAGAGCCCTCCTTTCATTCGACGTCGGGCCCCACCTTATTTTCTCTCTCTCCCTTTTCTCCATCTCTCTCCCCCTCGCTCTCTCTCACCCCCGCTACGGGACAAACCCATCTCTCCTCTCGCGCCCGCTTCTCTCTCCGCTCGCGCCCGCTTCTCTCTCCTCTCGCGGTGAACGAGAGTCCCGTCACCTCCCTCGCGTCTACGCTCACCTCCCTTATACATCTTCTTCTTCTGTTTCTCTTCTAAAAAAGAGACCCATGCAACCTCATCGCGAGCCACGAGTGAAGCCCTGATCCTTGCCGCCTCCTCTGCCTCGTCGCCATCTCCATCTTATCTTCTTCTCAACCTCCTCCTCATCTTCGTCTTCTTTCTCTTTTCTCTCTTCCCTGCACACACCCACAACTTACCCGGAAACCTCAGCCCCTCGCTTTGTCGATGACTACCACCTTTGCAACCACAGACGTCTCCCAAACCCCGGTGAGCGACCCTTCTCTCTCTCATCTGTCACTTCTTCTTCTTTCTCTTCTTCTTTAGGTTAAGTTTTCCTTTTCTGTTAATGAAGGGGGACCCCTGTTGATCGTCGGAGCTCCGTCGACGCCTCGCAGACGACGCTGTCACCCTCTGCAATCCAGTGACTTGGACCTCTGACCCGTGTGATTCCACTGTTCGTCGTTTGGACTCATTCCGTGTACCGTGCGTGCGTCGCGACTTTTCCCGCCGACGCGAGACGTTCCATTTTCCGTATTGTGATCCGTCGAGGCAAGTGAAACTTGCTACATGCTATTCAAACTATTCTTATGCTAATTTATTTATTTTCCTATTAAATCTCTAAACAGAATCGAAAGTCTTAAATTTCAAGTTAACCGTATAACGTTCCGTTTACTGATTTTCTGATCTAGAACTTGAAACTTAATTGTTGCATTAAGTTGTTTATACCTAGTAATCACATGTATATGTTAGACCACATGATCACAATTGTTTTATAGCCATGATACCCCTTTTCTCTAGCATTAACCTATCGGACATCCGTGTGCATCTTTAACCGGTTTAGTTACAATTGCATCCATATTATGCATATCATCGCATCCCTAGATTACTCAATACTTATTAACCTGGTTTTAGCATTCACATATGTCACACTGTATTCATATAATGCTGACACCATCTCTTAAACACACGGTGACAACCGTACGGCTAATTAGTTAAATCTGCATTTATTGCTTAACCTATTACATGTGTCAATTTATTGTGTTGTTGATACCCATGCTTGATTATTTATAACCATGATTATGCTAGCTGATTATGAGCACCTACATGATATCTTTTACACCCTGACATAACTTGCTACACACATATTACTTGACCCGACATGGTACCGTACACTGCTTGACTTGACCTGATGTACCAGGGATTGACCTGTTACCTAATCTTGTGTCTAATGCCAACAAACCTGACATGTAGTCCTCACGGACCGTTCCTGTTGTATATCCAGACAAACTTGATCCTACCTGATCCTGTGTTGGCATTAGTTCTTGATTACTGAATACCTGTCTTGACATACATAACTTGGGGGTATGGGGAAATCAATGATGAAATCCTGACTTGTAACTCGACTTACTGATCAGTTTTAGAGGCTAGGCCCGCCTCGTGATGATGCTGCTGACATCGTTGGTCTATATCATTTTCCTTTTAGTGCCTAGCGGCACATCTCGGTTTCAGCCCGAGTGTCTTAGACTGTGGTCCCGAGCATGCACGGGATACTATTGAGTTACATCGATGATTCATCAAATTGATTTCAAAGACTTGAGAGTAGATAACCCAATAGACCAGTTTAGTTTAATCATTGCACACTACCCTTCACTGCCCTGATTTGTAATGCTGTTACACCTGCTTTATCATTCATGATTATATTTTCATTGCCTGTTACCCTGTTTATATTTTATTGCTTGATGACTTCACGCGCTGACATCTGGGTTTTGCATGGCCCAGATTCCGTACCTTTGTTGCAGTCCGAGCAGTAGTACTTTAGCCAGCAGGCTGAGCAGTGAGGTTTCAGTTGTAGTTAGTTCTTTTACTTTTCTGCATTTTATTCCTGATGTGAGCCCGCATTATGGGACTTACATTCCAGTTATTTGTATTAGATCATTTGCTTCCGCATTTTTTTATTATTCTTGACTCATTTTATCTTGACTTATGGACATGTATTAGATAGTTATATTTTGTTCTTGATATCTCTACAGCCGTAATGTGACTGTGGATGGATACTTCCTACCCACAGGTAGCATGGTTGGCTATGTCACGTGCCCATCTTAGCGTACTCTAGGAAGCGGGGCGTGACACAGCCCCTGCTGGTAATCCAGCTGTTCCCCTAAAGCGACGGACCATTGTCCGTCCTTCCTTAAGAGAAGTTGTTGTGGTTGCGCTCCCACGCGCTCTTCCTGAGAAGAATCTCCACCATGTTCTTGCGGAAACGGCAGCTGCAGCGTCTCCTGAGTTTGGCGTTGGTACGGAGATCGGGACTCGTCGTCCAAAATTTCCTGCCAAGCGCAAGCTCCTGTCATCGGCTACTGGCGCTCGCTCACAAAAGAAGAAGAAGTCAATTTTTTCTGCCGAAGTTGTATTCGGCCAGGAGCCCCATGCTCCCTACAGCGAAGGCTTATGTAAGTACAGCACTGATAAGGGTTTATTTAACACGCCTGCGACCGACACCGATCTCCAGGCTGCCCTTCTGGCTTCTAAGCGACTGGCTCGCGAAGAAGCGGCACTACTCACCATCGCGAAGTCAGGTATAGTTCAGTTGTATATTTTTTTGTCCTTCCTTCCTTATTATTATGCTTTTACTAATGCCCTTTTTCATCAATAGGTACTTCTGCTGAAGAGGCCCTCGTGGATTCCATCAAGACTTTCGAGGAGGAAGAGAGGCTCCGCGCTTCTTTGGGTTTCGGTATAATTCGGCTCACTGCGCCTTCATTCCCTTTTTCTTTATTTTTGGTCTGACCCTCTCCTTTATCTTATTGCAGGGACTACCTTAACTCCGGTTATCCCGAGTGCGGTGTCAATCCCAAGTGGTGATGTGGCGACGCTTCTAAAGCCAGCTATGGTGGTACCAGCTCTCTCAGTATTACTGCAAGAGGCTTTGCTCAAGAAGCCGATGACAGACGTCATAACGGCTCCAGAGGCAGAGCTTGGTTCGGATGATGACGTCCCTTTGACGGAGGTCTTGAGGAGATCGCTTCTCACTGCTAAGGCCGAAAAGAAGCGTAGGAAGCGTGCGGCGAGGGAACGCGATGCTAGTTTGGTCGTGGGTGCAGGCTCAAGCTTCATTGCGATTCCTGATACTCTTTCGGCAGATGTTCTCCCTGCGTTGTCTACCGCCCGTAGACAAGTAGTGCGTGCAGCTCAGGAAGAAACCGAAAAGATGCTCCACCGTAACATGACGCTGAGAGTTTTTTTTATTAGAACTAAATCTTCAAATTTTGACATATACATTTTCTGCAGGTCCAAGTCTCGGCGATGGGATGACGGGTGAAACCCTGGCGGTCATCGTGCCCGAAGTTGCTACCATTTCTCTAGAATCCGGGATCGTCCAGACCGCTGCCCTTTCCCCGTGTGGCTCCCCGGTATCGGCGGGCGTCGCAAGTATCATGATTGCCCTCGTCGAATCAGGGGATGAAGCCATTGGTGCGTAGACTACTCCTTTGCGGGAGAGTGAAGAAGCCGCAACGCCAGGTGATGCTTCCGTCGCGGTTTTGGTTGATGACCCGTCAGGTATGTCTTGAGTCATTGTTCTCCTTTTATTTTACAATCCCGTTCAGCTTCTTCTGACGATTTTTGTTTGTAGGTGCAGTGAACGTAGAAATTGTTCCATCTGAAGCACCTCCGGTCGCCGCCATGACGGTTGTTGTTCCCTCGCCTTCTCATATGTCCTCCGAAATGCTGGTAGGTATAGATTCGCGATTTAGTTGAACTAGGAACACCGTCTTCCTTGTACTAACCATGTATTATCGCAACTTTGTAGGAGTCCTTTTTGACCATCTGTATCATGTGGTGAACCCGCATTTCTCCTTCCAGTCGGAAGTCGCTCCGCCCATTGGTATTGGTTAGTATATCCTTCAGCTATTGTTTCTTTCTTTCTTTTATGAATGGTCGTACTGTTGCTAAGTCTTCTTTATACTGATCGCAGCGTCGCGGATCGGAGGAAGAGACGAGGGGATAGCCGCACCTCCGGTACTCCCAATTTTGCCATCCGCCACAGCCGGTATAGTAGACTCCATCGCTCGTGTATTTCTCTTTACCTCCCGAGTCGACATTTGACCATGATTTGTCTTGCAGCAATCGTACCGACTCCAGCTCCCTTCGAGTCTCGAATCCCAATGCCAGCAGGGCCCTTTGCTAAACGCCCATCTTCCAGGGGTGCTGCGAATAGCCTGCGAATGTTGAGCGAGTTCTTTGAGGATCTTGACGCCAAGGCCTTCGCATTCGCTGCAGACTTTGCTGCTGAGGTTAATCCTATGTTGGCGATGCTCGTGAACTTCCATGTCGAAGGCATCGTCGAGTCTTGGGTTAATCACTGCAGAAAGATCGAGGCTTGCCTGCATGAGATTGAACTCAAGCGTCCCGCTCTGGAAGTATCTGCTTTGAACTCCCAGCGAGCTGCATGGGTTGAGCAGAGTGTTCCTTTCTTTCGCCATTTTAAACAAGAGGCGACCCTAAGGCGAAAGGAACGTGAGGAGGCTTCCACCGAGTCTGTCTAATTGCATGCCCAGGTCAAAGCAAACGCTACACAGCTGAAAGCTATTTTTGAAGGTCTCCAACGATGTATTTCCGACGGGCTGTTGCTGAGGAAGAAGCTTGACTGTGCTGAGCGGGTTATGCAGAGTCATGAGGCCGCTCAGCAGGAAATCGATGAGAAGCTTTCATCCTGTTTGCAGCAACGGACTCGAATTGAAGCGGAGTTGGCCGCGGCGGCTGATCATGAAAAGGAGTTGAGAGGAGTGCGCGAGCGGCTTGCTAATTTGTTAAAAACGCCTCCTTCTCAGTAGCTATCTTTGTATCAACCAAAAATTTGTAATCTATGAATAACATGCTTTCATTCATTTTTTTATTCTTTTATATGATGTATCTTGTACTCAATTGAATTCATGAATAAAAGACACACATTTTTTTCTTGTATTATCGCCTTCTTTTCTTTGTTGTGTCATTGGCATGTTATTTTAGCAAATATGGCATGTAGATAATATATAGCAGTCCATCTTGACCTCCTTGTAGGGTAGCGATGGCTTAGGAAGCAGGTTCAAGTCTGCTACCTAAGACTTTTCAACTTTATGAGCCGTGAGGGTCTCATAAAGACTTTTCTCCATACGAGTCGAGAGGGTCTCGTAGATGTAATTTCTCCTTAAGAATCGTGAGGATTCCTAAGTGCATATTTTCTCTTAAGAGTCGTAAGGATCTCACAAGAGAATTTTTCCCCTTTTCAAGTCGAGAGGACTCGTAAGTGGTTGTTTCCCTCCTTGTTGAGATTCGACTTTGGAGAGTGTGACCGGTGAATAGTATACAATGGCCCATCTTGAGCCGACTTGCAGGGTCCCAATGCTTATAAAACAGGTCTTTATCCTCATTGTCTAAGGCTTTCCCCTACGAGTCAAGACGAATCGAGGGATTATTGGTTGACTGGCTCCGCTTTATGCGGTGTCAGGATTGACGTGCTCCGCTTTATGCGATTCAGGGTTGACGTACTCCACTTTCTACGGTGTCAGGATTGACGTGCTTCTCTTTCTACGGTGTCAGGGTTGACGTACTCCGCTTTCTGTGGTGTCAGGGTTGACGTACTCCGTTTTTTGCGGTGTCAGGGTTGACGTACTCCGCTTTCTGCAGTGTCAAGGTTGACGTACTCCATTTTCTGCGGTGTCAGGGTTGACGTTCTCCGCTTTCTGCGGTGTCAGGTTTGACATACTCCACTTTCTGCAGTGTCAGGGTTGACGTGCTCCGCTTTCTGCGGTGTCAGGTTTGACGTCCTCCACTTCCTGCGGTGTCAGGGTTGACGTGCTCCGCTTTCTGCGGTGTCAGGGTTGACATACTCCGCTTTCTGTGGTGTCAGGGTTGATGTACTCCATTTTTTGCGGTGTCAGGATTGACGTACTCCGCTTTCTGCAGTGTCAGGGTTGACGTACTCCATTTTCTGCGGTGTCAGGGTTGACGTTCTCCATTTTCTGCAGTGTCAGGTTTGGCGTACTCCACTTTCTGCAGTGTCAGGGTTGACGTGCTCCGCTTTCTGCGGTGTCAGGGTTGACGTTCTCCGCTTTCTACGGTGTCAGGTTTGACATACTCCACTTTCTGCAGTGTCAGGGTTGACGTGCTCTGCTTTCTGCGGTGTTAGGGTTGACGTGCTTCGCTTTCTGCGGTGTCAGGTTTGACATCCTCCGCTTTCTGCGGTGTCAGGGTTGACGTGCTCCGCTTTCTGCGGTGTCAGGGTTGACGTGCTCCGCTTTCGTGGTGTCAGGTTTGACGTACTCCACTTTCTGTGGTGTCAGGGTTGACGTACTCCACTTTCTGCGGTGTCGGGTTTGACATACTCCGCTTTCTGTGGTGTCGGGGTTAACGTACTCCGCTTTCTGCAGTGTCGGGGTTGACGTACTCTGCTTTCTGCGGTGTCGGGGTTGATGTACTCCGTTTTCTGCGGTGTCGGGGTTGACGTGCTCCACTTTCTACGGTGTCAGGGTTGACGTGCTCCGCTTTCTGCGGTGTCAGGGTTGACGTGCTCCGCTTTCTGTGGTGTCAGGTTTGATATACTCCACTTTCTGCGGTGTCAGGGTTGACGTACTCCGCTTTCTTTGGTGTCAGGTTTGACGTACTCCACTTTCTGCGGTGTCAGGGTTGATGTGCTCCGCTTACTGTGGTGTCAGGTTTGACGCACTCCACTTTCTGCGGTGTCAGGGTTGACGTACTCCGCTTTCTGCGGTGTCAGGATTGACTCTAGGTTGTCTGTGAACCGTAGAGTCTTGGAACTGGGGACATTGCCGTGGCTCCTATCAGTGATGCAGTGTCCGTATCTTGCTGGAACGAGGATGAACGCCGTTGCTGATCTCTAGGGATGAAGATGTTGCCGTTGAGATCTGATTCTCTCTTTGACAGAGTCTGTCGGAAAATGTGGTTCCCTTTTCGTTTATGCCCATGGATTGTATACAGGGGTCAGTATGGACTCGCATATAGGGAAAAAGTTTCATTCTTTCATTTTTTTATTTCTTTCCGCGATGCTCTATAATTTCAGCTTTTTATATCGCGAAAGTCGCGATTGCCCAATCATTTCGGCTATTTGTCGCGGTGCCCAATCATTTCGGCTATTTTTTTCTTTTTACTCGCTGCTTTTCATTGCGAGTTGCCCAACCATTTCGGCTGTTTTTGTATGCATATATTTTACTTGCTGATTTTGTTGCAAGTTGCCCTATCATTTCGGCTATTTCATATGCATTTATGGCTCGCTGACTTTTTGCTGCGAGTATGGAACTTGGGTTCTGATAGCAATCTTAGCATCAGCATCGCTGCAACTGGAATATTGCCAGGAGAGAATCATCATTTGCCGTAAAAGGACTTGGAATTTGATACCGATTTAGGCATCAGCATCGCTACCACTGGAATATTTCCAGGAGCGAATCACTATTTTCCTTTGTCGATTCGAACAAAAGTGGCTTAGCAAACAGGGTTAGGATCCTGTCGATTAAGGCTTGTGACTTCATGAGCTGTAAGGGTCTCATAAAGGTGTTTCTCCCTACGAGTCGTGAGGATCTCATAGGTGCAATTTTTTCTTAGGAATCGTGAGGATTCTTAAGTGTGTGTTCTTTTATAAGTCGTAAGGCTCTTACAAGAGTGTTTTCTCCTTATAAGTCGAGAGGACTTACAAGTGTCATTCGCCAAATGGGAAAATTTCGCGCCATTAGTGGAACTTGGTGGGGGAGACGTTTATTTATGCCCGTGGATTGTATACATGGGTCAATATTGGACCGTTTGTAGGGCAGTCATAGGATTGTGATGGTTTAAGAACAGGTTCAGATCCATGTAACTTAAGGCTTGTGAATCCTATGAGCCATGAGGGTCTCATAAGAGGGTTCTCCTTACGAGTCGTGAGGATCTCGTAAGTGTAATTTCTCTTTAGGAATCATAGGGATCCCTAAGTGTGTCGCTCCTTTGTGATTTGTAAGGATCTCATGCAGGTATTTTCTCCTTACAAGGTCGAGAGGAGCTTGCAAGTGTCTTTTAACGACATTGCATCCTTTTGGGTTTTTACAAACTCGCTAGTAGCTCTGCTGTTTTTACTCACGGAGCCCTTTCGGGTTTTCATCTGTGCCCACTTCGCTTATGGGCGTACCGTTTTTTTAATTTATTTATTATTATTTTTTTGTACATATTTATTTTTGCCGCGTTAGTCTAAGGATGTCGCGGTTCGTAGTAGTTTAACGACATTTCGGTCTGTAGCTAGTTCCTGTACATTGCGGTCCATCGTTAGTTTAAAGACGTTTTGGTCCGCAGTTAGTTTAAGGACATTATGGTCCATTTTTAGTTTAGGGACGTTTCGGTCCATAGCTAGTTTAAGGACATTATGGTCCACCACTAGTTTAAGGACATCTCGGTCTGTAGCGATTTTGATGCGAGGCTTCGCCGGATACTATTCATAGAGTTTGGGCTTAGGAAGATAGCGAGCAGACATAGGCGTCGTTATCTATCATTGACCTAGGCCATGACTCGTCAGGCGTAGTATCTTTTCAGGAACTGGTCGTTTATTGGCCTGAAGGGTCTTTCTCCATGCATATCCACGAGTAGATAGGCCCCACCTTGGTAGACATTGTCTATGATATACGGGCCCTCATAGTTCGGCTCGAATTTCCCCCGTTTGGCACGATTTGGGATCATAGGTCTCTTGACCACTAGCACAAGTTCGCATTGGCGAAATGTTCTCGGCCTAGTCAACCTTTCGTATGAGTGCGTCATCCTTGCTTTGTACGCTTCTAGGTTTTGTTGCGCCATGAGACGAGTTTTATCGAGGGCGTCGAGCTCCTAAAGCCGAAGATGAGAATTCTCTTCATCTGTTAGCTCGTAATGAACCACCACCCGTAGAGAGGGTAGCTCTATCTCCAAAGGGAGTACTGCTTCAGCGCCGAATACCAATGCATACAGTGTCGTGTTTGTGGCCGTTTTGAACGTGGTCCGATATGCCCAGAGAGCTTCATGCAGTCTCTCATGCGAGTCATTTTTATTTTTGGACACCGTCTTCTTTATGATCTTCGTCAAGGTCTTGTTGAAAGCCTCGGCCAGACCGTTAGCTCGGGGATTGTAGACTGAAGAGTATCTCCAGTCTATATGATGCTATTGTGCGAAGCGGCTGATTTTGTGACTTCTGTAGGCCGGCCCGTTATCGGAAATAATCCGTCGCAGGGTACCGAACCGATAAATGACGTGTTTCTTGAAGAAATGGAGGATATTCTCCATCTTCACTTCTCTCAGCGGTACTGCTTCTGCTCACTTAGAGAAGTAATCGGTTGTCACCAATATGAACCGAAGTCCTTTGGACGATGCTGGTTCAATGGGACCAATTATGTCGGTTCCCCACATTTTGAACGGCCAGCTGGCCACTGTTGGGTGTAGCGGTTTTGGATGCTGGTGGATGAAGTCCACATGAATTTGGCACGAGTGACACTGCTTCGCATATTCGAGACAGTCCTGAATCATTGTGGACCAATAGTAGCCCATCCTTTTGATCTTCAGCTTCATCTTTGGCCCAGCTTGGTGAGAACCGCAAAGTCCATCATGAGTTTCTTGGACGACTTTCCTTGCTTCTTCTGGTCCCAGGCATCTTAGCCACAGGGAGTCGAACGATCTCTTATACAGAGTATCATTGACGAAGGCTAAAGACAGAGCTCGTTTCATGAGCTGGTGTCTTGAGGATGCATCTTCAGGTGTTTGACGGGATTTGAAGTAGTCTATAAAGGCTTCTTTCCAATCTTTAGCCTTTTCCTGGTCTTTTATTTGTAGGGTCGTTGTCTTGGTCGCTTCCCTTTCTTCGGACGACTTCGGGGATATTTCTGATGGTGCAAGAACCCGACGGCTTTGCACAAAGATCCTAACGTCGTCGAGGTTTTCATCAGCCAGTTCTTTAGCGAGCTTGGCTAACGCATCCGCCTTGCTATATTCTGCACGCAGTATGCTTTCCAGGGCATAGGAAGGGATTTAAGTCGGCAATTGTTGCACTCTCTCGCCGTACTTTACCAACTCTTGTTTGCATGTTTGATAGTCATCGTTTACTTGGCTAACGACCAGCCGGGGTCTCCGTATATGAGGAGGTTTTCGATTCCCATGTCGACAGCGATCTCAAGACCTGCTATCAAAACCTCATATTCAGCCTCATTGTTTGTCCTCAGCTCTTTTAAGGAAAAGGAAAAGCGCATTATCCCTCCTTGTGGAGTCACGAAGATGAGGCCTACTCCAGATTTGATTATCGGGGAGCTGTGCTTTCGCTTCTTTATGGAAGATGCCCCATCAAAGTAGAGTTCCCATCGGGTATCACTCTCTCTTATCTCCCCATGGATCATATCAAACGTGTGCTCGTCTGGCAATTCGCAATTTAGGGGCGAGTCGCTGGGTATTGGATGCTCAGCGAGGAAGTCGGCGATGGCCTGGCCTTTCACTGCCTTGAGCGGTCGATATGTTATCGAGAATTCCATTAAAAGTAGGGCCCATTTAGCGAGCTGCCCCATTAGTATGGCTCTTGACATCAAATATTTGAGAGGATCCACTTTTGATATAAGGTAGACCTCATGTGCTAAAGCATATGCCGAAGCTTCGTTACCGTGAAGATTAACATCGGGCAGTGTTTTTCGATACGGGAATAGTTGTTTTCTGCCCCCCAGGAGAACTCGACTCAAATAGTAAAGGGCTCTCTCCTTCCCTTGGTCATTCTCATGTGCCCATAGTGCGCCTAAGGAACCTTCAAGAGAGGTTGTATACAGGATGAGAGACTTTCCCTTGACTGGAGCGGTCAGCACCGGCGGATTCTTCAGGTATTGCTTGATTTCATCCAGTGCACTTTAGCATTTGCGATCCCAGACAAATGGGGTTCCCTTCTTCATTAAATGACTGTAGGAGCAGCATTTGCTGGAGAGATTAGATATGAATCATTGAATGTATGCGAGCTTTCCTTGAAGAGATCGCAGTTGCTTGAGAGTTCTTGGCGGAGGCATTTCCGTAATCGCCTTGATCTTTGACGGGTCTATCTTGATGCCCCGGTGTCGTACGATGAATACTAGGAATTTTCCTGAGGAAACACCGAGCGCGCATTTGAGAGGGTTCATCTTCAGTTTATATTTCCGAAGGCGCTGAAACACTATCTTCAGATGCTCCCAGTGCTCCTCGTACAATTTGCTTTTCACCATGAGGTCGTCAATATAACATTTGACAATCTCGTGTATGAGGCCATCAAAGATCTTTGTCATGGACCTTTGATAGGTAGCGCCGGCGTTCTTTAGACCGAAAGGCATCACTTTGTAGAAGAATATGCCCAAAGGAGTCCAGAAAGCGGTATGCTTCTGGTCTTCGGGATGCATTTTTATTTAATTGTACCCTGATGAGCCGTCCATGAAGGAGAAGACTTCGTGAGTGGACGTGTTGTCTATCATCAGCTCGGTAACTAGTACGGGGAAATCATCTTTCGGGTAAGCTCTGTTGAGGTCCCGAAAGTCCGCACATATGTGCACCGTCCCATTTTTCTTCATCATTGGGACGATGTTGGCAATCCAGTCGGGGTATTGAACTTCTTGGATGAAGCCGGGGTCAATTAGCTTCTTGACTTCGATATTGATACTCATCTCAAGCTCGAGCCGCATTCTTCTTGGTGCTTGTTTAGCTGGCTTGATGTCCGGAGATATCGCCAATTTATGCACCGCTATTTCTGGCTCTAGCCCCGGCATCTCAGAATAGTTATATGTGAAGAAGTCTTTATACTGTATGAGCACATCTTTTAGCATAGCCACCTGTTCTTTAGACAGCAGCTCACCGACGAACGTTGTCCGCGAGTCGTTTTCCGTCCCTAAATCGATTTTCCTTAGGTTGTCTGCAGTAGTATGTATTCCATCTTCTAATTCCTTTGGCGCCGGTGGAAACTCTGAGATCAACTCATCTTTATCCTCATTTTCGAAGCACCAGGAGAGGTCGTCCATATTCTCGTGCACTCCTTCTTCCGACAACGTTATCACGTGACAGGTACGAGATCGTTTCCAAGAACGGTGTTGATCTGGTTCTACTCCTGCTATATACGTTGCTTTTATCACATGCTTTTGTGATGGAACTACCCTCCAACTGTTGGATAGAGCGAACCTGCCGAGTTGATATTTGTCTTTGACCCAGTTCTTGAAGGTGAAGCAGTCTTCAAGAGGATGTCCGATCATTTGATGATAGGAGCAATAATCCGGGTGACAGACCTCGTTTTCTTGATCAGGGTGCCGAGACTTCGAGAGTGTCATCATCTGGTGTTTCATGATAAGGTCGAAGATTCTCCTTGTCTTGTCTCGAGGGAACGAATATGCTCGACTCATTTTTTTCATAAGAGACGGATTCTGGCTGACCTTTTCTTTATCGGGAGGCTTCTTGGACCCGTTTCGCCGTGGCCGAACGTTTTCTCCGTTCTTTAACTTGTTTTTGCCTTCGCGTTGGGCCTTTTTCTTGTCTTGGGAATGCATGGCGGCCTGACGGCGGAGGGCACTATCGTCCTCCGTGGCCTGCTGAAGGAGGTGTTGTGTCTTGGTTTTGTCGTAAATGGCCATTTCGTGGCTATGGTCATTCTGAGCTTTTTGACTTGCTTCCCTCACTAGCTTGTCCATCTGTTCTTCAAACGATGGACTCGGCCTTTTTATGACGGGACCTCATTCTGGTTCAGCATTAGCGTCTTTTAAAAGGGCATTCTATCCTTCATCAATTCCTTGAAGACATGGCAGCCATAGAATTGCTCCCGTTTCTTGGACTGAACATATCCAAGACCGGTCGTTTCCATTTTTCCGTTGGGCAATTTTCGCTGAGTTCCGGGGATGTTCCAGATCCTGTTATAGAATTGGACCTGTCGCACGGTCTGCTTCTGTAGGGTTCCTAGGCACACACATGAGGTTCCACAACAGATCAAACATGCCAAAATCAAATTTTCCGAGTGCTGAGAAACCCTAATGCTAGATCGTTAACTAGAGGCAAAGACGAAACTTGCAATTAAACAACTTTATTGCTAAGTGAATGGAAAACAACCTTTGTAGATCCGGTCCTCCACTTCCTTAGCTCCGTGAAGATGTCCCCTCGCTGTGATCATCGAATCCCGGACTCTAGCATCGGCTTCATCGGAGAAATGGACGGGTTAGGTCGTCGACTTCGATGCCGAAGATGATCTACGTCGAGGCAACTCAAGATCAAGCTCCAACTTCACCAAGTCATAAAACTTGTGAAGAAAACACCCTATACTACATGGCAAGTGGTAGAGGATGAAGAAATAGGAAGTGGGTTCACTTTTGATTTGGATTTCTCACTTGGAATTATCACTTAGAAATTACAAGCAAAGGTTCTCTTTTTCTCTTCATGAAGAAGATGAAGAAAAAGAATAAAAAAGAATTATCAATAATAGGAAAAACAAGTGATGGTTATCATAATGCAACCATGGTTAAGTGTAGAGAATAAACTAGGGTTAGGAGAATGGTTAGGTTAGGCAAAAGAAACAAAAATGGTTGAACTTTTCAAAGCATCATGAAGCTTCAAAGTAAATCCAAAAGAAGCAACCATTTCTTTTCTTGCTAAAAGAATAAATAAATAAAATAAATAATCAAGAGAAGATAATAAAACCCTAACCATTCATTTTAACATGGTTTAACATAAACACACACCTAAGTTTGCATGCATCATCAAACATGATACAAACTAGTGCACAAAGATATATCATATATACAATGTACACATTCATGTGAGAAAAAAATCTTAAGTGAACCAATACTAGTTAATGTAAAGTAATATATCAAATATATAATTATATAATAAATCATTAAATCAACACTTGATTTAACGATCCGGTCATATCGCATATAACCGACTAATATCAATAGTAACAACTTATCGAATCAACACTTGATCCGATAACCCGGCTATATCGCATACAACCTATCAATGTCACAAATCGCGAGAATTGAATAAAGTATCACATACTGGTATTATTCTCGGTCCCGCACATATCTCATATGCGCTCCTATTTCATTTCGCTTGAGCCAGGAAACCTCTGTGTAGGACTCTAAAGACTCGTCAATACGCCGGCAGCAGGTGATGATCATATCAAACACCCACAAGCCGCAAGCGGTCTGCTAAACGTAACGGCTACCCGAGTATTGAGTGATCAGAAGATCGACGAGCAAGCCCGCTCACACTCCTGTGAATCCAACCAGTAACACTGACGGTACAGTCCGGTCTGTTTGTCTGATATGTCGCATATCTCGCCTAGGGGTGGTAAACGTCAAACCCCAGTAGCTCGATAAGTCGTGTCGATATGAGGTCTATAAGAGTTCGAGAAACTACTGGTAACACTTACCAGTAAATCTCAGTAACCCTGGCCAGGGATTTCCGGTTATAGCCAATCGAACACAGCGCAACATCAACTCCCTATACCGGGAGAGACGAATCCCCTCCTATCGCTTATTGCCTCCATGTGATTCGGGACTGTACCCAAAAACCACCGTTTTGCACACCCTCTTGGATGTGGTAAGGTGGAAATCAAAGCACAGTGGGAATTACACAAGACTCTATGACGATCTCGGGTTAACAGACTACTCTGTACCAGTGTCACCAGAGAACTGCCATCTGACGTGAGGTATAATACCATCTGGGAGTTCTCGGCGAGTCCGTCCAGTGTACCCAGTCTCTACTGAGCACCCGTATATCATCTCTGATGTCAAACACCAATGGATATGGGATCATCCATCGCCCATCTGTATGGGTCGAGATGGTATACGCTAGTCTACTCTGGTATATCGATGCCCTGTCTCGATATACCCTCGACTGGGGACCTTGAAGGATGTACTTATGGACTACCATGTCCCCACTAGTATGATCCGCATCATAGTCCAGGTAGTCAAGTACACATCCTAAGGGCTTTACCAACATGTAACAGAGAGACAATCAGTGTTCACGTTAAGGTAAAGAGTAACTAGATAGCATACTATCATGTCGAGCAAGAAAGTCCTCCCTATATATGTCCCAGCATCCACTACAATATACATCCAATATACAGTAATGGCCTCTAGGGCATACATATAACTAACAATCTCCCACTTGCACTAGGGCCATCTGGTAGCAGTGGTTGTAGTATCTCATACTCAACCATCCCATAAAAGTCTCTCTCTGGGAAAAGGCCTTTGTGAGTGGATCCGCCGTGTTGTCCTCTGAGTCTTCTCTCCAAACCTCGACCCCCTGGAGATCAACCATCTCCATGATCAGGTGATACTGTCTTAGAATGTGTCTGGATCGCTGACGGGATGAGCGTTCCTTGGCATAAGCCACAACTCCATTGTCACACAATGGGAGGAACTAAGTTCATCTCATGAACTAATATACACCCAGACTGCCTCTTTGGTAGCATCTCAAGTAGCGATGTATCCAGCCTTTATCGTCTAGTATGCCACGGTATCTAGCTTGGAACTCTTCCAACATACCGTCCCTTTACTAAGGGTAAAGACAATGCCTGCGACTGACATTCAGCCGTTCTTATCACCCTGGAACCTTTCTAGCGATTCTCCCCAGGATCAATTGATACCATTTCACTACAACTAGTGAGTATCCTAACATCCAATTAGATTTATCTCATAGATCCAAAATAAGGATTTAGGTGGTATCACTTTGATCCTATATGGAGAATTCTTGTGATAAGCGGAGATTGACCGAGCGTAGCATAGGAAACTCCTTCCCTATCAAGAGTATGTCATCCGCGTACTCTACGAGGATCACTACCATACTCCCTACTACCTTTTTGTATGTACAAGGTTCATCTACTATTTTGATAATGTCAAACTCTTTGACTAACACATCAAAACAGACGTTCCAACTCCGCGATGCCTGCTTTATCACATAAAATATCTTGCACACGTTTCCGCTGCTCCCACTGATTACGAAGCCCTCTGGCTGTGTACTTATAGACGTTCTCTTCTAAATCAATATTTAGAAAAACAGTCATGACACCCAACCACCATATATCATAGTCATGGTATGTAGCCGTGGAAAGTAGGATCTGGATGGACTTAAGCATAGGCCCCAGAAAAGGTTTCATCATTATCCACGCCTGGTCGATGACGAAAACCTTTAAAAAGTCTAGCTTTGAAAGTCTTAACTTTTCCATCTAAACCAAGTAATCTTCTCAAGATTTACTTGCTCCTGATGGGGATTTAACCATTCAGATAAAGCAACCAAAGTCCATACTTTGTTGGTGTATAAGGATTCCATCTCAGATCGATAAGCATCCAGCCATTCTTACAGAGTCCCTACTCTTGATGGCCTGCTCGAAACTAGTTGGGTCATCATCTCATGATGCAATCCTCGCTCCCACTGTCATCGAGAAACCGAAGTATCTCTCAGGAAGGTGAGGAACCCTACCAGATCGGCGGAGAGGCTGAGGTTCGTCGTGGACTATTGAATCCTTTGGTTCTGCCAAATCATCAGCTGCAGTTTTGTATAGCTGGAACCTTTTCAGTTCTACAGAACTGACCTTGCCTCGATCTTGTCCGGATTTTGCTTTTGACATAGGCCGGAAAATCCCAAATCTTAACTTACTTAAGAGATAGGCTCTTCCCATACCATATCTTATATGGAGTGGTAGGCACTGATTTGATTTGAACCCTATTCAATAGGTATGCAGCTTCTCAAGCGCATAACTCCCAAAAGGAAATTGGAAACTCAGTAATACTCATCATAGAGCACACCATATCACATAGGGTGCAATTGCTCCGCCCCGATATACCATCGTGCTATGGTGTATACGAATGAGTAATGCTGAGAGAGAATCTCATTCTCCTTTAGAATAGTCCAGGATTTCTGTGTTCAAGTATTCTCCTCCCTGATCACATCAAAGGACATAATACTTATACCCGTATTTTGGTTCTCTACTTCTAACTTATATTCTGTGAATATCTCAAAAGGTTCGGACTTGTGTTTCAACAGGAACATATGTCTGAATCTAAAGAGATCATCAGAGAATGTAATGAAGTACAAAGAACCGGTCTTGGCATGTGTAGACAGGGGACCTACATACATCAACATGTATCATCCTAAGAGTTCACTATCTCTTTCTCTGTTTCCAATAAACAGAGCTATGGTCATCTTATCTCTGTGACATGACTGGCAAGTTTTCACTAGATGTAAATTCAAACAGATTTAAATATGCATCTATGTGCAACTTAGCTAGTCGGGTCGCATTGATATGACCTAGTCTACAATACCTCAAGAAGGATCCGTTCATTTATGAACTCTTTCTCTTGTGTGTGTTCCGTATACTAAGAACTGTAGTTTGATTTAGAACGTTAATGCTTTTAGATAACGTGCCTGAACCGATCAATTTTTGATATAGGAAATGTTCAAAACATTATCCAACAATACAAAATTTTATCATTTCTTTACTAATAAAGAGACTGATATGATTTTGTATATCAGGTTCGGTATCTAATAACATTCGTTCAGAATCAATGTATTTGTAATACAGGGTGACAGTGACCAACAGACTTGGTTGCAACACTTGTCCCGTTTTCTGCCTCATGAAACTTATCACCCGTTCTCAGTTCTCTACCTATCTGTAGCCCTATGTAACAGATTACATATCTGGGATCCTGATCCGGTATCAAATACCCAGGACGTAGAGGATACAGAGAAACGGTTCTTTATAACGAACACACCCGAAGATGATGCATCAACATGCACTTTCTTCGTTTGGGCGGCACGGGAAATCTGGTATTCCCCAATTCCTGCTCTGTCTTATAACAATTATAAGTTGTAGCGGGACCAACGTTCCCCAGCTCAGTATAACAAGTGGGTTCGGTCAATATATCCGTTTTATTATCTTGATTAAGGCGTGACATGGTCACTACCTGAAAAGAAAGAGAAGAAAACACTTAGCGTATGCTCTTGCAAAATCAGATTGGTTATATATTTTATCTAATCAGGATGGCTCCCACTGTTTTTATCAAATCTTCCTTCAAACCCTAAAAGGAAAGACTAGCCGGGATTAATTACACGCTACAAGTTCGCCAATCTTTCAGCCAGGCCAGTGTCGGTACTTTGAGGGAGGTCTCCCGTGCTTTCGCACGAACCTAATTAATGTAAACCTCGTTTTCCCAGAGGCGTAACCCCGTTAACACCTTTCTAGACACCTACTTGATCGGCTAATTGTAATGTGTAAAACTCTCCCAGGAGTAACTCTTACTCGCAGCGGGTATCGGGATCCAACTATCTCATAGAAGGTATGCAATCTCATTGCAAATTTCAACACTTGAAATTCCCGATAATTTTGCCCCTAGCGTCCTATGACCTTGACGGAGGCTAAACTACCCATAGTCCGCTAGTCAAGTTCAACCCGTCATTTCCTGATTGAATTAAACCCACCCGCATGACCCTTGACGGAGGCCAAACAACGCCGTACGAATACCCTAATCCAATCGCATCATATGCTAGCAGATAAGCATTAGTTAGCTACCGTACACTACGCCTTGACGGAGGCCAAACTACCGCAGCACGAATACTAACTAGTACTTATCTGAAATGACGGAGGGCTACGACAGGTTTTTATGAAAACCCTTTGCATAATGAACTTGATATCGTTGTAGAATCAAATGATTTTTAAAATGGAGTGTTTTTGAGGCTTTTCTAGTTTTGCTAAAGGGGTCACTCCCGGTGAAGGGATCGTCGGCCCTTTCCTCGTCGAATGAGGTGCGGGATATATCATATATATCATTGAGCAAAGAGGAAACTATAGAAGCAATCAAAAGACAAACCGAGGGTTGTAGCATCTGCCAGTTATTGCTAAAGGAGTCACTCCCGGTGAAGGGATCTCGGTCATTTCCTTATCGAATAAGGTGCAGGATGCTCTACAAGGAACACCGTGATGCAAAGCAAGAACTGTAGCTGGCTGTTTTTGAAAATTCGATTCCACAACATCTTAGGTTTCTTTTCTTTCATTAATCACATTAATGAAGTCCCATCATTTAAGTTACCTAAACATCACAGATAAATACGACGTACACTTATGCCATCCGCATTCGCCCCGATGTCCCCTCGTGCACCGTTAGGTTAGGTAACTAACGGCAGAGCGGGGCAGGGCTAGCGCGGGTGTAAAACATAAGTAACGCATATATAATATATCATATATACTATATATTGTATCCATTACAGAACATCACATGATCACATCACAGATATCGCAGTAGAAGAAACATATGAAATATTGGATATACTAGGACGTCCGTGTTTTCAATACGAGCCAGTATAAAACACGGATCCACGGTCGCGATGAATAGCCAAACCCACACCCCTAGACCCCTACGAGAGCGGCAAGCAACCCTACTAATTCTAGAGTTAGGAGACCCGGACTCGACTCCTCGAGTTGGTCTCCCACTGGACTCCAGAACCCGGTTACTTGTGCCCTCCTCCTTGGGTCTATCCTAGTACGGAAAAGTAAATAATATACAAATGGTGACAACTTCCGCAACCTGGAAGTGCCCCAATCAAAGAATATTACATACAAGTTTTTACATGAATGAAAATGAAAAACACTCATCTCACGAAAAAAAAACCCAGCTATTCAAACACGACGATCCAATATAACATATCCAGCAACACATAATATCACATGTCATCAACGTAAGTAAATATGCGCATCCCAATTGTCGTTGACATATAGCAACGAAACCGGCGATATCACATATTACACTTACGGTCACAGAAAAGAGAGTGAAAAACTACAACAGTTGGAATCCGCAACCTCCTCAGACATCGCATGCCTGACCAAATGAATTCCTTAGACATCACATGCCTAACAATTATAAACCCCGCATTTTAGTCTCTATATCAAAAACACTTTTCAATATCTAGTCGGGCAATTCAACAAGATTCCCGAAAAACTGATCGAATGCTCGCCGCAAACTTTAATAGGCGGCCGCACCCCTGATACCGTCGACGAAGTGCACCAAGGCGGAACACCGCTACCGCGAGCACCCGGACGGATGCTTTCGGCGACGGGGTTCTCCTACAGTCACTTGGTCAGGGCTAAGGGGTGTAGCTGTCTATTAAGTTTATCCGGCGAGTATCCGCATACGCTACGCGATTGCGACGGACTTTTGATCACATCAAAATCTCGTGGCAACCGATCAATTGAGACTAAAGTGCTATGTTTATAACATTCATTCAGTTATCTCATAACTACTTGTGGATTCCAAGTATTGTATCCCATTCTAGATAAATAGAAAATGTTAAACTTTCCGATCGAACATTCAAACACCCAAGTTTTCCCGAAACAGCTCAACACATGAAACAAGTTTAAAAACATCCAGTTCATGCCTCAATACCAACGGTCCAGCCGTAGAATGGTCAAGCCAACGCCTCACATGTGGCACGCCGTACTGCCCCAAACCCTAAGGTTCAAAGGGCAGTTCAAGACGGTCACATAATCGAGTTAAGGTTTGTTGTCTTCTAGAGGGTCCATCGCATTACTTGCACTACTTAGAACGTTCTTAAACCACGGAAAAATCCAACACTTGGAAATTTTCCGGCAGGGGAAAAATTGGGTATTTATATCCAGTCGAACTTTTTAACATATTCTAAATAATCCGGAAAAACATAAACGAAGTTAAATTATCCGATCAAATTAACGAGTCCCCAATAAAACCCTAGAAAACTCAACACTTGAGTGTAATTAAAAAATTCCCATAAAAAATTGCCATGAAAGGACCTAAGAATAAATATATGAAATTTTAGGAACTAAGTCCAAAGTTTGACCGCGGAACCGCCGCAAAACCCCTGGTTTCGCCGCGGTTCCGCAGTCAAATTATTGACTTAGTGGACCGTACTTCACAGTAATTCTTAGTTTTTCCTGCTTGTTTTTCTGAGAATTTTTAATTCACAAAATGCCACTGTTTTGAAAAATGTACAGAGAAGGGTTTTGTCGGGGTTTACGGGTTCGATCGGACTTCTAACTTCGTCTACACTTCGCCTAAAGCTCTAGCTAGGCTCTGATACCACTGTAGGGTTCCTAGGCACACTAATGAGGTCTCACAAGGTATCGATCATGTCAAATTCAAAAAATTCCGGTGCCGAGAAACCCTAATGCGATCGTTAACTAGAGATTAGGCGAAACAACTACAAGTAAACTTTACTATAAAGTGAAAGGGGCTACAACCTTTGTAGATCCGGTCCTTCACTTCTTTAGCTCCGTGAAGATGTCCCCTCGCTGTGATCATCGAATCCCGGACTCTAGCGTCGGCTTCATCGGAGAAATGGGCGGGATAGGTCGTCGACTTCGATGCCGAAGATGATCTATGTCGAGGCAACTCAAGAACAAGCTCCAACTTCACCAAGTCATAAAAATTGTGAAGAAAACACCCTATACTACATGGCAAGTGGTAGAGGATGAAGAAATAGAAAGTGGGTTCACTTTTGATTTGGATTTCTCACTTGGAATCATCACTTAGAAATTTGAAGCAAAGGTTCTCTTTTTCTCTTCATGAAGAAGATGAAGAAGAAGAATAAAAAAGAATTATCAATAATAGGAAAAACAAGTGATGGTTATCATAATGCAACCATGGTTAAGTGTAGAGAATAAACTAGGGTTAGGTGAATGGTTAGGTTAGGCAAAAGAAACAAAAATAGTTGAACTTTTCAAAGCTTCATGAAGCTTCAAAGTAAATCCAAAAGAAGCAACCATTTCTTTTCTTGATAAAAGAATAAATAAATAAAATAAATAATCAAGAGAAGATAATAAAACCCTAACCATTCACTTAAACATAGTTTAACATAAACACACACCTAAGTTTGCATGTATCATCAAACATGATACAAACTAGTGCACAAAGATATATCATATATACAATGTGCACATTCAAGTGAGAAAAAAATCTTAAGTGAACCAATACTAGTTAATGTAAAGTAATATATCAAATATATAATTATACATTAAATTATTAAATCAACACTTGATTTAACGATCCGGTCATATCGCATATAACCGACTAATATCAATAGGAACAACTTATCGAATCAACACTTGATCCGATAACCCGGCTATATCGCATACAACCGATCAATGTCACAAATCGCGAGAATCGAATACAGTATCACATACTGGTATTATTCTCGGTCCCGCACATATCTCATATGCGCTCCTATTTCATTTCGCTTGAGCCAGGAAACCTCTGTGTAGGACTCTAAAGACTCGTCAATACGCCGGCAGCAGGTGATGATCATATCAACAACCCAAAAGCCGCAAGCGGTATACTAAACGTAACGGCCACCCGGGTATTGAGTGATCAGAAGATCGATGAGCAAGCCCGCTCACACTCCTGTGAATCCAACCAGTAACACTTACCGTACAGTCCGGTCTGTTCGTCTGATATGTCGCATATCTCGCCTAGGGGTAGTAAACGTCAGACCCCAGTAGCTCAATAAGTCGTGTCGATATGAGGTCTATAAGAGTTTGAGAAACTACTGGTAACACTTACCAGTAAATCTCAGCAACCCTGGCCAGGGATTTCCGGTTATAGCCAATCGAACACAGCGCAACATCAACTCCCTATTCCGGGAGAGACGAATCCCCTCCTATCGCTCATTGCCTCCATGTGATTCAGGACTGTACCCAAAAACCACCGTTTTGCACGCCCTCTTAGACGTGGTAAGGTAGAAATCAAAGCATAGTGGGAATCACACAAGACTCTATGACGATCTCGGGTCAACATACTACTCTGTACCAGTGTCACCAGAGAACTGCCATCTGACGTGAGGTATAATACCATCTGGGAGTTCTCGGCGAGTCCATCCAGTGTACCCAGTCTCTACTGAGCACCCATATATCATATCTGATGTCAAACACCAATGGATATGGGATTATCCATCGCCCATCTGTATGGGTCGAGAAGGTATACGCTAGTCTACTCTGGTATATCGATGCCCTGTCTCGATATACCCTCGACTAGGGACCTTGAAGGATGTACTTATGGACTACCATGTCGCCACTAGTATGATCCGCATCATAGTCCAGATAGTCAAGTACACATCCTAAGGGCTTTACCAACATGTAACAGAGAGACAATCAGTGTACACGTTAAGGTAAAGAGTAACTAGATAGCATACAATCATGTCGAGCAAGAAAATCCTCCCTATATATGTCCCAGCATCCACTACAATATACATCCAATGTACAGTAATGGCCTCAAGGGCATACATATAACTAACAGCTTCAAGGGTATGCCTTGGCATCTCAATACCCTTTTCAATCCCTCTGCGTAGTATCTGGGCAGACGGATTGGTTGGGGCCTGTCGAGCCCAAAAGCGTCATCATGCCAGACTTCTCTTTCGAATTTAGTCTCCGTGGATCGTTAGAATAAGATCGCCTTTTCACCTCTTCGCCTGGGAGGGACGTAAAATGTCTGCAGCTTTTGCACACTATATGTCTCAAGTGCATCAATTTCTCTGTAGTGCTGCCGCGGAACCATAGCGATTTGCAAATTCTGATCATCTCCAGTGAGGGCCTGTGCTGATGGACGGACCGAGAACACAGCGTCGACTTCTTCTTCAGAGTCACTGCCAAAGACCAGAATAGGGGTAGATGGTCCCGGCCTGTTGCATTGGGGCGGCCCTAAATAGACTATCTCTTCCTCTTCCTCGTTATCGCTCCCGAAGACCAGAATAGTGGTGATAACTTTTTGCTTGTTTTCCGGTTTATGGCATCTTTCCGTGTCCTCAAAGTCTGGTAGGAAATACTTTGCATCTTCGTACTTTCGGACTTCATTCACGGAGAATAGGTTCAGCTCCCCTGTCACGGTATACTCGAGACCATCTTTGAAGTACTTCATACACTGATGTTGTGTAGAAGGGATGATGTTGTACTCATGTAACCAAGGCCTGCCGAGCAAAGCGTTATAGCAAGTCTTAGCATCAATGACATGAAATTTGATGTCAGTGACGAGCAGTCCAAATCGTAACGTCAGTATCACGGACCCGAGGGTCCGTGATGACTGGGAGTCGAACCCGGAGATTGTGATTTTATCCCGAGCGAGGTGTTGAATGCTCATGCAGATTTCTTTTAGCATCCTCACATTCAGGAGATTGACAAAGGACCCGTTGTCAACTAAGATCTTCCCTATCTTGATGTCATGGCAGTATCCGGTGACATACAGGGGACGGTTGTGCTCACACGTTCTGAGGAGGAGATATTCGTCGCCGAAAGTGATGTCAGCTATGTGTACTTCTTCCAGCTCGTCCTTCATCTTTTCTTCGGCAAGGAAAGCTTGAAACTGCTCGGGCTCTTGTAATACCTTGATTAGATAATCTCGTGCTTCTTTAGACAGGAGAAGGGAATCTAAGATACTCAATTATGAGGGTATCTTCCTCAGATGTACCAGGACATTGTAATCCACCTTGATTTTCTTAGGCGGGTCCTTGGCTGCCAGCTCTTCGACGACTCGATCATTAAGGGCAATGTCCTCAGGGACTTTTTCCTTCCCCTTATCTTTTTTATTCGATCCCTTATTTGTAGGTTCGAGATTCTTTTCGGGCAACGTACGGTTGCGCAGCTGAATATTCCCACAGTCCTTCGTCTCTTCCTCATTTCTTAAGGTGGATTCTTTGAAGAGAAGGCCGAGGGCTTCTTCTTCATCAGAATCACTTCCGAAGGTGAGAACTTGCGATCTCCTGGTATCAACCATGTGACAGTTGTCGGTAGTTCTTTTGTGCACATCCGTCATATTTCTCTGCTCCCGACGAGTTTTGCTCTTCATCCGCTTGAAATGTTGTCGATGAGCAGCGCATCCCTACCACCACTTTTTAAAGGCCATACACTCTTCGGTAGGGTATGCAATCTTCTAATGGTATAAGCAGTAATTAGGATGAACGCCCTTTTTGTTAAGGTATATACCGCCAAGAGTACCTCCTTTAAAAGGTGGAAGCTTCATTCCCATTGACAGGGCTTTAGCGAACCGTTTCCTCGTTTTAAGCCTACTTTTGTCTGCCGCAGGCGTGCTTTGATCTGGTTGGAGTGCTTCAACCCTTTCATCCATTCGCCGACGTTTGGCTTTTTCGAATATGGCCATTTCACGCTCTTGATCAGCTTTGCTCTTCTGACGGGCTTCGTTCAGCAGCATGTCAATCACCTCGTCTGACAGTTCCAAGGATTTTGGCACCGATCCTACCCCCAGCGCCTCTATATTATCTTCTAATGCCGAGTGAGCTTCTTTGTCATTTATTGGTGAATGAGAGATCATGTGACAACTTGCCACATAATTCTCAGGTTCTTCCGACGAGTCTTCTCCCTTATCATTGTCGTCGTCTCTGCCTTCAAGGATATGGTTGAGAAACTCTTGGAGTGTGACGGGGGTTCGTACCTTCTGGTTATATTCTTCCAGCATGTCAATATTCTTTTGCAGCTCCATGCGTTTATCGTCAGACTGCGCGGGCTTTTGGGTCTTCTTCTTCTTCTTCGAAGACTTTGACGGTTGGGTCTGGGTACTTTGCCCATTGCTACTAACCCTCGATGTTGGGCGTGGTTTCAGCATCCCCTCAATAATTTCTGGCTCTAGCGGGCTTTTCCACCTGATCGCCGGACATGTTTGAAGACCTTTCAGCATTCTTTTAGTTTTTGCTGAAAGAACAACTTCCTATGGAGCTTCCTCTATAAATGAGCATGATGCCCCCGGCGTGTCCATCTTTTTCAGAGCGTGCGGTTGTGGCGGGTTTAACCTCCAGTTTTCGGATAGCGCGAATTTGCCTTTCTGGTATTGGTCCTCAATCCAGCTTTTGAAGACGAAGAAATTTTCGATCGGATGGCCCAACATTCGGTGGTAGGGGCAGTAGTTGGGATTGTTGATGTCACCGGGCTGCAGTGGGCACTTCGGATCCAACAGGGTGATGAGCCAGTTGCGCACCTCTAGTTCGAACAGTCTTCTCGTTTTATCCCGGGGAAATGAGTAAGGACGTCCCAACTTCTCGTCGAGGAACCGCGCTCTGTTGCCTTGGCGAGCAGCTGGTTTCAGATCACTCGGCTGTTGTTAAGCGTTGGCGACGAAGGTCGCTTTCCCTTTTCCTTTTTCATTTCGAAGCTCTGTTTTCGAGGAGGGCGGTCTATGGCTCATCTGGTCTATTTGGGCCAGCTTGTCGATCAAGGCTTGAAAAGTGGTCGGCTTGAAAAACATCATGAATTTGGATATGGTCGCCTGAGGATCAAGGGTTCCCACAAACATGCCCACGGCAGGAGCTTCCTCTATGCGCTATTCACACTTTGACCATAGGTTCCGCCACCGAATAGCGTATTGAACCCAGGTTTCTCCCTGCTTCACTCTGGCGTTGATCAATGCCGTGATCGGGGTACGTTCGCTGGCACTTACGAACCTTTTTGTAAACAGTAGCTCCATTTCTGCAAATGTCTTGACAGAATCATTCGGGAGCTCGGAGTACCATTCAAATGCTGTCTCCAACAAGCTGCCAACAAACTGGCGAAATAGCAGTTTATCGTCACCCCCAGTATTACCGCACAAGGCTATGAATTGAGCAACGTGCTGGTGTGGATTACCCGTCCCCTTATACATATGGAATTTAGGGATCGTATATCCCGGTGGGTACTTTATTTGATCGTACCAACCCGGATAAGGTCTTCCAGTTTTGACGATTTGGCCAGCCGCTTCGCTCACCTGATGAGCTCGTATCTGTTGAGAGTAAAAGGAAGCTTTCGAGATCGTCTCCTCTTTGGCTGCTGAAAAAGCGGAAAGAGGGTTTGATGTCTTCCCTCTGTCGTCTTCAAGGATAATCGGAGGGTCTTCAGCTAGGGGATCAGGTTGGATCATCATTCCCACCATATCTTGGAACATGAGCGCCATTTGTTTTATGTTAGCCGCTTGTTCCATGGCCTTTTTGTCTTTCTTCTCGAGCATTCTTCGGAGGAATTCAACATCGGTTTCCTGCTCCTGGCGCTGCTCCGACGATATCTCTGGTCTTTCTTTTGGCCCAGTGAGTGCGTCCATCTTTGTCAGCATCTCCTGGAGCTTTTGCTGTTGTTGCTCCTAAGCATTAGTTACTGATCACGTAAGTGGTCGATGACCCGTGGAGGCACGGTTATCCTCTTTTCCGGATGCCATGTAAATGGTGTGTACTACCATGCCTCCAGACTTGGGGCATTTGGATTCAGTGCCCTTGAGCTTTGTCCCAGACACGGAGATCTTCTCTGGCCTTCTCCTTTTGTGAACGGTCGAAGTTGAGGGGGCTATAATGGGCACCCATGTTTCCATGGTACAAGGGCGGTGAGATGGTCCTCCTCTTGCCGAACCTTCATTTTCTTCTGTCGGCAGTGTTAGTTGTATGTATGCCCTAGAGGCCAGTATTGTACAGATGATGTATATTATATTGGATGCTTGGACATATATAGAGATGACTTTCTTGCTCGATATGATAGTATGCTATCTGGTTACTCTTTATCTTAACATGTATACTAGTCTCTTTATACTTTGTTATGGTTACATGTTGGTAAAGCCCTTAGGATGTGTACTTGACTACCTGGACTATGATGCAGATCATGCTACTGGGGACATGGTAGTCCATAAGTACATCCTTCAAGGTCCCTAGTCGTAGGTGTATCGAGAAGGGGCATCGATATACCAGTGTAGACTAGCGTATACACTTCTCGACCCATGAGATGGGCGATGGATGATCCCATATCCATTGGTGCTTGACATCAGAGATGGTATACGGGTGCTTAGTGGAGACTGGGTACACTGGACGGACTCGCCGAGAACTCCTAGATGGTATTATACCTCACGTCAGATGGCAGTTCTCAGGTGACACTTGTGCAGGTTAGTCTGTAGACCCGAGATCGTCATAGAGTCTTGTGTGATTCCCACTGTGCTTTGATTTCCACCTTACCACGTCCATGAGGGCGTGCAAAACGGTGGTTTTTGGGTACAGTCCTGAGTCACATGGAGGCAATGAGCGATAGGAGGGGTTTCGTCTCTCCCGGTATTGGGGGTTGATGTTGCGCTGTGCTCGATTGGCCGTAACAGGGAAGTCCCTGGCCAGGGCTGATTCAGAGATTTGCTGGTAAGTGTTACCAGTAGTTTCTCGACCCGTTATGAGCCTCACATCGGCACGACTTATCGGTTATTGGGGTCTGACGTTTACCACCCCTAGACTTGATATGCGACATATTAGACGAGGAGACCGGACTGTACGGGAAGTGGTGCCGGTTGGCTCGACGGGAGTTGTAGCAGGTTCGCTTGTTCTCTTCTGATCGTTCAATACACGGGTGGCCGTTACGTTTAGCTGACCGCTTGCGGCTTGGGGGTACTTGATATGATCATCACCCACTGCCGACGTATTGACGAGTCTTAGAGTCCCACAATGGAGTTACCTAGTCCAGGCGAAACGTTGTGGTGCGCGTGTGCGATATGCGCATGGACCCGATTAAAATGCGTGTATGGGATACCGTATATTGATCGAGAGACATGCTTTTGGTTAGGGTCGTATGTGATATGGCCGGATTGATAAATCAAGTGTTGATTTATCATTTAACCATTAGATTCTTACTAGAAATCTTTTCTTGTATCTTTGGATGTATGGATGCATGTATGCATACCTTGTTGATTCATGCACATATGGATGTGCATGCACACATACATTCATACATCATCTATCATGGTTGTTTATACATAGAAAATGGTGGATATATAAGACTCACACCATGGTTTATTTTATGAATATTTATTTTTATTTTTGCTAAAACAAAAGAATTGAGATAAGATTGAATCATGGTCAAAGTTTCTACACTCTTCTTGTGACCTAACCATTTGCACCTAACTTTTGACCATGGTTTAATCTTTCTCTTGTGTTTAACTAAAGAAAAATTAAATATTCATAAAGAGATAACCATGGTTAGAGATGAAGAGAAAAAGATATATATTCTTATGTTTTTCTTTTTCTCTTTAAGAGTTATTCTTATCTTCTTCTAAAATATCCATCATCTTCTTCAACCTTGAGCTCATGCTCTCTTGAATTTTCTAGAGAGCAAATCATTCATCAAGATAGGATTTTCAAGTGAGAAAAGCCACCACAACATCATTCTACACAAGTCTTGCCCACTTGTTTAGAGTGTTAGCTTCGTTTTTCATACTTGATCTTGCGAAGTTGCTAGCTTGGACAAAGCAGACTCCGGGTGGATCATCGGTGACCGAGAGGCATTCAAGCGGAGTTCTTTCAAACCCCAAGTAGCCGAGGAGTCTAGCGTAGGGAGATACAAAGGTTTTTCTCTCTAAACCCTAGCTTTCCTTTCATATGATGATGTGATAAATTTAGAAACCCTAATTTTCTAGGATCGATCCGATGTTTGTTAACTTAGCACCCTAAAGACTCCATCTTTGGTTCATGTGATGCTTCCAAACCCTTCATTAGGTGCTAGTCTAACCTTTCAGGCGGGAGTAGTCTTTGTCGATTACAGAGCCTTGGACTCTTCGCCAGACTCTGTGGATTTTGGAGGATAGCCGCTGAGGCGGCTGCTCCGGCTTCGCCTTAATAACATTTTCAGCGAGTGGAGGAGACTTTTTCAACACGGTCGTTGGAGATTTCTTGCGCACCCTCCTGAGCGGATCAAATTTGTTTCCAGTTGGAACAGCAGCGTCAATTTCTACCATCGGAGCTGGTGGAGTCAGTCCAGAGGAAGAGCTGCCCCCAGTTTTCCTCACTCGGCGCCAGTGGCGATGTCGAGCGTGTCTTGAAAATGGTATTGGCTCATCTACGGGGGTGGCTTCATCATGCCCCCTGTTCTGGTGAAGGGCTGCCGTTGGTGCCAACCTATTGAAAACTGACGTCCACCGAAAAAAATTATCCAACCTGTCTAAGACTGACTTTCGAGTAGGGGAAGCATTTGTAACGACTTCACCCGCAGTGGGAGTTGGAACAGCCAGCCTTGCGAAGATCGGCCACTTAGCAGGAGAAGCCCCTCTGATGACTTCGTATACCGGAGATGGAATGGCTATCCGCTTCGGGATAACTCCTTCGGGTATTGCAGGCTTCTTGACGGGCCCACTTGAGCTTCGGCTCAGCTTGTCGAAAACTGAGGTGCTGGTTTTGGACGACCGATGAGAGGACCCGCGGTAGTTGCAAGCCGATCAAAGATCGAATTATTCGGAGCTTCTTATGACAGCATTAGGACGCTGAAGCTTGCTGATGGGATCATGGTCCCAAAGAACAATCCTGTGGTGGCCTGAGTCACCTATTCCACTGGCATGGCGAAGATGGAGGCCGCTTGAGGCCCATAGGTCACTCCTCCAGCGAGGACGGGGTGGGAGTTGCTATTGTAGTTGGTGCAGTTGGAAGCCATTGACGCCATCTTCTCTTCTGCACGGAGCAAGATGAAGGGTTAGCTTAGCACCTTATCAAGGTTTTGGCAAGTATCAAACATGCTATATTAAAAATTTTGGGGTGCTAAACAAACCAACCAAGTAATCGAACTAGAGAATTAGGGTTAACTATGCATGTAAACAACTTTACATCTAAGTGATAGGGATTACAACCTTTGTAGTTCGTTCCTTCGCTTCAAAAGCTCCGAGTAGTAGTCCCTTCGCTGCGATCCATGAGCTCCCGAACTCTTGAGAGGCTCCACAAGATATACGATGCATCCTTGCTTGAAGTCTTCAAAGTATGTGATGATCTACGTCGAGGAAACAAGGACTCAAGCTCACACTTCACTAATACGGAATTAGTGAAGCTAACACACTAATCTATATGGCTAGTATAGAAGAGGATGATGAAGTAGGAATTTAGCTCTCTTTAGTTTTCTTTATCTCAATTTATTTCATCACAAATGAAAAAGCTAGCAGTCTTTTGAGGATGAAGAAGATGAAGTGATGAGAATAATTGTTGTGTGGTTAGAAATGCAACCTTGGGTCAAGTATATCATCCTTAACCCATGTAGAGACTTAACCATGAGCTATGGTTAAAGGTATGGCTGATAAAAATCTTAAGCTAGACAAAAAGAGTGGACAAAGTCAAAGAAGACTACAAGTTTCTACAAGCTTCAACAAATATCTATCATGACAAATATCCACAATATTTGAATTTCTTAATGATAAATATAAACCCTAACATTAACCCTAGCATGGTTTAGCTCTCATAAACCCTAGTTGCATTTATAACCATGCATGTCACAATTATATATATCACATATATATAATTTTGTAACAAAAGAAAAGAATACATTAAACATATATCACATATATATATATATATATCAATGCATCCAAAATGAGAAAAATAATTACTTAAGTGAGATTATATTAGTTAATATAACGTAATATATCATATATATAATTATACATTAAATTATCGAATCAATACTTGATCCGATAATCCGGCTATATCACATATAACCGACTAATATATAGAATGTATCATTTCATTGAATCAACACTTGATCCGATGATCCGGCTATATCACATATACCCGGCCGATATCCTATATCGTGAGAATGGAATATGGTATCCCATACACGTATTATTCTTGGACCCGCACATATCACATATGTGCTCCTACTCCGTTTCGCCTGAGCCAGGAAACCTCTGTGTAGGACTCTAAAGACTCGTCAATACTCCGGCAGTAGGTGGTGATCATATCAAACACCCACAAGC
The DNA here is from genome assembly GCA_030015575.1 of Agapanthus africanus. Lineage (NCBI taxonomy): Eukaryota > Viridiplantae > Streptophyta > Magnoliopsida > Asparagales > Amaryllidaceae > Agapanthus > Agapanthus africanus. Next base: position 439,570,639 of record CM057338.1, read on the forward strand.
TGCAAGCGGTCAGCTAAACGTAACAGCCACCCGGGTATTGAGCGACCAGAAGATCAACAAGCAAGCATGTACATACTCCTGCAAATCCAATCAGTAACACTACCGTACAGTCTGGTCTCTTCGTCTGATATGTCGCATATCCAGTCTAGGGGTGGTAAACGTCATACCCTAATAACCGATAAGTCATGTCGATGTGAGGCTCATAACGGGTTGAGAAACTACTAATAACACTTACCAGTATATCTCCAGATCAGCCCTGGCCAGGAACTTCTAGTTATAGCCAATCGAACACAGCGCAACATCAACCCCCAATACCGGGAGAGACGAAACCCTTCCTATCGCTCGTTGCCTCCATGTGATTCGGGACTGTACCCAAAAGCCATCGTTTTGCATGTTCTCTTGAACGTGGTAAGGTGGAAATCAAAGCACAGTGGGAATCACACAAGACTCTATGATGATCTCGGGTCTACAGACTAACCTATACCAGTGTCACCAGAGAACTGCTATCTGAAGATAGGTATAATACCAACAAGGAGTTCTCGGCGAGTCCATTCAGTGTACCCAGTCTCCACTAAGCACCCGTATACCATCTTTGATGTCACACACTGATGAATGTGGGATCATCCATCGCCCATCATATGGGTCATGATGCGTATACGCTAGTCTACCATGGAGTATCGATGCCCTATCTCGATACACCCTCGACTGGGAACAGTTATAGGATGTACTTATGGACTACCCTGGCCCCACTAGTATGATCTGCATCATAGTCTTAGTAGTCAAGTACATATCCTAAGGGCTTTATCAACATATGAGAGTAAGACAGTAACCCAATATAAGTCAACATGTTAAGACAAAGATCAACCAGATAGCATACTATCATATCGAGCAAGAAAGTCCTCTCTATATATATCCAAGCATCCACTATAATATACATCATATGTACAACAATGGCCTCTAGGGCATATACATAAGTAACAATCTCCCACTTGCACTAAGGCCAGCTATTGTAGTATCTCATACCCAATATCCCGAAGAGTCTCTCAAATTGTATCTGGAGAATGGCCTTCATGAATAGATCCGCAGTGTTGTCCTTCGTATCTACTCTCCTGACCTCGATCTCCCGGCGATCAACTATCTCCCGGATTAGGTGATACCGCCTCAGAATATGCCTGGATCTCTGATGGAATCGGGGTTCCTTGGCAAAAGCCACAGCTCCATTGTTATCACAATACAAATGTATTGGATCCTCAATGGACCGAATCACACCAAGTTCGGTGATGAACTTCTTTATCCAGACAGCCTCTTTAGCAGCGATGTATTCAGCCTCCATCGTCGAGTCTGCAACGGTTTCCTGTTTGGAACTCTTCCAACACACCGCCCCTCCATTTAGGGTATATACAAATCCCGAGTGTGACTTAGAGTCGTCCTTATCACTCTGGAAGGTCGAATCGGTAAAGGACTCCACCTGGAGTTCTCCGTTACCATACACCAAGAACATCTCCTTAGTCCTTCTCAAGTACTTGAGAATGTTCTTCACAGCTGTCCAGTGATCCTCTCCAGGATCTGCTTGATACCTACTCACTACACTTTGTGAGTATGCTACATCGGGTCTGGTACACAGCATCACATACATGATAGAGCCTACAACCAAAGCATAGGGTATCCTTTGCATGCGAGCTCTTTCCAAATCAGTCTTAGGAGACATTTCTTTGGAGAGAGCAAGTCCAGAGATCGTTGGTAAGTTCCCACGCTTGGATTCTTCCATACTAAACCTCTACAGTATGGTGTCAATATACCTGGATTGGGACAATCCCGGTATCCGTCTAGATCTATCTCTATAGATCTTAATCCCCAAGATGCAGGAGGCATCACCTAGATCTTTCATTGAGAATCTCTGTGATGAGAAGAGCTTGACTGAGTGCAGCATAGGAACATCGTTTCCTATCAAGAGTATATCATCCACGTACAATATGAGGAAGACAACCTTACTCTCTGCAACCTTCTTGTAAAGACAAGGTTCATCTACATTTTTGATGAAGTCAAACTCTTTGACTACAACATCAAAACAGATGTTCCAACTCCGCGATGCCTGCTTTAACCCATAGATGGATTTAAGCAGCTTGCACGCCTTTCCGCTGCTCCCACTGTCTACGAAGTCCTCTAGCTGAGTCATGTACACGCACTCCTCTAAATCACCATTTAGAAAGGCGGTCTTAACATCCATTTGCTAGATTTCGTAGTCATGGTATGCAGCAATGGAAAGTAAGATCCGGATGGACTTAAGCATAGCCACTGGAGAAAAGGTTTCGTCATAATCCATATCTGGTCGTTGACGAAAACCTTTTGCAACAAGTCTAGCTTTGAAAGTCTCAACTTTTCCATCTACACCAAGTTTCTTCTTAAAAATCCGTTTGCTCCTAATGGGTTTTACCCCTTCAGGAGAAACTTCCAAAGTCCATACTTTATTGGTGTACATGGATTCCATCTCAGATCGCATTGCATCCAGCCACTTCACAGAGTCCCCACTCGTGATGGCCTGCTCGAAGCTAGTTGGGTCATCATTTACCATGATGCAGTCATCGCTCCCACCATCGACGAGAAAACTGTAGTATCTCTAAGGTGGATGAGGAACCCTACTAGATCGGCGGAGAGGCTGAGGTTTGTTGGCAACTATCGAATCCTCTGGTTCTACCAAATTTTCTGTCGTAGTTTGTATTGCTGGAACTTCTTCCAGTTCTACTTCCTCGCCACTAATTTCCTTTTCAAGAAATTCCTTTTCCAAAAAGGTGGCATGTCGAGAAACAAACACCTTTTGTTCCTCAATGTGGTAGAAGATATACCTTTGTGAGTTTTTAGGATATCCTACAAACTTGCACAGGACAGACCTTGCCTCGAGTTTGTACGAATTATGCCTTTTGACATAGGCCGGACGACCCCATATCTTAATATAATTAAGACTTGGTCTCTTCCCCTTCCATATCTCATATGGAGTGGTAGGAACTGATTTGGTAGGGACCATATTCAATAGGTGTATGTCTGTCTCAAGTGCATAACCCCAAAAGGAAATAGGCAACTCAGCAGTGCTCATCATAGAGCGCACCATATCTAATAGTGTGTGATTCCTCTATTCCGATACACCGTTGTGCTGTGGCGTATATGGAGGAGTAAGCTGAGAGAGAATCCCATTCTCTTTTAGATAATCTCGGAACTCATTGCTCAAGTATTCTCCTCCTTGATCAGATCGAAGGATTTTAATACTTTTACCCATTTGGTTCTCTACTTCGTGCTTATATTCTTTGAATTTCTCAAAAGCTTCAGACTCGTGTTTCAACAGGAACACATGTCCGTATCTTGAGAGATCGTCAGTGAATGTAATGAAGTACGAGGAACCATTCCTAGCATGTGTATACATGGGACCACATACATCACTATGTATCATTCCCAAGAGTTCTGTAACTCTTTTTTCATGTCCACTAAACGGAGTTTTGGTCATCTTGCCTTTGAGACATGAATGGCAAGTTTCATAAGATGATAATTCGAACGTATTCAAATATCCATCTTTATGTAACTTAACTAGTCGTGTCGCATTGATATGACCAAGTCTACAATGCCACAAGAAGGATTCGTTCATTTCTGAACTCTTCCTCTTGTGAGTGTTTTGTACATTAAGAACTGTGGTTTGATTTAGAATGTATATGCCATTATGTAACGAGCCTGACCCAATCAACTTTTGATTTAGGAAGATGTTCATAACATCATCCTGTATTACAAAATTATATCCTTCTTTATTTAATAAAGAAACTGATATAAGATTGCATATCAGGTTCGGTATGTAATAGCATTCGTTTAGAATCAATGTATTACCATTTGGTAATACAAGGTGATATTCGCCAACTGCTTTGGCTGCAACATTTGCCCCATTCTCTACTGTTACGGAATGATCACCTATTCCCAGTTCTCTACCTTTCCTTAGCCCATGCAACATGTTGCATATGTGGGATCCTGATCCGGTATCTAATGCCCAGGAAGTAGAGTGAACTGAGAAACAGTTCTCAATAACTAACACACCCGAAGAAGATGCATCAACATGTTTCTTCTTTCTCTTGTTCAGTTTTATAACGTTTATAAGAAAGAATGAGACCAATGTTCCCCTGCTCAGTATAACAAGCGGGTTCGGTCAATACATCAATGTTATTATCTTGATTAAGGCCTGACATGGTTGCTACCTGGAGAGAGAGAGAAGAAAACACTTTAGCGTATGCTCTTGCAAGATTGGATTTGGTTATTATCTTATCTAATCAGGATGGCTCCCACTATTTTTATCAAATCTTCCTTCAAACCCAAAAAGGTAAGACTAGCCGGGATTAATTACACCTTACAAGTTCGCCAATTTTTCAGCCAGGTCAGTGTTGGTACTTTGAGGGAGGTTCCCCGTGCTTTCACACGAACCTAATTAAAATAAACCTCGTTTTCCCAGAGGCATAACCCCGTTAACACCTTTCTAGACACCTACTTGATTGGCTAATTTGTCATGTGTAAAACTCTCTCAGGAGTAACTCTTACTCGCAGTGGGTATCGGGATCCAACTATCTCATAGAAGGTATGCAATCTCATTGCAAATTTCAATACTTGAAATTCCCGATAATACTTTTACCCCTAACGTGCTATGACCTTGACGAAAGCCAACAAACCATAGTCAGTTAGTCAAGTTCAACCCGTACATTTCATGATTGAATTAAACCCACCCGCACGACCCTTGACGAAAGCCAAAAAAGCCGTACGACTACCCTAATCCAATCGCATCATATGCTACAGATAAGCAGTAAGTAGCTACCGCATACTACGCCTTGACCAAAGCCAACAAACGCAGCACGAATACTAAATATTACTTATCTGAAATGTCGGAGGGCTACGACAGGTTTTTCTGAAAACCTTTTGCGTAATGAACTTGATATCGTTGTAGAAACAAGTGATTTTGAAAAGGAGTGTTTTTTAGGCTTTTACTAGTTTCGCTAAAGAGGTCACACCCGGTGAAGAGATCTCGGCTCTTTCCTTATCGAATAAGGTGCTGGATATTCTACAAGGAATACCACTATGCAAAGTAAGAACTATAGAAGCAATCAAAAAACATAACCGAGTGTTTGTAGCATCTACTAGTTTCTCTAAAGAGGTCACTCCCGGTGAAGGGATCTCGGCTCTTTCCTTATCGAATAAGATGCTGGATATTCTACAAGGAATACCGCTATGAAAAGCAAAAACTAGAGCTACCCTTTTTGAAAATTTGATTCTACAACTACTTTTAAGTTTCTTTTCTTTTCATTAATCTCATTAACGAAAATCCCATCATTTACGCTTCATAAGCATCACAGAAGAAATGAAAGCAATAATATTTATATATCATATATATATATATAGTATAAGCATTCGTCTCACGCATATAAAATGATCACATCACATAATATCAGCAACAGAAGAATCACATATGAAATATTGGATATACTAGGAATTCTGTGTTTTATTTAAGCCAGTAAAAATGCGGATTCCATGGTCGTGATGAATAGCCAAACCTACATCCCTAGACCCCTACGAGAGCGGCAAGCAACCCTACCAATTCTAGAGTTAGGATACCTGACTCGACTCCTCGAGTTGGTCTCCCATTGGATTCTACTTGTGCTCCCCGCCTTGGGTCTATCCTAATGCGGAAAAGTAAATAATATACAACAATGGTGACATCATCCTCAACCCGGAAGTGCCCCAATAAAAGAATATTACATACAATAAATTTTACATGAATGAAAATAAAAACTCCCATCTCACATAAAACCCGCGGCAATTCAAGACACGACGATCCAATATAACATATCACAGCAACACATAATCATCATAGATAACTAGGCGAAGTTAGACAATTCGATCGATTCAACGAATTCCCAAAAATTCCCAGATAGATCAACACTTGAGAACAATTAAAGTTAACCAGAAACATCCTACGTCACCTACGGACCTACAGCTGAAGGCCCGACCCAAGCCTCTCAAGTGGCGCCACGGATCTGCTGCCAAAACCTTGTTTTGGCCGGGGATCCGCGGTCACTTAGACGAGTTAGGGTTTCGTTCTTCAGGTGTGTCCATAGAATTCCCTGCATGATTTTCTGAATATTTTTAACATGAAAAATTTCAACTTTTTAAAAAATTTCCAGAAAGTGGGAAATTTAGGGTTTTCGGAGTTCTATCGGACTTTTAACTTCGTCTAGACAACGCCTAATACTCTAGCTTAGCTCTGATACCACTGAAGGGTTAGCTTAACACCTTAGCAAGGTTTTGGCAAGCATCAAACATGATATATTAAAAATTTTGGGGTGCTAAACAAACCAACCAAGTAATCGAACTAGAGAATTAAGGTTAACTATGCATGTAAACAACTTTACATCTAAGTGATAGGGATTACAACCTTTGTAGTCCGTTCCTTCGCTTCAAAAGCTCCGAGTAGTAGTCCCTTCGCTTCAATCCATGAGCTCCCGAACTCTTGAGAGGCTCCACAAGATATACGATGCATCCTTACTTGAAGTCTTCAAAGTCTGTGATGATCTACGTCGAGGAAACACGGACTCATGCTCACACTTCACTAATACGGAATTAGTGAAGCTAACACACTAATCTATATGGCTAGTATAGAAGAGGATGATGAAGTAAGAATTTAGCTCTCTTTAATTTTCTTTTTCTCAATTTATTTCATCACAAATGAAAAGGCTAGCAAGCTTTTGAGGATGAAGAAGATGAAGTGATGAGAATAATTATTGTGTGGTTAGAAATGCAACCTTGGGTCAAGTATATCATCCTTAACCCATGTAGAGACTTAACTATGAGCTATGGTTAAAGGTATGGTTGATAAAAATCTTAAGCTAGACAAAAAGAGTGGACAAAGTCAAAGAAGACTAAAAGCTTCTACAAGCTTCAACAAATATCTATCATGAAAAATATCCACAATATTTGAATTACTTAATGATAAATATAAACCCTAACATTAACCCTAGCATGGTTTAGCTCTCAATGCAAGAGAGGGCATGCTTCCGTCTTATGGCCATAGGTGCCACAACCAAAACAGATCAAATGGATCCCTTACCCTAGTTGCATTTATAACCAAGCATGTCACAATTATACATATCATATATATATAATTTTGTAACAAAATAAAAAAATACATTAAACATATATCACATATATATCAATGCATCCAAAATGAGAAAAAGAATTAGTTAAGTGAGCTTATATTAGTTAATGTAACGTAATATATCACATATATAATTATACATTAAATTATCGAATCAATAATTGATCCGATAATCCGGCTATATCACATATAACCTACTAATATATAAAATATATCATTTCATCGAATCAACACTTGATCCGATGATCCGGCTATATCACATATACCCGGCCGATATCCCATATCGCAAGAATGGAATACGGTATCCCATACACGTATTATTCTCGGACCCGCACATATCACATATGTGCTCCTAATCCATTTCGTCTGAGCCAGGAAACCTCTGTGTAGGACTCTAAAGACTCGTCAATACTCCGACAGTAGTTAGTGATCATATCAAACACCCACAAGCAGCAAGCGGTCAGCTAAACGTAACAGCCACCCGGGTATTAAGCAACCAGAAGATCAACAAGCAAGAATGTACATACTCCAGTAAATCCAATCAGTAACACTACCGTACAGCCCGGTCTCTTCGTTGTTGGGTTGCTGCAGTGCTCTGGCCATCAAAACGCGGCCAAAATGCGGAACAAAAATTTCTAAACCGGCGCTACCGTTACCCGAATCCCGGATCGACCTTAAACCCTAAACTAGAAAACTAACTAAGAGTTAGAATCGTTATACCGCGTTGATCCATGTCCTTCGGTCTTCATTCTAAGCTCCTAGCGGCTCCTTGACGTAGTTTGGTTGCCGGTCTTCCTTCGTCTCCGATGATCCACCCGAGGGAAATGGCGCAAGCTCCAACCTTGTCGAACGAGGTAACCGACGCTCCAAAGTCGCTAGCGATGGAGAGTGGGGTGTATGAAAGTGTCACTACAATTTTCTCTCAACCATGAGCTCCATGGAGCAACTCAAGAAGAAGATGAAAGAGGTGATGAAGCTTTGGCATGAGCAAAGAATTGGCTAAGTGTTTTTTGAGCATGAGAGAGTGAGAGAGAGCCAATGTCTAATGAGCATGGAAAAATGAAAAAAAAAACACTTAGTGGCCGGCCCCCACTCCTCATCTCCAAAAATGTAATGAAAAAATATCTCATGCCAATTTCAATAAACAAATCAAAGCCATGCTTTGTAACATGCTTTGACCCATGCTTATGCCACATCATCCCTTCCACCTCATATATAAAACAAATGATTTTCCAAAAAGAAAAATCATATAAATGAGGTGGCATCATCTTCTAGAAGCTATTCCGTACAAAATACGGAATACTTCCCGGTACATGTATCGAAATACATATACGCGTATTCGTACAAAAATACGAATAGCCAAGAGAGAAAATGAATAGTGAACAATAATACTAGAATACGTATATACAAATACATATATAAAATTATTAAATCAAAACCCGATTTAATAATCCGGCTTAATCCAAAGCCGCTAGTATTATCAACCGTCCGATTAAAGTCTGCACAGCAAGTGCATATATTTAATCGGACACCCGTATGTACCAACATACCTCATGTACACCATATCGCCTAAACCGTGAAAACCCTCTATGTGGGACTCTAAAGACTCGTCAATACGCTGGCAGTGGGTTTAACCGCAAGCACGTCAGCGGCACTAGCTGTACGTAACGGCTACCCAGGTATTGAGCGAAAGGGAGGCCGGCGAGCAAACTCATGCAGAACCCCTACTGAGACTGACAGTGACAATATCCGTACAGTCCGGTCTGTTCGTCTAAGAGTATCGCATATCGAGTCTAGGGGGTGGATAAACTCAGACCCCCAACAACGCGATATTTAGTGTCGGCATGAAACCCATCACCACCTGAGAAACTATCGATCCTGGATTGATAATTCTCGTCCACCGTGGCCACGGATTTATAGTGATGGTCATCCGTACACAACGCGACATCAACCCCCAATACTGGGAGAGACGAATCCCCGACGATCCGATCACTGCCTCCATATGGCTCGGAACTGTACCCAACTAAAACCTGTTTGCACCACTCCTTTGAGCCGTGGTAGGGTAGTAATCAAAGCACAGTGGGAACTCATACGAGACAAATGACGATCTCAGGTCGACAGACTAACCTGTACACATGTCACCTGGGAACTGCTATATGACTATGGTATAATACCAACTAGCAGGTTCCCGGCGAGTCCGTTCAGTGTACTCATAACCCAATGAGCACATGTATACTATCTTAGGTGAATAAACTAACACCAATGGCTTGTGAGACCTGGCCACCGCCCCTCGTCGGGGTCTCGATCAGTATGCACTAGTCTACACTGGAGTATCGATGCCCGGTCTCGATACTCCTACGACTAGGTACATTTAAGGATGTGCTTATAGACCCCAGCTCCCACATATATGATCGCCATCATAATGCTGGCAGTCAAGCAAGAATCCTAAGGGCTTTATCAACATGCACATGATGATAAAGACAAATCAGATAACATACTATCATCTTGAGTAAGACCGTTTTATCGGTATTGGTCCTGCCTCAATCATCACAATCATAAGTCCGCGACTATGATAATTGCCTTGAGGGCACTATAGCCAACAATCTCCCACTTTCACTTAAGGCCAATTATTGCGATGTCGCATACTCACAGCTCGTGTGATACCGACCACCCAACTTCTCTACTAATCAGTTTCGCAAAGCCCGTTTGCAAAAATGATTGCGTTCGAGAAATAGCCTCAGTGAGTGGATCTGCTCCAATGATTCTTTCTGTATCCCTCTATATCTCAACTTCGCGGAGAAAACTATCTCCCGAAATGAGCAATACCTGTCTTAGAATTTGTCTGGATATCTAATGGGACCCAGTTCACAAAAGAACTCCAATTCCAGCAAACTTCCAAGACTATATCGTCCACTAAATTTAATCAGTATTTTGCGCCATGCCTTTTCTCAGTATCCGCTTGGACCACCTGTCCAACATACTGTCCCTCAAAAGAGAGAAAAATATAACTCTGACAGTCACTCTGTCATTCAGGTCACCATGGAAGACTGAAATGATAACTGTCTCCTGAAGGAGGCTTCCGTAATCATTTCCCTAGAACATCCACTTATGTTCAATAACTGCTTCCCAATGTTTCTCCAGGATTGGATAAATATATGTTTATTATTGCAGCTGGTGCAAAAACTACATCTGGTGTGGTACTTGACATTTCATGATTAACTCAATTGCATAAGCAAGTGATATGCTAATCATGCTGATCCATCTCCCCTTTAATCTGTAAGACTCCTTTAGAGAGGGTGACTCCATCACCTGCAGGTACACCACCATGCCAGGAGTCGTCCATTCTAAAATATCTTTAGAATAATGTCAAAATACCCAGATTAGGATACTTCCCTAATCTAGATCTAATAACAAGAAAACCTGATATTATATCCAAATCCTATGTGGAGAAACAACTTTGTGACAACCACAGTATAACCGATCGTAGTATAGGAATAACTCTTCCTATCAAGTGCATGTCATCCCAATATCTGGACATCACTCTCTACTACCTTCTTACCAGATCCATCTCCTACTCTGATGAGGTCAAAGCCTATGACTGTCACATCAAAAATTAGATGATCATTTTCCGCTATACCTGCTTTAGTCTATAAATAGACATAAGCTACTTGCCTACTATACTTCTGCTACTCCCACTGACTACAACAACCCTCTGGCAGAGTCATATATACGTACACTTCTAAAGCTAGTTTAGAACGACGCTATACTCATCCTCCTGCCGGGTCTTATAGTCTAGAACAGCAGCAATGGCAAGTCTGGGTAAACAAGAACCTCCCTGTCACCGTCTCTGAGAAGACCGAAGTACCTCTCGGGTGCCTGAGGTTACCCACCAAAATCTGCGGAGTGGCCAATGGTACGTCAAAAAACAATTGAATCCTTAGCTTCTATTAAATTTTCAGTGATCGTTTGTGGTTCTGGAATCACTTCCAGTCTACCATACTCCCACTTTTGTTTTTCTGAAAAAGTCCATTTTATTAAAACTGTGGCGAGTCAAGAACAATGTAAATATTGATCTTCCTGATGGTAGAAATTTAACCCTCGTCAAAGCCTGGGATAACCCACAAACTGCCATTACTGAAACGTGCCTTGAGTTTATCCGGATTCTAGTTTTAAGCATCAGCCGGACAACTCCCTATACCTCAACATCATTAAGATATAAATTGATTCTATATATATCTAATATAGAAACAAAAGCACTAATCTAATTTGAACCAGATTCAAAATCATGCAGCTGTCTCCAGTGCATACCAACCAAACGGAAGGAGGTCAATCAGCATTACTCATCTAGGAGTGCATCCATATATGAGTGACCTGAAAGAGAAACAAGTTCTCAAAACCATTACTATTAACGGAATACCAAACACAAGTATCTACATTTTCGACTTCCTCCAAGAATCCTGATACTTCCAATAAATGGTTGCTCTACTTTATTCTTATACCTATAACTTCTCAAAATCTGAACGTTGTATTTCAACGAAATACCTGTCTAAAATAAGAGAAGTCATGAGTAAATAGAATATAGTACGAGTACCAACCCTATTGTCCTAATAGACACTGGACAACATACAATACTTTGTATAAGTCTCCTGAGTTCAACAACTCAAACCCTGTGCGTCGTAGGTTAAAAACTGTAGTATGGTTAAGAAGAATTACACCGCTGTTGAATGCACATTACCTAATCACCAACTGATATAGGTAGATGTCACAGACATAATATCAAAAAGTTATATCTCACTTTATAAAATAAACGTACAGATATATCAGTTTGAAATTGGTGCATAACAACGGATATTCAAAACCAAATATTTGCCGTCCGGCAAAAACCAGATGATTTCCTCAAATATCACCAATTACAATGAATTCCGATATAATGAGGATATAATCACCTAATTCCCAATATCTTACTCCCATTCATCATCTGTAATAACATACAGATGTGAGAAACTGATCTGGTAAATACATACCCTGGAGTTAGATTCCAACTGGGAAAACAGTTATCAATTAACATCGTACAGTGAAACTGAAACATGAAAATGTTTCGAAGGGGTTTAACTGGTATTCCTAGTAACCCCTCTTCCACTATCCGGATTCACGACAGTAACCATATACTTACCTACCATCACTCCAATCCCTTTATTATGTCTTTACTTATTACCTTCTGTACACCTTCTTTAGGCCAATTGGTTTTCTTCTTTCCCTACCCTTCGGCACCAGCCTAAGGTTTGGAAGAAGACTATCCAATAAGCGTAATAGGTGTACTCTACTAATCCTAGGAGCCCTCGCAACCTGAAAGAAGGTAATGAGAAAAGACATCTGAATAATCCTATTCAATCTCTCCAGAACAAGAATCTATCCTCGAAAAAGTTTCTTCGAGTTCGTATGTAACTATACGATGGATTTATCTAACGAAAGTGGATATCCGTAGTGATACGGAGTGTCCTATAGAAATGCAAAGTGGATGTAGGAGTGGCAGGGGTATACATGGTCTTTGTCGTTAATGATGGTAATCAAAATTTCCATTTCCATTATTCTAATCCCTTTATATGTCTTTACTTATTACCTTCTCTACAACACACTTAAGCTTAATTGGTTTTCTTCCTTCCCTACCGTTCGGCACCTTCCTATGGTTTGGAAAAAGACTATCCAATAAGCTCAACAGGTGTACCCTCTCCTAATCCTAGGAGCCCTCATAACCTTAGAGAAAGTAAAGGAAAAAGACAACCGAAAAATCCTATTCAATTTCTCCAGAACCAGAATCCATCCTCGAAAAAGTTCCGTCGAGTTCGTATGTAACTATACGATGGATTTATCCAATGGAAGTAGATGTTCGTAGTGATACGAGGTGTTCTGGAGGAATGTAAAGGTGATATAGAATTGGCAATGATGTATGCGACACCGTGACTATAGGGTTGCTATGCACGCGCACAAGGGTCTACAAAGCATCAACCATGCCCGATTAAAAATTTAGCCGTGCCGAACAACCCGAATACGGATCTTTAAACTAGAGATTAGGCGAAAACTAGCATGTTAACAACTTTAACACTAAGTGAGAGGGATTACAACCTTTGTAGATCCGGTCCTTTACTTCATATGCTCCGTGTTGTGGTCCCTTCGCTGCGATCATCGGGTTCCGGACTCTCGAGAGGTTCCACGAAGAGAAAGATGCAACCTTTGCTTCCGATCTTCGATACTAAGATGATCTACCTTGAAGTTTCGTTAACACAAGCATACACTCACTAAACGAAGTGAACACCCTCATCTAAATGGCAAGGATAGATGAGGATGATGAAGTATGATTTTTGCTCTCTTTTATTATCTTTTTCTCACTCATTTATCATCACAAAATCAAAATCAAGAAAGCTTTTCCATGAAAAGAGAATGAAGAAGAAGATGGAATCCTTTTGTGATGAATAATGAATAACTCATTAGTGAGGTTTGAATTACAACCATAGTTAAGAATGAATCCTTAACCCTTGTAGAGAAACAACCATGGTCAAGGGTTTGGGTTTGGTTAAGCAAATATCTTCACAAAATATCTTACACAAAACAAAACAAAAACCTTCTAGAAACTTCTAGAAGAGCTTAACCCTAATCAAACCCTAACCATGTTTAATCTCCACTAATCAGGTTGCATTAATAACCATATCATGTTACAATATTATATATCATATATATAATATTTATTGTAACAAAATAAAATAATACAATTAACATATATCGCATATATATCAATGTATTACCCGAGCGAGAAAAAGAATCTTTTAGTGAGCAAATATTAGTTAATGTAATTTAATATATCATACATATATTATTATACATTAAATTATCGAATCAACCCTTGATCCGGCAATCCGGCTATATCGCATATAACCGACTAATATTTATCCGTACCGATTCATCGAATCAACACTTGATCCGATGACCCGGTTGATATCAAATATCGCGAGAATAGAATACGGTATCTCATATCGTATTATCCTCGGTCCCGCACATATCACATATGTGCTCCTACTCCGTTTTGCCTGAGCTAAGAAACCTCTGTGTAGGACTCTAAAGAATCGTCAATACGCCGGCAGTAGGTGATGATCATATCAAACACCCACAAGCTGCAAGCGGTCAGCTAAACGTAATAGCTACCCAGGTATTGAGCGCTCAGAAGATCAACAAGCAAGCCTGTAACTTCTCCTGTGAATCCAAACAGTAACACTCCCGTACAGTCCGGTCTCGTCGTCTGATATGTCGCATATCTCGCCTAGGGGTGTTAAACGTCAGACCCCAGTAGCTCGATAAGTCGTGTCGATATGAGGTCTATAACAGTTCGAGAAACTACTGATAACACTTACCAGTAAATCTCAGCAACCCTGGCCAGGGATTTCCGGTTATAGCCAATCGAACACAGCACAACATCAACTCCCTATACCGGGAGAGACGAATCCCCTCCTATCGCTCATTGCCTCCATGTGATTCGGGACTGTACCCAAAAGCTACCTTTTTGCACGCCCTCTTGGACGTGGTATGATGGAAATCAAAGCACAGTGGGAATCACACAAGACTCTATGACGATCTCGGGTCAACAGACTACTCTGTACCAGTGTCACCGGAGAACTGCCATCTGACGTATGGTATAATACCATCTGGGAGTTCTCGGCGAGTCCGTCCAGTGTACCCAGTCTCTACTGAGCACCCGTACACCATCCTTGATGTCACACACCGATGGATATGGGATCATCCATCGCCCATCATATGGGTCAAGATGGTATACGCTAGTCTACTCTGGTGTATCGATGCCCTGTCTCGATACACCCTCGACTAGGAACAGTTATAGGATGTACTCATCGACTACCGTGGCCCCACTAGTATGATCTCATCATAGTCCCAATAGTCGAGTACATATCCTAAGGGCTTTATCAACATGTAACATAGAGACAATCTGAGTACATGTTAAGATAAAGTACAACCGGATAGCATTCTATCATGTCGAGCAAGAAAGTCCTCCCTATATATGTCCTAGCATCCACTACAATATACATCGTATGTACAGTAATGGCCTCTAGGGCATACATATAACTTAAAATCTCCCACTTGCACTAGGGCCATCTGTTATGGTATCGCATACCCAACAATTAGCTGCGGTTGAAGTATCCCATACTCAACCATCCCATAAAAGTCTCTACTGGGAAAAAGGCCTTTGTGAGTGGATCCGCGCTGTCGTCCTCTGTGTCTACTCACCTAACCTCGATCTCCCTGGAGGTCAACCATCTCCATGATCAGGTGATACTGCCTAAGAATTATATCTGGATTTCTGATGGGACGGTAGTTCCTTGGCAAAAGCCACAACTCCATTGACACACAATGGCAGGAACGAAGTTCATCTTATGAACTTATATATCCAGACTGCCTCTTTGGTAGCATCCTTGGTAACGATGTATCTTGCCTTTAATCGTCTAGTATGTCACGGTATCTAGCTTAGAACTCTTCCAACATACCGTCCCTCCACTGAGGGTAAAGACAATGCCTGCAACTGACATTCAGTTGTCCTTATCATCCTGGAACCTTTCCAGTGATTCTCCCCAGGATCGATTGATACCATCTCACTACAACTAGTGAGTATCCTAATATCCAATTAGATCTATCTCATACATCCAAAACCCAGGATTTAGGAGGTATCAACTTCGATCCTTTATGGAGAATCCTTGTGATAAGCGGAGATTGACCGAGCGTAGCATAGGAAACTCCTTCCCTATCAAGAGTATGTCATCCACGTACTCTACGAGGATCACCACCATACTCTTTACTACCTTATATACAAGGTTCATCTACAATTTTAATGAAGTCAAACTCTTTGACTACCACATCAAAACAGATGTTCCAACTCCGCGATGCCTGTTTTATCATATAAAACATCTTTCACACGTTTCCGCTGCTCCCACTGTCTACGAAGCCCTCTGGCTGTGTACTTATAGACGCTCTCTTCTAAAACATCATTTAGAAAAGCAGTCATGACACCCAACCACCAGATATCGTAGTCATGGTATGTAGCCGTGGCAAGTAGGATCTGGATGGACTTAAGCATAGATCCTTAGAAAAGGTTTCAACATAATCCATACCTGGTCTATGATGCAAATCTTTAACAAGTCTAGCTTTGAAAGTCTCAACTTTTCCATGTACCCCAAGTAATCTTCTCAAGATATACTTGCTCCTGATGGGGATTTAACCCTTCAGATAAAGCAACCAAAGTCCATACTTTGTTGGTGTATAAGGATTCCATCTCAGATCGATAAGCATCCAGCCATTCTTACAGAGTCCTACTCCTGATGGCCAGCTCGAAACTAGTTGGGTCATCATCTCATGATGCAATCCTCGCTCCCACTGTCATAGAGAAACCGAAGTACCTCTCAGGTGGGTGAGGAACCCTACTAGATCGGCGGAGAGGCTGAGGTTCGTTGGAAACTATTGAATCCTTTGGTTCTACCAAATTATCAGCTGCAGTTTGTATAGCTGGAACCATTCCAGTTCTACATAACAGACCTTGCCTCGAGCTTGTCCGGATTTTTCTTTTAGACAAAGGCCAGACAACCCCAAATCTTAACTTACTTAAGATATGGGCTCTTCCCTTTCCATATCACATATGAAGTGGTAGGAAACTGATTTGATTTGAACCCTATTCAATAGGTATGCAGCTTCTCAAGTGCATAACTCCCAAAAGGAAATAGGAAACTCAGTAGTACTCATCATAGAGCACACCATATCAAATAGGGTGCTATTTCTCCGCCCCGATATACCATTGTGCTATGGTGTATATGGAGGAGTAATGCTGAGAGAGAATCGCATTCTCCTTTAGAATAGTCCATGAATTCCGTGCCCAAGTATTCTCCTCCTTGATCTCATCAAAGGACATAATACTTATACCCGTATTTTGGTTCTCTACTTCTAACTTATATTCTGTGAATATCTCAAAAGTTTCGGACTTGTGTTTCAACAAGAACATATGTCTGAATCTTGAGAGATCATCAGAGAATATAATGAAGTACAAAGAACCGGTCTTGGCATGTGTAGACAGGGGAGTTTCATACATTATCATGTATCATTCCTAAGAGTTCACTAACTCTTTCTCTGTTTCCAATAAACAGAGCTGTGGTCATCTTATCTTTGTGACATGACCGGCAAGTTTCACAAGATGTAAATTCAAACTAATTTAAATATGCATCTATACATAACTTCAGCCAGTCGGGTCGGATTGATATGACCTAGTCTACAATACCTCAAGAAGAATTCATTCATTTCTGAACTCTTCCTCTTGTGTGTGTTCTGTATACTAAGAACTGTAGTTTGATTTAGAACGTCTATGCTTTTAGATAACGTGCCTGAACCGATCAACTCTTGATATGGGAAATGTTCAAAACATTATCCAACAATACAAAATTATATCACTTCTTTACTAATAAAGAAACTGATATGATGTTGTATATCAGGTTCGGTATCTAATAACATTCGTTCAGAATTAATGTATTCAGGTAATACAGGGTGACAGTGACCAACAGACTTGGCTGCAACACTTGCACCGTTTTCTGTCTCATGAAACTTATCACCCGTTCTCAGTTCTTTACCTATCTGTAGCCCATGTAACAGATTACATATGCGAGATCCTGATCCGGTATCTCATACCCAGGACGTAAAGGATACTGAGAAACAGTTCTCTGTAATGAACACACCAGAAGAAGATGCATCAACATGCACTTTCTTCGTTTGGGCGGCACGGGAATTCTGGTAATCCCCAATTTCCTGCTCTGTCTTATAACAATTATAAGTTGGAGCGGGACCAACGTTCCCCAGCTCAGTATAATAAGCGGGTTCGGTCAATTCATCCGTTTAATTATCTTGATTAAGGCGTGATATAGTCACTACCTGGAGAGAGAGAGAGAGAAGAAAACACTCAGCGTATGCTCTTGCAAGATTAGATTGGTTATCTAATATATCTAATCAGGATGTCTCCCACTGTTTTAATCAAATCTTCCTTCAAACCCTAAAAGGAAAGACTAGCCGGGATTAATTACACGCTACAAGTTCGCCATTCTTTCAGCCAGGCCAGTGTCGGTACTTTAAGGGAGGTCCCCCATGCTTTCGCACGAACCTAATTAAAGTAACCTCGTTTTCTCATAGGCGTAACCCCGTTAACACCTTTCTAGACACCTACTTGATCGGCTAGTTGTAATGTGTAAAACTCTCCCAGGAGTAACTCTTAATCGCAGCAGGTATCGAGATCCAACTATCTCATAGAAGGTATGCAATCTCATTGCAAATTTCAACACTTGAAATTCCCAATAATATTTTGCCCCTAGTGACTTATGACCTTAACTATGGTCAACAAATCATAAGCACTAGTCAAGTTCTACCCGTCATTTCTTGATTAATTAAACCCACCCACATGACCCTTAACTAAGGTCAATAAAGTCATATGACTGTCCTAACTAATCGCATCATATGCTATATAGGAAGACATCACTTAGCTACCGTACACTGTGCCTTAACTATGGTCAACAAACACAGCACGAATACTAAGTACTCTACTTCCTAAAATGACGGAGGGTTACGACAGGTTTTTAAGAAAACCTATTGCGTAATGAACTTGATATCGTTGTAGAATCGAGTGATTTTAAATGGAGTGTTTTTTAGGCTTTTCTAGTTTTGCTAAAGGGGTCACTCCCGGTGAAGGGATCGTCGGCCCTTTCCTCATCGAATAAGGTGCAGGATATATCATATATACCGCTGTGCAAAGCAAGAACTATAGAAGCAATCAAAAGACAAACCGAGTTTGTAGCATCTGCCAGTTATTGCTAAAGGAGTCACTCCCGGTGAAGGGATCTCGGTCCTTTCCTTATCGAATAAGGTGCTGGATGTTCTACAAGGAACATCGTTATGCAAAGCAAGAACTAGAGCTACCAGTTTTTAAACAAGTTTCTACAACATCTTAGGTTTCTTTTATTTCATTAATCTCATTAATGAAGTCCCATTTTATTATGCTTCACAAGCATCTCTTTTGAAACGAAATCTGCAATATAACATATATCTCATATATATAATATAAACATTCGTCTCAGGCAGTAATATGATCTCATCACAGAACATTGCAGCAGAAGAACATATATGAAATATTGGATATACTAGGACGTCCGTGTTTTCAATACGAGCCTGTACAAAACACGGATTCCACAGTCGCGATGAATAGCCAAACCCACATCCCCAGACTCCTACGAGAGCGGCAAGCAACACTGCCAATTCTAGGGTTAGGAGACCCGGTCTTGACTCCTCGAGATGGTCTCCCACTGGACCCTAGAACCCGGTTACTTGTGCTCCCCTCCTTGGGTCTACCTAATGCGGAAAAGTAAATAATATACAACGGTGACATCTTCCGCTATCTGGAAGTGCCCCAATAAAAGAATATTACATACAAATGAATTTTACATGAATGAAAAAGGAAAAACTCTCATCTCACATAAAACCCCCGGCTATTTAAAAGCGACGATCCAATACAACATATCACAGCAACACATAATATCTCATATCATCAACGTAAGCAAGTATGCGTATCCCGATTGTCGTTGATGTATAGCAACGAAGCCGGCGATACACCACATACTACGCTTACGGCCACAGAAAAGAAAGTGTAAAACTACAACAGTTAGAATCCGCAACCTCTTTAGACATCGCATGCCTAACCAAATGAATTCCTTAGACATCACATGCCTAACAATTATAAACCCCACATTTTAGTCTCTTTATCGAAAACTCTTTTCAATATCAAGTCGGACAATTCAACAAGATTCCCGACAACCTGATCGATTGCTCGTCGCAAACTTTAGTAGACGGCCTCACCCCCAGATGCCGTCGACGAAGTGCATTAAGGCGGAACACCGCTGCCGCGAGCACCCGAACGGATGCTTTCGGCGCCGGGGTTCTCCTACAGTCACTTGGTCAGGGCTATGGGGCGTGGCTGTCTATTAAGTTTACCCGGCGAGTATCCGCGTACGCTACGTGATTGCGATGGACTTTTGATCACATCAAAATTCCGTGGCAACCGATCATCTGAGACTGAACTGCTAGATTTATAATATTCAAATTAGTTATCTCATAACTTTTTGTGGATTCCAAATATTGTATCACATTCCAGATAAATAGACAAAGTTAAACTTTCCGATCGAATAATCAAACACCCAAGATTTCCCCAATATATCTCAACACTTGAAATCAGTTTAAAAACATCCATCACATGCCATAGTACTAATGGTCCAGCCGTAGAAGGGTCAAGCCAACGCCTCACATGTGGCACGCCGTACTGCCCCAAACCCTAAGGTTCAAAAGGCAGTTCAAGACGGTCACATAATCGAGTTAAGGTTTGTTGTCTTCTAGAGGGTCCACCGCATTACTTGCACGACTTAGAACATTCTTAAACAAGAGGAAAAATCCAGCTTTTGAAAAATTTTCCGACAGGGGAAAAAGTGAGTTATTGATATCCGTTCGAACTTTTTAACAGTTTCTAAAAGTTATCCGGACAAAACACAAAGACTCAGTTAAAGTTCCTGATCGAATCATCGAATCCCCAATACAATCCAGAGAATTCAACAGTTGAATAAATATTAAAAATTCCCAGAAAATACAACACTAAAAGACAAGAATTACTATGCAAATTTCAAACAGTGAAGTGACTAAAGTGCCGCGGTTCCGCCGCGCTTTGGTGGAATTAGGCGCACGTGCTTCATAGTAACTCTTGTATTTCCCTGCTGATTTTTTTGAGCATTTTTAATTTGGAAAAAATCACAGTTTTAAAAAATTTCCAGAAACTAGGGTATATCGGGTTTTCCGGGTTCGATCGGACTTTAAATTTCGTCTAGACTTCGCCTAAAGCTCTAGCTTGGCTCTGATACCACTGTAGGGTTGCTATGCACGCGCACAAGGGTCTACGAAGCATCAACCATGCCCGATTAAAATTTAGCCGTGCCGAACAACCCGAATACGGATCTTTAAACTAGAGATTAGGCGAAAACTAGCATGTTAAGAACTTTAACACTAAGTGAGAGGGATTACAACCTTTGTAGATCTGGTCCTTCACTTCATATGCTCCTTGTTGTGGTCCCTTCGCTGCGATCATCGGGTTCCGGACTCTCGAGAGGTTCCACGAAGAGAAAGATGCAACCTTTTGCTTCCGATCTTCGATACTAAGATGATCTACCTTGAAGTTTCGTTAACACAAGCTTACACTCACTAAACGAAGTGAACACCCTCATCTAAATGGCAAGGATAGATGAGGATGATGAAATAGGATTTTTGCTCTCTTTTATTATCTTTTTCTCACTCATTTATCATCACAAAATCAAAATCAAGAAAGCTTTTCCATGAAAAGAGAATGAAGAAGAAGATGGAATCCTTTTGTGATGAATAATGAATAACTCATTAGTGAGGTTAGAATTGCAACCATAGTTAAGAATGAATCCTTAACCCTTGTAGAGAAACAACCATGGTCAAGGGTTTGGGTTTGGTTAAGCAAATATCTTCACAAAATATCTTACACAAAACAAAACAAAAACCTTCTAGAAACTTCTAGAAGAGCTTAACCCTAATCAAACCCTAACCATGTTTAATCTCCACTAATTAGGTTGCATTAATAACCATATCATGTTACAATATTATATATCATATATATAATATTTATTGTAACAAAATAAAATAATACAATTAACATATATCGCATATATATCAATGTATTACCCGAGCGAGAAAAAGAATCTTTTAGTGAGCAAATATTAGTTAATGTAATTTAATATATCATATATATATTATTATACATTAAATTATCGAATCAACCCTTGATCCGGCAATCCGGCTATATCGCATATAACCGACTAATATTTATCCGTACCGATTCATCGAATCAACACTTGATCCGATGACCCGGTTGATATCAAATATCGCGAGAATAGAATACGGTATCTCATATCGTATTATCCTCGGTCCCGCACATATCACATATATGCTCCTACTCCGTTTTGCCTAAACCAAGAAACCTCTGTGTAGGACTCTAAAGAATCGTCAATACGCCGGCAGTAGGTGATGATCATATCAAACACCCACAAGCTGCAAGGGGTCAGCTAAACGTAACAGCTACCCAGGTATTGAGCGCTCAGAAGATCAACAAGCAAGCCTGTAACTTCTCCTGTGAATCCAAACAGTAACACTCCCGTACAGTCCGGTCTCGTCGTCTGATATGTCGCATATCTCGCCTAGGGGTAGTAAATGTCAGACCCCAGTAGCTCGATAAGTCGTGTCGATATGAGGTCTATAACAGTTCGAGAAACTACTGATAACACTTACCAGTAAATCTCAGCAACCCTGGCCAGGGATTCCGGTTATAGCCAATCGAACACAGCACAACATCAACTCCATATACCGGGAGAGACGAATCCTCTTCTATCGCTCATTGCCTCCATATGATTCAGGACTGTACCCAAAAGCCACCTTTTTGCACGCCCTCTTGGACGTGGTATGATGGAAATCAAAGCACAGTGGGAATCACACAAGACTCTATGACGATCTCGGGTCAACAGACTACTCTGTACCAGTGTCACCGGAGAACTGCCATCTGACGTATAGTATAATACCATCTGGGAGTTCTCGGCGAGTCCGTCCAGTGTACCCAGTCTCTACTGAGCACCCGTACACCATCCTTGATGTCACACACCGATGGATATGGGATCATCCAACGCACATCATATGGGTCAAGATGCATATACGCTAGTCTACTCTGGTGTATCGATGCCCTGTCTCGATACACCCTCGACTAGGAACAGTTATAGGATGTACTCATCGACTACCGTGGCCCCACTAGTATGATCTCATCATAATCCCAGTAGTCGAGTACATATCCTAAGGGCTTTATCAACATGTAACATAGAGACAATCTGAGTACATGTTAAGATAAAGTACAACCGGATAGCATACTATCATGTCGAGCAAGAAAGTCCTCCCTATATATGTCCTAGCATCCACTACAATATACATCGTATGTACAGTAATGGCCTCTAGGGCATACATATAACTAACAGTGACATACCAAAAGCCAAAGTGTTTTAAGAAGGTTCGATTAACTAGGTTTCATGAGTTTTAGTCAAAGGTCGGGTCATAGTCGCAGCCAGAGAGAAAGAGAAAAGAAACACTCAATGTGCACTCTAACCTAGATCAGAATGGTTAATCATTTTATCTAATCTGGATGGCTCCCACTGTTTCCTCGAATTCTTCTCCAAACCCAAAAGGAGAATTAGTCAGAATCACCCGAGGAGTAATCCTACTCATCAGTAGGAATCGGGATCCAACTATCATCGCATGATAACCTGATAGAAGATACTCAAGTCACCACACTCTAGAAGGTATGCGCAAGCCTGGCAAGTTTCCTGTATGTTTGAAACTCCCGATATGTGTTTTTATCCCTAGGACCCAAGTGACCTTGACGAATAATCAACAAATCAAAAGTTCCTAATCAAGTTCAACCCGTCATTATCTTGATTGCATTAAACCCACCCGCACGACCCTTGACGAATAATCAACAAAGTCGTACGACTGTCCTAACCAATCCATATATCCATGTGACAGAAAAGCATTACAGAGCTACCGCACACTACGCCTCGGCGAATAGCAACGACAAACGTAGCACGAATACTAAGTAATACTAATCTGAAATGACGGAGGGCTACGGCTGGTTTTTGGCGAAAAACCTTTAACGTAATGAACTTGATATCGTTGAAGGAATCCAAGTGGTTTTATAAATATATAGTGGCGAAAACTTTTGCTAAAGAGGTCACTCCCTGTGAAGGGATCTCGGCTCTTTCCCCGTCGAATGGGGTGCAGGATATCCCAAACTGAATACCACGATGCAAAGCAAAAGTAATAGACTATAGTGAAGTTATTATGTTGACGCAAACTTTTACCCAAGGGGTCACTCCCGATGAAGGGATCTCGGCCCTTGCCTCGTCGAATGAGGTGCAGGATATTCTAAACTGAATACCATTGTGCAAAGCAAAAGAGAACGTCTGTAATGTCATTTTTTAAAAATTTGGTTCCAACAACATCATATATAGGTTTGTTTTATCCTTGCATTGATAAAAATCAATGCAGTCCCATCAATTAATCACACCAGAAAAGAACGAAAATAAAATGTACGTATATGCCATCCGCATTCGCCACTGGGTCCCGTCATCACCCGTTAGGTTACTTAACTAACGACAGAGCGGGGACTGGACTAGCACGGGTGCAAAACATATACAACATCTACTAGTATATATAAATATATATATAACATTCGTCCCAGGCATGATATAAAGTAACATCACAGAAACATCACAGAAATATCACAGAAACAACACAGAATGGTGGATAATCTGGAGCCCCGGGTTTCACTTGAGCCGCAAATGAGACCCGACGTTCCATGTCGTGTGGATAGCCTGTGCAATGAAACCTAGACCCCTACGAGCACGGCAAGTTACCTGCCAAAGCCAGAAGTGGGGCAGCCCCCTTCAACAACGTGAATGGGCCATCCAGCACTTCACGGAATCCAGTAACTTGAGCACCCCTCCTGGGTCAACCTATACCGAGTGCGGCGAATAGCCCGTCAATTCTAGAGTAAGGTCCCCTCCGTCTCAACGCCATGTGATGTGGACCAGTTGCCCTCTAGAACCCGGCTATTCGTGCACTCCACCGTGGGGTAATCCTAGTACAGAAAAGAAAATAATATACAAGGGTGACATCGACCTCATCCCGGTCGTGCCCCAAAAGAATAATATACAAACTGGCAGTGACGGCAATCCACATGTCGGACGCTCGCCCCGCAATATCAAATGTACAAATGAAACTAAATTGTACTAACATTGCACCCAAGCTATCCACCACGATAATCCAACCAACATCACAGCACAACACAGAACATCAACGTGAATGTCACGTTCGCAAACCCGTCTAAAGGAACATATAGCAGTTAGACGGGTTTACCGATCAAATGACATTCACGGACGCAGATAGAAATGTATGTACTGTTAAACGCCCACTTAAAATATCGATCGTATAAATTTCCAAATTGGCCCTAATAGCAAAACTAGCACTGAAACAGAAATCTGGGCCAAAACAGAATATGTCAAAAATCATAATTCCAAGTCAGAGGGCTACAGGAAAAATTTCGAAGCCCGTCGCCACTAAATGGCCACGGAACCGCCGCCAATAGGGGGTAAGTGCGGCGGTTCCACGGCGACTTAGAGGCATCAGGAGCCCAAATTTTTTCTGTACCTTAAAAAAGCCTGCACGGATTTTTAAGCCTCTGGAAATAATTTTTTGAACACTTTTGAAAATCGGCAGAAACTATGAAAATGGAATCGTGATTTCGGTAAATTCCGTCGATCGATCTTTTAAGCACATTTAAAAAAGCTAGTAAGGGGTTTAAAGGGTGTCTCAGATACCATGTTGGGTTGCAGCAGCGCCCGGCCATCAAAACGCGGCCAAAATGCGGAACAAAAATTTCTAAACCGGCGCTACCGTTACCCGAATCCCGGATCGACCTTAAACCCTAAACTAGCAAACTAACTAAGAGTTAGAATCGTTATACCGAGTTGATCCGTGTCCTTCGGTCTTCATTCCAAGCTCCTAGCGGCTCCTTGATGTGGTTTGGTTGCCGGTCTTCCTTCGTCTCCGATGATCCACCTGAGGGAAACGGCGCAAGCTCTAACCTCGTCGAACGAGGTAACCGACGCTCCAAATTTGCTAGCGATGGAGAGTGGGGGTGTATGAAAGTGTCACTACAATTTTCTCTCAACCATGAGCTCCATGGAGCAACTCAAGATGAAGATGAAAGAGGTGATGAAGCTTTGGCATGAGCAAAGAATTGGCTAAGTGTTTTTTGAGCATGAGAGACTGAGAGAGAGCCAATGTCTAATGAGCATGGAAAAATGAAAAATCCCCACCTCAATTAGTGGCCGGCCCCCACTCCTCATCTCCAAAAATGTAATGAAAAAATATCTCATGCCAATTTCAATAAACAAATCAAAGCCATGCTTTGTAACATGCTTTGACCCATGCTTATGCCACATCATTCCTTCCACCTTATTTATAAAACAAATGATTTTCCATTTTGGAAAATCATATAAATGTGGTGGCATCTTCTTCTAGAAGCTATTCCGTACAAAATATGGAATACTTCCCGGTACATGAATCGAAATACATATACGCGTATTCATACAAAAATACGAATAGCCAAGAGAGAAAACGAATAGTGAACAATAATACTAGAATACGTATATACAAATACATATATAAAATTATTAAATCAAAACCCGATTTAATAATCCGGCTTAATCCTAATCCGCTAGTATTATCAACCGTCCGATTAAAGTCTGCGCAGCAAGTGCACATATTTAATCGGACACCCGTATATACCAACATACCTCATGTACACCATATCGCCTGAACCGTGAAAACCCTCTGTTGGGACTCTAAAGACTCGTCAATACGCTGGCAGTGGCTTTAACCATAAATACGTCAGCGGCACTAGCTGTACGTATGTAACGTTTCAAAATAATAAAAGGTTATTTTTGGGAAGTTTTATAATTTAATATTATTTTAATGAATATTTTAATATTCTGGTATAATTAAATACAAATAAATGGGAAAATTAGGGAAAATTCTAAAATAGGTTATTTTATGGAATTATGCTATTTTTTAAGTTTTTATGATTAGTTATATGCTAATTTAATGCTAATCGCGATTAAAAATCGCTAATCGGCTTTTAAGCAATTTTGTGCAAAACATGCACATATCTTTTTCTACACTTATGCATTTTCACCATTGTATTGTTTTGGGGTTACTATTTATGTGAGAAAGGAAATTGAAGAAGGGAAAAGAAAAGAAAATGAAAAAGGAAAAGAGAAGAGGTATGGGCATGTAGTAGGTATAGGGGGGAGTTTGACCTTGGACCTCTTTCCCTCTCCCTCTCATTTCTCCCTCATCTCTCCCTCTCCCTCTTCAGCTCCAGCAGCTGTTGCTGCTCCCTCTTCTTCCTCCCACCTTGAAGCCCTCTAAACACCTCAAAAACATCCCCAAAACCCTATCTCCGTTTCATTAAAAGTGTGCATAAGCTCAAGAACTACACATTGGACCAAGGAAGCAAGGATTTTGGCCACTAGGGGCAACTCAAGAAAATTCTTGAGTTGCCAAATGAGGTATTTTCTGGACCTTAAGCTTAGTTTATGGATTACCATTACCCCATGTTTAGATTGAACCGATATTATTTGATTTTGTGGAGTTAAGGAAAACCTAGTTAGGGTTATGGGAAATTTTGTGTTGTAATATGAAATTGAGCTCAGTAGAGGTTATATAAATACCCTAGTGCGTGTATGGAGACCCAAACCTGAGACTTAAGACCCGGAATACGGATTTAGAAACCGATATCGGAAAGTTTGTGGAATCTGTTAAGCTTATATGAGATCTGCTATCAACCCGAGACTCTGAAAATTTTATTGAATGGACAGTGACATGTGCAGGCACCCAGGAAGCTACCACCAGAACCCTAGCCCCTACCTCCCATTCCCGGCCATAAATTTATCTATTCTGACCGCAAATTGCGGCCATACAAAGGTGGATTTGCCTCGTTTTGGTTTTGGTGCACCCTTACCAGTACATTAGACCCCTGGCATGTATAGATTTGTCTAATTTGACCTAGGATGAAATCTGGAGACTATTTCTTAAGTTGCTGTTTTGGATTCGTGTTTCCGTATTTCTGTATTTCCGTATTGTGAATTCTGAGTTGCGTACTCGATTACTTGGCGTTTATACGACGATATCGAGGGTTGTTGATGGTTTTGGAAGGCGTTGTCCATAGGTTCTAACCTATAGAACATAGCGTATCATTTTGGGGTTTCGTATGCCGTTTTAGTTTTGAATTGGTTTTGATACGCATTTGCGATACGTTAATGTGTAGGTACCCCATGAAGACTTTGGGATGACAAGCAAAAGCGTGGCGACGTCGACAGATAAAGACGCAAGGTGAGTAGATTTATATCTACGGGGAGAAGTCGGGTGGATGGCGTATAGCACCCCCGCAGTCCGTGGTGATATATACGAATACGTATACACACGTATATTTATTATGTGTTGTTTAAGTTATTGATGGTAATAATGGATTATGGATGATAAGGATGTATTGGTTTAGTATAGTGCGAAACCCTAGAGTAGTGGTTGCACCCACATATACATGTACACATATACTTGCATACATTCTTTCTTTTATCTGTGCTCATTTGGAGGTGTGTATATCTACACATGGGTATGGGACTATGTGTTCATATACGGGATTTGAGTACGATACGTGGGATTGAGATGAGTCGATGTGATTTGATTGAGGCCGTGAGATTCGGCGATATGACAGAGTTCGTATTTGAGATACGACATGATGGTTTAGCGGGCTTTTGGGCATGTGTGTTACCCCGCATTCATACCTATGTAGATGGTATTGATTGTACTAGACTTAGATCTGTACCCTAGATTATGTGATATGATGGTAGTGATACCAGATATTTGATGAGATGAATGTGATATTGACCTGTACCCAGCTATTGGGATGCCGTACGACGATTTACCGTACGAGCCTACATTGATGATAGATTCGCGCTCATGACTCGAGGATGTTATATCGTTTGTGATACTATTGAGGCGGGATTACTGACTATTATATTTATATATATATCGACTCAGATTTAGGTGGTTTCCATACCCCTCCTGATGGACTTGGCTTAGTAGACATTGGACTAGACCCGAGTCATACCTATAGCAAAACTAACGAATCGGGGATATTTTAAAGATAGGCAAAAAGGATTCTACGGGTATTTTCAAACAAAGTATCTTTTCTTAAAACACCGCAGCCCTTATTTTATTAAAAACCCGATTCGTCTTGTTTCAAATGTCAAGGCGGCATGATATATTTATTGAGGTAGATTCTTTACTGTTGCGTTGATTATTCGATTCCACATACTCATGCTATTTGCATTGCATCACTTGTGTTGTTGATATATTACAGTCATGCTGCTAGGACACCAGCACCATTATCGATGATGCGTATGTTCCACGTACACTTGTTGCCGGCTCACACACTTCATCATCGATAATTGCCATGTCACTACACAGTAGTATTATTGCATCAGGATAGGACCTTGTATGTGCATACTATTATTCCATGTTGCATGATATCCTGTTGTACTTGCATTTCATTAATATATCACATACATCATGCTTTCTGATTATACGCATCGAGGTATTCGTTTTCATGATATTTCTGGATTTGGGAACCGTGGATAATTTCAAAGCAAGGCATGTACTTATTTGAAAACCCCGGTTTCCCTTGATATGATATTTGCGCTGCCACCATGAGATTTATCGGTCCTGATTTTATACTCCATACGAGGAGTGGTGCCGTATGAGGGTACTGACGGATGCCCGATGTATGAGAGAGTGGGCTGACCCGGACTGACGGATGCCCGATGTATGAGAGAGTGGGCTGACCCGGACTGACGGATGCCCGATGTATGAGAGAGTGGGCTGACCCGGACTGACGGATGCCCGATGTATGAGAGAGTGGGCTGACCCGGACTGACGGATGCCCGATGTATGAGAGAGTGGGCTGACCCGGACAGACGGATGCCCGATATATGAGGATTTACGTGCCGATGCTAGGCATAGGTTTTCATGATGTTTTCGAGTGTCGATGCTAGGCACTCAGGTTCCATGCTTTTGGTTATATCCTCATATTTCCATGCATATTCTGATTATATTTACATGCATGATGGTTATTGTCATTGGGTGACGAGTGGATGGGATCCACGTACATGCAGATTTGATTACACTGATTTTACCTCATATTTATGATATGCTATTACCTGAGGCACTGGCACGAGCACTTGGCACTACACTCATGTATAGAGATTCAGTGCCAGTTTAGCATGCTGTAGACTTATTCATATTGAGGTTTATTTACATGTGATTGTATTGACCTAGGATGGGTTATACATTCGATCTCTGCTTGTAGATATTTTCTATTCACGAGTTGGCAACTCACCCCCGTTGTGCCACAGTTCTTGCAGGTTCTTGCCGTACATATTCCATAGCGGCTTTTCTGGCACACTGCTTCTATATGGGTGACTTGTTTGGGTCTTTGTATCAGAACCGCCATTGTATATTTATTATTCATTGTATCTAGAAATTCCATCAACCAAAACTTGTATATTGTTTCAGACTTAAACACTAGTGATGTTTTATTTCGACCTTAGAGTCGCGTGTAGCAGTATTACGGTTTTCATGTTATTGTGAGTTTCTTTTGAGTTTAGATCCTCGCCGTTCGGCATTGTATATTATATTGCTTGCGTGGTTGTGACCGTCGATTGACGAAGAGCTAGCTCCCTCTTGGGGATGCCTTTTATTCATTGCATATATTTTATTTATGTTGTACCCCGTTCGGGGCCAGTATTTACAAAAGAAACTCTGCCGAAATTTTTAGAAAAGACATTACATTTTTAAAATGCATATTCGGCTTAATTATTTAAAAACCTTGACTTCAAACATATTTTTCTTCACTCCTTTAAACCAATTTTCTTTATTTACTCTTAAAATGGTTTTGGATTTCTGGGCTTTTGGCTTACTTGGATAAGATGGAGTCCTATAGACTTCATATGGTTCAAGGGCCAGTCACGTGCTCTTTCGGGTCGTGACAACGTAACGGCTATCCAGGTATTGAGCAAAAGGGAGGCCGACGAGCAAACTCATGCAGAACCCCTACTGAGCCTGACGGTGACAATATCCGTACAGTCCGGTCTGTTTGTCTAAGAGTATCGCATATTGAGTCTAGGGGGTGGATAAAGTCAAACTCCTAACAACGCAATATTTAGTGTCGGCATGAAACCCGTCACCACCTGAGAAACTATCGATCCTGGATCGATAATTCTCATCCACCGTGGCCACGGATTTATAGTGATGGTCATCCGTACACAACGCGACATCAACCCCCAATACCGGGAGAGACGAATCCCCGACGATCCGATCACTGCCTCCATGTGGCTCGGGACTGTACCCAACTAAAACCTGTTCGCACGACTCCTTTGAGCCGTGGTAGGGTAGTAATCAAAGCACAGTGGGAACTCACACGAGACAAATGATGATCTCAGGTCGACAGACTAACATGTACACATGTCACCTGGGAACTGCTATCTGACAATAGGTATAATACCAACTAGCAGGTTCCCGGTGAGTCCGTCCAGTGTACTCATAACCCAATGAGCAAATGTATACTATCTTAGGTGAACAAACTAACACCAATGGCTTGTGAGACCTGGCCACTGCCCCTCGTCGGGGTCTCGATCAGTATGCACTAGTCTATACTGGAGTATCGATCCCCGGTCTCGATACTCCTATGACTAGGGACATTTAAGGATGTGCTTATAGACCCCAGCTCCTACATATATGATCGCCATCATAATGCTGGCAGTCAAGCAAGAATCCTAAGGGCTCTATCAACATGTACATGATGATAAAGACAAACCAGATAGCATACTATCATCTTGAGTAAGACCGTTTTATCGGTATAGGTCCTGCCTCAATCATCACAATCACAAGTCCGCGACTATGATAATTGCTTTGAGGGCACTATAGCCAATATTCGTCTGATATGTCGCATATCCAGTCTAGGGGTGGTAAACGTCAGACCCCAATAACCGATAAGTCATGTCGATGTGAGGCTCATAACGGGTCGAGAAACTACTGATAACACTTACCAGTATATCTCCATATCAGCCCTGGCCAGGGAGTTCCAGTCATAACCAATCGAACACAGCGCAACATCAACCCCCAATACCGGGAGAGACGAAACCCCTCCTATCGCTCATTGCCTCCATGTAATTCGGGATTGTACCCAAAAGCCATCGTTTTACACGTTCTCTTGAACGTGGTAAGGTGGAAATCAAAGCACAGTGGGAATCACACAAGACTCTATGACGATCTCGGGTTTACAGACTAACCTGTACCAGTTTCACCAGAGAACTGCTATCTGGCGATAGGTATAATACCAACAAGGAGTTCTCGGCGAGTCCGTTCAGTGTACCCAGTCTCCACTGAGCACCCGTATACCATCTTTGATGTCACACACTGATGGATGTGGGATCATCCATCGCCCATCATATGGGTCATGATGCGTATACGCTAGTCTGCCCTGGAGTATCGATGCCCTATCTCGATACACCCTCGACTAGGAACAGTTATAGGATGTACTTATGGACTACCCTGGCCCCACTAGTATGATCTGCATCATAGTCCTAGTAGTCAAGTACCTATCCTAAGGGCTTTATCAACATGTGAGAGTAAGACAGTAATCCAATATAAGTCAACATGTTAAGACAAAGATCAACCAGATAGCATACTATCATATCGAGCAAGAAATTCCTCTCTATATATATCCAAGCATCCACTATAATATACATCATATGTACAACAATGGCCTTTAGGGCATATACATAACTAACACAAGACACCAAATCTTAGTACCTCGAATCCATGGGCAACCATAGCAGACCGCGATTTGTTCGTGAACACGACACACGAAGTGTGGAGTAGAAAGAGAAAAAGGTCCCACCGAACGTGCCAGATTCTGTTTACTGCCGAAAACGGGAGACGAAACCGCGTAGGTCGTCTTTCCTGAATTTGGAGGAAGATGCTATTTGGTTTTATCCGTCCACCTCTCCGAAGATGCCAATTTGATTTATGGCACCGTATATCGGAGGTCTAGACAGATGCGGCCATTGTAGCAGACTTCGTTAGATTCCCCCTCATTGTGAAGGGTTTTTTATTGTGGAGACGCTCTTCCCTGCAGGCGCAAGCCCATATAGTTAATTACGTTACCACATCGCGGTAACCACTTTCTCCTGCTCCAGAAGGTCACTTATTGTCGTGTGTGTGTTTGTTTTATTTATTTATTTTGGTTGCCTGTGGATTGTATACAAAGTCTAATTTATGTTGTCGCCCGTAGGGTGGGGATTAGTACAAATCCGTATTTTTTAAATTTGGGTTTGGTTTGTTTTAAGGATCGTTAACCTCGTTTGAGATTAAGATCAACTTAAATGTTTGTTGAGGATACGTTAGTCTAATTTTAGACTAAGATCTACTCAACGGGGGGTCAGAATCATTTAGATCCGATGACAGAGCATTTAGGCTCTATCGTCTTAGTTTAGGGACGTTGTGGTCCATCGGGTTTAAGGACATCATAGTCCATGAGTTTAAGGACCTCATAGTCCGTAGGGTTTAAAGACATCATAGTCTGTTTTAAAGACATCATAGTCTATAAATTTTAAAGACATCATAGTCTGGTTTAAAGACATCATAGTCTGTAAGGTTTAAAGACATCATAGTCTGTGGAGTTTCTGGTTGTCGGGACCCGCCACCTCCCTGAAGACGTTGAAGAATTACAACGACATGTATCAGAAGTGTGAAGAGATGTACCATTGAACAAATGTTGGTTGGGAGATCTGTAGTCGAGTTTAGGACTAAGTCCAATTAGAGAAATTGTGAGCACATAGGCTCGGTTAATCTGAATTGAGGACTTGTGGCCAACTTGGGCTCAGTCCACTCAATATTTGTCATTTCTTTTTTTTATAAAGTTTTATACAGTTGCTTGGACACAGTCCACTCTCTGTGCACATAATGTTAAACATTTATGTGAATACTGACGCCCACTTTCTTTTTGTTTTTTATGAGTGTTGAACACTCTTTATGGAACTAGGCTCTTCTTGTGGAGTGCGGAGCGTTCTGTGTTAAGTAGCGCCCACGTGAGGGGCACGTGGGGCGCATGGCGCTGAGCGCCAGCATTTGAGTGCTGAGTGCTCTTTTTATTTTGAGCAGCGCCCACGTGTAGAGCACGTGGAGCGCTTGGCGTTGAGCGCCAGCATTTGGGTGCTAAGCACTTTTTATTTTGAGTAGCGCCCACGTGAGGGGCACGTGGAGCGCTTGGCGCTGAGCGCCAGCATTTGAGTATTGAGCGCTCTTTATTGAGGAGTGCCCACATGAGGGGAACGTGGGGCGCTTAGCGCTGAGCGCCAGATTTGAGTGCTAAGCACTGAGTTTTTGATCTGCCCGATTCAATTCTCTGAGAATTTGGTTCTCCCTTGTGAATGACTTCGTCTTATAGATCTGAGATCTGAAAAAAGAACTAAGTTCTTATGATGTGAGAGTTAAACTCTTAGATGTGGAGGAGATGCTATGATCTCTCTTCTTTTTATAAAAGACTTTGTCTTATAGATCTGTGATCTAAAAAAAAGAACTAAGTTCTTCTGCCTCAGAGTTGAACTCTCAAATATAGAAGAGATGCTATGATCTCACTTATTATTATTTACCTTGAAGAAAATTCTTCTTCTTAATGCTTGCTCTTCTCTTTTTCTTTTTTGAGAACTTGAAGTTTATAGGGGGGGTTCTTCTATGTAAGACTTGAAGTCTTGGGTCCTTTATATAAGGGGCTGATTTGTTGAATCAGTTAAGGAAATCTCTTATTGAGAGATCTTTGATTGATTTGGGTATGTTTCCCACCGTTTGATCTTTGATCATAGGCCTTTTGTTTTACAGAAGATTTTCCTCTTGTTATTAACAAGATTGGGAAAATGTTTTCCCATACAGAACTTATTCTGTAACTTGGTGATTTTTAATCACCATTGGATCATTAATCCAACGGTGCTCTGATTTACAAAGCACAATTTTTCTTGTTTGGAAAGATTTGAGGGGTATTTTCTCAACAGAATTTAATTTTGTAATTTGATGATTCATCATCTCCGTTGGATCTTTGACCCAATGGTGGAAAACATTTAGTTCTAACGCTGGCGCTCTTGTGCTTTGCACATGAGGCGCTGCCTCAGAGTCTTTGACTCTTGGCATTGGCGCTCTCATGCTTTACACGTAAGGCGCTGCCTTAGAGTCATTGAATCTTAGTGCTAGGGCTCTTGGCGCTAGCGCTCTCGTGCTCTGCACGTAAGGCGCTGCCTCAGAGTCTTTGACTCTTAGCGCTGGCGCTCTTGGCGCGAGCGCTCTCGTGCTTTGCACGTGAGGTGCTGCCTCAGTTCAAATTTCAAATTTTGAAATTTTGAATAGAGCTTTGCTCTCTGATTGGTGGAAACAGGCCTTCTTATCGACAGATATCCGGATAGCCGTTACGTGCAGCTAGTACCGCTTGCGGCTTGTGGTTAAACCCACTGCTAGTGTACTGTCGAGTATTTAGAGTCCCACACAGAGGGTTTCCCTGCATCGGGCAAAAGATGTAGAGGCCGTATATTTTTACGGCAGGGCTTCAATCATGTACGTGTACTTATGCACGTATGATATTTGGACGGATAATACTGGTGGGCTTTGGTTTAAGCCGGATCCTAGTATTATATTGATGGATTATTTTTGTCTCATTGTATTCGTATTCTTCGGAATACAGATGCGGGTATGTATATACGAATGAGGAGCATTCTCGTAAATTTCTCGGGAAAGCTTCTAGAAGAGGACACCTAATTTGGGTTTTTTCTTTTTTGATTAAACTTAAATAAGGTGGAGGAAATGGGGTGGAGATATTTGTTGAATTAGGCATGACTCGTTATGTTGACAAAATAGATATTTTGAATCATGCTTGATATTTGTTGAGATATTTATCTCATCAATTATTTTGTATTCTTCATCATTCTTCACATGAGCCATTCTCATTCCAAGCTCATTTCTTCACTAGCTTTTCCTCAAGCATCTTCTTCTTCCTTTAAATCCTAAAAGTCTCATGAGTTGAGAAACCTAGGGTTCCAAGAGACAAACTAATCCATCTTCACTCCCTACATCACCTAGGCCATCTAGTTTAGCGAACTAGTTGCCTTAGTTACCTCGGATTTAAGATAGGAGCTCGGACTATAGACTCTCGGGTGGATCGTCTTTGACTTGAGGAACCCGATGAGGAAGCATCGATCCGTTATGATCCTCGGAGCTTATGATGATGAGGAGGACAGCAAAGAAGACCCGAAGGACTTGTATCGTAAGGTATAAACTTCTTTTCGAGTAGTTAAACCTCACACAGTAGTTTGTTAGCTAGGGTTTAGCATCGATTCTGGAGTTCAAGTCGATGTTGCGAGCTTTGAAATCGTTTTTTAAATATTCCGCCTCCCAATGAACCCACGGGATGCGTGATATCGACTTACAGCCCCTTCCCGGAGGAAGAGCCAAAGGGCAGAGGCGCCGGGAAGGCGGGCGGCGTCGAGACCTTGACCAAAAAGACGACTTGAAGCCGCTGCTCTCTACTCTCTTTTTTTTCCTTTGTTTTCCATTGTAAGCCTTCAAGCAATTTTGCAACATTTTTTTAAAGTTGAGGAGATCATAATATCTTTTACATAATTTTGAAATCAATGAAATATATTTGCTTGTCAGCAATGTGTCCAATTGGAAAAAATTCGTTTTTATTTTTCCAAGTTTGGGTAGACCGGTGTCCCCTCTTCACTCCAGAGATGAGGTAACGTGAGCCGAGCAGTCATTAGGTTTATTCTTCCAAATATAAATAGACCGGTGTCCCCTTAGAAATTCCAAGGATATTACCGTGCTTTGCAGGAGTCTCCATAATCCCCTCTTCCCCCGGAAATGGGCGGATTCGAGTGGAACGAGTGTTAGGCTAGCTACCGGCCATAGACGAACTCTCGTTACTTAGGCCATGCAGGAGTCTGCCTACTTTGAGTATGCATGCCAGGTAGGGGTCTGCCCGCCGATTTAATGTGAAGCCTTAGGATCCACTGTTTAGGCCTCGGCGTCGAGCATGAATTTACCTGCATGGGGAATTAGGATCCATAGTTTAGGCCAAGCAGGAATCTACTCACTGTGAATTGGCTAGACAGAAAGCTACCCAGCAGCCTCATGACAGGGCTTCTGATCCACAGTTTGGTCCGAGCAGGAATCTACTCGCTGCAAATTGGTCGGGCAGGAAGCTACCCAGCGGTCTCGTGAGAGGGCTTCAAATCAATGGAAGGTCGGGCAGGAATATACTCATTGTGAATTGGTCGGGCAGGAACCTACCCAGCGGCCTCATGAGAAGGCTTCTGATCCACGGTTTGGGCCGAGCATAAGTCTACTCACTGCGAATTGGCTAAGCAGGAAGCTACCCAGAGGCTTCGTAAGAGGGCTTCTGATCCACAGTTTGAGCCGAGCAGGAATCTGCTCGCTGCAAATTATCCGGACAGGAAGCTACCCAGCGGTCTCGTGAGAGGGCTTCAGATCAATGGAAGGTCGGATCGCCATGATGTTGACATTTGCGCCTCCCCGATTCCCAGTGTCATATGGCGCATTGCATGCATCTTGAGATTTGTGCGTATCACCTGACGGATCTTGAAATCCGCATGTATCTCCTAACGGCGTCATTCAATCTGCCCGGATCCACATGGAAGGGAGGCGGCCAATGGCCGAAAGCCACGCGGCAGGGCTTCACCCGACGGATGCGATACTTCGTAATTCGTGCATTGACGGGAGAGAATCTCGACTGTAGGAGAATTTTCGTTGAGACTATAAACAGAGGAGGCTTGGCCTCTTCTTAGGCACTTACGTAGATTTGCTTTTAGTTGTCCCTGTCTCCTGCCCTTTTTCTTTCTCCAACCTTCATAGTCAATCGTTTTCCTATGGCCGGCAACACGTACAACATTTGAGATATCGTATCCCGCGATGACGTTTACCATTAAAAGTACGATAGTTCCGAGGTGACAAACGAGGCTGTGATATGTCGGCTGGAACGTCATTATGGATGGTTACTCCCACACCGATCATCTTTCTTGCATGTGCTTGTCCACGTGATCTGGAGGTCTTCCCCTGGCCTTTTCAGGGTGTTGTCCCAACAAGTGCTGGAGGAGGTCGTCGACAAGATGCGCACGGCCTATGATTTGGGCCTGATCTCGAAGAGCAGACGAGATCGCTCGATAGATCTCCTGCGCCGATCTTTCCAACAAAGATTGATCATAGCTTCATGCGCGACGGCGGGAGTCCCAGACGGAACCATATCTGCTCAGGTCCACGGACATAAGCAGAGGGAGCGATAGGACACCGCCTAAGATCGGATGGCAGATCTCTGCTTTGAGTACCATGATCAATGTTTTCAAGACCCTCTCCCTCCTTTGCTATAATCGTTAAGTGACAAAATAGTGTTTTCTTTTGCGAGCCCCCGGGCACTTTTGTAAGGTTGAGGAGCGGAGAATACCTCTTATTAATAATTTTTTCTTTTATTTATGAATTCTTCTTTTCTCAGAATTTTTCTTTGCTCAGAATGTCAGAACATCAAAAAATTTCGTTTCTGTTTTCCAAGTGTAGGTAGATCGGTACCCCTCCTTCAATCCTTCACCCTAGAGTCGAAGTAAGATGGGCGGAGTGAGACTTATGTCATCTACCTACAAGCGCACTCGCGTTTTATTCAACTGAGTAAAAGGCTAGCCTGGGATACTTCTCTTGCCTCCAAGCCAAGTTGGAAATAGCCTGTAAGCTCGAGAGAAAGCTTCAGACCCTCAGTTAGGTGATTGAGAGAGATTTTGCGTATGCGTTTTAAATCAAAGATTAGAATACCACAATCAATAACGGTGTCGCTTGGTAGCTAGCCGGTTGAGTACGGGTCGGTCCACAGGAAAATCGTGTTATCTCTTAGAGTTCTTACGAGTTAAGTCCAAAAGAAAAAGTGGTTTTGAATTTTATAAAAATTAAAATTGAATTTAATATGATTTAAAGCCTTACTAGGATTAGGATTAGGTTAGTTTGGAAAAAGAATTTTACTCACTGCTTTCTTTGCCCTAATTAAGAACTTACGTGTTAGGGTAATAATCAACAAAGGGGATTAGCACGACTAGGAAGAAACGTAGTTTCTTCCTTTTGGTGCTTGTCCGTCCATTCTTAATTCTTAACCCTAACCTCTATCGAAATCAACCACAACCGGTCTAACCTGGGAATCACCGCTATCTTGTAGGATAGGGTACCGTAGTGAGCGGTGGGTGTTTGTTTATATAGAGTCCTAATTTAAAATATTAAACGGGCAAGAAAGGAGTGAGAGATTTCCATCTCTCAAACCTACCCAATCCTAACCCTAACAAGTGAGGAACTACTCACTCATTAGGGATGATTTTTATAATTTTCTTTTAATAACCTAATTAACTTGCAGATAATAAAAGACAAATACGAAAATTGCGGAAATTAAATTGCAGATAAGAAAAATTCAAGATAAAAAACTTACTTTTATTGACATCTCTTGACGATTACAATGAAAATAAAATTTAATCTCGCAATTAAAAGAGGCATCTCAAAAGAGACACCCTTTATTTTGCTTTGAGCCGTCCTATTTATAGATAGGAAAAACCCTAGGTTTACATTCTGATCCATACATGAAATTACAAAACAACCCCAAAGACCGAGTCAAAGCACCGACACCCCACCGACACGTGCATTGTACGGCCGCGGAACCGCGGCAGAAAGGCCTGTTTGGCCACGGTTCCGCAGCCATTTGGTGGGTTCTTGGGCCCATCTCTTCAGGGTTTCTCTGTGTTGCTTTTATCTTCTATTTTCTTCACTTGGTTCCTCAGAATCTCTTCTATTTTCTTCCAGATTTCTAACAGTGCAGAATTATGTGGACTTTTACCGTGAGCTTCGCGTTGAAGTCTTGAATCTTGTGCTGCCCTTGTGCTTTTTGCATTGAACTGTCTGTTGATCTTCATTTGTTCCTTGAAATGGTAGGCGGCATCATACAGATTCATCTATTGTTGGCCGTAGTCTCACATTTGTAGCGTCTTTTAATGAATTTCACTGTAATGATCTGAGAACCTGTAACCTGCAACTATTTAGCAGACATGGATCAAAAGCACCTATTTATATGTAATATGATTAAGAATGGATGATATAATAATGCAAAATTCTGATATGAACAAATACCCCCAAACTTATCTTTGGCTCATCCCGAGCAAAGCCAATTTTATTCTCAACAAATTCCTAACCTCACTTTCGCAGGGAATGCGATTGCACTGAGATCGTGCAACAAGCCGTTAAACCTTTAGGTGTCCCTAGTAGAAGGAGTGTTATCTCCTGAGGGTTTTCGGTGGATACTACCCACAAAATCCGATCAATTTGGCCGGTTGACTTTCATTCTTCAATTCGGTATTCTAGTAAGAAATTCTATTATCTTCAACTTATAAATCATCAACCATATTTTTCACACTCCCTCTTCATTTAACTTAAGATTGTATATATTTCACAATTTATAAAGTTTTCAGCTTCTTTTGAATTTTCCTTCTAAGTGCAATCTCAATTCAAGAATTTTTATCATTTTTATTGAAGATATAAGGCTTATCTTTTATTCCTATCTCTCATCAAGAAGGTGAAAATTTTGACCTTCTAAGGTGTAATTTTTACCCCTGAACTTGGAAATTCAATTCAAGCTATCATACTCTTGTCCATGTCCAAAGTACTTTTAGTTGGTGAATT
This sequence comes from Agapanthus africanus, assembly GCA_030015575.1. Lineage (NCBI taxonomy): Eukaryota > Viridiplantae > Streptophyta > Magnoliopsida > Asparagales > Amaryllidaceae > Agapanthus > Agapanthus africanus. The sequence goes on from CM057338.1 coordinate 439,611,428, forward strand.
TTTAGATGAAATTTGCTAACACATCCTTCATGCGACCGTTAATACTTCTTGAGATACTAAACGACCAATTACAAAATGTGCTCGCGCATTTATGCGTGATTCCTCGTCTTATAATACCTAAGGCTTAGCAGTGACTCCCAAACCAGTTGGTCTAAGGCACTAGGTGATAAAGAACCCTCTCTATATTGTTTTATTTATACTGCCTTAAGCAATTACAAAACTAGTGTTCATTTTTTATGTCTCTTTATTCATCTTTTATAGTTTATTTTATTTTCCTTCATACTAAGGATTTTTAGACAAGAGCATTTCAAGGTATCCTCTACTATTCCAAATTTCAAGATATGTGTGAGTGCAAGTTGTATGGTATATATTTTCAGAATTTAGACTAAAGGTTCAGAATTTATTTTTCAGACTTACACTTCAAATAAAATTTCAATACTCTTCCCTTATTTTGACTTAGCCCAAAAACTGAACTCAAAATTTGCCTATTTCTAAATAAATTGCAAGGACATATATTTTCTACAATTAAACTTAAAGAGAGGTTATTTTTGGGGGTTTTAATTTACCATGTTTAGGACCTAGTTTTTCCTAACCAGTCAACCATCATGTTGAACTTAAGTCAAATATAGCAAAACTTGAACTTTTCAATTTTTATAATTTTTAAATTTTTTGATTTTTATGGATTTTAAAATAAGTATGAAAATGCAAAAATATACATATGAATGCGAAGGAAGAAAGCTTACCGAGCACACCCCCAAACTTAAACTTGACAGTGTCCTCACTGTCAAGCTACACCAAGAAGGTCAAAATTTTCGGCACTCCACTGTTTGTTTAATTTTTTTTTTATTTAATTTTTTTTATTCTTATTAACAGAAAAACAAAAAATATATACACAAAAAGGTCCCCCCCCCCCAAACTTAAGTGAAACAGTGTTTCCACTATTGAATCATTAAAGTTCAGAGTTAGGGAGGAGAAAAACACGGTATCAAGCTATACAAGGCCTTACACAGGCCAAAGGTTATCACCAACCATTCAAAAAATTTATCGTTATAATGGTGTGGTTGGTGAAAGAATGGAGTGTAGAGAAAAAAAATGAGAAACACACGAGACCGTGTGGAGATAGAAGCAATATACGGTCTCGGTAAAGGAGAAAAATGGCGGAAGGGAAAAAGAAATGGTGGTGGTTCGACTTCTTCAGGTGGAGGTTGATTAATCATAAAATCCGTGTCGTTTAGAGATGCGAGTTCGTCGGCGAAAATATCTTCAAAACTTTCATCGATGGTCTGATTGAACATTTCAATGTCAATAAGTATCGCGCCAGAAATCAACACACTTGATTTTTCAAAAATTATGGAGGTAAGAGACTCGTAAGGCTCATCTACCTTATTCTCAAAATAGTCTAAATCAAGTTGTTTTTCTAGAATTATCGAACTCAAAATATCGGATTGTGATTCATTATTACTTTCTATCATCAAAGGAAGATTAGAAGAAGAACCAGAGAAAGTGGGAGAAAGAAGTGGAATACAAACTTAAGGGTGGAGATAGAGTGTATAAATTAGCACAATTTGTAATGACCGATGTGTAAAAAGCGATTGTGCTAATCTATCAACCCACTGAGAAATGAGGTCAAGTCCCTCAAGATTCGTGAGAAAACATGGGTACGTCGAACTTGGTAAACCAGACATTGAAAATGAAAATGATACGGTTTCTTGCAAAGTCGGAAGAAGGATGGAGGGAAGTGATTGAGGAAGGGTATCGGTTAAAGATTCAAGAGGGTGTGCGCAGTCAATGAAAGGGATAGAATGAATTAGAAAATCCGACTCCTCAAGTAAAACCGCTTCATCCTCAATAATTTCCTCAATAATTTCCTCAATACTCTCCTCAAAATTTAGCTTATCTATGCCGTTCTCATCAAAATCAAGACGCATATGAAGTTCGGGAAAAACATTTAATGACTCGGGATGATGAATTGGAGAGAAAGACTCGGCCAAATCTGCGTGTTCATCATCCAAAATATTCCCTGCGTCAATATCCTCGATCAAGTGAAAATTAAATTTCTCAGACACCTCATCAAAAGCATGGATATCAATTAATTCAGGTTCTAGAGTGGAGGTGTAGAGGTCAAAAAGATTAGGTGTGGGTTCACTCGAAAAGGACTCTTCACAATCTGGCAAACCAAACACTACAAAGTCGCACAACTCAGTAAATGTTTTATCTTCAACTGGTGAATCATTTAGAACACTTGATAGACATTCAAAACAGGAGTTGTGGGATTCAATTGGGGATGGGTAGGTTTGATTTGGAAGGATGTACAGCTCACTCTCACCACTCAAATTCTCAATCTGTCCAACCGCCTCATCATACATTGGAAAATTTGGAGCTAGTTGGAAACTAGCTACCGGGTCACTAGGTTGTATAAGGGCGGCCATGGACGCATTCAAAACCATAATCTGTTGTCTTGACGCTACCGTAAAATCTTCTAAAGACTGTTCCACACTAGACATCAGTTGTGAAGGGGTTTCAGTAAAAGATTCAAAGTTTTTTAGATACTGGAAACTCCCAAATGGCTGTGTAAAAGCAATGTCTAGGGAAGGTGCGAAAGTCGGGTATGATTGGTAGGAATTGAATGGTTGGACAGGAGTAGGATCAACATTTGGATAAGAAGGTGAATGGAATTGTTGATCCAAAGAATTTGCAGTAGTGAAAGGAGTGAAAGATCGGTTATGAGATTGTTCAATATGTTCAGCAATAGACATGGGTTTCGGGGTTACAACAGGACTCGAAAAAGGAGTATCAACGTAAGAAGGTGGTGAAGGTTGAAATAGTTGATATAAGGTGGATTGCGGAGTCCAACTGGATGCCCTAGACGCGTCTATTCGATCTTTCAAAGAAATTTTGGGCATGGAGTGGTCGTTAGAAATTCGACCAAAACAAGAAGCGTAGGAAGAAATGTCTGGTTGAGGATACCAAAGTTCGGCAAGAGTTTTACGAGGTGGGGTACCCATGATGTGAGAAAAGAAAGGAAAAGAATGTGAATTTTTTTTAATTTTTTTTATTATTTTTTTATATATATTTTTTAAATAATTGTTGTTTTTTTTTAGTTTTGCAATTTTTTTTTGAAAGTGTTGAAAGAGTCTTTGCAAAAATTTGTACGGAACTACGGCACAATTTCAAACAACCACAGTTTAAACATGCACAATCAAACCTAGAGCTAGGGTCTCCTAAGTCAACTAGATTGCTCCTAACTGTTCCAAAGTGACAAGTTGTGAGATATCCCTCAAATCGCCTCTTCGCCGCCAGTTGTGGCCAGGTAAGCACAAATAAAGAAAGGAGGGTTCCGCTCATGAATCACCGTGAGACGGGCCTTTTAAAGTTACCTTTTTCACTTGTCTAGCCTAGGCACCACAAAGTCAGGTTTAGATAAACGACTGAATGCCCACAACCTTCCTCTGTCCTAATGAGCACGACAGTCCTTAGTTAGTTGAGTATAGATATTTTTTAATTAACTCAATGGTTATGCATATGCTTTTAGTGATTTTTGGGGTCTTAGAAAGGGTAATGAAATCCCCACCCAATCTTGATTGGTGTTATAGCCCCTTAGATGTCCGTATTAATTATGCAAAGCAGTTAATATACCAAAAATCTAAAACACTTGCAAAAAAATTTTTTATTTGGAAGCGCAAAGAATCCTGCACAAAAATAATTTATTGGATAGGAGAAAGAGAATCTGTGCAAAGAATACCTGCAGAAAAATTTGTCAGTGGATCTTAGGGGGTGGAAGAGAAGAAAAGAGATACTAACAGAAAAAATTAGGTGCTGACGTCACAGATTGACCGCGGTTCCGCGGTCAACTGCTTGAATCCGCCGCGGTTCCGCGGCGATTTAGTTGGTTTAGATCTCCAAAAATTTTCTCTGTGCTGTTGTGGTTCTCCCCTGTCTGTTCAGATCCTCTGTTTGTTGATTTGTTCACTGAGCTTGCTCCAGATCTGAATTGGTCCGTCTTCCTTTCTTGCACAATTCGCACAAAAACCTTTCAAAAACAACAAGATGATTTTTATTTTTATCTTTATTTTTTTTTTTAATTTTCAATTTTTATAATTTTTAAATTTTTTTTATTAACCCGAAATTACACAAAGAAAGAGACTACCATCTTCCCGGCAACGGCGCCATTTGATTGGTAGAGATTTTGCGTATGCGTTTTAAATCAAAGATTAGAATACCGCAATCAATAACGGTGTCGCTTGGTAGCTAACCAGTTGAGTACGAGTCGGTCCACAGGGAAATCGTGTTATCTCTTAGAGTTCTTACGAGTTAAGTCCAAAAGAAAAAGTGGTTTTGATTTTTATAAAAACTAAGATTGAATTTAATATGTTTTAAAGCCTTGCTAGGATTAGGATTAGGTTAGTTTGGAAAAAGAATTTTACTCACTGCTTCCTTTGCCCTAATTAAGAACTTAGGTGTTAGGATAATAATCAACAAAGGGGATTAGCACGACTAGGAAGAAACATAGTTTCTTCCTTTTGGTGCTTGTCCGTCCTTTCTTAATTCTTAGCCCTAACCTCTATCGAAATCAACCACAACCGGTCTAACTAGGGAATCACCGCTATCTCGTAGGATAGGGTACCGTAGTGAGCGGTGGGTGTTTGATTCACATAGAGTCCTAATTTAAAATATTAAACGGGCAAGAAAGGAGTGAGAGATTTCCATCTCTCAAACCTACCCAATCCTAACCCTAACAAGTGAGGAACTACTCACTCATTAGGGATGTTATGATGAAATTCATTTTTATAATTTTCTTTTAATAACCTAATTAACTTGCAGATCATAAAAGACGGATACGAAAATTGCGGAAATTAAATTGTAGATAAGAAAAATTCAAGATAAAAAACTTACTTTTATTGACATCTCTTGACGATTACAATGAAAATAAAATTTAATCTCGCAATTAAAAGAGGCATCTCAAAAGAGGCTCCCTTTATTTGGCTTTGAGCCCTCATATTTATAGATAGGAAAAATCCTAGGTTTACATTCTGATCCATACATGAAATTACAAAACAACCCCAAAGACCGAGTCAAAGCACCGACACCCCACCGACACATGCATTGTACGGCCGCGGAACCGCGGCAGAAAGGCCTGTTTGGCCGCGGTTCCGCGGCCATTTGGTGGGTTCTTGGGCCCATCTCTTCAGGGTTTCTCTGTGTTGCTTTTACCTTCTATTTTCTTCACTTGGTTCCTCAGAATCTCTTCTATTTTCTTCCAGATTTCCAACAGTGCAGAATTATGTGGACTTTTACCGTGAGCTTCGCGTTGAAGTCTTGAATCTTGTGCTGCCCTTGTGCTTTGTGCATTGAACTGTCTGTTGATCTTCATTTGTTCCTTGAACTGGTAGGCGGCATCATACGGATTCATCTATTGTTGGTCATAGTCTCACATTTGTAGCATATTTTCATGAATTTCACTGTAATGATCTGAGAACCTATAACCTGCAACTATTTAGCAAACATGGATTCAAAGCACCTATTTATACGTAATATGATTAAGAATGGGTGATATAATAATGCAAAATTCTGATATGAACATTAGGTCAGGCAGGAAACTACCCATTTTGAATGGGCGCGACGGGCAGGAGGCTACCCGCCGGCGTTGCGCGATGTCTACGTTTAGAATCAGGAGAAACAGTCTGGATTGCAGAGAAGCAAGAATCTTTATTATTTAATGGGGTACAAGTTAATAGTACAATTTAATCTTTTCGGTATTATACAGCCGCGGAAGGTTACGTCCTAAGGAATTTTGGAGGCGATATACACCTCCGGGCAATACCTCGGTCACGAGGAAGGGGCTGTCTCACTTCGGGGAGAACTTGTGTAGCCTCCCTTGATCCTCGAATTCGTTGCGTCAGAAGACTAAGTCTTCTGATTTGAACGCTCGGTGTTTGACCCGAGTATTATAGTATCAAGCGGTCTGCTGCTGATACACAGCCATCCTTATCTGTGCCCGGTCACTCTTTTCCAGTAGGATTTCCACATTGCTTCAAAGGGCCAAGACGTTGGCTTCGTCATCGAAGTGTTCGACCCGACAACTAGGTAGACCAATTTCTGTATAGACCATTACCTCGGTGCCATAACAGAGACTGAACTGGGTTTCCTCCGTGGGTGTCTTTTTCGACGTTCGCGATGCCTACAATACCTGGGGAAGTTCTTCGATCCATCCGCCATGCCTTCCTTCCAGACAGGCTCTGAGCCCTCGAATGACGCCTCGGTTTGATACCTCATCTTGCCCGTTGCACTGGGGTGAGCAACCGCAGAGAACTTCATCAGTATATGGTAGTCACTGCAGAATTCTCTAACCTTGTCGTTCTTGAAGTTGGTTCCGTGGTCGGTGATGATGCATCTCGGAATTCCAAACCGTGCAATTACGTTGTTCTGTAGGGACTTCACTGTGGAGGCAGAATCCGATTTTCTAATCGGCGTGGCTTCAATCCATTTTGTAAAGTATTCCATGGTGACGAGGATATATTTGTGCCCATGTGCCCATGGGGAGCTGGCCAACTATGTTCATCCCCCATTGTGCAAATAGCTAAGGGGAGCTCAGCAGCGTTAGTTCTGTGGCTGGTAATCGAGGAATGCTGCCGAAAAGTTGACACGCATTACACCTTTGTACGAGCTTTTTGGCATCGGTGTGCATAGTTGGCCGATAATAGCCCTGTAGCAGCGTCTTTTGGATCAAATTACGGGCCTCCTGATGTACACCTCCGACTCCTTTGTGTATCTCTTAGAGAACGTACTCTGCTTCGTCGAAATCGACGCACCTAAGTAGAGATTGGGTGTATGATTTTTTATACAAGTTACCTTTGCTCCAAACGAAGTGATGGGCTTTCATGCGGAGCCTGAACGCTTCCATTCGGTCCTCAGGGAGTGTTCTGTTAGTTGTATGTATGCCCTAGAGGCCATTATTGTACATGATTGTATATTATAATGGATGCTTAGACATATATAGAGAGGACTTTCTTGCTCGACATGATATTATTCTATCCGGTTACTCTTTATCTTAACATGTAGACTAGTATTGTGATACTGTCTTGCTCTCACATGTTGGTAAAGACCTTAGGATGTGTATTTGACTACCAGGATTATGATGCATATCATACTAGTGGGGCCATGGTAGTCTACAAATTCATCCTTTAATTGTTCTTAGTCGTGGGTGTATCGAGACGGGGCATCGATATTCCAGAGTAGACTAGAGTATATGTTTCTTGACCCATTTGATAGGCGATGGATGATCTCATATCTATTGGTGTTTGACATCAAAGATTATATACGGGTGCTCGGTGGAGACTGGGTACACTGAACAGGGCTCGCCGAGAACTCCTAGATGGTATTATACCTAACGTCAGATAGCAGTTCTCTGGTGGCACTGGTACAGGTTAGTCTGTAGACCCGAGATCGTCATAGAGTCTTGTGTGATTCCCACTGTGCTTTGATTTCCATCCTACCACGTTCAAGAGAGCGTGCAAACAGGTGGTTTTTGGGTACAGTCCCGAGTCACATGGAGGAAATGAGAGATAGGAGGGGTTTCGTTTCTCCTGGTATTGGGGGTTAATGTTGCGCTATGCTCGATTGGCCATAACAGGAAGTCCCTGGCCAAGGCTGATACTGAGATTTACCGGTAAGTGCTATCAGTAGTTTCTCGACCCGTTATGAGCCTCATATCGGCATCACTTATCAAGTTATTGGGGCCTGACGTTTACCACCCCTAGATTTGATATGCGACATATCAGACGAAGAAACCTTACTGTACGGTAGTGTTATGATTGAATCATTCTTCGTGTGTATGTAAAATATTTCACAACCAAAGAAATTTATACCGCAATCAATTGACGGTGTCTATTGTAGTTTCGTCAATGAGAACAGATCGTCCACTGAGAAAGTGTGATTTGTTCGAAATCGTTTTAGTTGAGTTGAAAATAAAAGATAAAAGAAAATGATTCAATATTTATGAAATTTAGTTTCAAGAATCAAAAAGAAATAGATCTAAAATCAAGAATTACTAAAGATCAAGAGAATGTCCAAATCGTTTGAATTATCAAGATTTGTAAAGTAGCTTGTAGGAATCGATCCAATTGATAGTGATGATGAATACTAATGGTTACAAATTCTTATCTATTGAGGATTTGTTGCTAGATCGATGATGATCAACGAGATTTAGGGACCTATTGAAGAAACTAGGGTTTCTCCTTCATCATCCCTTGTCCTTTCATTGATTATCATTCAAATTCTAGCATCTAGCAAATTGAATCATCGATCGTTGATCTCTAATTTGGAGCGAAAACATTCAAGAAAGCGATCTCGCTCAAATTAGGTCTTCGATGATTCAATTTCCTAAAGTTTACAAAACTCATAAGACTTAAGAATCGTTCAAGAATTTAATCATCATCATCTACATATTCTCTCGATTTCGCGACAAGCGGAGATTTCACTCAAATATCATGAAAAAGAAAAGAATAAAGAATCGGTAACTTTTCATAATGCAAGAATATAAAGAAAAGTAAGATTTACAATATTCACCTTTATTAATCGACGCTTAGGTACAATTCACTCAAAAATTATAAGATTTGAGGAGGTAACTAGATCGTCGAAACTAGCTTCGCATCGATCTTCTTGAGTCGTGGAACGGTTGCGATCACTTACTCGGATGAAGATCGGCGTCGCTACAATGGATCTTTGATGGCTTACTTGATTCACTTTTCGATGAATCTTGATTTGGCTTTGGATTTGAATTTGGGCTAGGGTTTTGATTACAAGTTGTGTCACTCAACTTGTGTTTGGAATTATTGAACAACCTTTGTAATGAAGCCATAGTTGCCTTTTTATAGTTTTCCCTCAAGCTTCCCCTAAAAGCTAGATCAATCTTCCCTTGGAAGCTAGGTAGTTAAAGAGAAGTTTCTAGATTAAGGTAGTTAGCTAGCTTACAAGAGAAGACTTGCTGTTGGAGGGAAGCTTCTGGAGAATTCGAGGAACTGAAGCGTCTTGAAGAAGTTTTGCCGTTGAAATGAAGCCTCTGTAGAAAATTTATGCCACCGACGAGTCAGAACGGCCGCGGATCCACGGCGGATCGGCCTGACTCGGTCGCAGATCCGCGGCCATCTGGTGTAGTCAGTGCATGAAATTTCCAGTGTTGTTTCATGTTGGCTTTATGGCACTTTCCTGATGTCTGGAATATTTTTGTACTTTCTTGTTTACTACCAGATCACAAGTTTTGGACTTGATGTATTTTATGAGCACTTTTAGCAGTTCCGGCTCCTTTACCTAGAGAATTTCCTGCACACAATCTCGAGACAAGTGTTGATATACAAAGATCATGCGTGTAGTAATAAACACACAATTTCCCTCATAATGCCGGTTATAATGTATAACACATGTTATTTAATATTTTGCAGACGAATTGCTAATATGTGCTATATTTATACCAAACACCTTTAGATGATTAGAAAGAGTAGGGAAATTGATGTGTTAAAAATGCAATATTTTCGACTGATCAAATTCCCCCAAACCTAATTTTGGTCATCTCGAGCAAACTTGTTTTATTCAGGAGAAGGAGAAAATATAAGAAAAAGAAAAACTAACTAGCACACTTTCGTAGGCAACACGATTGCACTGAGTACGTGCAACAAGCCTTTAAACCTCTAGGTGTCCCTAGTAGGAGGAGTGTTATCTCCTGAGGGTTTTCAGCGGATTACACCCACAAAATCCTATAATAAAAGGAAGACTGTGAAAGTTACATGTAAAGATAAGAATTGTAAAAGAAAAACTTTGAAAATTAGAGTTTCCAACTATACTAGCTTTTCGGTTATCATGAGCCCTATCTTAATAGTCATGAAAAGATGTTAGAAATCACATCATCCCTCAATAAAACATTGTCTTTATTCTTCATTCCTACCTTTCTTCCAAACATCGATCATATACCCCTACGTGTGTGTAAAAGACATCCCTACGCTCGGAGAATTCAATTCAAGCTATCATACTCTTGTCCATCTACCTCAGTACTTTTTAATCGGTGAATATTTAGATGGATTTGCTCACACATTTTTCATGCGACCGTTAATACTTCTTGAGGTGCTAACCAACCGATTACTCATGTGCTTGCAGATTAGATGTATTTAATATTTTCCTCATCTTGCAACACCTAAGGCTTAGCAGTGACTCCTGTTCATACTAGAATATTGCATTTATACCACCCATTCTTACGCTCGTTTGTTTATAGGCAGGTGCTTTTAATCAGTGTTTGCTACATAATTGCAGGATACTGGTCTCAGCTCTAAACAGTGAATATCATGGAAAAGTATGATAAATTCCGGATTACTGCCAACAACAGATAAAACACGGGTCTCCGCTCTCTATCCGTGTGTTGCTACATACCAGTTTAAGGGACAAAATGGCAAATCGATTGTCATTTTCATGCACAAAGCTCAATGTCAACATAAGATCCAAGAAATCTACGCGGAGCTCGAGGAAATCATGGCAAAAGATCCACAACACATCACCTTTTGATCTACTGAAATTCTGGAGGAATTGTGAAGAGATTCCGATAAAAGTCATATACCACACAGCAGACAATAGCAAACCAGGGATCCCCACAAAAACCCACGGCCCAATTCCCTAATATAGCCGCGGTTCCGCGGCATAAGCAGGCTTAGGCCGCGGAACCGCGGCCGTATAGACTCTGAAGGGTGTCGTTTTCTGTAGGCAGTTTGGTCACTTCATTTAGGGGCAGAATCTGGCCCTAGGGTTTCAACTCTCCTCCTATAAATACCCCAGATCTGAACCATTGTGGGGAGTCCATTCTTAAGCCTCTTTTTTGTTAGTTTTTAATCTTCTTCTTCTTCTTCTTCATTCTTTCCTCCATGAAAATGTAGTGAGAGCATTGAGTAGATGTTAAATGAAGATGAGGGTTTTTGTATCATTCTTTTGTTTAGCTTCCTCTTGAGATCCTTGCTTTCTCTTGATCTTTCAACCTCTTCATTGAGCTTGAAAGTTTAAGGGTTTGCTATTGATCTCAAGGGTTGTATCTTCATATGGAATTTGTGCTTCATTTTGCCTTGGGTTTTTAGCTCTCTCTTGATCTTGCAACCTCTTAATTGAGCTTGCAAGTTTAAGTTTGGGTTATTAAACCCATGGTGTGTAACTTGTTCCATGGTTTCTAGTTCTCTTTCTTGCTTATTTCTTTCTTGCTTTTTATTACTTTCTTTACATTCATGCTTTACTTTCTTGCACTTTAAATTCCATGCACTTATTTACTTGTAATCTTTTCTTTTCATTTCTTTGTTCTTTTCTTTTGCTCTTTTTGGTTCGTTTTGTGAATGGTTGTAATTATTATTGTTAAGAATAAATACAATATTATAAGTTAATGTTTCTTTGTTCATTTCCTTTTCCCGTTATTTTCCTTTGAATTTCGCCCAAACATTATGCAAGCGCTCCGTTAGGCACCCTACCCTACCAAGGTAACGGTGATTCCTAACCGCGACCGGTTGCGTTCGGTTTGGTCGAAGGCGAAAGCAAGAAACAAGAACGGACGGACAAGGGTCAATAAGCCGGATTCCACGAATACCGCGCTTAAATCCCCTAATCCACGTTGTTGCCGATTGCTCTAGATTCAATTGGTCAAGACTCGGCTCAAAGGTTTTTGAGTGCGGATTTCCTTAGCTTACACTTTCGTATCTTTTTCTTAACAACTTTATACTTGCATATAAAACACATAGGTTAGATTTGAACAAACATATACTCATTCTTTATTGACTCGTCTAAAACTCGAACGGACATACAACCATCTCCCTGTGGATCGACCCGTGCTCAACCGGCTAGCTGCGAAGCGACACCGTCCTGATCGCGGTTATAACTTTAGAACTTTGCACATCCAACACGCCAAAAGCGTGCGATCAAATGGCGCCGTTGCCGGGGAGACGGTAGCGTATTTTCTTTCTTGTTATTCGGGTTAATATTCTTTTTGTATATATTTATAAATAAAAAAAAGTCTTTTTGTTTTTTTTTTGATAATTTTTGTGAGCAAGTCTGCAGATTTTTGCGGATTTGCGAACTGCGATAGTGGGGAGCAAAGTATACGTTCAAGGCTAAGGTGATTGCAAAGTACAGTGCCAAAAATCCGGGTAGTTTGACCCATGCAAGCCAACTTTTCAAGCTTACCGGATTTGATTCAATGGGGGTTTCCTAACCCAAAAACTTAACGGTACGTACTTTACTAACACCTTCTTCTCAAATCCGACGCATCCAATATACTATTCTTTGCAGGATTCTTTGCAAGTTCGCTAGCAAACGCTAAAAATTGACTAACCCGTATTTGTTGCAGTGCCGTGCTTAAACTAAAAAACGATTGTTTGATTCTTTATAGAATTTTTATTGAATTGCGCATTGCATACATTAATATGGACTTAAGGGCAAGCGAACCCCACAACATACGGTAAAGGATTTCATCACCTTTTCCGTGGCCCACAAATCACGAACTTGAGCATAACGTTTACCCGCACAAAATTTAAAAGAAACTAGACTTTAAGCCTTAAGGACTTCGCGCTCACTAGGAAAAGTTAACTGTGTTTAGAACCTCGCTTAACGGTATATTGTTTACGGGGTGTCTAGGAAAGTGTTAACGGCGAAACCGCCAAAAGAGAAAGGGTTATTTAATTAAGGAACTTCGCGAAAGCGTTGGAAAACCTCCCCTTATCTCTGCACTTACCTGGCCTCGTGATCAGTGTATCTTGAGCCCGTTTCTCGACACAGTTTTACTTCGACAATCAAGTTCTGGAGCAGGTCTAGTTGACCTAGGTGAACCCTAGAACGATTAGGTGTGTGGTATTTTTATGTCGTGATTGTTTTTGTCCAGATTCTTTTTGTGTGTATATTTCATTCTTTTGCTAATAACTAAAAAAAACACATTCTTTTTCCCCTCCTTTTCTCTGTCTTTCTTTCTTTCTCTCTTCATATCATGGGTACCGCACCTCGTAAAACTCTTGCCGAACTTTGGTACCCACAACCAGACATTACTTCTTACGGTTCTTGCTTTAGCCGAACGTCGAACGATCCCTCCATGCCCAAAATCTCTTTGAAAGATCGGATAGACGCGTCTAGGACAAACACTTGCCCTCCGCAATCCACTTTGTATCAACCTTTTCAACCTCCCCCACCCTCTTATGTTGATACCCCTTTTGCAAGTCGTCCTTTGTCCGTCGCTGAACATATTGAACAATCCTGTAGCCGATCTTTCACTCCTTTCACCACTACAGATTCTTGGGATCAACAATTCCATTCACCTTCTTATCCAAATATTGATCCTGCTCCTGTCCAGCCATTCAATTCCTACCAGTCCTACCCGACTTTTGCACCTTCCCTGGACATTGCTTCTGAACCGCCATTTGGGAGTTTTCAGTATCCAAACAACTTTGAATCTTTTACTGAAACCCCTTCACAACCCATGTCTAGTCTGGAACAGTCTTTGGAAGACTTTAGGGTAGCGTCATACCAACAGATGATGGATTTGAATGCGTCCATGGCCGCCCTCATACAACCTAGTGACCCGGTGGCTAGTTTTCAACTAGCTCCAAATTTTCCAATGTATGAAGAGGCGGTAGGATAGGTTGAGAATTTGAGTGGAGAGAGTGAGATGTACCTCCTACTGAATCAAGCCTACCCGTTTCAACTTGAATCCCACAACTCCGGTTTTGAATGTCTATCTAGTGTTCCAAACGATTCATTGATTAAAGATAGAACAGATAATGAGTTGTGTGATTTTGTAGTGTTTGATTTGCCCGATTGTGAAGGGTCATTTTCGAGTGAAACCACACCCAATCCTTTGGACCTCTACACCTCCACTCTAAAACCTGAATTGATTAATATTCATGCTTTTGTTGAGGTGTCTGAGAATATTGATTTTCACTTGATTGAGGATATTGACGCCTGGAATATTTTGGATGATGAACCTGTAGATTTGGCAAAGTTTTTCTCTCCAATTCATCATCCCGATTCATTAATTGTTTTTCCCGAACCCCACATGCGCCTTGATTTTGATGAAAGTTGCATGGATAAGCTGAATTTTGAGGAAATTTTTGAGGATATTTTTAAGGATGAACCAGTTTTAATTGATGAGTCGGATTTTCCAATTCATCCTGTTCCTTTCATTGACTGTGTACGTCCTCCTGAACCCTTAATCGATACCCTTCCTCAATCACTTCCCCACATCCTTTCCATCGTTCCGACATTGCAAGAAACTGTATCATTTTCACTTCCTGTGTCTGGGTTACCAAGTTCGGCTTACCCATGGTTTCTTATGAATCTTGAGGGATTTGACCCCATTTCTCGATGGGTTAATAGATTAGCACAAACGCTTCTTACACATCAGTCATCACAAATTGTGCTAATCTATTCACTCCATTTCCACCCTCGAGTTCGTATTCCACTTCTTTCTCCCTTCCGCCATTCTTCTTCTCATATACCGAGACCATATCCCGCTTCTATCTCAATACGGTCTCGCGTATTCTCTATTTCTTACCTTTCCGCATTCTTTCACCAGCCACTGCTTTATCACGATAAGATCTTTGAATGGTTGGTGCTTACTTTTGGCCTGTGTAAGGCCTTGTATAGCTTGATACTGTTTTTCCCCCTAATCCTGAACTTCAACGCTTAACAGTGGAAACACTGTTTTACTTAAGTTTTGGGGGGAACCTTTTTGTATATATATATTTTTTTTTCCTTTTTTGTTTTGTATATAATTTGTTTCTAGGGAGCGCCGACAATTTTGACCCTCTTGGTGTAGCCTGACAGCAAGGGCACTGTCAAGTTTAAGTTTGGGGGTGTGCTCGGTAAGCTTTATTCCTTCGCATTCATTTGTATATTTTGCATTTACATACCTTATTAAAAACCCATAAAAATCGAAAATTTTCCAAAAAATATAAAAACTTTGTCAAGTTAGCTAGTGGGAGAACTCAGATTCAATATTTCGACGGTTTTGTTTGATAAGATAAGAATAACTAAATCTTATTTTTAGATTTTGAAAACCTGAAAGATAACTCTCCTTTGAAGTTAACTATAACTGATATGCGTCTTTACATCACACTACACGTATCGTGAGTTTTGGAAATTAGATGACAAGTCTTTTATGTCTAAAAACTTTTAAATGGATAAATGATTTTCTGAGGATCAAATAGGTTTGTTCTGAAATAAGTAATATCAAGAATAGTTTATGAAGTGAAGTGAATATGAAGGGATATTATTGATGCCTTAATTGGAACTAATTCTGAAAAATAACCCATCTGGAACTTGATTGGAATGATTACACACCGAACCCACTAAACACGTCTTTTATCCAAAAAAATAATTGAACTGCCGGTTATATCTCCGTTCGTATTGAATCATCATGATTTTCACGCCAAATTGTCTTTTGTTTTTGGACCTAGGTAACTTGAGTAATTAAGTCCACTGGGGTGTTTCTACACCTAATGCCCTAAAGCCAACTGGTTTGGGTGCATTGGCCCAAAGCTCGTTAAGAAGCCTAGAAAGTCCAGATTAAAACAAAGTCAAGCTAGTGTTCTCTCCGAGTTAAAATTCCTAACATTTCTTTGTGTGAGAATAATCTTGACAAAAGACAGGTTTTTATAAAAAAATATTTCTAGCGGAGATATGAAGGTTTTATTCTATGATAAAGACTATTGCACGTTCACAGAGGTGTGTATGAAATGAAAACAAGAAAAAGGTGGAGTGAAAAATAAGACCTAGTTTCCTGTTAGGGAAGATAGAAATTCTGAAGTTGAAACTTTACTGGAAAACGAAACTTGAAAAATGCTTAACTCTTTATAAAACTTATATGATCCTTTTAAAAAATTTATCTGGGCTTTATTGTGTGACATGATGACTTTAATCGATCCTTCTGGAACTTAACGACACTATTTGCACTGCACGTAAAGAGATATAAAATCTTTAGTTAAATAAGAAGCGAGGTGTGAAAAATAAGGGTACGATAGTCTAGACTTAGGATCATAGAATTGTTATTTTCTGAAACAAAACTTTAGGGTTTGAATCATAATTATTTCGCAAAACTAGCTTGACCGGATTTTATGGGTGTAATCCGCTGAAAACCCTCAGGAGACAACACTCCTCCTACTAGGGACACCTAGAGGTTTAACGGCTTGTTGCACGTGCTCAGTGCAATCGCGTTCCCTGCAAAAGTGCGGTTAGGACTTTTTGTGAATAATTGGTTTTGCTCGGGACGAGCAAAAGTTAAGTTTGGGGGTATTTGTTCATACCAGAATATTGCATTTTATACCGCCCATTCTTACGCTCGTTTGTTTATAGACAGGTGCTTTTAATCAGTGTTTGCTACATAATTGCAGGATACTGGTCTCAGCTCTAAACAGTGAATATCATGGAAAAGTACGATAAATTCCGGATTACTGCCAACAACAGATAAAACACGGGTCTCCACTCTCTATCTGTGTGTTGCCACATACCAGTTTAAGGAACAAAATGGCAAATCGATTGTCATTTTCATGCACAAAGCTCAATGTCAACACAAGATCCAAGAAATCTACGCGGAGCTCGAGGAAATCATGGCAAAAGATCCATATCACATCACCTTTTGATCTACTGAAATTCTGGAAGAATTGTGAAGAGATTCTGAGAAAAGTCATATACCACACAGCAGACAACAGCAAACCAGGGATCCCCACAAAAACCCACGGCCCAATTCCCTAATATAGCCGCGGTTCCGCGGCATGAGCAGGCTTAGGCCGCGGAACCGCGGCCGTATAGACTCTGAAGGGTGTCGTTTTCTGTGGGCAGTTTGGTCACTTCATTTAGGGGCAGAATCTGGCCCTAGGGTTTCAACTCTCCTCCTATAAATACCCCAGATCTGAACCATTGTGGGGAGTCAATTCTTAAGCCTCTTTTTTTTGTTAGTTTTTAGTCTTCTTCTTCTTTTTCTTCATTCTTTCCTTCATGAAAATGTAGTGAGGGCATTGAGTGGATGTTAAATGAAGATGAGGGTTTTTGTATCATTCTTTTGTTTAGCTTCCCCTTGAAATCCTTGCTTTCTCTTGATCTTTCAACCTCTTCATTGAGCTTGAAAGTTTAAGGGTTTGTTATTGATCTCAAGGGTTGTATCTTCATATGGAATTTGTGCTTCATTTTGCCTTGGGTTTTTAGCTCTCTCTTGATCTTGCAACCTCTTAATTGAGCTTGCAAGTTTAAGTTTAGGTTATTAAACCCATGGTGTGTAACTTGTTCCATGGTTTCTAGTTCTCTTTCTTACTTATTTCTTTCTTGCTTTTTATTACTTGCTTTACATTCATGCTTTACATTCTTGCACTTTAAATTCCATGCACTTACTTACTTGTAATCTTTCTTTTCTTTGTTCTTTTCTTTTGCTCTTTTTGGTTCATTTTGTGAATGGTTGTAATTATTGTTGTTAAGAATAAATACAATATTGTAAGTTAATGTTTCTTTGCTCATTTCCTTTTCCCGTTATTTTCCTTTGAACTCCGCCCAAACGTTACGCAAGCGCTCCGTTAGGTACCCTACCCTACCAAGGTAACGGTGATTCCTAACCGCGACCGGTTGCGTTCGGTTTTGTCGGAGGCGAAAGCAAGAGACAAGAACGAACGGACAAGGGTCAATAAGCCGGATTCCACGAATACCGCGCTTAAATCCCCTAATCCACGTTGTTGCCGATTGCTCTAGCTTCAATTGGTCAAGACTCGGCTCAAAGGTTTTTGAGTGCGGATTTCCTTAGCTTACACTTTCGTATCTTTTTCTTAACAACTTTATACTTGCATATAAAACACATAGGTTAGATTTGAACATACATATACTCATTCTTTATTAACTCGTCTAAAACTCGAACGGACATACAACCATCTCCCTGTGGATCGACCCGTGCTCAACCGGCTAGCTGCGAAGCGACACCGTCCTGATCGCGGTTATAACTTTAGAACTTTAAACATCCGACACGCCAAAAGCATGCGATCAACTCCCAAACCAGTTGGTCTAAGGCACTAGGTGATGAAGCACCCTCGCTATATTTTTTTATTGCTGCCTTGGTGATAACAAAACCAGTGTTCATTTTTCTACATCATTTTATATTTTCTTCATTTATTATTTTCTTCATACTTTGGCTTTTAGACAAGAGCATTTCAAGGTATCATCTACTATCCCGAGCTTCAAGACGTGTGTAAGTGCGTATAGTAGGGTATCAATATTCAAATGTTTGGCATCCAGAATATGAACTATTTTTCAGACTTATTTTTATCCACGGATTAGTGACATCTTTCATCTTACTAACCATTGGGACAACGGCTCATAACTACTTATTACTAGTTTCGTGTAAGAAAACTTCTAAATTTCTTAGTTTTCTTATATTTTTCCAATCTTTTGGATGTAATTTTTCACTATCTAATTTTTTATTATAAAATTAAATATTAAATATTTTTATCTTTTAAATTTTTTTTATATGTTTTGTGCTTATGCAAAGTATGATGCAAAGTGATGCATAAATAAGCACAAACCTCCCCCAAACTTGTTTACAACAGTGTCCTCACCGTTGCCATCTGTTAAATCTTCAGAAACCTGTAAACTTGGGAGGAAATTTTTTAACGGGGGCAATAATATATGAACATGAAAATCTCCCCCAAACTTATTCTTTTTACTCACCTCCATTCTAAAGATGATACAGTATTTTTCAAGACATGGAGGTGAAACAGAGGAATTTTTAGTCAAGATAAAGTGGCTCCTGTAAAAACAGGAGCTCCTCCGTAGGGTCAGTGGAAAAATACGGTTTTAGTCTATGTCCATTCACTTTAAAAATTGTACCGTTTTCAACATTTTCAACCTCAACTGCCCCGTGCGGGTATACATACCACACAACAAAAGGTCCTTTCCACTGAGATTTTAGCTTACCCGCATGAAGATGGAGTCGTGAATCATAAAGAAGGACTTGTTGACCAGGTGTAAAAGTTTTTCTCAAAATGTTTTTATCGTGAAATACCTTAGTCCGGTTCTTTACAATTACAGCATTATCGTAAGCTTCATCGTGGAGTTCGCTTAGCTCGTTTAATTGCAGCTTCCGAAAGTTGCAGGCTTGATTTAAGTCAAAGTTAAGTTCTTTAATGGCCCGCATTGCTTTGTGCTCAATCTCGACCGGAAGGTGACAAGCCTTTCCAAACACTAGTCGGTAAGGAGACATACCTAGATCGGTTTTATATGTAGTACGGAATGCCCAAAGAGCATCCATCAATTTGGTTGGCCAATCTTTTCGATTTTGAGAAACAGTTTTCTCCAAAATTTGTTTGATTTTTCTGTTTGAAACCTCAGCTTGCCCGCTCGTTTGGGGATGATAGGGTGTAGAAAGTTTGTGGTTGATTGCATATTTCTGCATCAAAGTCTCAAAAGACCGATTGCAGAAATGTGTCCCGTTATCGCTAATGATAGCATGTGGGTGTCCAAATCGCGAAAAAATGTTTTTTTTTAAGAACTTAATGACAACCTTTTTGTCATTAGTGCGACAAGGAATAGCTTCAACCCATTTCGAGATGTAATCAACCGCAAGCAATATGTACAAATTCCCAAAGAAGTTGTGAAAAGGACCCATAAAATCTATACCCCAAACGTCAAAAATTTCAACCACTAAGATGGGTTGAAGGGGCATCTCATTTCTCCGGGAAATCCTACCCGTGTGTTGACACTATGTACAGGTTTTGCAATGATCAAATGCATCTTTGAATAAAGTCGGCCAATAAAAACCACATTGCAAAACCTTCTCTGCCGTCTTTCGAGGACCGGAATGACTCCCACATGCCTGATCATGACAAAAATATAGAACACTGTTGAATTCATCATTAGGGACACATCTGCGAATGATCTGGTCAGGACAATACTTAAACAGATAGGGTTTATCCCAGTAAAAATGTTTTACTTGGGATAGAAATCGATGTTTGTCATGTTTCGACCATTCGTGAGGAATAAGTCCCGTAGCAAGATAATTCACAATATCCCCAAACCAAAGTTCAGTGGATACTTTCAAGAGTTGTTCGTCTGGAAAAAGGTCATTAATTGGCAGGGTCATAGGTGAAGAAGAGATGCGCAACAGATGATCGGCTACTACGTTTTCACATCCTTTCTTATCTTTAATAACAAGATCAAATTCTTGTAATAGAAGGATCCAATGTATTAGCCTACCTTTAGCATCCTTCTTTGCCAAAAGATGTTTCAAGGCGGAGTAGTCAGTGTACACAACAATTGGTGAACCGATCAAGTAAGGCCTGAATTTTTCTAATGCAAATACAACTGTCAAAAGTTCTTTTTCAGTAGTTGTATAATTAAGTTGAGCATCATTCAGGGTCTTACTTGCATAATAGATAACGTGTGGTATCTTCTCAATGTGCTGTCCTGAGACTGCACCAACTGCAAAATCTGATGCATCACACATAAGCTCAAACGGATGGTTCCAATCTGGAGAAGATAGGAAGGGGCTGTAGTGAGAGAGTTTTTAAGTGAGTCAAATGCAGACTCACAATCCGAGTCAAAGTGAAAGGTTGTGTCCTTGGCCAAGAGAAGAGTTAAGGGTCTAGCAATTTTGCTAAAGTCCTTAATGAATCTCCGATAAAAACCTGCATGGCCAAGAAAATATCGTATATCCTTGACGCATTTAGGATGAGGTAGGTTATGAATGACATCTATTTTAGCTTTGTCAACCTCAATGCCTTTCCGTGAAATCACATGTCCAAGCACAATTCCCTCTTGGACCATGAAACGGCATTTTTCCCAATTCAAGGTTGAGTTCTTCTCTTTACAATGAGTAAGAACTGCGTCAAGATGAGATAGGCAGTCAACGAAAGAATCTCCAAATATCGAGAAATCGTCCATGAAAACCTCCAGAAAATTCTCGACCATGTCTGAGAATATCCCCTCATACACCGCTGAAATGTAGTGGGAGCATTGCATAACCCAAAGGGCATGCGTCTGTAAGCAAAAGTACCAAAAGGACAAGTAAATGTGGTTTTATCTTGATCCTTTTTGGCAATAGGGACCTGGTTATAGCCAGAGTATCCGTCTATGAAGCAATAGTATTCACGTCTAGCTAAGCGTTCTAACATCTGGTCAATGAAAGGTAGAGGAAAGTGGTCTTTTCTCGTTGTGGCGTTGAGTTTTCTATAATCAATACATACACGCCACCCAGTTTGAGCGCGTGTCTGGATTAACTCATTAGCCTCATATGTTATGACCGTGATGCCAGATTTCTTAGGGACGACATGAATTGGACTTACCCATTGGCTATCGGAGATTGGGTAAATGATACCACTGTCAAGGCATTTGACGATTTCTTTCTTTACCGCATCCTTCATGACAGGGTTTAACTATCTCTGTAGTTCTTGGGTTGGCTTGGCTTCATCCATCATATGTATATGATGTTCAACAATCAAGGGACTAATCCCTTTGATGCCAGCCATAGTCCAACCAAACGCCTGCCTATTAGATCTCAATACCGTCAAAAGAGCGTTCTCTTGCTCTGAGGCTAAAGAAGCGGATATGATAACGGGTAAAGACTCATTCTCACCTAAATATGCATATTTAAGATGAGAAGGTAATAATTTGAGATCTAATGTCGGCTGAGAAACTATAGAAGGTGGGGTCATCGATTGATATTCGGATTCACAAAGAAGCTCATAGCCTGCGTAGGATACAGACTCGGAAGGTGAAGAGTCAAGAGTGTCAGACTCAAGAATGGAAAGTGTGTCCTCACTAAGATGTGCAAGTTCAAACATTGATGTGCTAGTGTCGTCGAGATTTTCAAAACAAAGTCCATCAACTTCGCAACTTTCGGTAGCAATCTCGTGGACAGAACAGACATCAAGTATGTGAGCAGAGGGTTCAGACGGCTGACTTCCAATTTTGTAAATGTTCGGTTCAATTGTTATTTTTCCGAAAGATAGATTCATTGAACCGTTTCGACAGTTAATGACAGCATTGAAAGTGGCAAGGAATGGTCGACCCAAAATCACCGTAATTTGGTTCTGTGGGTTTGCTACAGGTTGTGTATCGAGAAAAATAAAGTCCACAGGGAATATAAATTCCCCTGAATTTTATCAACACATCCTCCAGTTCACCCCTAGGTTTGGTGATTGATCGATCTGCCATTTGGAGAGTGCAATGAGATGTTCAACTCTCCAATCCCTAACTGCTCGTACACAGAATATGGAAGCAGGTTAACACTTGCGCCAAGGTCAAGTAAAGCACGATTAAGGTTTTTACCCCCAATAGAAATCGATATTGTAGGACATCCTGGGTCCTTACATTTCTTTGGTAACTGTGGGGTAAAAACAGTGCTAACATTATTGGTCATGAAAACCTTCTTAGGCACTTGAGTCTTCCTCTTCCTAGTGCACAAGTCTTTGAGAATTTTCGCATAAGCGGGGACTTGTTGAATAACATCTAGGAGAGAGATATTGATGTTAACCTGTTTAAATATTTCCATAATCTTCTCCATATGTGGACTCGATTTGTTTCCCCTTAACCGATTCGGATAAGGAGCTCCAGCAATAATAGCTGGGTCCAACATTGGAGAAGGTGGTGTGTGTGGAACTAATCCCAGAATAGAAGTGGGGATCGTCTTTGGTGGACTAGAAGAAATATGCTGAGGTGTCGAGCCTTGAGGAAAACGGGGAATAGGCTCGCTAGAAAATGGTAAGGTAAACGAACAAGGGTCAGAAGTAGAAGTAGATGTGGAAGGAAAAGTGGAAGTGGAAGCCGGGGTGTTATTGATAGATTCATCATTATTATCAATCTCTTCACCGACTTGATTATTCAGCACTCTTCCGGATCTCAACATTGTAATGGCATTCACATTGTAGTGTTGTGAATGCCCAGAATTCGGTAGGGGTTAAGACGGAAGTTTCCCTTTTCTCTCTAGCACTCATCTCAGCATTTAATCAAGCAATTTGTGCTTCCATCGATTTAATACTCTCACTTTGGGAGTCAAATTTTTTCTGGATCTTATCGAGGGAAGACTTAAATTCAGCCGACATTTGAATGGACTGTTTCATAAACATTTCAAAAGTCAGTTCAAGTGAAGAGGAATTATCAGAACCAGTCAACTGCAAAGGATTATACGATGCAGGTGTGTTAACCGGATTTTGAAAGTTTTGTGATTGGTAGGGGTGCTGACTTAGTTGAAGTGGTTGCTGTTGTGGTGGAGGACCCCTTTGGAAATTATTTTGATTTGGAACCGTATTTTGAGTTTGTGATTGGTTCCAAGCAAAATTAGGGTGATTCCTCCAACCCTGATTATAAGTGGAAGAATACGGATCGTTTCTAGGTCTTTGTTGGAAAGCAGCATTGGTGTGCTTTTGACCTTGAAACGGAGAATTTAAAGGACATTCTTTCGTAAGATGAGATGGATCAGAACAGCATCCACGGACAGTTTTGGGGAGTGACATCTGATTTAGAGAGGCTGCTAAAAATTTATGTTCCATAGTTTCGAGTTTCTGCCATTTCAGCTCTAACTCCTATGGAAACATCAAGTTGATGAATACCACCCCTAGACGATGACTGGTTTACACTCTCCTACTGTAAAGTTCTTTCAGCAAAATCTTCTAAAAATCTCCAGGCTTCACAATCATCTTTATTCATGAAGGTGACTTGACACATGGATTCAAGATTTTGTTTTGTTGTAGGATTAATGCCCTTATATATGATTCTGCACAGATCCCATCTAGGAATTCCGTGATGAGGATATTGAACTAACAGATCCTTGAAGCGTTCAAAACACTTCGAGAATGGTTCATTTGGAAGCTGGGTAAATTGATTTATTTCGCTATGGACTCGAGCTGTTTTATGATTAGGGTAGAATTTCTTTTGGAAAGCTGTTATGAATTCTCCCCAGTTCGAAATAGAATGTGTGGCTGTGTTATAAAGCCACTTCTCGGCTATATCACACAAGATGAATAGGAGAAGACGTAATCTCATAGCATCCACAGAAAGCTGTGGAGTACCCATCATAGCGCATACATTTTCAAATTTGGTAATAAAGACGTATGCGTCTTCAGACTCGAGACCGTGAAATTTTGGTAAAAGATTGATGTATTGCGGTTTGATTTCAAAATTTTCCCCATTGGCTGGTGGAATGGTGAGACAGGTCGAAAGAGGACCTCGCATAGGACAACATCTCTCTTGGAGAGAGACGCGGGGATGATTCTGCGCACCTGCGGATGGTGGCAGAGTAGTGTTAAAGAAGTTTGATGGAGAACCATCCATCGAAGTGGATGTGGTAGTGGGTGAAGAAAAAGTAGACGTAGAATTACCAACTTCGGAGTCGATAGAAGAAACGCGGACAAGACGGGCAATAGAATCCCGTGTCCAGCCGAGCATGCACTAAATGGTTTAGCACAAGTGGCAGCGTTGTGATAATTAGGGACAAGATGAGTTGGTGTTTGGTTTGAAAAATACAGATTTTTCAAAAAAATCATACAAACAATGCACAAGCAACCCTAAATCTAGTGGTCACCTGGGTCAAGGCTCTAGACCGCTCCTTGACTTCCAGAAGACAAGTCACAAGATAGATCCTCTACTGCCTCTTTGCCCCTTTTGTAGCCAGGTAAGTGGGAGGTTCTCCACTACGTAAGTAGTGGGCCTAATTAAGTAGCCACTTGCCTTAGACACACTTGCCTTAGACACCACAAAAGAAACGCGGATAAGCAATAGATTACCCACAGCCTTCTTCTGTCCTAATTGAGCGCGACGGTCCTTAGAGTCATGTCTAGATATTTTTTAATTAATGAGAGTGATGCGGATGCAAGTTTGTGATTTTTGGAGCTTAGGAAGGGTAATGAAATCCCCACCTAATCTGAATTTGGTATTTTGCCCCTTAATTTTCGTGTTAAATATGCAAACAACCAAGATCAAACACGCAACAATTTTCTTTTTAGCGGCGCTACGAATTTTTGCAGAGAAACCTGCAGAAATTGGTTAATGGACAAGAGCAAGGAGGAGATAAGATAGACAGAGATTCACATAGAAAATTTTGGTGCACTGAATCCTCTAGAATACCGCGGAACCGCCGCGATATGCCTCAAAATGCCGCGGATGCGCAGTCTTATGACGAGATCCCTGCACAAAAATTTCAGGAACTGTTCCAATTGCCTCTCTGAACTTTTTGAGATATCCTGAAAAATTTTCCTCTCGCTCCAGAGATTCCAGATCTCCTTGCAACAAATCACAACAAATCGTTAAGCGCTTGTTGTGAATTTTGATCTAAAAATTCTGATGGAATAATAAATTTTCCAACTCAAATTACAAAACCGAACAAATTAGTACACGATCCCCGGCAACAGCGCTATTTGATTGAGTCATTCTTCGTGTGTATGTAAAATGTTTCACAACCAAAGAAATTTATACTGCAATCAATTGACGGTGTCTATTGTAGTTTCGTCAATGAGAACAGATCGTCAACTGAGAAAGTGTGATTTGTTCGAAATCGTTTTAGTTGAGTTGAAAATAAAAGATAAAAGAAAATGATTTAATATTTGTGAAATTTAGTTTCAAAAATTATAAAGAAATAGATCTAAAATCAAGAATTACTAAAGATCAAGAGAATATCCAAATCGTTTGAATTATCAAGATTTGTAAAGTAGCTTGTAGGAATCGATCCAATTGATAGTGATGATGAATAAAAATGGTTACAAATTTTTATATATTGAGGATTTGTTGCTAGATCGATGATGATCAACGAGGTTTAGGGACCAATTGAAGAAACTAGGGTTTCTCCTTCATCATCCCTTGTCCTTTCATTGATTATCATTCAAATTTTAGCATCTAGCAAATTGAATCACCGATTGTTGATCTCTAATTTGGAGCGAAAACATTCAAGAAAGCGATCTCGCTCAAATTAGGTCTTCGATGTTCAATTTCCTAAAGTTTACAAAACTCATAAGACTTAAGAATCGTTCAAGAATTTAATCATCATCATCTACCTATTCTCTCGATTCAGCTACAAGCGGAGATTTCACTCAAACATCATGAAAAATAAAAGAATCAAGAATCGGTAACTTTTCGTAATGCAAGAATATAAAGAAAAGCAAGATTTACAATATTCACCTTTATTAATCGACGCTTAGGTATAATTCACTCAAAAATTATAAGATTTGAGGAGGTAACTAGATCGTCGAAACTAGCTTCGCATCGATCTTCTTGAGTCGTGGAACGGTTGCGATCACTTGCTCGGATGAAGATCGGCGTCGCTACAAAGGATCGTTGATGGCTTACTTGATTCGCTTCTCGATGAATCTTGATTTGGCTTTGGATTTGAATTTGGGCTAGGGTTTTGATTACAAGTTGTGTCACTCAACTTGTGTTTGGAATTATTGAACAACCTTTGTAATGAAGCCATAGTTGCCTTTTTATACTTTTCCCTCAAGCTTCCCCTAGAAGCTAGGTCAATCTTCCCTTGGAAGCTAGATAGTTAAAGAGAAGTTTCTAGATTAAGGTAGTTAGCTAGCTTACAAGAGAAGACTTGCTGTTGGAGGGAAGCTTCTGGAGAATTCGAAGAACTGAAGCGTCTTGAAGAAGTTTTGCCGTTGAAAATAAGCCTCTGTAGAAAATTTCTGCCGCCGACGAGTCAGAACGGCCGCGGATCCACGGCGGATCGGCCTGACTCGGCCGCGGATCCGCGGCCATCTGGTATAGTCAGTGCATGAAATTTCCTTTGTTGTTTCATGTTGGATTTATAGCACTTTCCTAATGTATGGAATATTTTTGTACTTTCTTGTTTACTGCCAGATCACAGGTTTTGGACTTGATGTATTTTATCAGCACTTTTAGCAGTTCCGGATCCTTTACCTGGAGAATTTCCTGCACACAATCTCGAGACAAGTGTTGATGTACAAAGATCATGCGTGTAGTAATAAACACACAATTTCCCTCATAATGCCGGTTATAATGTATAACACATGTTATTTGATATTTTGCAGACGAATTGCTAATATGTGCTATATTTATACCAAACACCTTTAGTTGATTAGAAAGAGTAGGGAAATTGATGTGTTAAAAATGCAATATTTTCGACTGATCATGTTGCATATTGGATTCACAGGAGTGTGGACAAGCTTGCTTGTTGATCTTCTGATCGCTTAATACCCGAGTAGCCGTTACGTCCAGCTAGTACCGCTAACGGCTTGTGGGTGACTGATATGATCATCACCTACAGCTAGCGTATTGATGAGTCTTTAAAGTCCTACACAAAGGTTTCCTAGCTCATGCGAAACGAAGTAGGGCACATATGTGATATGTGCGGGACCGAGATTAATACTTGTATGTGATACAGTATTCTAATCTCGCAATATAGGTTATATGTGATATAACCGGATTATTGAATCAAGTGTTGATTCAATAATTTATTAAATGATATTAGTCGGTTGTATACGATACAGTCGGATTATTAAATCAAGTGTTGATTTAATAATTTGATATATAATTATATATTTGATATATTAATATATATTAACTAATATTAGCTCACTTAAGAAATTGTTTTCTCCAAATACATTTAAATATATATGTGATATATGTTATTGTATTTATAAATGTGTCATGCTAGATAATACATTGTACTTGGGTGTATGAGACTCATACCTAACTAAAGATAATTTGGGTGATTAATTATTAAGGGAAAAATCAAAATTAGGTGGAAATTAGTATGGCTAAGATACTTGTTGATTGATCTGTTTTTAAGTGTAGTACCGCAATCAATAACGGTGTCGCGTGTAGTTAGACCGAGATGAGTACGGGTCGTCCTCTGGGAAATATGGAATCTTTTAATCTTACTTTAGGCGTATTGAGAAAGAAAGGAGGAAGAATAAAGAATGGTTGTAGGTTCTAGATCTATGTCAAACACGGATGCAGAATATAGATCTAGATTAATTACGGATGTAGGATTTATATTAAAAGGGGGCTTGTAGGGTTCATTGGGATTTAGTAGTTATGGATGATTAATTAAAGATTACTCTTTTTATCCTTTAATAGATTTAAAACTAGATCGACAGTGATGCATATAAATTAGGGTTTCTGGAGGGAATAGGGTTCCCACTCTTAACCCCTATCTCGATATGGAACTCCGTTCATGTCTAGACTTTACCAAAACAATTGTTAATCTAATCTCTAATCGTGGTCGCGATTGTAAATGAATTGATAGCGCGCCCAATTAGGATGTTAACTATTCTTTTGATAGAGTTTATAAACTTTATAGGACTTAAAATGAGTTTAAGGATCTTCGTCATCCATTAACCTACCCTAATCCTATGAAGCCTAACAAGCGAAGAATTACTCGCGCATGTTGGGAAAAGAAGAGATGGAGAGGGAAATCATATTAAAACTACAAAGAGATAGAATAAGAAAACAACTACCTTTATTAATCAAAAAAATTCATTTACACTTTGTTCCCTTAGAAAATGATTACAAAATGCTAGTTTGCTTCTCGATCTCTTCTAAGGAGGTAGATAAACAGTTGGTGATCGGCCTGGATGCGTGAGCCTGTCGTGGACTTCGTGATCTCTTCAGCTTGATGATTTTCCAAGAGGCTCTCGGTCCTTATTTATAGTCCCAGAGCCAGAACCCTAGTTTCCTAATTTAGAAACCATTGGTTAAGATCCTAACAGCAAAATCTGAACTCCCAACTCGTCCGATACGCGGCGGAACCACGGCCAATAGGTAGGTTTGGCCGCGGATCCGTAGTGGAATGGTGAGATCTTGGGCTCATTCTTCTTGTGGCTTCTTCTGGTGACACGTGGTGATCTTTTGAATCTCTGGAAACTGAAAATCTTTTCTACGTCACTGCCAGAATTGATTTCTTTAGTTTACTTTCTTAATTAGGCAAGTTTGTTTTGCCAACTTTGATTTCCTTGATTTCAGCCCTGAACATTCTGCACAATAACTCAACAAATAATATTAGTAGAGTTTGATTTATTGAGATATTAATTTAACTTATAAGAATTGGTCAAAGGTATTTAATAAGGTAAGCATTTTTAAATGGGCCAAATGTTACATGAATATTATATGCTTACTTTTTCCTTCCAAATGTTAATTATAATATATAAACATATGGAAATAGTATTTTTATAGATAAACCCTCATATGTATCATATATTATAATAAACACCTTTATTATATAGAAATAGTAGGAAAAATGTCATATTAAATGTGCATTTTTATCAACTGAACAAATACCCCCAAACTTATCTTTGATCGTCCCGAGCAAACTAGTTTATTCAAGAGAAAAAAGAAAGGAGAAAGCTAAGCACACTTTCGTAGGCAACACGATTGCACTGAACGCGTGCAACAAGCCGTTAAACCCCTAAGTGTCCCTAGTAAGAGGAGTGTTGTCTCTTGAAGGTTTTTAGCGGATTACACCCACAAAATCCTATAATAAAAGAGAGATGGTGAAAGTTACATATAAAGATAAGAAATATAAAAGAAAGAACTTGAAAATAAGAGTTTCCAACTATACCAGCTTTTCGGTTGTCATGAGCCCTATCTTAATGGTCGTGAAAAGATGTTAAAAATCACATCATCCCTCAATAAAACATCGCCTTTAGTTTTCCTCCCTATCTTTCCTCCAAACATTGATCATATACCCCTACGTGTGTGATCTGGACATCCCTACACTCGGAGAATTTAATTCAAGCAATCATACTCTTGTCCATCTACCTTAGTACTTTTTAATCGAAATTTATATGGAATATGCTCACACATTTTTCATGCGACCGTTAATACGTCTTGAGGTATTAACCAACCGATTACTCATGTGCTTGCTGATTAGGTGTTTTTCCTCGTCTTGCAACACCTAAGGCTTAGCAGTGGCTCCCAAACCAGTTGGTCTAAAGCACTAGGTGATAAAGCACCCTCGCTATATTTTTTATTGCTGCCTTGACGATAACAAAACCAGTGTTCATTTTTCTACACCATTTTATCTTTTATTCTCCACTTTTATTTTCTTCATACTTTGGTTTTTAGACAAGAGCATTTCAAGGTATCCTCTACTATCCCGAGTTTCAAGATGTGTGTAAGTGCGTATAGTAGGGTATCAACGTTCAAATGTTTGGCTTCCAGAATAGAAACTATTTTTCAGACTTATTTTTATCCTCAGATTAGTGATTTCTTTCATCTTACTAACCCTTGGGACAACGGCTCATAACTACTTATTACTAGTTTCGTTTAAGAAAACTTCTAACTTTCTTGGTTTTCTTAAATTTTTCCAATCTTTTAAATGTAATTTTTCACTTTCTAACTTTCATTATCAAAATATTTTGTGCTTATATATAGTATAATGCAAAGTAACGCGTAAATAAGCACAAACCTTCCCCAAACCTGTTTGCAGCAGTGTCCTCACTGTTGTCATCTTTTAAATCTCAAAATCTATAGACTTGGGAGGAAAAGTTATCAAAGGGGACAAGAAATAATGAAAGTGAAATTCTCCCTCAAACTTATTTTTGGCTCATAATTTTGTAAAAATTATTTTCTTTCAAGAGCCAAAATATCCCCCCCCCCAAACTTGAGTAAAATCATATTAAGCATTTAAAATCACAAGATGGGGGTCAAAGTTATTGGTAAATTCCAAGCTTTGCAAAGACCAAAAGTCAACACCAACCATTCGAAGAATTTATCAGTGAAACGCACCGGTTGGTGCAAGAACATGTTGTATTGATTCAGGAAGAAGTGGGGAAGAGATAAGTGGTATAAAAGAAATGGATTGCGTCTCAATTTGAAGAGACGACACAGTGATAGTGATGATGGATTACTCGCATTCTCGTGATTGTCCAGAAGAAGGGGTGGAGGTTCAATTTCTTTATCTTGGAGTTGATTCATCTCAACACCCGTGTCTTTTAAAAATGCGAGTTCATCAGCGAAAATTTCCTCAAAGCTTTCATCGATACACCAAAGAATAATTTCATCAGAAAAAAAGGGGTGATCGTCAGACTCCATGAAAGGTTCATAATCAGTGTTGGATGTTAACCCGGATAACTCAATGGAAGAGTCCGTATGTGTATAATACATGGTTGGGTCAAACAACAACATATGAAATGAGTCTAGATCAGTATCATGAAGCTGATCAAATTCGCTGCTGTTGACATCCATTAATTCGACAGAACATGCTTGAGAAGAAGGTTCGGAGGGTACACTCCCCAACTTGTAAATTTTAAGCTCTATTGACATCTTCCCGAAGGATAGGTTCATATAGCCGTTACAGCAATTGATTAAAGCGTTGGAAGTCGCAAGAAAAGATCGACCTAAAATCACCGGAATTTGGTTTCGTGGGTTCGCTACAGGTTGTGTATCTATAACGATAAAGTCCACAGGAAATATAAATTCCCCGACTTTGGTTAACACATCCTCTAGCTCACCCCTAGGTTGGGTGATAGATCGATCGGCCATCTGAAGAGTGCAATGCGCCGGCTTTAACTCTCCGATCCCTAACTGCTCATATACTGAATAAGGAAGCAAGTTAACACTAGCGCCAAGGTCGAGTAGAGCACGATTGATATTTTTACCCCCAATAGAAATAGAGATGGTAGGACAGCCAGGGTCATTACGTTTCTTTGGTATTTGCTGGGTAAAAGCTGTGCTAACATTACTCGTCATGAAAACTTTTTTAGGTACTTGAGTGTTTTTCTTCCTAGTGCACAAGTCTTTAAGGATTCTTGCATAGGATGGGACTTCTTGAATAGCATCTAGGAGAGGAATATTTATGTTAACTTGCTTAAACATTTCCACAATCTTCTCCATTTATGGACTTGGTCTGTTACCCCTTAACCTGTTTGGATAAGGTGCTTTATCAATAAGGGTTAGGTCCAACATTGGAGAGGATTGTGGGGATGGAATGGATCCCAGAACTGGAGTGGGGATCATTTTAGATAGATTTGTGGAAGTAGGCTAAGGGTTCGAGCCTTGGGGAAAACGGAGAATAGGCTCGGATGAAGGTGGAAGACTAGACGAATTAGGGGAAGAAGTAGAAGCCGAGGTATCATTGGTATCACTAACATCATCAACTTGCTCACCCACTCGGTTTTCCAGCACTCTCCTCGATCTCAACGTAGTAACGGCACTCACATTATGATGTTGTGAGTGGCCAGGATTCGGTAGGGGTTGAGATGGGAGTTTCCCTTTCTCTCTCGCACTCATTGCGGCCTTCAACTGTGCAATTTGGTTTTCTATTGATTTAATACTCTCAATAGCGTCGAGTTTCTTCTGCATCGCTGCCATTTCTACTTTTACTGCGATGGAAACATCGAGCTGATGAATACCTCCCCTAGATGAAGGTGGTCTTACGCTTTCCCACTGCAAAGTGTTTTCAGCGAGGTCTTCCGGATATTTCCAAGCTTCACCATCATCTTTAGACATGAAATTGCATTGAGAATTTGTTTCAAGCATCTGCTTTGTCGCTGGATTAATGCCCTCATATATAATTCGGCACAAATCTCATCTATTGATTCCATGATGAGGACATTGAACAAGCAGATCCTTAAAACGTTCAAAGCACTTCCAAAATGGTTCATTGGGAAGCTGGGTAAACTAGTTGATCTCTCTCCTAACACGGGCGGTCTTATAGTTTGGGTAAAATTTCTTAAGAAATGCTATTACGAATTCATCCCAATTAGTGATAGAGTGTGCGGCAGTATTATAAAGCCATTTTTCTGCCAAGTCGCACGAAGTGAATGGGAGAAGACGCAAGCGCATAGCATCCACAGTCAGTTGTGAAGTACCCATCATTGCGCATACATTTTCGAATTTAGTGATGAAAATATACGCGTCTTCAGATTCAAGCCCGTGAAATTTAGGCAACAGATTGATGTAGTGGGGTTTAATTTCAAAAGTATCCCCGTTGGCTGGTGGAATAGATAAGCAAGTGGGAAGTGGACCATGGATAGGATAGCATCTTTCTTGGAGAGAGATGCACGATGGATTCTGCTCACCTACGGGCGGTGGCAGCGTGGTGTTATAATTTGATGGAGAACCTCCATCTCAGTCGATGTGGTGGATGGTGGGGAAAAAGAAGATGAAGAAGTACCGACCTTGGAGTCGATAGCAGGAACGCGGACAAGACGGGCACTAGAATCCCGTGTCCATCCAAGCATGCACTAAACGGTTTTAGCGCAAGTGACAGCGTGTGTGTTTTTAAAAATGGTCTGTTTTGAAAAGTGTGTCGGACTTAGACAAATCACACAAAAATGCACAAACAACCCTAGAACTAAGGTTACCTAGGTCAAGTCTCTAGACCGCTCCTAGACTTCCAAAGGATCAATCCTCTACCATCTCTTTACTACTCTTGTGGCCAGGTAAGTGCCAGGTAAGTGGGAGGTATCCGCTATACGAATCACCGAAAATAGCGGACCTTAATTAAATAACCACTTGCCTTAGACACACTTGCCTAGGCACCATAAAAGTAATGCGGATAAGCGATAAATTACCCACGACCTTCCTTTTTCCTTAATGAGCGCGACAGTCCTTAGAGTCTTGTCTAGATATTTTTTAAATTAATGTAGGGTTGATGCAGATGCTCGGTTTATGATTTGTGGGGCTTAGGAAGGGTGATAAAATCCCTACCTAATCTGAATTTTGGTCTTGCCCCTTAAAAATCCGTATTAAAAATATGAATTAACAAACCAATAACAAAACTTCTGCAAAAAGATTTTTTTGAGCGGCAAAATTTTGCAAAGAATCCTGCAGAAAAGATATTTTATTAGATTTCAGAGGAGAGAGAAAGAGTTGAGAAACTTACCAGAGAAGTTACAACCCCTAACTCCTCCCTTTAGCCGCGCTTCTGCTGCTAATGTGCTACTTGTGCCGCAGTTCCGCCGCAAGGAAGAGAGATCAGTTTAAGAATTTTGCTACGTGGCCTCCTGTACTCCTCTGGATCTCGATGAATGTCTCTGTCTTTCTGTTTCCTCAAGTCCGTGACTCCAGATCTTCTTGCAAATCACACACAAATCGTTAAATATACAATTTGCAGTTTTGTTTTATTTATGATATGGATCGAATAAGAATTCAACACAAATAGTACGAATAAAAAAATTACGCACGTATCCCCGGCAACGGCGCCATTTGATTTTTCTGTTTTTAAGTGTAGTACCGCAATCAATAACGGTGTCGCGTATAGCTAGACCGAGATGAGTACGGGTCGTCCTCTGGGAAACGTGGAATCTTTTAATCTTACTTTAGGCGTGTTGAGAAAGAAAGGAGGAAGAATAAAGAATGGTTGTAGGTTCTAGATTTACGTCAAACACGGATGCAAAATATAGATCTAGATTAATTACGGATGTAGAATATATATTAAAAGGGGGCTTGTAGGGTTCATTGGGATTTAGTAGTTATGGATGATTAATTAAAGATTACTCTTTTTATCATTTAATAGATTTAAAACTAGATCGACAGTGATGCATGTAGATTAGGGTTTCTGGAGGGAATGTGGTTCCCACTCTTAACCCCTATCTCGACATGGAACTCTGTTCATGTCTGGCCTTTACCAAAACAATTGTTAATCTAAACTCTAATCGTGGTCGCGATTATAAATGAATTGATAGCATGCCCAATTAGGATGTTAACTATTCTTTTGATAGAGTTTATAAACTTTATAGGACTTAAAAAGAGTTTAAGGATCTTCATCATCCATTAACCTACCCTAATCCTATGAACCCTAACAAGCGAAGAATTACTCGCGCATGTTGGGAGAAGAAGAGATGGAGAGGGAAATCATATTAAAACTACAAAGAGATAGAATAAGAAAACAACTGCTTTTATTAATCACCAAAATTCATTTACACTTTGTTCCCTTAGAAAATTATTACAAAATGCTAGTTTGCTTCTCGATCTCTTCTAAGGAGGTAGATAAACAGTTGATGATCAGCCTGGATGCGTGAGCCTGTCGTGGACTTCGTGATATCTTCAGCTTGATGAATTTTCCAAGAGGCTTTCGGTCCTTATTTATAGTCCCAGAGCCAGAACCCTAGTTTCCTAATTTGGAAACCATTGGTTAAGATCCTAACAGCAAAATCCCAACTCGCAACTCGTCTGATACGCGGCGGAACCGCGGCCAATAGGTAGGTTTGACCGCGGATACGCGGTGGAATGGTGAGATCTTGGGCTCATTCTTCTTGTGGCTTCTTCTGGTGACACGTGGTGATCTTTTGAATCTCTGGAACTGAAAATCTTTTCTATGTCACTGCTAGAATTGATTTCTTTAGTTTACTTTCTTAATTAGGCAGGTTTGTTTTGCCAACTTTGATTTCCTTGATTCAACCCTGAAAATTCTGCATAATAACTCAACAAATAATATTAGTAGAGTTTGTTTTATTGAGATATTAACTTAACCATTAAGAATTGGTCAAAGGTATTTAATAAGGTAAGAATTTTTAAATGGGCTAAATGTTACATGAATATTATATGCTTACTTTTTCCTACCAAATGTTAATTATAATATATAAACACATGGAAATAGTATTTTTACAGATAAAACATCATATGTATCATATATTATAATAAACACCTTTATTATATAGAAATAGTAGAAAAACGTCATATTAAATGTGCAGTTTTATCAACTGAACACTTGTGGAAGCATGTAGAAGCCTTGACTTTAGTCCACTAATTTTGTTTTACTCTAGATATTCATTAACCTAACCATTGTCTTTAGCCATGTTTAAGTCTCTACAAGAGAAATATGAGATATTTTCTCACCCATGGTTCATCACTTGAGCTTCATCATCTCCTTCTTTGCTTTCTAGCTTTTGAGAGAGGTGAAAAAGAAAAAAAGAAAAATAATTCTAAAGTGAGCAAAATTCCTACTTCATCAATCTGTACCAAACTAGCCATTTAGTATAGGTTGTTTACTTCACTAATTCATCAATTAGTGAAGAGGTACCTTGAGTTAGCGATTCTTCTACGTAGATCATTTTCAGCCTCGAAGATCTTTGAGCAAGCTTGTTCCTTTCGCCTAGTGGAGCCTAAGGAGAGTCCGGGACACCACTACATTGAGCAAAGGAGTCTATACGGAGCTTTAGAAGCGAAGGACCGGTCTACAAAGGTTGTATTCCTACATCACTTAGTGTAAAGTTTGTTTACTTGCTATAAAAACCCTAATTCTCTCGTTAGATCCTTGGTCGGGCTCGTTCGGCACCCTAAATTTTTTAAATAGCATACTTGATGCGTGTCGAAACCCGTCGGGGGTGCTAAGCGAACCCTGCACGTTCTATCCTTGAGAAATTCCATTATGGGTTTTCTCCAATCCGGGAACTCCCCTGAATGGTGTAGACCCTGTGTATCACTTCTATATCTTCGATGCTAGGTCGCGGCAGGACTTCGAAGAGGATGTTCATCTTAAGATTGGCTGAATAGAAGGAAGCGAGCTTGCTCAAAGCATCGGCTTCGGTGTTCATACTCCGGGGAACCTGCTCCACTTGGACTTCGCCGAAATTTTTCCGTAACCTTTTCACCTCGGCAAGATATTTCATCATGAGGGGTTCTTGGGCTTCGAATTGTTAGGTCACTTGGCCGACGACTAACGCGAAATCGCTGCGGATTCTGATTTTCTTTAGCCCCACCCCTGAGGCGATTCGTAGGCCGGCCAATAAGGCTTCATACTCCACGACGTTGTTCGAGACCTTGAAGTCGAGCCACAAAGAATACTCCATCTTGGCTTCATTGGGGCCGTGGATGACCAGCCCAGCCCCACTTCCTTCCTCCATAGAGGTACCGTCGACAGAGAGTACCTAGTCCAAAATCAGACCGAGCATTTCATCGACTTAGTGTTGTGGGTTTGGATCATGCGTCAACGCTTCTTCTCTGTTGGGAATGGTGCATTCGACCATAAAATCAGCTAGGGCTTGGGCTTTAATAGCTTGCCTTAGTCGGTACTGAATGTTGAATTGCGGCAACTCCCACATCCACTTCTCCAAGTAGCCCGACGATTCGGGAGAACCGAGGATGTTCCCCACGGGTCGGTCGGTGAGAACGATGATCATATAAGCCTGGAAATAATGTCTAAGTTTCCTGGAGGCAACGACGAGCGCCAGGACTATCTTTTCGATGGCTGAGTACCTTGTCTTTGTAAGTGCATAGTGCTCCTTGTCGTGATTACTAAGGCTTTGTGGAATCAAAAACTTTAAAAAATTTAATCACTACACACTTAAAACTCTAGAATACAATCCCAAACACTAAACTAAATAACACTAACTAGATAGGTTAGTGTAACAACCTTTGTAGATGGCCCTTCGGGTCTTGAATGGGAACTCAAGAAAATATCCAAGAAGATAATAATATCCACCTTCATTCTCTATGCTTATCTCTTCATATACTTTAAACATAAAGTAATAATAGAAGTGAGTAGGCTTGTGACTCATTAGCGTGAGTCACAAGCCCACACACTTCAAGAAGCTAGAAGAGAAAATGTGTCGAGAATGGCAACCTCATCATGGTACACATACAAAAATATATGTGTATATAAACAAGTATACCGATCTCATATTTATAATAAATACGCATACCGTATTTCTACCAAAGTACGAATACCGTATTTGTACCGAAAATACAAAATACGCATATTCATATTTAGAAAGAAATACATGTATTTGTATTAAAGCACAAATACCCGTATTTATACCAATACACGTATTCGTATAAATACCGTATTCGTGTCAAAATACAAATAACCAAAAGAGAGTAATATAATACTAGCATTAAAACTGGCTGTCTTTCAAACCTGCTAGTACTACTAAATAGTCCGATTAAAGCATGTGTATAAATAGACATTTTCAATCGAACACCCGAGCGCATCGAAATACGCAAACTACACTGTTTCGCTTGAACTGGGAAACCCTCTGTATGGGACTCTAAAGACTCAACAATACACTACCAGTGGATTTAACCTTAAGCACGTCAGTGGCACTAGTTGTACGTAACGACTACCCAGGTATCTGTCAAAAGGAAGATCGACAAGATAACTCATCCGAAAACCCTACTGATCCTATAAATAACACTCTTCGTACAGTCCGGTCTGTTGTTCTAAGATTAATGCATATCGGGCCTAGGGTGGTAAACTTCAGTCCCCTAATAGCATGACAAGTCATGTCGGTGTGGAACCCAGTACAACCTGAGAAACTATACCTACCAGTAAATCCCACTTGCCCTGTCCAGGGACCTGTAGTATTGGCCAACTGTATAAAGCGTGATATCAACTCCTAATACCGAGAGAGACGAATCCCTTCTATCACCTACTGCCTCCAAGCGCTTCGGGACTGCACCCAACTACTACCTGTTTGCATGACTCCTTAAAACCGTGGTAGGGTAGTAATCTAAGTATAATGGAAACACACTCGAGAATAATAGTGATGTCAAGTCATCGGAATAACTTGTACTCTTGTCACCAGAGAAATGATATCCGACGATATGTATAATACTAACCAGCAGCTCCCAGCTAGTCCGTCCAGTGTAACTCATAACCTAATGAACACTTGTATACTATCTTTGATACTGTATACCAATGATTGCGGGACAGGCCATCTCCTCCGACGGGGATAAGAAACGTATACACTAGTCTACTCTGGAGTATCGATGCCCAGTCTCGATAATCCTACGACTAGGGACTAGTTTAAGGATGTGCTTATAGACAACCCATCCCCCACTAGTGTGACTGTCATCACAACGCTGGTAGTCAAGAAAAATCCTACGGGCTCTATCAACATGTATTAGCGATACGTTAAAAAATATATACACATGTTAAGATAGATACAAACCAGATAGCATACTATCATATTGAGCAAATCTGTTATATATCTGTATATGTCTCAAGCTTCCAAAATGTAAATACAATCATGTACTATACAATAATAGCCTCTAGGGCATATATCACTAACAGTCTTCGCGTCTTTGAAAACGTGGCTGATATAGTGAACCGGCCTTTGTATCCCCTCAGATTTTTTGATGAATACAGAGCAAGCTGCCTGGCCGGAGACGGCCAGGTACGGCAGTTGCTCATCTCCTTCAGCTGGTCGGATGAGTTATGGCGGCGTCAACAGATGGGCGTTGAGCTGCTCGAAGGTGACTTGATACTCCTCAGACCACTCGAACCGTGGGATCTTCCTTAAAATTTTGAAGAAAGGTAGGCAATTTTCCCCGGATCTTGACATGAACCAACTCAGAGCGGCCACCCTGCCTGTGAGTCGAATGATTTTTACGTTGCTCTTAGGTGTTTTCATGTCTATGATGGCTTTGATTTTCTTCGGGTTTGCCTCGATTCCTCGGTGAGTAACCATGAATCCGAGAAACTTTCCGCCCGTGACGCCGAAATCACACTTGGCTGGATTCAGCTTCATTTTGTATTTTCGCAGGACCTCGAAGGTCTCGCCAAGGTCTGTGGTATGCCCGGCTGACCGGCTGGACTACACAAGCATGTCATCGACGTAGACTTCCATATTCTGCTAGATCTTTAGCTTGAACAGCTTGTTGACCAGCCGTTGATAAGTTACCTCAGGCTTTTTGAAGCCAAAGGGCATTACCTAATTTTATAATCCATCTTATCCTAAATTAATCCAACAAGTAAATTCATCGATTACGTATAATGCTTATATCTTCACTCTAACTATAAATTACTGATCGCGGATATTTAAAAGTTCTAAAGTTTAACCACAATCAGGACGGCGTCGCTTTGCAGCTAGCCGCGATGAGCATGGGTCGATCCACAGGGAGACGGAGCGTTTTAAGTTCTTGTTCTTACGAGTTAATGCGCGTGGCGGATTTGTTCGTTATCTAACCTATGTTTTATATTCAAGTATAAGGCTTGTTAGGAAACGATAGGATAGTGTAAGTTAATGGATTCCGTATTCAAGTACTTTGAGCCGAACTTAACCAATGAAGCTAGAACAATCGGCAACAACGTGGGTTAGGGGACTTAAGCACAGTATTCATGGCATACGGCTTATTGACCCTTGTCCGTCCGTTCTTGTTTCTTGATTTCGCCTCCGGCCAAACCGAATGCAACCGGTCACGGTTAGGAATCACCTTTTTCTTGGTAGGGTAGGGTGTCTAACGGAGCGCTTGCATAAGGTTTGGGCGGAGTTTCAAATGGAAAAGACGGGAAAAGGAAATGATAAACAAAACATTAACTTACAAAATCTTTCTCTTTTCCTAACAACAATATTCACACCATTCACAAAACAAACCAAAAAGAGATAACAAAATAGAAGAACAAAGAAAAGAAAAGATTACAAGCAAGTAATTAAAGTACATAGAATTTAAGTGCGAGAATTAAAAGAGCAAGAATAAAATGCAAGTAAGTAAAAGATTAGGAACCAAAGAACATATTGCAAGACATGGGTTCAATAACCCAAACTTAAACTTGCAAGCTCAATAAAGAGGTTGCAAGATCAAGAGAGGGCAAAGAACTCATGGTGAAGGAAGCACAAAAGAACACTTTATTAAACTTCAAGAATGATACAACCCCTTGAGATCAATAACCAACCCTTAAACTTTCAAGCTCAATGAAGAGGTTGAAGGATCAAGAAAAGGTTAAGACTTCAAGGGGACTAATCTATTTACAAGAAAAGAGAAAAGAAAACTTGGACAAAGAATGACAATCCAAGACTAAATAATGACCCTTGAACCTTTGCCCACTACCTGCTTTTATAGGCTCCAAAGAATGGAGGGAAATTCGAATTTTTAAATCAACACAAAATCTTTAGCATTGAATGCATATTACTTCATGTCCATTTGTGCCTTGATTCTTGTCTTCCCCATCATGGTCCATGCTGATTTGTCTATTTGAATTTGATTTGCACTCAGTTTTGAAAGGAAATTTGAATTTTTAAATCAACACAAAATCTTTACCATTAAATGCTCATTACTCCATTCCCATATGTGGCTTGATTCATGGCTGCCCCATTATGGCTCATGCTGATTTGTTTGATTCCTTTTGATTTGAACACATGCTTTTTAGTCTTGAATGCATATAAAATCATCTCCTTGAATGCATATAAAATCATATCCACATATGCTTAAAAGTCTTGTATACACACTTGTTGTGTTGGACCATTTAGATAGAAAAATGTGTACACAAGCTTGTTGCAAAAAGGGACTCCTGAAGTATCGGTCGGATTGTGGTTCTGGTTGCAGTGTCGGCTCTCAATTGATATATCCATACTTTTAAATGTATTTCCAGTATTTTATCACGGATACCTGTAATCTGTATTACTGAGCAGACACTGGTTAATAGTACCGATAAATACAACAAATAGATAATAAATAGGCGGTATTAGAATGCAGTTTTATGATATGAACAATTACCAAATTTATATTTCAATTTTTTATCTATTTTCAATTCTAAAACTCATCTAAAACAATTTTCAATTCTAAAACCCATCTAAACCACTCTTCGATTTTACTGTATATAATTAACCCTCAACCACTCTTCAATAACCCTAACCCTCAATCACTAATTAATAAAAAATCACTCTTTACACTCACATACACACGCACAATCACAAATTCTCATAACCCAATACATTTAAAAATGAGTTTCATACCAATTTAACCTTAGCTGGCTAATTGTTTTAATTAATTTTAATTTTCAAACCAATTAAAAATGAGGAATTAAATGTGGAATTGCAATGAAAATTAAATATTTTCCTAACCCAACATCACAATTTCACGATTAAATTAAAAAAAATAAAAATTGGAAGAACCTTAACCTTTGGATAAGGATTATGAAATTTTTAGAGAAAATTCGAGCACCAACAGCACCAGCAGCAACGGCAACAACTTAAAAAAAATATTGGATCAGAAATTTGAAATTTTAGCATGAATCTTGATAAGAATTGGGGGAAATTCACTTTGGGGATTTTTTCGCACGGCTGGTAGAGAGAAATTGGGGAAGAATGGAAGAGGAGAAGCTCTGTCGTGGGCTAAAATTGCAGAAAACATTAGCGACTGTTGCATACGATCAGTAATAAAAAACAGACGGTCGCTAATACATTAGCGATCGGATATTAGCGTCTGTATGTTTTAAACGGGCGATGATACTTCATTAGCGACTATTTAAAAGTAAACGGTCGCTAATGAACCGTCTCTAATATGCACAGTTTCTACTAGTGATGGCAAATAAAAGAGAAGAAATTTTGATAAGCGATTGCCAGTAATTTCTAAAACTTGCATGTAACTTCTAATTAGTTACATACAATATCTAGGCACTTGTCTGTAATTTCTAATAAGTTGCCTTTAACTTCTAATTAGTTGCCAGAGGTCTGGGGTCAGACGTCTGCAATTCAAAAAAATTATAGAGACGTTTGCCCCAGACATCTCTTTTTAAAAACAGAAACTGGCATATTAAAAATTTTCTTTAGCAGACATCTGTACTAGACGTTTTCAGTTCAAAAATTTCTTAAGAAGACATCTGTTATAGACATCTGTAGTTCAAAACTTTACACTGCTTAGAAGTTACAGGCAACTGGTTAGTGGAGAAAATGAAAGATCTAATTCTGCAAGTTCTTAATGGATTGTATTGGAAATATTGATGGGTTGTGTTGGAAAAGAATGATGATGAGGGGAAAAGAATATTGATGGGTTGTGTTGTAATTGCAAAGAGAAAAGAAAAAAGAAGTTACGTGCATCTCAAAACATATCCATTCCTCTTTTCTGCATCATTTTCCCACACATGCTCTCTCTCTCACACACACACACACAATCTCCTCAACACCAATAACCCAACAATTAAAAAGCTTAATGGGTTGTGTTGGAAAATATTTGATAGGTTTTGTTGGAAAAGGATGATGATAAGGAGAGTTGTGTTGCCTGTAACTTCTAAGCAGTTGCATGTAACTTCTCTTTCTTATTTTTACTCTTTACAACTCAAAAATTCTTCTCTTTAATTTACCATTATCTACTCTGCTTTCTTTTCTTTATTTATTTTTTTCTCCTTGCAATTCCAGCACAACCCATCAATATTTTGCTCCCCTCATCATCATCCTTTTCCAACAAAACCCATCAATATTTTCCAATACAACCCATTAAGCTTCTTAATTGTTGAGTTGTTGGTGTAGAGGAGATATATGTAAGAGAAAGAGAGAGAGAGAGTGAATGTGTGGGAAAAGGATGTAGAGAAGAGAAATGTAATTTAAAAGAGGAGAAGAAGAGCATGAGCTCTAAAAAAGATATCGGGATATCAACTTGGGGAGGTGAGGTTGCGACAATGGAGATGGTGACGAAGAGAGGCGTGGAATTTCTGAGGAGCTCAAGCGACAGTGAGTTCGACTGATAAAGAAAGAAATTTTTGAATAGGAGGAATTTTCGTCCCTGTACCATAATATAATACCCAGGCTTTAGGCCAGAGGTTTGTAGACCACGTTTTTGAATAGTATGCCCTTTCTCCCTATTTCGAAAATACCGGGGACTTTTTGAGCCCTTTTTCTTGGGTCGGGGGATTTTCAACAATTTACCATTTTAATTATTATTGCTTTTTCTATTTTCTTATTTAAAAAAGTTGTGGAGAAAGTTGATGGGTATATTTAAGAACATTGATTAGTGTAAAATGGGGAAAACAAGTCAAATATCGTTGACGTGGCAGTTAAATATAATGTTTGCAGATAAATGAATAATTAATGGTATTTACTTGCAGTCAGGGATGGTAGTTTATGGTATTGATATACAATTAAATTAGTTCATGGTAATCGCAAAAAAAGTGAAAGTTGATGGGTATACTTGGGCGATTTAGCCTAATATTCTTTTATAAAATAAGAAACAATTATTTTCAAAATAAATAAATTAATGCATTTGTTATTTTAATGTTAATGAAAATCAAATAAAATTCAATAAATAATAAATTAAAATATGTTTTTGTAAATAATTTTCTGTCTTGTTTCACAGAAACCACTCCGTGGTTTATCTGACCTGTCCAAAACTCCCCTCACGTCCCGATATTTTAATTCCCTCGTGCATAAGCCCATGTTGTTAGTTAGTTATGTAAGAGACCTAATAACCCTCAATTTTCTTTACTCAACTAGGAGTTTCTCTTAATTTCCTAAACACTATAGCTCTAAGTTCC
Source organism: Agapanthus africanus (assembly GCA_030015575.1). Taxonomy (NCBI): domain Eukaryota; kingdom Viridiplantae; phylum Streptophyta; class Magnoliopsida; order Asparagales; family Amaryllidaceae; genus Agapanthus; species Agapanthus africanus. The sequence continues at coordinate 439,655,547 of CM057338.1, forward strand.
AGCATCAATTTCGATGAAACTTCGTCAAACCTCATCAAAAATTATACAGAGGAAGAAAATTTTGGAAGTAATCATGCCACATAAGATCCACATCACTATCTTGAAGTAACTTCCGAGCACTACTTCCATGCAAACAAACAACCGAAGTATTTGAAATAGGCTTACTTCCGATACTTCCATGTTACTTCGGTGCAAATAAACATGCCCATTGATCAGTCGAAAATATTGTATATTTTAACCGGCAATTTCCCTATCATCTGCATACATATAGAAGTGTTCGGTATCCATATTTCACATATTAGCAAATCTATCACAGATTATCAGATTACATGTACTAGACCTTAAAACCGGCATTTCTAGGGAAATTGACTGCATTGCATGGCATCGCAATATTTCTATATGTCGCAACCCGTGTTTCGAAGTCTGTGCAGGAAAAGGAAAGCTTGCTCGAACATTACACCGCTCAAAAGATACGTCAACTCACTAATTTCAGATCTGGTATCAATCCAAAGGAGTAATCACAATTCAGCATATCAGACAAAGCCCTAAACATCATCCCAAGACCACAGAAGAAGGCACCAAGCCCAAGGACCCCACATGGCCGCGGATCCGCGGCCAGAGCCGGCTTAGGCCGCGGATCCGCGGCTACTTGATGACATCATCACTTCAATTTTGGTCTACAATGCTTCATTTAGGGCCTACAGTTCAGAAATGCACTCCAACTTCCAGAAGACTCCAGGGGTTTCTGCCAGATCAGCAAACACTTTGATCTACACTAAACTAGCCTATCATTCTAGAACTTTCCTCCTAAACCCTAGCTTAAACCCTAAGCTAGCTCCTAACAAACTTTCTCAACAAACTTTAGGAGGGAACTACCATTTCAAACCTAAACCTAGGGTTTGGGAAGTCTATAAATAGAAGCCTAGACCTAGGGTGAAACATCTTGAAGGTTACATCTTAGAAAATCTTAACATCTTACATCCAAGAGAGGGTGTGATTCATTTTAGTTTTAGCCAATCTCCTTCTTCATCTCCTTCCTCCTCAAGTCTAGTGAGAGGGCTTGTAGGAAACCCTAACCCTAATTCCAATTGAGATCAAGAATCCCGAGTACCCATTAAGCAAGAAGCCCGACAACCTTTACGAGCGAAGCCGATCTTCAACGGAGCAAGCGATCCGAGCCGATCCACGACTCACGAAGCCGAGCGACGCCCTATCAACAATCTAGATTCTTCTTCTTGTAGTTCTTGAAGCAAATGTAATCAAAATTGTTGAGATAAATAAAGGTGATATTCTTTTATCTTGCTTTCTTTAATTTCTGCATCATGATATCTTTACAATTAGTAAATCTTTTCTGTGTGGTGATGTGTGAATAAAACTCCGCTCGTCGAGGAGTCGAGACGGTCTATAGAATGATGATGTAACATAGCTTTAATCGATTCTTGAGTCCTACGAGTTTTGTAAACCCTAGCAAGTTCAAGAAACGACGACCCATTTTGTTTTGATGCTTTCTTGATTGACATCGTTCAAAATTGGGGAGTTACGATTGTTTCTTGAATTTGGTAGAGGCTAGAAGAGGAATGATATCGACGAAAGAACAAGGGTTATAGGATGAAACCCTAGTTTCACGAGAAAGCCCCAACTCTCGTCGATCATCATCAATCTAGTATCAATCCTTCGAAGGACAAGAACACGATATCTTTAGATTACATCACGTCTATCGATCCGATCGATTCCTACGAGCCTCTTTTAGATTCTTGACTGTTGATTGGAAAAATATTATCGAAACCCAATTCTTGATTGTTTATCAGTTCTTGATTCTTGATTAAACATCGTGACACCTGAATCAATTGATAAATTCTTGAATCATGTTTTCTTTTCTTGTCAATTAAGTTTTCAATTCAAGCATATCATAAAAACGAATCGTGCAATCCCTGTGGACGATCCGCACTCACTACAAACTACATCCGACACCGTAGTTTGATTGCGGTCAAAATATTTTTTTGGTTGTGAAGTTCTTTATAAATTTTCTGATTACCGACACAAGAAACAGTTTCAGTCAAATGGTACCGTTTTAGGAGACCTTTGAATTGATTCACACTACACAACGGGAAAAAACGATCAATCAAAATGGCGCCGTTGCCGGGGATCATTTGATTTGATTTGATACTTTTACATCCAATTGGAAAATCATACAATCAAAATGGCGCCGTTGCCAGGGATCGCGCGCTAATTCGTTTCGTTTTATAGTTTGAATTGAAAGAATTATTCCATTGTTATTTTGAGATCAAAATTCGTGCAAACCCTAAACAATTTGTTGTGTTTCATTGCAAGGAGATCTGGAGCTTGCTGTGAATTGATAAAAAATTTTGGAAAATACTAGAGAGCTGAGGGAGTCTACAGAGACTCTCTGAAGAAATTTGGTGGGGTGATTTCATCAACAGACCGCGTTTCCGTGGTGGGAGTGCCCAAGTGCGGCGGTTCCGCGGCTGGGTAGGGGCTTCTCTCTGCCAAATTGCTTCAGGTAACTCCTTACCTTCTCCTCTCTCCTCTTTTTAGCTCCAACTAACACTTTGCTGCAGGATTCTTTGCAAATAATCGCAGCTCGCAAATTGCAAATTAAAATTGTGCGTGATTTTGTTTCTTGGTTGTTTTGCATTCTAAATACGGATACTAAGGGGCACGGCCAAATCCAAATTAGGTGGAGATTTCATTACCCTTCCTAGGCCCCGAAAATCACCAAACTTGCATCCGCATTGACCCACATTAACTAAAAGAAATCTAGAGATGACTCTAAGGACTGTCGCGCTCAATTAGGACAGAAGAGGGTCGTGGGTAATTCATTGCTTATCCGCGTTTTCTTGTGGTGCCTAAGGCGAGTGTGTCTAAGGCTAGTGGTTATTAATTAGGCCCACTACTTACGTAGTGGAGTACCTTCCCACTTACCTGGCACTTATCCGGCCACAGGGGGACAAAGAGGCAGTGGAGGATTTATCCTGCGACTTGTCTTTTGGCAGTTAGGAGCGGTCTAGAGCCAGACCTAGGTGACCCTAGATTTTAGGGTTTGTGTGCTGCATTTGGTTTGTCGCATCATTTTTTTTCAAAATCCGTCCCTTTTTTCAAAGCAAACACCGCATTCATTTACCCCTAATTATAAACCAACGCTGCCACTTGTACTAACCCTTTTTAGTACAAGATAGGCTGGACACGGGATTCTAGTGCCCGTTTAGTCCGCGTACCCCTTATCGACTCCGAAGTCGATATTTCTCCATTTACCTTTTCTTTACCTACTACCACACCCACACCGATGGACCCGAATCCATCAAACTTCTTTAACCCTAATCTGCCGCCGTCCGTTGGTGCGCAGAATCCTCCCCGCATTTCTATCCAGGAGAGATGCTATCCACATAGAGGTCCTCTTTCGACCTGCTTATCCACACCACCAGCCAATGGGGATAACTTTGAGATTAAGCCCTAGTATATCAATCTTTTACCCAAATACCACGGACTCGAGACTGAGGACGCTTACGTTTTCATTACCAAATTTGAAAACGTATGCGCAATGATGGGTACGTCACAACTTTCAATGGATGCGATGCATCTACGACTTCTTCCATTTACCTTGTGCGATATAGCCGAGAAGTGGCTATATAACACTACCGCACATTCTATTACGAATTGGGAAGAATTCGTCGCTGCATTCCTTAAGAAATTCTACCCACACCAAAAGACAGCTCGAATCCGTAGCGAACTGAACCAATTTGCCCAGCTCCCTACTGAACCATTCTCTAAATACTTTGAACGTTTCAAGGATCTATTGGTTCAATGTCCTCATCACGGCATCCCGAGATGGGAGCTTTGCCGAATCATATATGAGGGCAGTAACCCTAGCACTAAACAGAGCCTTGAAAACATGTGTCAAGGTACTTTTATGACTAAGGATGATGGGGAAGCTTGGCGATACTTAGAAGAGTTCGCTGAAAAATCACTACAGTGGGAAAGTGGAACTCAACCATTGAATAGGGGTGGCGTACACCAAATAGATGTGTCCATAGGTGTTCGAGCTGAAATGGCAGCAATGCAAAAGAAGCTCGACGCTATGGAACACAAATTTGCAGCAGCCTCCCTAAACCCAATGTCACTCCCCAAAACTGTTTGTGGGTGCTGTTCTGATCCGTCATATTTAACGGAAGAATGTCCATTAAACTCTGCGTTTCAAGGTCACGAGCATTCTAATGCCGCATTTCAAAGACCTCGAAACGATCCATATTCTTCCACGTACAATCAGGGTTGGAGGAACCACCCGAATTTCGCTTGGAACCAAAACCAATCTCAAAACACGGTTCCAAACACGAATAATTTTCAAAGGGCTATTCCTCCACCACAACAGCAACCCCTTCAACTCACTCAGCACCCCTACCAGTCATAAAATTTCCAAAACTAGGGCAACAATCCTGCACAGTCTAATCCTATGCAGTTGTCATGTGCTGACGATTTCTCTCAATTCACTCAAACCATGAAATCACTTTTATCAAATTTCATGGACGTTTCAACTGAGGTTAGATCTTCCGTCAGTGAGATAAAGAAAAACTCAGCTTCACAAGCTGAGAGTATCAGATCGATGGAAGCTGAAATTGCACGCCTCAAAGCTGAAATGAGTGCAAGAGAAAAAGGGAAACTTCCCTCTCAACCCCTACAGAATCCTGGGCATTATAATGTAAATGCCATTACAACGTTGAGATCGGGAAGAGTGCTGAATAATAATGTCGGGGAAGATATTGATAATACTGAAAATCATATCAACACCCCGGCTGAGACCTTTCCACACACACACACTTCTCCTTCTGATCCTTCTTCTTCTACCAAACCACCTTCTCACGAGCCTATTCTCCAGTTCCCTTTAGGCTCAACACCTTCACCCAACCCTTATAGTTCTCCACAGACGGTCCCCACACCTCTTTTGGGACCTCGTCTACCCCCTTTTCCTTCTCCTATGATGGACCCTGCGCTTATTGCGAAAGCTCCTTACCCGAATCGGTTAAGGAGTAACAGAACGAGTCATCATATGGAGAAAATTATAGAAATGTTCAAACAGGTTAAAATCAATATCCCTCTCCTAGATGCGATTCAACAAGTCCCCGCTTATGCGAAGATTCTTAAGGATTTGTGCACTATGAAGAGGAAGACTCAAGTGCCGAAGAAGGTCTTTATGTCTAATAATATCAGCACTGCTTTTATTCCCCAGCTACCAAAGAAACGAAAGGACCCAGGATGTCCTACAATATCGATTTCTATTGGGGGTAAAAACATAAATCGTGCTCTTTTAGACCTTGGCGCGAGTGTTAACCTGCTCCCTTATTCTGTATATGAGCAACTAGGGATTGGAGAGCTAAAACCTGCTCATTGCACTCTCCAGATGGCAGACCGATCTATCACCAAACCAAGGGGTGAATTAGAGGATGTGTTGATAAAGGTCGGGGAATTTGTTTTCCCTGTAGACTTCATTGTGATCGACACACATCCTGTAGCAAACCCCCGGGGCCAAATTCCGGTGATTTTAGGTCGTCCTTTCCTTGCCACTTCCAACGCTGTTATAAACTGTAGAAACGGTTCAATGAACTTATCATTTGGAAATATGACCATTGAACTAAATATCTACAAAGTTGGAAGTCAGCCATCAGAACCCTCTGCTCATATTTTAGATGTGTGCTCTGTCCATGAGATCGCTCCCGATAGTTGTGGAGCTGAGGAACTTTGCTTTACTGATCTCGATGACATTACCACATCTCTGTTTGACTTTGCACAAGATCTTAGTGAGGACACTTTACCTACACTTGAGTCCTGCACTTCTGACTTTTCTCCACCCGAGTCTGTATCTTTCACAGGCTTTGAGCTTCTTTGTAAATCCAAAAATCAATCTATGATACCTCCTTCTATCATTTCTCCGCCTGAATTAGATCTAAAAATTTTACCTTCTCACCTTAAATATGCATATCTAGGTGAGAAGGAGACTTTACCGGTTATAATATCCGCTTCTCTTGCATCAGAGCAAGAGAATGCACTTTTATCGGTATTAAGATCTAATAAAGAGGCGTTTGGTTGGAGTATGGCGGACATCAAAGGGATTAGTCCCTTGATAGTTGAACATCATATACATGTGATGGATGATGCCAGACCAACCCGAGAACCACAGAGACGGTTAAATCCCGTCATGAAGGAGGCAGTCATGGAAGAGATCGTCAAATGCTTAGATAGTGGTATTATATACCCCATCTCCGATAGCCAGTGGGTGAGTCCTATACATGTCGTTCCTAAGAAATCCGGCATCACTGTTATAACAAATGAGGCGAATGAGTTGATTCAGACACGCGCCCAAACTGGGTGGCGTGTATGCATCGATTATAGAAAACTCAACGCTGCTACGAGGAAAGATCATTTTCCTCTACCATTCATTGATCAGATGCTGGAACGCTTAGCGGGACGACAGTACTATTGTTTTATGGACGGATACTCAGGCTATAATCAGGTCCCCATTGCCAAAAAGGATCAAGATAAAACCACTTTTACTTGTCCTTTTGGTACATCTGCTTACAGTCGCATGCCCTTTGGGCTATGCAATGCTCCCGCTACCTTTCAGCGGTGTATGATGGGGATATTCTCTGATATGGTAGAGAATTTCCTGGAGATCTTTATGGACGACTTTTCGATTTTTGGAGATTCTTTTTCCGAATGCCTTGCGAATCTGGGCGCTGTTCTTACTCGTTGCAAAAAGAAGAACTTGACTTTGAACTGGGAAAAATGCCATTTTATGGTCCAAGAAGGAATTGTCCTTGGACATGTCATTTCACAGAAAGGCATTGAGGTTGACAGAGCTAAAGTAGATGTCATTCAAAACCTCCCTCATCCCAAAAGCGTCAAAGATATTCGCTCTTTCCTTGGCCATGCGGGTTTTTATAGGAGATTCATTAAGGACTTTAGCAAAATTGCTAGACCTTTAACTCTTCTCCTGGCCAAGGATACGACCTTCCACTTTGACTCGGATTGCGAGATAGCTTTCGACTCACTTAAACACTCACTCACTTCAGCCCCCGTTTTATCATCACCAAACTGGGACTACCCTTTTGAGCTGATGTGTGACGCATCTGATTTTGCAGTAGGTGCAGTCTTAGGACAGCACATTGAAAAGATGCCACACGTGATTTACTATGCTAGTAAGACCCTGAATGATGCGCAAATCAATTATAGAACCACAGAGAAAGAACTATTAGCGGTTGTATTTGCATTAGAAAAATTCAGGCCTTACTTAATTGGCTCACCTATAGTTGTGTATACTGACCATTCCGCTTTAAAACATCTTCTGGCGAAGAAAGATGCAAAAGGTCGACTAATACGTTGGATCCTTCTGTTACAAGAATTCGATCTTGTTATCAAAGATAAGAAAGGATGTGAAAACGTAGTAGCTGACCACCTTTCACGCATCGTTTCTTCCCCTGTGACCCTGCCAATCAATGACTCGTTCCCTGACGAGCAACTCTTGAGCGTATCTACTGAACCATGGTTCAGGGATATTGTGAACTATCATGCCACGGGACTTATACCGAGCGATTGGTCAAAACAGGACAAATACCGCTTTCTATCCCAAGTAAAACACTATTACTGGGACGAGCCCTATTTGTTTAAATATTGTCCTGATCAGATCATTCGCCGGTGCGTCCCAAATGAAGAGTTCAAGAGTGTTCTTTCTTTTTGTCATGATCAGGCTTGTGGGGGTCACTTTGGTCCTAGAAAGACAGCGGAAAAGATTTTGCAATGTAGATTTTATTGGCCGACCTTATTCAAGGACGCATTTGAGCATTGCAAAACCTGTACACAATGTCAGTATACGGGTAGAATATCCCAGAGGAATGAAATGCCTCAGCAACCCATCTTGGTTGTTGAAATGTTCGATGTTTGGGGTATAGATTTTATGGGTCCTTTTCCCAACTCCTTTGGGAATCTGTACATATTGCTGGCAGTTGATTATGTCTCAAATTGGGTAGAAGCCATTCCATGTCGCACTAATGATAGGAAAGTTGTCATTAAGTTCTTAAAAGAGAATATCTTTTCGCGATTTGGACACCCACGCGCTATCATTAGCGATAATGGGACACACTTCTGCAACAGGTCTTTCGAGACTCTGATGCGGAAATACTCAATCAACCACCGACTTTCTACACCCTATCACCCCCAAACAAGCGGGCAGGCTGAAATCTCAAACAGAAAAATCAAACTTATCCTGGAGAAAACTGTTGCTAAAAATAGAAAAGACTGGTCGACCAAATTGACGGATGCTCTTTAGGCATTCAGGACTGCATATAAGACCGACCTAGGAATGTCTCCATATAGGATAGTGTTTGGTAAAGCATGTCATTTACCTGTCGAGATAGAACATAAAGCATTGTGGGCTATAAAGGAAATTAATTTTGATCTAAACCTTGCTTGCACTTTCGGAAGCTGCAACTTAACGAGCTAAGCGAACTCCGCGATGAAGCTTATGATAATGCTGTAATCACAAAGAATAGGACTAAGGTTTTTCACGATAAAAACATTGTAAGGAAAACATTTTTACCTGGTCAACAAGTCCTTCTTTATGATTCATGATTACACCTTCACGCGGGTAAGCTCCGATCTCGATGGAAGGGACCTTTTGTTGTGCGGACTGTATACCCGCACGGGGCAGTAGAAGTTGAAAATGTTAAAAACGGCACTGTTTTCAAAGTAAATGGACATAGATTAAAGCCGTATTTTTCCACTGACCCCACGGAGGAGCTCTTGTTCTTACAAGAGCCAGTTTATTTGGAATAAAATTCCTCCGTCTCACCTATATCATTGCATCATCTTTTGAATGAAGGTGGGTAAAAGATAAGTTTGGGAGAAGTTCTTCACTTATATATTTTGCCCCCACTAATAATTCCTCCCAGATTTACAGGTTTTTGTAGATATAATTGTCGGCAACAGTGAGGACACTGTTGAAAACAAGTTTGGGGGAGGTTTGTGCTTATTTTTGCATCATTTGCATATCATCTGCATAAGCACAAAACATTTCTTTTTAAAACAAAAAATTGAAAAATTTTCAAAACCCATAAAAATTGAAAAAAAATTCAAATATAAAAATAATTTTAATTTTTACACTTTTTTTTTATATAAATAAGATAATGAAAGTTTAGATAGTGAAAAATTACATCCATGAGATTAGAAAAATTTTAGAAAACTAAGAAAATTAGAAGTTTTCTTATACGAACTAGTAATAAGTAGTTATGAGCCGTTGTCCCAAGGGTTAGTAAGATGAAAGACGTCACTAATCTGAGGATAAAAATAAGTCTGAAAAATAGTTTCTATTCTGGAAGCCAAACATTTTGAACGTTGATACTCTGCTATTCGCACTTACACACGTCTTGAAGCCTGGGATAGTAGAGGATACCTTGAAATGCTCTTGTCTTAAAGCCAAAAGTATGAAGGAAATAAAAAAAAAGTGAATAAAGAAAATATAAAAGTGGTGAGAAAAATGGACACTGGTTTTGTTATCACCAAGGGCAATAAAAATGTATAGCAAGGGTGCTTCTTCACCTAGTGCCCTAAGGCCAACTGGTCTGGGAGTCACTGCTATGCCTGAGGTGGTGCAAGACGAGGAAAATACACCAAGTAAGTAAGCACATGAGTAATCGGTCGGTTAGTACCTCAAGAAGTATTAACGGTCGCATGAAAGTGTGTGAGCAATCTCATCTAAATAGTCATTAATTAAAAAGTACTGAGGCTGATGGGCAAGAGTATGATAGCTTGAATTGAATTCTCTGGGTGTAGAGATATCTTTACACACACGCAGGGTTATATGATCGATGTTTGGAAGAAAGATAGGAATGAAGAATAAGACGATGTTTTATTGAGGGAGGACGTGATTTCTGACATCTTTTCATGACCATTAAGATAGGGATCATGACAACCGAAAAGCTAGCTTAGTTGGAAACCCTAATTTTCAAAGCTTTTCTTTTACAATTCTTTTCTTTAAATGTAATATTCATGATCTTGCTTTTATTATTGGATTTTGTGGGTGCAATCCGCTGAAAACCCTCAGGAGACAACACTCCTCCTACTAGGGACACCTAGAGGTTTAAAGGCTTGTTGCACGTGCTCAGTGCAATCGTGTTGCCTACGAAAGTGTGCTAATTAGTTTTTCTCTTTCTTTATTTTCTCCTTCTCTTTTTAAATAAAACATTCGCTCGAGACGATCGAAATTAAGTTTGGGGGTATTTGATCAGTCGAACATATTGTATATTTTAACCGGCAATTTCCCTATCATCTGCATACATATAGAAGTGTTCGGTATCCGTATTTCACATATTAGCAAATCTATCACAGATTATCAGATTACATGTACTAGACCTTAAAACCGGCATTTCTAGGGAAATTGACTGCATTGCATGGCATCGCAATATTTCTATATGTCGCAACCCGTGTTTCGAAGTCTGTGCAGGAAAAGGAAAGCTTGCTCGAACATTACACCGCTCAAAAGATACGTCAACTCACTAATTTCAGATCTGGTATCAATCCAAAGTAGTAATCACAATTCAGCATATCAGACAAAGCCCTAAACATCATCCCAAGACCACAGAAGAAGGCACCAAGCCCAAGGACCCCACATGGCCGCGGATCCGCGGCCAGAGCCGGCTTAGGCCGCGGATCCGCGGCTACTTGATGACATCATCACTTCAATTTTGGTCTACAATGCTTCATTTAGGGCCTACAGTTCAGAAATGCACTCCAACTTCCAGAAGACTCCAAGGGTTTCTGCCAGATCAGTAAACACTTTGATCTACACTAAACTAGCCTATCATTCTAGAAATTTCCTCCTAAACCCTAGCTTAAACCCTAAGCTAGCTCCTAACAAACTTTCTCAACAAACTTTAGGAGGGAACTACCATTTCAAACCTAAACCTAGGGTTTGGGAAGTCTATAAATAGAAGCCTAGACCTAGGGTGAAACATCTTGGAGGTTACATCTTAGAAAATCTTAACATCTTACATCCAAGAGAGGGTGTGATTCATTTTAGTTTTAGCCAATCTCCTTCTTCATCTCCTTCCTCCTCAAGTCTAGTGAGAGGGCTTGTAGGAAACCCTAACCCTAATTCTAATTGAGATCAAGAATCCCGAGTACCCATTAAGCAAGAAGCCCGACAACCTTTACGAGCGAAGCCGATCTTCAACGGAGCAAGCGATCCGAGCCGATCCACGACTCACGAAGCCGAGCGACGCCCTATCAACAATCTAGATTCTTCTTCTTGTAGTTCTTGAAGCAAATGTAATCAAAATTGTTGAGATAAATAAAGGTGATATTCTTTTATCTTGCTTTCTTTAATTTCTGCATCATGATATCTTTATAATTAGTAAATCTTTTCTGTGTGGTGATGTGTGAATAAAACTCCGCTCGTCGAGGAGTCGAGACGGTCTATAGAATGATGATGTAACATAGCTTTAATCGATTCTTGAGTCCTACGAGTTTTGTAAACCCTAGCAAGTTCAAGAAACGACGACCCATTTTGTTTCGATGCTTTCTTGATTGACATCGTTCAAAATTGGGGAGTTACGATTGTTTCTTGAATTTGGTAGAGGCTAGAAGAGGAATGATATCGACGAAAGAACAAGGGTTATAGGATGAAACCCTAGTTTCACGAGAAAGCCCCAACTCTCGTCGATCATCATCAATCTAGTATCAATCCTTCGAAGGACAAGAACACGATATCTTTAGATTACATCACGTCTATCGATCCGATCGATTCCTACGAGCCTCTTTTAGATTCTTGACTGTTGATTGGAAAAATATTATCGAAACCCAATTCTTGATTGTTTATCAGTTCTTGATTCTTGATTAAACATCGTAACACCTGAATCAATTGATAAATTCTTGAATCATGTTTTCTTTTCTTGTCAATTAAGTTTTCAATTCAAGCATATCATAAAAACGAATCGTGCAATCCCTGTGGACGATCCGCACTCACTACAAACTACATCCGACACCGTAGTTTGATTGCGGTCAAAATATTTTTTTGGTTGTGAAGTTCTTTATAAATTTTCTGATTACCGACACAATAAACAGTTTCAGTCAAATGGTACCGTTTTAGGAGACCTTTGAATTGATTCATACTACACAACGGGAAAAAACGATCAATCACCCATCATTGATGAGCACAAAAGGTTTGATCTGTGAATTGATGACGAATATAGTTTCATTCACTGCTAGTTCTTGCTCCAATTTTAGCCTCTATCTGTCACGCCCCGCTTCCCAGTATAGAAGTAGACATGACGGGTCGTGACATACTTACTCGGAAGTAAAGACGTTAAGCTTAAATAAGCAATATAAATGAATACACAAAAATGACAAGGGATGTAATAGTAACAGCAACTTTTATTAACATTCTTTCTTTACATTACAACTGATTTGAAAATGATATGTACAATGATAAAAGCAATACCTAAACATTGGCATACAAATGAAAAGGAAATAAGGACAAGTAAAAACTAAAAGTCTGGCTCCTCTGTGAACTGATCTAAGTCCTCCTGGCTGGGTTCGATCTCTTGAGAGTCGTGTCCTTCTAACGAACATTCCAAAGAAAGAAAGAAACAGGAATATCGTCAGTGAACTAGCGCTCGGTAAGTCCCAAAGATAAGGATGGAATAGAACAAGTAAAAAGAAGAGTACTGGTAATATAAACAGGTATATGTTTGTTATACTAATGTAGTTGTTTGTAGTTTGGTACAGAATATATCAGTGTATATGAAAGGATTCCAACTATCCCGTAGACTATGGTAACATGTAAGTACAAGGCCCTGTCAAAACCCTCGGGACAATGGCACAGGATGTTCATGTAGGTATCTTTTAGTGTCCATCATCGTGCCACTTTTAACACATTCCGTACCAGTCTATCTCTTTAAACCCCGTAATGTATATTGTATAAATTGTAGTTATCAGACTTGTCGAGACCATGGATATAAGTTGTTCATATAAACAGTTTCAGGATGTATCAAGTAGTCATGTAGTCATGTCAAGTCATAGCCATGGTTCGGTCAAGTCAAGTCTTGTTTGCATATTGATCTTGTTCTGGTATTCAGGTTCAAGATCAATATTCCGTACCAGTCTACCTCTTTAGGGTTTTGAGAATTTTAATATTCAAGCTAATGGTATTGAAGTTGAAATCTTTATTTTTGCGCTCTCTTATTTTATGCGTCAATTTGTTGCTGACATTGGACTATTTGGTATGTAACTTTGAGTTTGGGCATTGATTTCTTTTTCCTTCCAATTTTACCAATTTTCATGTGTACTTAAGTTTAGATTTCTATAACATAATTATTATTTGCTTGAAAGTGTTTTCTAGTTATTTGGCATATTTGTTTGAATAGGCTGTATGAGGAGCCTTTTTTTTAATTTTAAGTTGCACCTTGGAGTTAAAAAGCTATCATTATAGTACACCATCTATATGTTAAAACATTTGTTTGGTGCTCTGTATGAGCATATCTGAGTAAAAAGCAGCATGCAATGCTCATATGGGACCTTCTCCCATATTTTAGCAATTGGTCGAGGCTTCTGAAACTTTGGTTTTTTTTTTCATTCAATGATATATATTGAGAGAAAATTGGCCTTTGGTTATAGAGGCCAATGCCAAAAATTTGTACATCTACTGGATCCACAAAAGGCAATGCTTGAAAGGAAGAACAATAATGACTAAAAGAAATTACTTGAAGAGAAGGGAACATTCCTAATTGTCAAAACAGAAAGAAACATGAGGAAGAGATTTCATGTGTTCTGCAAAAAATGTAATGTCCATAGAAAGAAACATGAGGAGGTATTGACATTATAAGGATACTTCTTACTGTCAAAACTAAGAAGGAAACAAAAATTTTCATACTGTGTCTATGCAACACATCCTTTATCTTCATGCATTATGCCAAAAAGAAGGGGGAAATACAATATACAAAACATCTGTATAATATTAAATTTTAGGATATGTACGTAGAGGCTATAGACATCCATAGAAACTTCACTTCCAGAGATGCTTGATAATTGATACACAACTTTATTGTATTTGAAAGATGTTAATTATCATCAATTGCAACTTCAAGCAATGGCCTTGTCTTTTATTCCAGTATGAATGTATTTACAAAAGTATATACACATATATACACACATATACACACGGCAATTCAACATGATTGTAAAAGGCTTAGGCAACAGGCAACACACCTCCAATGTTTTGATGCAGCGGGGTTGGTTTAATCTGCAGAGCTGAGCTGATGGTAAGCAAACTCATAAAGCAGCTCGCAGGTACTCTCATGCCCCAAACGTTGATCGATTCAAGCCTGCAGCATTTACACACAAGCAGGAACAGACCGTGCTGTCACATGGCGCGGCAGCTCCACGGGACAATAGCCTGCACATTTGACATGTGGCAATGCAATGGAAACTTAGTGTATGAGCATTTTGAGATAATTTTATTGAGTGTCTTAAAGTGCTTTCATTGACGACCAGAGGGGGTGTTCGTGCTAATAAATTACTTGAGGGGGTATAAGTGATATACGAAATAAACTACAGGAACATTTTGGGTAATTATTTCTAGGTGTAAACAATTTATAACATCGTTCTAAAAGAAAATTTCAGATCAAATTTAGGTTAATGGAGTTTATGGAATATCTTCTTGGTATAAGCAGAATCATAATGTTGTTCTTAAAGTGGAAGGTAATCGCAGATCAAATTCCGGTTTAAAGAAAAGAACACAGCCCCCAATTAAACTTGACCATATACAACTTGCTTAGTATTTTGTAATGCATTGTTTCTTGGGGGGTTTTCGAAATAGGGTGCTTTAATATTAAATTTATTAACATAGGATAGTTAAATTTATATTTAGGAGAATAGGGCACTTTGTGGCCACGTAAGCATATTTCTTTGACCGATATTAAGGCAACACGGATTCTGGTAATCCGCCTTGCCACGAATTATAGAAAGGCGGATTCTATGAATCCGCCCTTCTTACAATAGTCGGTTGACCCTTTCTCCCCCATTCTACCTCAGAAGCTTTATTCTACTGCATCAGCAACTCTTCAAAGAAACCCAATCTCTCAAACCCTAGATCTATCAACGGCAATTTATTTTTAATTTATTGTTTATTTAAGTTTTAGTGAATGTTATCATAATTATGCAAATTATACTCAATTGTTTGATGTAGATAATGTCAAGTTCAAGTTTAATTGTTCTATGTAAGTACGATGGGAAGATTATGACGAGTGTACAAGGTGTCGAGTATGTGGATGGATGTGCAAGACCTATGCGATTAGGAATATCGAATACTTACACTGAAATTGAGAATAAAGTATTTAAAATCACGAAATAAGATCCGTGAGAAAGTAAACTTAAGTTAACTTGTATATGGTCTCAATTTAGTGGAAATGCAATGGTTGATATTATAGACAATGAAACAATGTCTATGATGATAGAATTCGGTTTGGCAAACACTGGGTATTCTTTTGAACTTTTAGTTGAAAAGGAACAGTTGCAAGTATCGGTTGTAGATCCAACGAACTACTTTGATGGTAACGCTGGAGGTGTTTTCTGGGATACAGTCGCATGGTTAACGATGATATCTTCAATCTCAGTAGATACGACTACATACATGATTATATACACCTTTAGACTCAAGGGTAAACTTGTCAAAATTAGTGTTTGGATTTATTTTTTTTATAATACCAAAATGCTAATACATTTTATATATTAAATGCAAATTTTCTTAAACCACTGCTGTAGTGGCATGCACACCTAAAGAAAAACTAGGATTACCAACCACAACATTCCCTCGTGAAACAAACAATTAATGCATTCTAAGGGTAAATTTGTTAAAATTGGTGATTATATTTATTTTTCTTTAAAATACCAAAATGCTAATAAATTTTATATACTAAATGCAGATTTGCTCAAATCCTTAGATTCCAAGCTTTTACATCAGCATCATTCCAACACTGTTCAAATAGAGCATTCCAAGCTTATCCATCAATATCATTCCGCCCTTTTCAACCTGACCCGTCCACAATATACCGACCTGAACCATCGATTATTGCATCTGAGCTTTATGTTGATACTAATAATGTGTATGGCGATGATATGGGTAACAGTGATAATGATGAAGTTGACGAAGATCATCAAGGTCAAGATAGCGTGACTTATGCTTCTAGATTGAACGAAATACATGATATTACATTGATTGATGATATGGCTGCAAATAATAATTTTAGTAAACTAGAAGATCACGGCATCGATCCTTTGGAAGATGATAGTTGGATAGATCAAGCCGTGGCAAAAGTAAATGCTGGGTCTTATTTGGAAGCAAGTAGAACAATGGAAGATTGCGTAACTGTTAGAGATATGTTTCTGGAAAAAGAAGATCTTATTTGTAAATTGAAGTCGTGGGTTATTTAAAAATATGTTACGTTTAAAATTGAAGAATCAAATAAGAAATACTATACCGTGATATATACGAAAGCTTCGAAATGTAAGTAAATGTTTCATGCATGTTTATCCAAAAGATCCAAAACTTGGAAAGCCACGAAATATAATCCAAACCACAGTTGCTTCAATCCGATTCTAGAAAAAGATCACAAGAATTGCACTTCATCATACATTTACTCACTTATCATACCACTTATCTGTACATATGTGGCGATGACTTCTCGAGAGATACGTCTCTATGTTAGTGGAAATTGTGATCTTCATTTTCCTATGTGAGGACTTGTGATGCTTGTAGAAAAGGTTTATACAAGATATTTAAAGATTGGGAAACCTCATACAACTCGCTAGTCCATTTTATAAAAGCCGTGAAAGCATCAAACCCGGGGTCCGTATACAAATTAAGAACCATAGATACAGAAACCGAAGGGTATGTCAAGTTTCAAAGAATTTTCTGGTGTTTTGCTTCTTGCGCGACTGGTTTTACACATTGTCAGACGGTATTGTACGTGGATGGAACATATCTTTATGGCAAGTATAGAAGTTGCATATTGATTGCTACGAGTATTGATGCTAATAACGGTATATTTCCGTTAGCATTTTCTATTGTTGAGAGTGAAAATACTTCGTCTTGGACATGGTTTTTTCGTCTAATCAAAAGTATCCCATCGGTTAATGCTAGAATGGACTTATGCATCATTTCCGATAGACATCTTGGAATACTAGCTGCGGTTAGAGCTGTATTTCCAACGATATCCCATAAGTTTTGCTTGCGGCACTTCAGAAAGAATTTTGATAGGAAATTTAAAAATCCAGATCTACATGAACTTATGTACAAAGTCGGTCTAGCGTCAGACCCTATGTTCATGACATGCAATATATATTATTGGTAAAGATGGGTCAATCGGTGAGAGCATAGTTAGATGAGTATCTAGTACACATGTAGGCACAAGCGCACGATAGCGGATGCAGGTATCTACTAATGACCACTAATATGTCTAAAAGCTTCAACGGTATGCTTAAGGGTGTTAGAGACATACCGATATAGGTATTGATTATTCGAATCTTTTTCAAAGTGGATACTTATTTTGTGTAAAAAAGGGAAAAGTCTTTGGCAATGGAAACTACACTCATCACATTCTATGAAGAAATATTTCGGAAAAGAGAGCGAAAATCAAAATTTTATAGATCTGAAAGGTTTGACGTGGCCGAGTTTCAAGTTACAGGACATAATGGGAATCAATATACCATTAATTTTAGAGATGAAAAACTCTCGACTTGCACGTGTGGTGTTTTCCAGCAACAACATTTCCCGTGTGCCCACGCAATTGCTACTGCGAGCAGTATGCATATTTCACATCATGATTATTTCTCATGTTACTATACGGTCGGCAGTTATCAAGGCACATATGATCCAAAATTTTATCATATACCAGACAGTCGCTATTGGCATCACCATACCGGGAATAGACAAATACCAACAATATTACCACCTGACAAAAATATAGGACCAATAAGACCAAAGATGCATCAAAATTGAATGACAATGGATGCTGATCATCAGCAAAGACACAACAGATTGGACTTATGCAAACAACCAGGTCATTATAAAACTAGATGCCTGGGATTGTCACAGGGTCGGGACCCTTCAAGGTCGTGAAGAAGAAGCAAGAGAAAATCAATGATTATTTGTTTTGTTTAGCATAATTTGGTTTGTTTTGATGTAAGTTGTTGGCATGGATTTTTTTTAATTTAGTACGATCTTTATGGCTAAGTTTTGCGAGAAGAAATTTAATTTAGTATGAGCTTTATGTACAAGTTCTTTTTGCATCATTACTTGCAGGCTAATTTACTGTAAACTATCCTTAAATAAGGATTTTTTTGAACTGCGGTAAGCTACCTTACATGTTGCATTTGTTGGCATGGAGTTTGTTTTTTTTGGCTCTAAAAATCCTTATTTAAGGGTTTAAGAGATAACAATAATTAAAAATTATGCAGCTCCTTCTTTGTAAATTTTGACTAAAAACATGCACAATGGTATAAAATAAAAGCTTCCCCAATCAGGAACTAGCTCAACGCCCACATGGCGGAGTCACAACCATGCAATTAACATACGACTCCCGAGGCAAAGAATAACACATGAATATATCAATATCGATATATAAAAGATCATCGATTCGACAACACACGATTCGACAACACTCGAGTTCGACATCCAAAAGGAATATACAAATGTGAATATTGATTAATAAATTATCATCCAACTGTCGTCATATCTATATATCACTTCAACTAACAAGTTGAGCCAAAATAGAAAGTATATTAGAGTTGATAGCTGCTGCTGCTGTATGCTGCTGCTGCTCCAAATTGAGTAGATTGACAATGATTAGTTTTTAAATAGATAAGCAGAGAATTAGAATGTAAGCAGGAATGAGAAAATGTCCTGACGCAAACAAAGTTGATTATTTCTCCAAGAACAAGGGTCTTTCCAATGAATGTAGAAGCCTTAATTTTCAAACCCAGGGACAAGCTCTTGCTATTTCTTCATCCTGTCACTTAGCCTCTCCCTTCTCACCTAAAAATCACATGCCAATAAATAAGTGGCTAATATTTATATTGGATGAAAATTAGGATAAATGCTATGTAGGTGACTAATGATGGATGAAAATTTGGATAAATGCCTAATTAATTTGAAAAACCAAAACAAAATAGGGACGAAACATGGATATACTGAATTAATCTGATAAAGATCTCAATGGTAGTAAATAGACCAAGGAAAAGTGCAAGTTCTAGGACGATGATAAAGATCTGGTACTTTATAGAGTCAAAATATGCAACACCCACAAGCATACATGTGATTTTCTTTTGGTTTTTTCTATACTCTTCTATCGCTATTTGAATCTATAGATTTATGAAAATGTAATATAAGTTATGAATTAGTTTGCCTCACCTAATGCTTCCCACGTCGGAGAATGCTATCCAATAACCTATGCTTCTTGGGTTTGCTCGACGACCCCCCTTACTCCTGTGTATGTTGCGATGGTGTGGACAAGACGGGGGTCTGCTGTGGTGGTGTTGTGGGCAGAACGTCTTGCGAAGATCCTCTGCAACGATAAAAATGTGTGATCTCTGTGTTTTTTCTGGGCCGCAGCTCTTGCTCGTGTGCTTGCTCTTGCGCTGCTGCTTCTACTTGCTCTTCTGCTTGCTTTTGTACTTGCTCTTCTGCTTCATCTTGGACAGGCTCCATCTCTAGCTGAGGCTCCATCTCTAGCTGGAGCTCCGGATACGTATGACCTTCCAACAACTGTGAAAATGACGCAAAACCTGTCCCCCAAGTTGCAAGCAATTGTTGTTGCTATGACTCTACTAGACCGTATTGAAAGGGTTCGTATTGCTGCTGTCCCCATTCCGTCCAGTATTGCACTTGTTGCTCTTGTTCAGGTTGACCGTACGGTTGTGGATACCACCGATTATGCCAATGATCATACGAGGTCGTGTGCTTGCTCCGGTTCCGGTTCCGGCTCATGGTGTGGCTCCGGCTCTTGTTCGGCCTCCTGCTGCGGCTCTGGTTCCGGCTCATACCGCGGCTCTGGCGATAGCGACAAATGTGGGGGTATATGATACGAACTGTATAGCCAATCAATATGTTAGTCTATCTTGTGAAAATAAAGTCCGGCTATCCGCACCAACATCATCAGGATATGGCGGTCGTATCAATGATTGTATATGATGCAACTCTCGAACCTGTCGTTACATAAAAATTCAAATATAATTAAAGATATAACAAATTAGTTCAAAACTAATTTAATTTAAAAATAAGCATTCAACTTACCATTTCTCGTTCGACGTGGCCTCTGGGCTCGTAAAGCTGGATGTTGGGAAAGTCAATAGGAGGAAGATATTTTACGGTGACACGCTTATACCATTGTAGATATATTTCTGTAGATCTGGCATGGGTTAGGTCACCTATATTCTAAAAGGCAATATTACCAAGTCTGACTTCCTATCTCGTCAAATATACATGATGCTCGCTCCAATTGATTTGTCTTTCCTCTCAAGTCTCCCTCTACTGTCATACGCTCAAGCGGCGGTTCCGGAATATGTTGCAACCTATTAAACCGTCGCAACACCCGGTCCAATAAATGCATCACCATGATATTAATGCATAATATTAGGCATCAAGCCCGTCAAACCGCCTCCTACGGTACAAATGTCGGGTAACCCTTGCAGACAATCTTCTGTATAATGCGCCCATGTGAACTGCAAAAGTATAATACACAAATATGAAATAATATTAATTAAAGTTTTCAAACAAATTTAATTACCTAATTAATAATTACCTGAGTTGAATCCATTCGATCCAACTCATCTCTATAGAACTTAAGCACTCGACGAAGAGCTTTATATGATTTATTACCATTCCACCTACAGCCAAGAGGCCTTCCAGGGGCATCCTCACCAGTAATACCAATCTCATCCGGTCTATTAATGTACATGTGCTCTTATGACCAAATCTATATATATCATACATATTATAAAGAACCAACATTATGATTTTTTAAAATAATTAATTCAAAAACAATATATGCTTGAAGTAATGTAATACAACCACAAATCTTATTCTTCGTCAGAGCACATACCTTATCTAGTTCGTTGGATATATATGCCAAAACTCCTGCTTCCCAAGCATACTAACCACTCATTGAAGTCCCTATGAAACCCCAGGCATATCGAATGGACATGCATGGCCGACGGTCCGGCATCAACCAACAACCGATCACGTATAGGATGTAAGCACATAGATGTCTATCCAAGACATCATCATTTGCTTCATCAGGGATATTATGAAATGTATACCTGAGCCAGGTTAAACCGATCTTATTCCCCTTTATAAACCCTCCGGCTACCTGAATTTTGCAATTAATCGTTAATTAATATGACTATAATATATTTAACTTTTAATTTTAAGAAAATAAAAGGTATACCTATGTGACAAGAGACTCCCACTAGTAAAATAGGGGGTTGCCCCTACGGATATTGTAATCCGTAGGGGCAGAAATAACTTGGCCCTACGGATTAATCCGTAGGGCTAAAAGGTTGCCCCTACGGGCAAAGACGTCCAAGAATAAAAATATTAATTCTTAATTAGGTGTTTGCCCCTACGGAGCCGCAAACAAAGGACCTACGGATATGTCAGTAGAGGCAAGTAAATATCGATTTAACAAAATCCCAGATCGATCGCCTACGCTCACTTCCCTCTCTCTCTCTCGATCGCGCGCAAAAATAATCCCCAAATCGCCACGCCGTCGCCGCCAAGGTTGTTCTCCTCGTCGCCACCGCCGGTTTCGTCGCCACTGCAGTTCTCGTCGCCACCGCGGTTCAGGTCGTCGCCACCGCCGTTCAAGTCGTCGCCCCAGCCCCAGCAGCCGTTTAGGTGAGTAAATCTTGAGGTAAGTTAAAGAATTTATTGGATTATTTTGGGCTTAGGGTTCATGGCGCGCGAGTTGGGGTTGGGCTGGGGTCGCGGTCGCAGTCGGGGTCGGGTTAGGGTTGGGGCAGGGGCTGGGCTGCGGGGTCGGGTTCAGGGTCGGGGTAGGGTTAGGGTCAGGGTCGGGGTCGGGGTCGGGGAAGGGTCAATTTATCAAATTTTTTATTGGGGGTGCAGCTGGGGCTGCGGGCTGGGGCTAGGGCTGGGCTGCGGCTAGGGCTAGGGTTGGGGCTGGGGCTGCGGCTAGGGCTGTGCGTCCTCCAGAGGGCGATCATAGGATCGGTGAAGTGAGGTGGCTGGATATGAGATACGATGGATTTCCATGTGTTCAATGGAATGCTGAGGGTCAGAGTCGGTTATTCATATATCTCCCAAAAAAGAATGAGTTTGTTATTAAAGGTGTATTGACTTCTACATCAAGGAATATCAGTTATATGTCATCCAGTGACTAAGTCTGTTTCTGGCCCAACCATATTTATGAATTGTTTCTTCTTTTTCCTTCTTACGTATATTTACTAGTTCAAACTGTATGCACCTCTGCAATCAACGCCGAGAACTTGTACATTATAGGTTAATAGACATATGCTATGAAATCACGGTGCATATCGAATTCATGATATGTTATAGTCCCTCATTATTTTTACTGTGGTGAGAAAGCAGTTGCTGGTGGCCACAAGCCATAGAATTGGCAGTTGTCCTACCTGCGATAATATCTTACAAATCATCAGTAGACATCTCTGTTATATTAATCTTTTAATGTCTGCATGCATGCATGTTTATTTGCATATTTCCACTTGTTTGTTCCATAGTTTTTGTGTGCATGTGTGCGTGTGTGCCACAGTTATATTTACTTCTACATCAAGGAATATCAGTCGCATGGCAGGATTTAGTCCGGTTTTGGCCTAACCGCATTTATGAATTTGTCTTTTAGATGTTTTCCTGAGTGTCACATCGTTCTCACCCAAGTTTGTAAGGCATGTTCATTATTCTTTCAATTCTTTTAACTTGAATATGCCAGTTATTGTTCCGTTTACTATAAAGTTGCAACAAAGAGTCTCTGTTAGCACTTCCATGCACCCTTTACATGTTTTTATCATATCCACTCCTATCTATCCAGAAAGTCAACATCTTCTGGTATTTGTTTTCAAAAAGAAAAGATAAGAGAGGAAAAGATATTTGTCCGTCTCATATTTGAGCCATACTTTTGATTTTCTTGCAGATTCTGGGTTGATTTTCTGTGATAATTCATAAACATAGTAATATTTGTAATGTTTCTTCTTGTTAGTCTAGCTTTCCTCTTATGAATGCCAACACTGTTTTTGCCCTCCTTTTCTTCGGGGCACATGATATCTTGCACCTCTCCTCTCGAAAACTTATTTCTCTTTTATTTTATATATCTTTATTTTATTTTATCTTATTTGCTACGCTTTGTTTTGTTTTATTATATTTTTCCTCTGCTAATTATATTCTTCTAGATCATGTTTGCCTAATCTATCCGAAGCTTAGCATAATCTAGTTGCGATAAACAATTCCATCTTCTGCTACTATGGTGGCACTGAGAAACTTCCATTTAGAAATGACAGCACGTATTTTGTGGAAGTACTGTACATAAGTAAAACCACAACGGGCATGACAAATTTGTTGACCAGGTTTCGATTACTGTGTGAAAGTTGTTCGGATGAAATTCTAATTCTGGTGGAATTGAAACCGATAACCGGTTCATATGGTGATTTAGGCTGCTTCAGTGATATTTGTGCCTACATTGATGCCTCAAGCAACGAATCAATGATGTGGATCACAAACTAATTAAATAAATTTTGAATACCAATCTGGACTGGGATTTGTGATTGGGGAGAAGTTTGTGTGCTCATGGGCATGGCACAAGTCTGGAAAGTACAACTTACAACGATCGTGTTCCAAATTAACGTAATTCAAATAGCAATTCCTTGGAATTTTTTAGTCCAGAGAATCTTGATCGAGTCTCAGTTCCATATTATTGCTAGTGGATGCGTTTTGTTCAAAGAGTCTTTTCCTTTTAGTAATTTTCCTTTTTAGGGAGTTTTCGACATTGAAATCTCACTAGTTGATAATGTTAAATGAGTTCTAGTCCTAGTTTGCTACATTTTTTATATACAGTAGATGGTGATACTTCTTTAAGTAAAAACAACCCTACACTTAAGCGAAATCATAAATCGAAACACACATATATAGAATACAACTCATATATGGGTATCCTCAAATCTAACTTTAATTATCGATAATTTATTTTTTTTCAACGATAAACGCACACACAAAGCATATACACGGATTTTCTCCTTTGTCAGTAACCATCCCGTTCTTAGATTTCTCAATATAGTCATCATAACCTACAATTTATATGATACAGTCTAACATGGCCCATGAGTACGTCAGGGTTATGGACTGGATGTATGTGAATTGGCAACAACGTATGCAACCTAAGTTTGTCACTGGAGTTTCCGCTTTCATTGAATTTGCACGCGCACTTAAAATAACAACCTTTATACTAAAAAATTATGTATGCCATTACTTAGTAGTTTATGGTTTTTAGACGCAAAAGCCATTTGAAAAATACTTTTCCTACCCACTATTAATCCATATTCTCAATATAGTCATTAAATGTGGCAGAAGAAGAAAAAAATGGCATTCCTTGTTCTCTGTTTCAGCATCAATCTTCTGATATGAACTAATGATGGCTTTCACATAGGCTTTTCCCTTTAGAGACTTCTTAGTGTCCAATGGAAAATATACATCAGATTTGTGCAGGTCAGGTTCTTCTATGACTTTCAAGAGTCTCAACTGATTCTGTAAATTACACTCTTGTTGGGTGATACTTTTATCACTTCTCACTGCAGATGCGCTCTCTAATATCCATTTTGAATGTAATATTATAGATATCCATGCCTGTTTATGTCAAAATTACTTATATTGTCAATGTTTGATTGTCTAGTTGTTGGTGATGCGTCCATATCAGGGACAGAGGCCACTCCCGTTCCTCCAGGTATGTTTATATATTATATAGGGCATGTATATTGATTTAGAATGCTATATCATAAATATACACACATTCCTTTTGCTCTTAGTCGTCCAACTCATTATCATGGGCTGCTTGATGAGATTAGATTTGCGCCTGATGATCTACAAGAGCTTGTTCACTCCCTGTCATATGTGTAAGCAGCGCTATATGCGAGTTTACCTTGTTAGTATGTATGTACTGAAATTAATTAATATTATTCAAATTTTGATACATGCAGATACCAGAGAAGCACATCTTCTATCTCTGTAGGTAAGGCTTTGAATTTGTTGATTTTGGTATTTCTTGTCAATTTTATAGACCAGTATGTGCTAAATATAATGTTCTGACAGTTGCTAGGGGGAAGGCAGCATTCGAGGCTGCTGACCCCAGTCCTGGACGCCGCACACGGACGGCACCACGGAGGTTGGGAGAGAGGCCGAGGACTGGGCTCTAGCAGGGCCCATATGAGGTTGGACTCCACCCCGGTGGTTACTTCCTCCGTCTCCAGTGAGCGACGTATCCAGCAGGAACTGGAGAGCTTGAAGGCCACCGTTCAGGAGTTGAAGGAGATGCTGGTATGTATACTACTTAATAGTAAAATATAATGTCATATTATAGATATCAATATATCCAATATCAGTACATAGCCTGAGCTTATTTGGTTGTAGACTTATGTTTTATTAATCATACATGTACATATCTAATTAAAATAAACTACAGTTTTCCAAACTAGATATCCAAATGGGGTTTCGAAATAACTCGATAATGATTAGAATTCGAATAAAACAGAGTTCTTACACGCTTATTGCACACGTTAGGTCCAGACGCGACGGGGTAGGTGCAAGATTCTAGCGTTTATCAGAGGTGGAACTGGACCGAGCTAGGCTAGCATTTTGATTCTTATTTTTTGAAACATGTATTTATTTATATGATACATATTGTACTACATTTTGAAACATTTTGGGCGATATTGATTTTGGTTTATATTTATATCATATTCAGTTTTTTGGTTTCTTTTGTATATTATATAGGTTTTTTGGTTTCTTTGTGTTTCTTAATTAGAAAACTAAATGTTAATGCGTTGTGCAGAAATAGGCCGCTCAGAATACGGAGAACAGGAAGTCGGCAAAGAGGGGTCGCCCCACTTACACAGGTGGCTCGAGGAACATTACTCGAGCCATGGAGTTATCGGTAAATTAAGAGTTATTCTCTAATATTCTGCAATATTAAGAGTTATTCTCTAATATTTCTAATATTAAGAGTTACTTTCTAATATTGCAGACATCTCGGACCGTGGCGTCAGGTGGTACACCGAGCGTGCTGTCCGCATATCTTGCCGTCCACGGCACCTCGACAGATCCCGCCACGGGCGAGCTTCGATATCCCGACGTCGCTACCCAGGAGTACTGCGTAAGTGTTAATATTTTTTCTACCCAAATTTGAAATTTTAGTTTTGGAAGGTTCAAGTTTAAATTTTATACTTATACTTTACTGCTTAATGTGGGTGTAGGAGCGGGTGGTTGAGCAGGCCCAGGCCTCGGGGATCGATTTTACCGGACAGAACGATCCGAGGCTGCTGACCCCAGTTCTGGACGCCGCACACGGAGGGCACCACGGAGGTTGGGAGAGGCCGGGGATTGGGCCCTAGCAGGGCCCATATGAGGTTGGACTCCACCCCGGCGGTTACTTCCTCCGTCTTCAGTGACCGGCATGTCCATCATGAACTGGATAGCTTGAGGGCCAGCGTTCAGGAGTTGAAGGAGATGCTGGTATGTATACTACTTTATAGTAAAATATCATTTCATATTATATACATATCAACATATCCATAATTAGTACGTAGCTTGAGCTTATTTGGTTTTAGACTTAAGTTTGATTAATCATACATACATATGTAATTGAAATAAACAACGCTTTTCCAAACTAGATATCCAAACAGGGTTTCGAAATAACTTAATAATGATACGAATTCGAATAATAAACAGTTCTTACACGCTTCTTACACACGTTATATCCAGACGCGACAGGGTAGATCGGCCGAGCCTCCACATGCATCTTCTTCGGCTGCGGCTCCGCAAGCCACTACATCGGCTGCGGTTCCGCAGACAGCTCCTGTAGCTCCACCACCCACTCAGACTCCCGCAGCCGCGGCTCCGCAAGCGACTACCTCGACGGCGACTGCGCAGACCACATCACCGGCTCCACATGCCGCTCAGACTCCCGCTCGCGACGAATTGCAGAGTTTATTGACCGAGGAGCAGGCGCGCGTTATTCTATCGTTATTCAGAGGTGGAGCTGGACCGAGCTAGGGTAGATTTTTTGTTCTTATTTTTTGAAACATGTATTTATTTATATCATACACATTGTACTACATTTTGAAACGATATTGATATTGGTTTGTATTTATATCATATTCAGTTTTTGTGTTTCTTTTGTATATTATATATATGCGTGAGATGTGATTATGAATACTGCAATATATGATTTGATTGATATATATATTATTGTGCACAGGGCGGGAAAAAATCAAGCAGCCCATTTTTTAAAAAAAATTACAGACAATATGTACCTACGGATTAATCCGTAGGCACACATGTTACCCCTACGGATATATCCGTAGGGGCAAAATATCAGCAGTAACTGATATTTCCCCCTGATCTCAGTGCCAGGGGGTTGGGAAAGCCCCTACGGATATATCCGTAGGGGCCACTGCCTCTCCCCTATGGCGTTATCCGTAGGGGCAAAATATCAGGAATCCTGAATTTGTGCCCCTACGGAAACGTACCTACGCATATATCCGTAGGGGGTAGTACATGCCCCTACGGACATATCCGTAGGTCCAAGTAATTTATTAAAATAAACCATAAATAATATAAAATCTTATACCCTACGGCTTAATCCGTAGGGGCAACAGGACCTACACATAAATCCGTAGGAGCAAAAATTTGACCGTAGGGGCAAGTTCAGGGCCTCAACTTGCACCTGCGGCCTTTGCACCTACGGGGTATTTTTTCGCCCCTACGTATATATCCGTAGGGGCAGTGGGTAGCCCCTACGGATAAATCCGTAGGGGCAACCCTTCTTTGTAGTAGTGTCCGCATGTGTCATAACCTGGATGCTCAATTCCCGAACCCACAATCTTGCCTCCAACCAATCCAACTCTATCCACTCGTAAACCAAGCAAGATGGCAATATTCTGGAGTGTGATAATGGTATCACCCCATCTAAAATGAAAAGTGAGAGTCTCTCTTCTCCAACGCTCAACAAGAGAAGTAATTAGGCTGTGGTCGAGTTGGATATAACGCAACATTGAAGCTTTATAAAAACCAGTTATGCGAATCCACTCGATAATACGAGGATTAGTAATTCGCCATCTTTCACAACCATGACTCACGACTTTAAAAATATCTCCACCCTGCAAGATTTATTCATTTTATTTTCAAATATTTAAATTGAAATATGTATGGAACTAAATGAGAACTCAAGATGTGTTCAAGTTGAGGTTAAATTATAACTAAGGATTAAGAAAGGGTGAGAGAATAAGATAAAGAAGTTTGTCAGTGAATAACAATCAACAAAAAATTAAAATAGAACAAAAAATGAAGACCGAGGCATTGATATATAACAGAACTATATGTAATTTTGGGGAGCCTTTATCACAAACTTTTGAGGTCGGCCTGCTTTATCTATTTCAGCATCATGCATTTATAACATAAAATTTATACTATTAAATAGAAATTTTCTTGCTACCAAATGGTTTTTAATTCATATATAATGGCTTGTTTTGTTGGTTACATTCTTCCAAAATTTGAATGGAATCTCAAATAATTAGAGTAATGCGAGTTTCAAGCGGTTAAATTGGAATTTAATAAGGATAATTTTGGTCAAACATCACCAAATTAACAATAAATACATCACAAAATTAAGAAAAAATACATCTAAACTATAAATTTAACATACGGGAACTAAATTTGAGATGGATTCGCAAAATCACTGAAACACGGGAACAAATGTTTGGGTCAAAAATTACACCCTGTTGCCAAAATCAAAATCAAAAAGTCAAAGTGGGCCCGAGCCCAGGTCAAGCCCAAGCATAAAGAGGGGCCGACCAAAAGAGAAGAAAAAAAGAAAAATTGAATGTAATTTTTGTTTTGTAAATTAAACAGGCAAGAAACAAATTTTGTAAAAGCCATGGAGCTATATGTAAAGATGTAGGCTTATAAAAGGCCCCCATGTGACTCTAACTTTTGATTATTCCCTAAAAAAGACAGATCTAGGGTTTTGCGCCTCTCCCTCAAGGTCTCCTTGCTCCTCTCTTTTTCAATTAAATCCAAGGAAAATCCCCTCTTTCTTCAAAAACAAAATCGATTTTAGCTATTACACCATCGAGAGGAATACAGAGCTCCCATTAAAATCACCAAAGGAGGTACCTTTTTTTCTCTTCTCTCTCCTCGAGATCCAACGGAGGAGAGGAAGAGAAAACCCACTTGCGCACGTCCCGAGACCTCGTGAAAGAGGAAAAGAGCCCCCTTTTGATCTTTTGGCATCAGAAATTGTGTTTGGGGCTGTGGCTCTGTTGGGATTCGACTTTTGCTTGCACTGTGCTAGGTGCGCACCTTGCTAGGTGTCCATTTGGCTAAATGTGCACCCTGTTGAGTGCAGATTGTGCCAGATGTGCACCTGCCTAGGTGTGCACCTTACTGGACCGTTTGGCCCATTTGGGACCCTTTGGCCCCTCACTCTCGCATCTTATTAGATGCGCACCTTTCTAAGTGCGCATCTTACTGAACCTTTTTGTCCATTTGGGACCCTTTGGCCACCTCACTCTCTCGCACCTCACCAAGTGCTCACCAGGCTAGATGTGTATTTTTCTAGGTGCGCACCTCGCCACGTGCTCACCTCGCCACGTGCGCACATAGCACACGCATAGCCCTCACTTCTGTCTTTCTTGTAAATATTTTACAAAATAAAAAATGAACAAAATAGAAACGCCCAACACTCAAAAGCCTTCCCCCTTAGAAAATTTGCCCTGCATCCCGTAAGGGGGCTGCTAGCCCCCTTGACCCCGAGCCCGCTATCCAGAAAATGGGACCCCCGTAAACTCTATGAGGCCCCTGATATGCCCAAAACACCCTCAAGACACGTAAATGCATACTGCACATTGAGTTCGCATAATCTGTTTGACCTGTTAATCAAAGCTTATCGCTCCAAAAGTAAGGGATAATTAGTGGCAGCTTAGTCCGCGGCTGCTGGAGATTTGGATCCTCAGGATCAATAAACACCTTCCTACCTCCAGACAGGGAGAATCTGTAATACGCCTAACAAGCGACGTGTATTTCTATCTCAATAGGATGACGAAAAACACTCAACAACAAATTTGATGGGATTATATGGCAATCTCTCTAAATTTTACATCTAAACTATAATTTTTTTTAAAATAAGTTTAGAAGTATACCTCTCCATGCAATATACCCGATGATCTATGCTCATCTTGATGTATGAGAAGCGATCCATCAAAGGGTTGCTTCTCTATTGAACTTGATTTGTTTTTGAAAAATCAAAAGAAATCGAGAGTGAATGGGGAGTTTTCGGGAGGGAAGGAAGAAGATGGTGAAGAAAAGGGGCTCGTTGGGTTGAAGTATGAGAGTATTAAGAAGGCGGATTCATTCCCATAAACTTTGGGAAGGCGGGTTCTGTGAATCCGCCTTGCCTTAATATCGATCCCAAAAATATGGGGCCACGCTTGCGTGGCCCCAAAGTGCCCTATTCTCATAAATATAAATTTAACTACCCTATTTTAATAAATTTAATATTAAAATACCCTATTTCGAGAAGAAAAAAAACCTTGTTTCTTCCCCTGCATTCTTACATGAGAAACATACGGTTAATGGCTGAAGCATAACCACAATCAACAGCTTAGGAAATAAATGGGCCAACAAATTATGCTATGAGTTTTATGACGGTTAATCAAGAGAGAACTATTTCTCCCATTTTAACTGGAGGTTCACACAGAGTTAACAGTTGTGTGCATATATTCTGCTAGAGGCCATATTTAAAAAATCGTCTGCTTTTCTCGTCTCTAAATAGACATTTGGGCATAGGGCTCGAAAAATTTAGGAGTAAAATAATCAACTTGCTAAACATACCTTCAAATGAGGGCAATTGTTTGCTATTGCTAATAAAGATTCATCAGTAATGAATGTACAGTACCGCCAACATTCAAGTGTTGCAAGGAAGTAGTCATTGAAACCTGCATTAAAAATCAAAAGAAACTTAGTGAGACAAGACAACCAACTTTCATTAAAAATTGGAAGTAGAGGAAAGAAAAATCCCTTCATTATATGTGAATACTTCTAACTTCACAGAGTACTTCTTAACATAATTCAAACGAATACTAACTGATGATGAGGCGAATATTTATGACTAAAGAACTTGTAAGAAACAATATTGCACCAGAAATGACTGTTTAAGCTTACAAGAAGGAACATGGCAAAGCATTCCAAAATCCCTACTCATGTTTGTTAAAGTAACTCCATTCATAAAAGTCATCAAATTATATTCAAGAAGTTAATCTTAGACATTACTACCGCCTGGAGCAGAGTATCGAGTAAACTTTAGCTCAAACAGTATATTTATCGACCTTGATATATGGCAGAGGAATATAATAAAAAAAAAAAAAAAGTCACAGAAAAAAGAAGGGGAAACGGATATAATCATAAAAATCTGCTAGAGTTCCAGCGTACTAGAAGTTCACACAGCATTGTTATCAACAAATGATGTTGAATTGAATTTGAATAAGAAATGCATAAAACAACTGTATTGTAGAACAGAAGTTACATGAAAATAGAACAAATGCATGACTATTCATAGATTGATAAGTGCTTTTCAGAAATTAGTGTTCATCTCAGATGTTGAACTATAAATAGTAGGCCAGATGCATGACTATAATCTATTGATAGGTAAATAATTGTTTTACAATCAATACCAATCACACAGATTCCAGTTGAAATTGATTAAGGGATAGCATCAATGTTAGATGTTGAACGCTAAATATTGTGCCAGATATGGAATCCAAAACCTAGGTTATGTGACAACACCAGTAAAAAAGATGCTGTATCAAAGTAGTAGACAGGTTAATACTAGTTGGGTTACACCCTTGTCAGTGATTCCAGCCATACCCCCACAAGGATATAGATGTCAAGCTGCTGGCACACTTCGCTAAAGATATCATGTAGAGCCCTTCGTCTGTAATCTGGCATCCCCAATAACTTCAAGAACTATAGAAATGCAAAACATTTTTTTTTGGGGTGGGGGGGGGGGTGGGGGGGGGGGACAACCCAAAGAATCACTGCGTCGATTTTCATACGGGTAATTGACATTAGCATCACATAATTACTATTTATTTAAGCAGGAGCACTACACATACATATAACCGCATTGACTTCTAAAAAAAGTCTTCGCAAATGAATATGTAAATTTCATAGGTAATTGCAAATTTGACACCCAAATAACACTATCAAGTAGCGAAATGATTAGAGATAAACGTTTCCTATTGGTAGAATTAGTGTACCCAAGAGCAATGACCATATGCCTAAAACACCTTGATAAGTGTCCCTGCCATTGCACCAGAACTCCGAAGTTATGATGGATGTTTTGAGAGGAATATATTATGTATTCTAACATGTCCCAACAAGCCCCATGCGCCAAAAGCAGATTTTTTTTAATTTGAATTAATCCAGGTTAAATGTCCCTTCCACAACACCAAAGTTAAGATAATATATTTTATATTCTAATGCATCTTCTATTTTCCCTTTCAAGTTGTTTCTACCAATCAATTGTGCAAATAAGCTCAATTAACTCCTAAAATCACAACTAAAGAGCCAAAAAAAAAAAAGATTGCAGCTTTGATGAAGGAGGCACTTACATGTCGAGCTCCTTGAGGCTGTAGGCAGCAAGAATGAGCCTAGCAGTGGACTCATCATCCATCTTCCAGCCATTGAAGCTCAGCTTCTCTCTTCCCCCCATCGATCGCTCCACCCCCTTCCTCCATTTCTTGCAAACGCCGCTTGCCCTAAAAATCAAAACCTTCTAAGGAAAAACCCTGATGATGCTCGATACCGAGGTTTCCCCAGATCATGATATGTGGCAAGTGACGTGTCCCAAAACCCACGAGAATGGATCAAGAACGGTACATTGGAAGCATGCCCCGGGCCCTCGACCCGAGGATGTTCCCGACCTTCAGTGGCCTTCCAGACCACTCCCATGCTCGCCATACAAACAACCGCCGGCTTGCTTCTGAGCCTTCCCACACGCTGAGTTCCCTCAGCCCCCTAGCTCCCCTCTGAGCTATCACCGAACCAAGCTTGCTCGGCCTCCCGCTCGTTCCCGAGCCTCCCGCCGAGCTTAGCTTACTCGGTCTCACCGACCGACCCACAGCACTGACACAGGCGTCTCCGCCATGGCTCCGCGATTCGCGCCAGACACGAGATACCCGCTGCCCACGATCCCACGTTCCAAGCCATCGTGTTCCCCTATTAACGAGCGTATCTCGTCATCAGTGGGGAATCCCGCCTTTCACACAGGCGTAACGCCAGGGGCATAACGGCGGCGTAAATCTCACGCCCGCCAGCCCATGGCTGCCACTATATAAACCTCTCTCTCAAACGACTCAGGTAAGGTAATTTTACCCCAATAGGCCGCTGCTCTGCCTATTTAGCCCGTCTAACTTGATTGTCGGAGGGTCCTCGGTGGCACAACCACCCCGGGATTTCCTTGCAGGTAGCTCGGCTTCAACCACTTCAAGCCCATTGAGATCCACACGCTTCAGGAGGCAACCTCCCAACTCAATCTCAGCCGCTCGTCTCCACTCGCTGCAGATCAACGAAAGGTAACATCTGAAGGAGATCCAGAGATCCATCAGTTGGCGCCGTCTGTGGGAACGCTAGTTCCACTCAACGAAAGTTCACCTTCCGATCTCAACTTCATGGTGAGTGATCACCGCGAAAATCTAAGCACTAGCCGCCGCCTTCCCCACAACGGAGGCGCGGATGGATCCCGTCCTCCCTCGAACACCATTCACGCACCGTTGGCTCGAATAGATCGGCTTGCGTCTGTCGTTGATGCCCTAGTCTGTGTCCAAACGGTGGGACAAGCTCCCCAAGCCGCTGTTCCCCCACCTCGGGAGCGACACATAGGGAGAGAAGACACCGCCCACACTGGTACATCCATACACCGCCTCGCTGTCTCTGGAAGCCGTGGATCCCCGGACCAACCAATTCGATAACCCGGTGGGCACCTCACATCTCGACGCCGAGGCCTTATGAAAGAGCACCCCGTCCTGAGGCCCATCGTGCTCCTGTCCCTCCCGAGGAGGTGTCGGTCAGCTCGCCTGCTCCCAGGCATGACCGGCGCCCCCTCCCTCGACAGGGTCGCGCGGACGGGACTCACCACAGTAGCTCGAAAACGACCTCACCGGGATACCTAAGGAACCTCATCAAATGGAACCGGGGCCACGGTCAGGCGCAGGTCGCCAGCAGCAAAGGCCATAAATCAGAGTATGCCTAATCGTCGGGATACCACGACCGACTCGATGCCCTTAAAAAGAAGATTGAAGGCATGCATCGGAAAATCGTCCTTCAAGCGACGGGGCTAAATATGTCGCCGACTCGCTTACGAAGCCCTTCACCAAAGAGCTACTCGCTGTCCACGTCTCCTCCCGGAACAACCACCCAAAGGTCTTCCTCTTCGACGGGAAGTCCGACCCGAAAGACCATTTGGATGCGTTCACTGCCGGGATGAGTTTCCAGGACAACTCCGACGCCGTGCAATGCCGTGCTTTCCTCACTACTCTCATCCGCTCTGGACGAGACTGGTTCCGAGGACTCATGTCATGCTCAATCTCTACCTTTGATGAGCTGGCTACCCAATTTCTCGGCTATTTCGTCGGGAACAGACGGCAGAAGTGGACCGTTGATCATCTCTTCACCCTAAAGAACGGGGACAAAGAATCCTCCAAAGGATACGTCACCCTCTTCTACAACGCCCTCATCGAAGTCCCAGAGCACCGGGACGAGACGGTCATTACAGCCCTTAAGTCAGGTCTTAGACACAAGGAGTGGTTACTCTCCTTTGCATTAGCGCAACCTAAGACCATGGCCGAGATAAAGGCCTGGACCGAACGTGAGATCCAGCTTGAGTCCGAGGTAAACGCTAACCTGCCCCGGACAGAGCAAGCTGATCAGAAGAAAAGGGCCAGGGAGGAGAAAAAGAAAATTGAGCGGCCAAAGCCCTACTCCCCGATGTTTCAGGAGTACACCCCACTCAACGTATCCCAGACAGTACTATTGGAGGAGGCTAAGGGCGAGAGGTTCTTCAAACTCCCTCCGGTCTCGAATAGGACGGCAATGCGTACGCGGGGCCCCTACTGCACTTTCCACAGGTCGCAGGGCCATCCTACCGAGAACTGTAAGCAGCTCCGAGACTACATCGAGGAGTTGATCCGCTCGGGGCACCTAGCGAGGTACTTGCGAGACAAGCGGCAAGCCGACCGTGAACAAAGCACCATCCCCCTCCCGGCGAGTTGACAATCGGCCAAATCATGGTCGTGTCAGCGGGAGGTACGACAGGGACCGATGAAACGCGGCACCCCTTACCGATCGAGGGGACTGACAGCCACCTAAGGAAGAAGGCTAAAGCGGCCGAGCCGATCATCTTTACCGACGAGGACCTCCACGGGATATCTCTGCTTCACAACGACCCACTGGTGATCACAGCTCAGGTCCACCACTATGAAGTGCAGAGGATATTGGTCGACTTGGGAAGCTCTTTGGTTGGCGAATGTAGTCATGTTTAAAAAGTCTAGCGGGAAGTGGTGCATGTGCGTCGACTTCACTGACCTCATCAAGACCTGCCCGAAAGACAACTATCCCCTCCCTTGGATAGATCAGCTCGTCGATAGTTCGGCAGTCCACGAGCTACTTAGCTTCATGGATGCTTTCTCTGGCTACAACCAGATCCATATGAATCCGGCGGACGAGGATCTCACCGCATTCACAACGGACCAGGGGGTATACTGCTAAAAGGTGATGCCCTTCGGCCTCAAAAACGCCGGAGCTACATACCAACGATTGGTTAATCGGATGTTCAAGCTACAGATCGGCAGGAATACGGAGTTTTACGTCGACGATATGCTCGTCAAATCAATCTCGTCAGATGAACACGCCAAGGATCTGGGCGTGACCTTCGACATCCTCCGCAAATACAAGATGAAACCGAACCCCGCCAAGTACACATTCGGGGTCACCGGTGGAAAGTTCCTCGGCTTCATGGTCACCCACCGTGGAATTGAGGCCAACCCAGAGAAAATCAGCGCCATCCTTAACATGATTGCGCCGAAGACTAATATCGAAATCATGCGGCTAACAAGGCGGGTAGCCGCTCTGAGTCATTTCATGTCAAGGTCTGGGGAGAAGTGCATCCCGTTCTTCAAAGCTCTAAGGAAGATACCAAAGTTCGAATGGTCAGAGGAGTTCCAGACCACCTTTGAGCAATTAAAGAGGAACCTTGTGATTCCCCCGCTGCTCACCCGTCCAGTTGAAGGGGACGAGCTATCACCATATCTAGCGGTGTCCGACCAAGCTGCAGGTTCGGTGCTCGTCCGAGAGATCGAGGGGGTCCAGAAGCCGGTATACTATGTGAGCCACGTCTTCAAGGACATGGAAACGAGGTACCCAGCCATTGAGAAGATCGTCTTAGCACTCATCGTGGCCTTATGGAAACTACGACATTATTTTCAGCGCACACCATCCACGTTCTTACCGAGCGGCCTTTAGGGGATATCCTCGCCTCCCCCGAGTCCTCTGGTCGTTTGGAGAAATAGAGGTGGGTGTTTTCCCAGTTCGACATAAAATACCGCCCGAGGCAGGCTATCAAGGTACAAGCCATGGTCGATTTTATCGTCGAGTGCACCATCCCCAGTAAAGAGCCGGAATCCGCACTGGCCCCCGGAGCTCAACCCTCAGTCGATGAGAAGCCCGACTTCGTCCCTGATTAGATCCTTTACGTCGACGGGTCCTCAACCGAGGAAGGCTGTGGTGCCGACCTCATCATTCGGGCCCCGAACGAGACAGAGATGGAGTATTCTATAAACCTCGGGTTCAAAGCCTCAAATAACGCAGCAGAATACGAGGCCTTGCTGGCCGGACTGTGGATAGCCTCCGAAGTGGGGCTGAAAACGATCTGGATCCACGGCGACTCCGCCTTAGTCGTTGGCCAAGTGACTGGACTATTCGAGGCACGGGAGCCTATGATGGTGAAGTATCTGGCCGAGGTGAGAAAATTACGAAAAGACTTTGACGAAGTCCAGGTGGAGCAGATCCCTAGACAGCTAAACACCCAGGCCGACGCCTTGAGTAAGCTGGCTTCATCTTATATGGCCAACAACAAGAGGAACATCCTCTTCTAGGTCTTGCTACGGCCCAGCGTAGAAGATGGGCCGATGCCACTTCAAGTGTACGCAGTTCGGGAAGAAGACCGGGATTGGAGGAAGCCCCTCGTGGAATTCCTGAGGGAAGGTACACTCCCAGAAGATCGAGGGGAAGCCCGCCATCTCCGAGCCAAAGCTCGCCATTTCATCTGGAGTAATGGGAACCTCTATAAGAAATCTTTCACTCAACCCCTGCTCCGGTACGTTGACCCCCACGAGGCCGACTACATCCTCCGTGAGATTCACGAAGGGGTCGGCGGCGCGCACCAAGGGGCCCGCAACTTAATCCAGAAGACACTGTTCCAAGGGTACTATTGGCCGACGATTCATCAGGATGCCCAAAAGCTCGTCAGGAGGTGCAAAAGCTGCCAACTCCATGGCAGCATACCTCGCCTTCTGGCCACCGAGCTAACACCCCTAACCTCCCCCTGGCCATTTTCCCAGTGGGGAATGGACATGATAGGCTAGCTCCCTACTGGTACGGGTGGACACAAGTATGTCCTTGTTGCAGTGGACTACTTCACGAAGTGGATCGAGGCCGTCCCCATCAGGAAACCGGACGCCACCGTGACTATCAAGTTCCCGCAGAACAACGTAATATTCCGGTTCGGTATCCTGAGGTGTATCATCACCGACCATGGGACAAATTTCGAGAATGAAAAAGTTAAGGAATTCTGCAGCGAATACCATATCCTTATGAAGTTCGCCGTGGTCACGCATCCCCAATGCAACGGGCAGGCCGAGGTCGCTAACCGGGACGTCCTCCGAGGTCTTTAGACACGCCTAGAAGGATGCCAAGGAAGTTGGGTCGAGGAACTACCCCGGGTCTTATGGGCCTTGCGCACGTCGAAGAAGAACCCCACCGGAGAGACCCCATTCAGCCTCTGCTACGGCACTGAGGCAATAGTCCCAGCGGAGGTCGGGCTTCCCAGCCACAGGGTCGAGCACTTCGAGGATGAAGCTAACACCTCCGCCCTCCGGACTAATCTGGACGTGTTGTTAGACAAACAAGACCGGGCTCAGATCAGAGCTGCCGCCTATCAACAGCAAACCGCCCGCTACTACAACGCGTGAGTCAAGCGTCGCTTCTTCAAAACCGGAGATTTGGTCGTAAGGCGGAACGAGTTTGTCGATCAAGGCAAGCTGCATAAGTTTTCCCCGAAATGGGACGGTCCTTTCCTCGTCTCCGAGGTCCTGCCCGGCGGAGCCTATCGTTTACAAGATGCGAATGATCGCAAATTTCCACGGCCTTATAACGCTGAAAAGCTCAAGCTGTACCTCTGAAAAGAATATCTAAATGTATATTTCTTCTTTCACAAAAACGATGTAAATTCTTCTAAGTTCTTTTTATTTAAATAATAAGAAGGAAACAATAGAGCATTGCAAAAGGGAGAATTTTATTCATTCAAAAGGTATTGTATGCTCCTCAGCCTTACAGAAAAAGAAAAAGGAAAAATTTACAACAGAGGGGGAACGGGATCGAGGAAGTACTCCTGGTGATACTCAGAGTAGATTTCTTCCAACCGGGCCCAAGCCCCTGCAGCCTGTTCCCGCCGATGCTGCACGCGAACCCGGGACGCCATAGAAGCACCCGGCGCTCCGCCCTCCGCGCCCTGGCTTACGATATACCTCTTTTGGAAGCACTCCAAAATGAGGGCCAAGGATCGGTCATGCCTGGCCTTCGAGATGAGGCCGAGCATATAGATCGAGCGCACCATGTCGAGCGCCTCGTACAGCAGCTTCTCGGAGAGGGGATCGTACAACCCCGGGGACCTCCTCCAAATTGCGTACATTAGCAACTGTAGGAGGGGAGACCGTCGAGGGAGAAGCTGGCCGACGTGACCCTCGAGGCGCTGAACCACACCCCGGTACCGGTCCTCAGCCTGGGACTGGTCATACATGAAGACATCGTCGAAGGCGATGATCTCTTCGATCGAGTACATGCGCCCGGTCATCTCAAAAAGCGACGCCAAAGAGTTATGTCTCCTTCTCTATTTATAACCCCAAACAGCATCCCTAAGGACCCAAATTTGCGCGCGCATGGGCGCGAATCATGGGATCCACCCAAATTACTCCAATACCGCACCGCCACATGGCAGAACCGACGGGCTCTTCGAAACGCTTTGCCTTCCCCATGCGTTCCTGACACGTGTCGTCCGCGACGGTCACTCTTCCCGATGTTCACACACCAAGGATGGTTAGACCGAACCTCGCAAAGTCGAGCAACCCTGCTCATTCCATCCTTAACAGGAAACTCCTTGCCCTCCCGCGCTAAGGATTGAGCCCTCATCAAGAGGCCACCGAGCAACTTTCCTGCTCGGTATATCCATGGCCGGTAATCTCTTACCCAACGACGCCAAGGATCAAAGCCCTCATCAAGAGTCAACCAAGCAGCGACCCTGCTCGGTCCATCCTTAGCAGGCAACTCCTTGCCTTCCCGCGCTAAGGGTCGAAGCCCTCATCAAGAGGCTACCGAGCAGCTTCCCTGCTCGGTCTATCCATGGCCGGTAATCCCTTAACCAACGACGCCAAGGATCAAAGCCCTCATCAAGAGGCAACCGAGAAGCAACCCTGCTTGGTCCATTCTTAGCAGGCAACTCCTTGCCCTCCCGCTCTAAGGATCAAAGCTCTCATCAAGCGGCCACCGAGCAGCTTCCCTGCTCGGTCTATCTATGGCTGGTAATCTCTTACCCAACGACGCCAAGGATCAAAGCCCTCATCAAGAGGCAACCAAGCAGTAACTCTGCTCGGTCCATCCTTAGCAGGCAACTTCTTGCCCTCCCGTGCTAAGGATCAAAGCCCTCATCAAGAGGCCACCGAGCAGCTTCCCTACTCGGTCGATCCATGGCTGGTAATCTCTTACCCAACGACGCCAAGGATCAAAGCCCTTATCAAGAGGCAACCAAGCAGCAACCCTGCTCGGTCCATCTTTAGCAGGCAACTCCTTGCCCTCCCGCGCTAAGGATCGAATCCCTCATCAAGAGGCCACCGAGCAGCTTCCCTGCTCGGTCTATCCATGGCCAGTAATCTCTTACCTAACGACGCTAAGGATCAAAGCCTTCATCAAGAGGCAACTAAGCAACAACCCTGCTCGGTCCATCCTTAGCAGGCAACTCCTTGCCATCCCGCGCTAAGGATCGAAGCCCTCATCAAGAGGCCACCGATCAGCTTCCCTGCTCGGTCTATCCATGGCTAGTAATCCCTTACCCAACGATGCCAAGGATCAAAGCCCTCATCAAGAGGCAACCAAGCAGCAACCCTGCTCGGTCCATCCTTAGCAGGCAACTCCTTGCCCTCCCGCGTTAAGGATCGAAGCCCTCATCAAGAGGCCACCGAGCAACATCCCTGCCCGGTCTATCCATGGCTGGTAATCTCTTACCCAATGACGCCAAGGATCAAAGCCCTCATCAAGAGGAAACCAAGCAGCAACCCTGCCCGGTCCATCCTTAGCAGGCAACTCCTTGCCCTCCTGCGCTAAAGATCGAAGCCTTCATCAAGAGGCCACCGAGCAGCTTCCCTACTCGGTCTATCCATGGCTGATAATCCCTTACCCAATGACACCAAGGATCAAAGACCTCATCAAGAGGCAACCAAGCAGAAACCCTGCTCTGTCCATCCTTAGCAGGCAACTCCTTGCCCTCCCGCGCTAAGGATCGAAGCCCTCATCAAGAGGCCACCGAGCAGCTTCCCTGCTCAGTTTATCCATGGCTGGTAATCCCTTACCCAACAACGCCAAGGATCAAAGCCATCATCAAGAGGCAACCGAGCAGCAACCCTGCTCGGTCCATCCTTAGCAGGCAACTCCTTGCCCTCTCGCTCTAAGGATCAAAGCCCTCATCAAGAGGCCACCGAGCAGCTTCCCTGCTCGGTCTATCAATGGATGGTAATCTCTTACCCAACGACGCCAAGGATCAAAGCCATCATCAAGAGGCAACCAAGCAGCAACCCTGCTCGGTCCATCCTTAGCAGGCGACTCCTTGCCCTCCCACGCTAAGGATCGAAGCCATCATCAAGAGGCAACCGAGCAGCAACCCTGCTCGGTCCATCCTTAGCAGGTAACTCCTTGCCCTCCCACGCTAAAGATCGAAACCCTTATCAAGAGGCCACCGAGCATCTTCCCTGCTAGGTCCATCCTTGGCTGGTAATCTCCTACCCAATGACGCCAAGGATCAAAGCCCTCATCAAGAGGCCATCGAGCAGCTTCCCTACTCCATCCATCCTTAGAGGGTGACTTCCTACACGTCTTTACTAAGCGATCCCCACCTTGACTTCGGGGCTATGGAGATATCGACCCTGCACCGGTCTTTGCACACTTAGCAAATGGTTGAATTCAACTCGACGTGCGATCACTAGATGAAAAACCGATCTCCGACCTAACGCATCATAAAAGCAGACCGCGCAAATAGAGATTTTACCACACAAAAAATGGAAAATATGTACGCAAAGAACACTGCAAAAAGATTTCATTCACAAAAGTCGGAAGTCTTTACAGGGGTATTATGGGCTCCCCGGCCTTACAAAAACGCCGGAGGCTTACAAAATTTCAGCGCAAAAGAAAATAAGGAGACGAGGAGATTCAGGCCTTGGGGCCGGGGAGAACCTTGATGAGCTCCGCATCCACCACCACAACCGGGGTGGCGTCTTGAAGGTCGACATCCACCGCAGGAGCCTCAGCGCTGGGAGCCGGGGCGACCGACTTCTCCCCAACGCTCCCACCAGGGGCCTTTCCCCCAGCAGCGCTTCCAGGGGCATTCCCCTATGCCTCACCCCGGATGGGGTACTTACCCCAGAGCTCGCCGTCAGGAAACTCCGGCATCAGGGCCTTGACGGCGTCGAGGGCCTCATGCCAAATGAGGGCAGCGGCTTCAGCGAGGTCGGCGTAGTACTGGTCCAACTTCTTGTAGCTCTCCACCGCCTTCGACGCTCGAAGGTCGGCACGCCTCACTCCTTCCTTCGCCGCCTCGTTCTCCCTCTGGAGGGTGTTCGCCGTCTTCTTCAGGGTGGCGACAAGCACCCTGGAATCTTCCAACCTAGCCTCGGTGACTCGGACGGCCTCTCGGCAGCTGGAAATCTCCCGATCCCCGACCTCCACCCGGTCTTCAAGGGCGGTGACCCTCTCCATCACCGCTTGCAGCTCCAGCCTCAAGCTCTCCTCCTGCGAGGAGGATTCACCCGCGATCTGCATCGCCGGGGCAATTTCCTCATCTTCCATGTTGACAACGAGGGCGCAGTGCTGAAGGACCTGAAGAAAACAAAGGAGGGGTTAAGAAGAGAAGGAGGCACCCAATCTTGTGAACAAAAAGTACTGAATAAAAATCCGAGTGAGGTGTGAACACTGACCTGCATAGCCTCCTGGGCTATGGCCTCCATTTGGGCCCTGAGGGTCTCCCGGGGGATTCTTCCCCCGGCTGACCTTTATATCTCCGATAGCAGGCTGTCGGCGACGGAAAGCCCCGAGGGCACCTCGAAACGAAGCTCCCCTTCATCCATGATGATCGGGGAAGCCGGGGTACAGGGCGTCGTCCTATGGTACCTCTTGAGGAGAGACGCAGGAGAACCAGTCTCGCCTCCTACCTCCAGAACCTGGGGCTCCTACTCCCGAGCGCGTTTTCGGCTCGGCGCATGGCTGGACTCCGGGGCCCGGGGCATGCTCGAGCGCCTGGTTGGGGCGGCCGCTGATGGAGCCGGATTCGACGACGGGCGAGAGGGGTGGAAGCCTCCGGCCTTCCTCCCCTTCTTCTGTTCGACCAGGGCTGCCCAAAATTTAGCTAGGTCCATGGGTTTTGGATAAGACAAAAATACAAAGAAGTAGTTAGCAATGCCAGAAAAAGTGGAAGAATACACGCCTAAACGGGTCGCCTAGAAACTCCTAACTTACCCGCAAACTGAGCGGGGCTGAGCTCGGCCCAACTGAGAGCCTGCTCAGACAGCAGCATATCG
Source organism: Agapanthus africanus (assembly GCA_030015575.1). Lineage (NCBI taxonomy): Eukaryota > Viridiplantae > Streptophyta > Magnoliopsida > Asparagales > Amaryllidaceae > Agapanthus > Agapanthus africanus. Next base: position 439,699,011 of record CM057338.1, read on the forward strand.
GCCTGGGGGAGGGGCTCCCACTCAGACACCGCCACCACGTCAGGATCATTCGACCGCCTCATCCACGGGCAGTTGGCCCTGTGCTACTGGATGGGCACAGGCCAATCTTCATCCTCGGGTGGCCTGACAAACAAAAACTTCTTCTTCCATTCGTGGATGGAAGAAGGTACTACGACGACCCCCGACCCGGCAGCACCTCCCCGGTGCTTTCTAAAAGAAATGTATACCCAGCTCGGCTCGTCCTTGTAAGTGCCGGGGTGGTTTTTGTAGCAGTGAGAGGAAAGGAGGAGACTCAAACTGAAAGGGATCTCCCGCAATTTCAACTGGACCAGGAACCCAAGGAGAATCCTCCAAGAGTTCGGCACTAACTGGCCCGGGGCTAACTGAAAAAAATTCAACGCCGCACTCACCTCGGGGGAGAAGGGCAGGCGCATTCCGACCCAAAAGGCTTCCAGGTATAAGGCAATCTCCTTGCCCCGTACCCGGTCTGCCCTCTCCCCCTCCCCGGCCAGACGAAGCGAGTAGCCGGGAGGAATGTGGAAGCGAGCTCGGATGATGGCAAGCTCGTCTGCATGCCTCAATATGGATGACGAGTCACGGACGCCCCTGACTTGCGCTTTGGGGACCGTCCCCGCCGCATGACCCCGGGAAGCGCGACTAACCCTAACCTTCCGGGAAGACTCCGATCCGGACGAAGAGGAGGAAGTTGCAGAAGACTCCATAGATTCTACCCGAACTACCTCGACAAACTCCTCAGAGGAAGACATCTAACCTGAGCAGAGGAAGGGGACGTCCAAGAGAAAAACGTAGGAAATCCGACCTAGAGAGAAGAACGCCGAGCTAACACACGGAGGGAAGATGAAATTATAGCGAAGTGTGAACCCTCGGGAGAATCCCACCTTTATTTATAACAATCAACAAACACATCCAGCGGCGCCGATCGTCTCTCGCCAAAATGGCACTTCGCATTCAACAGTCGTCGATGCTCCAACTATCGCACGCACATCGGGCGTGTCCCATCGGGCGTGAGGACACCAGCGGCCCGTCACGTCTGCCAACCAGCGTCGGACACGTGACCTGGCTCTCCAATGAACGTACGCCTGAATCGGCACATCCTCTTTAATGCGAGATCTCTTCCCTGGTCCACTAACGTCACCAAGAAAATATAATCAATTGCCCAGGAATACGCACCGACGACATCTTTAAATAAGAGCTTACCCCGGGTGATCAGTCAGACCACTCTCGACCCGACCTATTAATGGGTCGAGACGAGAGTGGGGGATAATGATGATTCTCGATACCGGGGTGTAACATTTTAAATGTAAATAAATAAATAAATAAAAATCCTTTAGCCGAATTTTCTGATTTTCGGTAAAATAAACCGTATTTTCCGTAAAACTTAACCATAATTATTTTTCATCATAAATTTAAAAAGACCTATTTTAATCATGTAATTACTAGTAAATGGTGTTTATTTAGTCACTTATAAATTTTTAGTTTAATTAAATTTTTTCCTAAATTAATTATTTTTAATATTAACATTATAAGCTTTAATTATACATTAAAGTAGTGTAAATTAAAAATTTGAAATGGGTTAATTTTATAAAATAAGCCATGCCATATTAGAATCAAGTGTTTTTATGCAAAATTCTTTCTCAAATATTTTCATGGTTCTAGATTTTTCTAGGATCAATTTTTTTGAAAAGAAAAATTATTAAATAAAGAAATTAGTGAAAAGACTTAAAGTGAGGGTTTATTCTTGAAGTTTCTACACCATTCACCACTCATTTCTCTCTCTCACTTTTTCCATCATGTTGTGGCCGGCCACTCGCCCCCATGGCAGCCCCTCTATTTTCCAAGCTCATTTTCCCTTCAAAAATCATCAAAAATTCAACAAAATTCCAAAAATAAACCACAAAATCAATATTCAAGCTCTACCATTTTCCTTTGACCTATTTAGCATGGATTTTGGAGTAGGAAACCATTATTTTGGAAGCATATTTTCATGTTTGGATCTCATGTTTTGGAGGTATAATTTTTATTCTTATGATTAATTGTTGTTAAATGCTTTTATCTAGCATATTTAGATTTTCTTAATTAATTCTATTTGCAAGTTTAAAATTCAAGTTAGGGTTTCTAAAATCAAGTTAGGGTTTTTATTATTTAATTGGTGTTATAATAACTAGTTTAACATTTTTAGAAATGGAAAATCTAGTATGGTTGGTGTATTGTAAATTGTTCATTCAAAATTGTTTAAATTAAACCATTTTGCAAACTAGATTTTTATAAATTATATATAGTGGTGAGGTAAAATTCTAATTAAGGTTTTTATTATTAGATTATGGTGTTAATGAGGAGATTAACATGTTATTTGATTGTGAAACATAATCTAGTTACAGTTTACTAGCTTTCACTTTCAAATTTTCACAAAATTGCTATTTTTATTAAACTAGGTTTTTGAAATTCATTTAAAATGTAGGATTAAAATATAGTTAGGGCTTTAGCACATCCTTATGGTTTCATTAAGTGGTTTAACAATTTAAAATTTTCAAAATCAAATTTAGTTGTGGAATTGTGAATTTTGGCTTAAAAAATGTTAAATTTGGCTAAAATTGCAAACGAGAAATTTCAATTTAAGACAAATTAGTGTGATAAAAATATAGTAATGGTTTCTATAATATAGTTATGTTATTTAATGAATATTATGACCATTAGTTTCATTTAAACATCAAGTTTTGAAGTAAAACGGTAAATTGACGTTTTCTAGGTTTTTACGAAATCGGACGATTTGATCGATTTTAAGGTTTTGATGATTTAAACCATGTTTTATATTATAAAAAATGATTTTTGAAACTACGAGTTGTTTATTGGTGTTTTATCTCGATCAATCGGCGTTTATACGCCGATATCGAGCAATATTTGGTTCTTTTGCATGAGCGGGTAATAGGTTTTAACCTATGCGCGTTTCGTGCGTCGTTTTGGTTTTGTCCGTGATCTGGTTTACGATATTATAAATGTTTGCGCATAGGTACCCTTCACATGGACTTCGGACGAGGAAGAAGAGGAGGGCGACATCGTCTTCGGCAGACAAGGACTAGGTGAGTAGATGTATATCTACGGGGGAAGTCGGGTGTGTGGTGCTATCACCCCCGCAAACGTAGAATAGGAATATTACTTATTGTCATTAGGAAGTTGGACGTGACCTTAGATTCTTGGCGAGTAGGACCCTATTAAAGACTTTAGGTTGGACTAGACTGATTTAGAAAGATTTTACCAGAGGATGAATGTCTTGGAGGGGATTCGTAGGTTTCAGGTAGACACACACACGCACACACAGAAACTTGACTTGGTGTATATGTGTGTATATATATATAGGAATGTGTGTAGGTATATATATACACACACAACATGTATATGTGATATAGGGATGCTATATGATACAGGGGGATGAGACAATATAACTGGGCTTGATGCCGTGATCTCTTGGTTATACAGTCGTGTTATGATGTTAGCGGATCGTTGGAAAATGAGGAAATGGATATGTATACATAAAAGATAATACGTGATGATGGCATTGAGATATACGAGACTCTAGAATAGAACCCGGACTGTAACCTGTGACTTGATTACGATATGATATATGTGTGACTTGATTACGATATGATATATATGACATGATATTTCTGAGGAACAATTGACGATGTATATGTACGCAGACAATGATATATAATTGATGATATTGGGATGTATGCGATTACAGTACAATACTTTTGATCATGACATTATTTGATGATGATATTATACGAATGATGATGTACGTAGGTGATACTTGACCCGTACCCCGATATTGGGATGCCGTACGATGGATTTACCGTACGAAGCATAGATGTGATGATTGATCCGCACTCTTGATTCGAGAAAGTCGTATTACGTACGTGACGCTATTGAGACTGGATCGCTGACTATTAGAGAAATGGACTCAGACCTTAGCTGGATTCTTATTTCTTATCGACTAGTTTCTTTAGTTTAGTTCCTTAGGGGGTTAGATAGATACTAGTTTAGGCTCGAGTCATATAGTTGTAGTTAGACATGTATATTACAAATGAGTGGTTAATACACGTCCATCTTTATATTCAGATCGTAATCATCATGTTGCATGTTCATACATATGTTTCTTTAGTCAGTATGAAACTCTGCCTGTTAGGACACCAACACCATTACCGATGATGCGCATATTCCACGTACACTTATTTGCCGGCTCACACACATCATCATCGGTAATTGCTATGTCACGTACACTTTAGAACATATTATCTTTTATTGGTATAATCAGTTAAAGGCTAGATCAATATAATATTGTGATTACTCTCAGGTGTTAGTCTAGACATTGCATTTATTACTTAGACATTTCATGCATTCACATTTTCATGTTATCATGCAGTATTGTGGGGCTTATGTCGATACTTATTATTTACTTACTCATAATTTTGGGATTTTGGATTTTTATGAGATTTCTGGATTTTGGGAAAAACCGCAAGAATATATATAAAACTTTTCTCTCTCTCCCTCTCTTTTTAAAATATAAGTTGCGGTTTTCTCGTGATGTATGTGTCGTCCACTATGAGATTTCATGTTTTCTGTTGGATTTCGAGACCCGATTTGAGGAGTGGATGAACCGTCTCGGGTACATGGTGGGCCCGGTATGGTACCCTGGGGCAAGAAGATCGAGTTGTAGACGATGAGCCTGGCAGGGGAAGACTACCTACCGGTGATGTCTGGCGCGGCGGATATCCGGAGGATACCGACCGTTGTCGTGAGATTTGATGATATGGGCCGATCCGGACTGACGGAGCCCGAGATATTGAGACTATGAGCTATTGAGACTTGAGATTTACATGTTTTGTGTCGATGCTTGACACGGATTTCTATGGATTTCATCGATGATGTTTCAGATTTCTATACAAATTTTACTATAATGAAAGTTAAAGGCTTCTTATACAGATATATCCAGATTTCAGGGTTGATTGTTTTACATTCATGGTGCATGCATACTCATTCACATGACATATTACTATTTGAGGCACTGACACGAGCACGGAGCATTTGCACTTACGCGTAGTTTATTACCCTGTCATTACTAGATGACTAGTGATATATTGGTATATTATTATGACCTAGGACAGCGTCGTGCATTCAATTTCTTTTCGCAGATGTCTTCTACTCACGAGTTGGCAACTCACCTCCGTTGTGCCAAATTTTATTACAGGTTCGATGTACAGGTTTCCTTGGCAGTTTGCTGGCACATCATTTCATTCAGGGTGATTTGCTTGGTAGGTTGGTTCACTTGTATCAGGACCGCCGTTGTACTTTTATTATTTCATTGGTATCTAGTAAGCTCCATCAACCACACTTGTATTACTTGATAGTTTAAAGGACCAGTTATTTATTTCGACCTTAGAGTCGCGCTTGTATTATTATAGTATTTGGTGGATTTGTTTTCTTTTGAGTTTTGAGCCCCGTCCTTTGGCGTTGTATATTATTGTGCATGGTATGGTTGTTTCCGCCTGTTGGCGTAGAGCTAGCTTCCGCTTGAGGATGCCTTTTTATTGTTTGTATATATATTATTCTTATTTGTACCCGTTTGGGGCCGGTTTTTACAAAGGAAACTCTGCCGAAATTTTTGAAAAAATGGATGTTGCTTTTAAACTTGTTTTTCTACATGTTTTCCTTTACTTCTTCTTTTATATGGTTTAGATTTCTGGGCTTCGGCTTGCTTAGATTACGTTGAGCCTCTAGACGTTCGTAATTTAAGTGCCGGTCACGTTCCGTACCTTCAGGTCGTGACAAAGTTGGTATTAGAGCGCTAGATTTAACCTTTGTTTAAGTCTAGGGTGACCCTTGGTTGATGGAGTAGGTGATTTAGGTAGAGTGACGTACCGTGGGTATTATCCACGGCATATTTACGATACGCTACTCTGCTTAAGAACCCTTAGGATGTACATTTCTTTGCATCGTATTTTATTCGTTCCTTTGATCTATCGTCGTCGATATCGGATGGTGGTTTCTGTTACCACGGTCGCATGGGCAGAGGGAGCTGCGGCTCGAATGTGATTGTAAGGTGTTTTTCGTCACCCCATTGAGATGGGAATACGCGCGCGCTTATCAGGCATACTACAGATTCCCCCTGCCTAAGGTAGGCCGGGGTTTAATGATTGTGGGGATCGAAATCTCCGGCAGCCGCGGACTAAGCTGCCGTTAATTACCCCTCGCCTTTGGGGCGAGAGAACCTCCGATTAACGGGTTAAACTGGTCATGCGAACTCAATGTGCAGTGTGCGTGTGATGTGTTTTGAAAGGGGGTTTTGGGTATATCGGGAGCCACGCAGAGTTTTTATATATATATGTATGTACATAAAAAGAGGGGGAAAAGGCATCCAAAGGATGCGTGGGGGCAGCACCTTGGGCGCTGTGCGCGCAAGCGCTAGAGTGCCACGTGTCGGCACGTAGGCTCTCTGCGCTTGAGCGCAAGCGCGCCACGTGTCGGCACGTGGGCGCTTTGCGCTTCAGCGCCTGACGCTCGAGCGCAAGCGCGCCACGTGTCGGCACGGGGGCGACTTGCGCTCGAGCGCTTGCGCTTGAGCGCAAGCGCGCCACGTGTCGGCACGGGGGCGACTTGCGCTCGAGCCCTTGCGCTGGAGTGCAAGCGCGCCACGTGTCGGCACGGGGGCGACTTGCGCTCGAGCGCTTGCGTGCCACGTGTCGGCACCGGGGCGACTTGAGCTCGAGCGCTTGCGCTTGAGCGCAAGCGTGCCACGTGTCGGCACCGGGGCGACTTGCGCTTGAATGCAAGTGTGCCACGTGTCGGCACCGGGCGACTTGCGCTCGAGCGCTTGCGCTTGAGCGCAAGCATGCCACGTGTCGGTACCGGGGAGACTTGCGCTCGAGCGCTGTAGTGCAAGCGCGCCACGTGTCGGCACCTGGACGCTTTGCGCTCGAGCGCCGAGCGCAAGCACGCCACATGTCAGCATGCGGGCGCTCTGCGCTGTAGCGCCAGTGAGGAAAAGAGGCTTTTAGCCAGAAAAAATTCTCGGGAGAGAAATCAGAGAGGAGTTGGACTCCTGAGTGTGTTTTTTTTGGGTTTAGTGAAAGGGGTTCTTCTTCTTCCTCTTTTGTTAGCTGGATCTTGAAGATCAAGAGATGTGAGATCTCAAAATCTCTCCTTTTTGGGATCTGATGACAGATCCAAGTTCCCCTTTGTAGGTTTGGTGGTGAAAAACTATTTTGTTTTGGAAAAGGAAGAGTAAAACTCTTGATTTAATTCAGAAGAAAGAAGAAGGTTTGAGACCTTCAGAAAAGGGAAAGAGATACAAACCCTAGGTTTTTGAGAGAATGAAAGTGTGTATTATTTTTTATTCATCATGTTGCCTTTTATAGGCTTACATATTTGCATATAGCCCCTTGGGCTTCACAAAATGGCATTTTGCCTATCCCATGGCTCATGTGCCATTTCATTTTTGCACATAAGCCATAGGCTTACAAAAATTTGGCTTTCTGCCCATTTTGTATACATTCATGTATAAAAAAAATTACATAAAAATTATTTATTACATGGTCTATATTTTGGCATGGAGGAGGCTGGCCGCAGGCTCGACTTGGGCATGGGCCCGCTTGACCTGTGCTTGGGCCCACCTAGCTTGGGGGTTGACCTTGACTTTGACTCGGTCAACCGGGGTGTAAATTTTTACCCCAACAAAGTGCCCCCCATCAATAAATGCACACCGAACATTTGAGTTGTGTGCATGAAATTGATGGATCTTGAAGTTGGACTTCGAGGTAGAACATCATTCCAGGGGCGGAGCATCATCCCGAGGAGCATGATTCCCGGGGATCGGAGCATCATTCTGATTCGCGGAGCATAATTCCAGGGTTCGGAGCATCGTTCCGAAGGGCGGAGCATAATTCCAGGGTTCGGAGCATCGTTCCGAAGGGAGGATCATAATTCCAGGGTTCAGAGCATCGTTCCGAAGGGCGGAGCATAATTCCAGGGTTCGGAGCATCGTTCCGAAGGGCGGAGTATAATTCCAAGGTTCGGAGTATCATTCCGAAGGGCGGAGCATGATTCCAGATATCGGAGCATCATTCCGATGAGCGGAGCATGATTCCAGTGATCGGAGCATCATTCCGAAGGGCGGAGCATAATTCCAGGGTTTGGAGCATCGTTCCGAAGGGCGGAGCATAATTCCAGGGTTCGGAGCATCGTTACGAAGGGCGGAGCATGATTCTAGAGATCGGAGCATCATTCCGATGAGCGGCATACATTTTGACCGAAGCATAATTTCGATCCAGAGGTTGATTTCCAGGCGAAGCATAATTCCGACAGGGAAGGCAAATACTCCGAGGCGAAGCATGATTTCGACACGAGGTGCACATTCTGAGATGAAGCATGATTCCGACGCAGAGCTTGTTGGCTGACTTGATTCCGAGATGAAGCATAATTTCGACAGGGAAGGCAGGTACACCGAGGCAAAGCATCATTTTGACACGGGGTGCATTCTGAGACGAAGCATAATTCCGACGCAGAGCTTGCTGGTTGACTTGATTCTGAGGCGGAGCATAATTCCGACGAGGAGGTCGTTGGTTGATTCCGAGCCGAAGCATAATTTCGACAGGAAAGGCAGATGCACCAAGGCGAAGCATGATTTCGACACGGGGTGCACATTCTGAGACGAAGCATAATTCCGACGCAGAGCTTGCTGGTTGACTTGATTCCGAGGCGGAGCATAATTCCGACGGGAAGGCAGATACACCGAGGTGGAGCATGATTCCGACGCAGAGCTTGTTGGCTGACTTGATTCCGAGACGAAGCATAATTCCGGCAGGGAAGGTAGATATCCCTAGGCGAAGCATTGATTTCGACGCGGGGTAAATTCTGGGACGGTGCATGATTCCGCCGCAGAAGTTGTTGGTTTGATTTGATTTGGGTTGACATCAGCATCGCTACACTGGAATATGGTACCATGAGCGAATCATCATTTGCCATGAGAGGATTTGGGAAGTGCTTTTTTTTGGTTTGGCATCAGCATCGCTACACTGGAATATGGTACCAGGAGCGAATCATCATTTGCGTTTGCTTATTAGGAAACGATGGCTTAGGAGACAGGTTTTAGGTCCCTATCACCTAAGACTTTTCAATTTTGTGAGCCGTAAGGGTTTCACAAAGCATTTTCTCCCTATGGGCCGTAAGGATCCCGTAAGTGTATTTTCTCTTTGGGAGTCGTGGGGACTCCCAAGTGTGTTGCTCCTTTGTGAGTCGTAAGGATCTCACTCGGGAATTTTCTCCTCACAAAGTCGAGAGGACCTTGTGAGTGCATTTCATCTCTTTTTCACGAGTTTGCGCCCTTTCGGGTTTTCACAAACTCGCCGGCAGTCCTACTGTTTTTACTCACGGAGCCCTTTCGGGTTTTCATCCGTGCCCATTTTGCTTGTGGACATACCTTCTTTTTTTTTTTCTTTTTCTTTTATTATTTTTGGCGAGATTGGGATTGTTTTACGCCCGTGGATTGTATACGGTTTTGCAGGATGTATGATCCAGACCGTAGGGCCATAAAAATTTCAGGACTTTGTTGGCGTCTGCATCGCTGCATTGGAATATGGTACCAGGAGCGACTCATCATTCGCCTTTGGGGTATGGGATTTGAAATTTAGTTGGCGTCTGCATCGCTGCACTGGAATATAGTACCAGGAGCGACTCATCATTCGCCATTGGGATTTGGAATTTGGTTGGCGTCTGCATCGCTACACTGGAACATGGTACCAGGAGCGACTCATCATCCGCCGTTGGGGTATGGGATTTGGAGTTTGGTTGGCGTCTGCATCGCTACACTGGAATATGGTACCAGGAGCGACTCATCATTCGCCACTTGGGGTATGGGATTTGAAATTTGGTTGGCGTCTGCATCGCTACACTGGAATATGGTACCAGGAGCGACTCATCATTCGCCATTTGGGTATGGGATTTGGAGTTTGGTTGGCGTCTGCATCGCTACATTGGAATATGGTACCAGGAGCGACTCATCATTCGCCATTGGGATTTGGGATTTGGAAAGCGATGGCGTAGGAGACAGGTTTAGATCCCTATCACCTAAGACTTTTCAATTTTATAGGCCATGAGGGTCCCATAAAAGCATTTTCTCCCTGCGAGTCGTAAGGATCTCGCAGGTGTATTTTCTCCTTAGGAGTCGTGGGGACTCCTAAGTGTGTTTTTCCTTCGTGAGTCGTAAGGATCCTACAAAGGTTTGTTCTCCCCATGTATCGTGAGGATACATGAGTGGGTCTTCTCAATGGAGCATAATTCCAAAGGCGGAGACCAGCCGCATAACTGGTGATTGTGGTGGGGCATGGGTATGATGAGAATTATTTGAGCCCGTGGATTGTATACGGTAGTCAATTTGGGGACTGGCCGTAGGGCTAGAGAATTTTGAGAAATTGGATTTTGGTTGGCGTCTGCATCGCTGCACTGGAATATGGTACCAGGAGCGACTCATCATTCACCGTTTTTTTTGTTTTACCGCGATTGCTCTATCATTTCAGCTTTTCTTATCGCGAAGATCGCGATTGCCCTATCATTTCGGCTTTTATTCGCGGTTGCCCTATCATTTCGGCTTTATTTTCATTTTTATTTTACTCGCTGATTTTTATTGCGAGTTTCCCCATCATTTCGGCTTTTCTTTTTATTTTTTTATTTACACATTCCCATTTTTTTATATTTACACATTTTTTTACATTCCCGGTTTAACGACTTAGAGGTCGATTGTTCCCAGTTTAATGACGTGGTGGTCTATTGTTTTCAGAGAAAGGCAGATGTCTGAGAGAATCATTTTCACGAAGAACTTCGATCTCCGTTTGTATGAAATTAGTGGTTGCGATTTGACTGTTTATTAACACTCCTTTAGACAGTTCTATCTCTCCTGCCTTGTATTGCTTTTCGACCCAATCTTTGAAGACAAAGCAGTCCTCAATGGTATGACCTATCACTCTGTGATAGGGGCAGTATTTGGGGTCGTCGGTCATATTCGCTTCCTGCGGTCTTTTTGACTCTGGCAGTTGTAGACCGTTCTTCACGGCGTCTTTGAATATTTTACGGATTTTGTCCCTTCTGAAGGAATAGACCTTATCTAGCTTCTCTTTGAGTGGAGATTCTCCTCCCTCTCCGAACACTGGCTTCCGAGGCTGGTTGGCATTAGGCCCGCTCAACCCTTGCTTATTTCGGTTAGCCGAAATGTTGAAAGATCCAGAATCATCGGAGTTTCCGCCTTTGCGATTATCGTCCTTTCGGTTTCTCCAGGACCTATTGTTATTTTGGGAATCCGAGGAGGACTCTTGCTTTGAGCGCTCCAGCATTTGAACTTTCCTGGTCAGCTCTTGGAATGTTTTGAGACCCACGGTGCATAGAAACGGGGCCATCCAATTGTTGAGATTTCCGACGAGGAGACTGACAGATTGGTCCTGCTCTATCGGCGGTTCGCATTTGACGGAGAGATTGTGCCATCGGGTTATAAAATCCGTACTGCTTTTATTGTTCTTGGGCTTGGTCCTTACGAGCTTGGCAATGGTGATCTTATCGCTGACGCTCATGAATCTTTGTCGAAACAAAGATTCCATTTGGACGAAAGTAGTAATGGAGCTATCCGGTATGCTTGCGTACCAGTCGAAAGCAACATCGGTCAAGCTATTAACGAACTGGCGGAGGAGAAGCGCATCATTGCCTCCAGTATTCCCGCATGAGGCTTTGAAGTGGGCGATGTGTTGATTCGCATTTCCCGTCCCATCGAATCTTCCGAATTTAGGGATGACATAGCCGCTAGGAAATTCTACCAGATCATACTGAGCAGGATATGGTCTCCCACTACTGCTGATATCTTTTTGCGCTTCGGCTTCGGCCACCAATGTTTTGACTTTGTTGGCAACCAAATCCATGATTTGATCTTGAGTTAGCGGGCTACTGTCATCGGTAGCCAAGACATTTCCCGAGATAGGACGCGACTGATTTTCATGTAGTTCGCCCACTTTTGGATTTAAGGGAATAGGCGTCGGCTGCTTTGGGACACCATTTCCCGGTTCACGAGCAGAGCCCTCCGCTTGATTGGGCGGCTGAGAGGCAAGTTGGACCGTGAGCTGTAGGACGACATTTGTCAAGTCGTCAATTTTGGAGTAGAGCTTGGCCATCTCCTTGTCTTTGTTTCTGAGCTGCTTTCGGAGCTCTTGAAGCAGCTCTTGCTCTGCGGTCCTGGGGCGGAAAGTCGGCTCTTCTTCGCTTTCCGAGCCCGACTCCTCATGGACCGAAGGGTCTTTTCGCCTATCATCCTCATCAATAGGGTTTCATCACCCAGCAGAGGCGGCTGTTCTTGGGAAGCGGCCACCACATTCAAGCCAGATTGGGTTTGAGATGTGGTAGCCCCGTCCTTGCTCTTGCTGCGCGTGCCTACCGTGTAGACAGTGTGGACCACATACCCAGCCATTTCCTCATCTTCGGTGGGGTAACCCTGTTCTTCAATTCTCATGAGGTTCAGCCTGGCAGGAGCCCTAGCTCTTTTGTTGGCTCTATATTTGAGCCTTTTCTCCCTCAGCTTCTCGATTTTGAAGGCTTGGCGGGCATCCGCTATCCGGGAAGCCATTGTGAGTTGATCAGCGGGGAGCTTAGAGAAGACACCCGATCGAGCAGTTATCAGGGGCACCGCCGGAGCTTGCGCGAGACGCCCTGTCGCTTTGTTGGTGCTGATGGCCTTGCCCCCAGCTGGGGCCATAGAGAGTCGTTCGGAAACGGACTTGCGCTTAGGCTGAGGTGCCCTTGCGACCACCACATTTGGCCTCTTGCCTTTCAAGACCGGTATGTCTGTCACTGGGGCTTGAGGAGCCGGGATAGCGCCAACTGGCATGAACATGATAGAGCCGAATGGTAGCAGCGGCTCCTCCCATTGTCGCCCGAGACTGGCCGGAAGGACCGTCCTAGAGTCTATCCTCATCGTGTAGGAGACGGGAGCTGAGTTCATCATCGAAGACATCGTTGAAAGGTGATTGCTTGAAATCTGCATGAAAAGAGCATTATTTTAGTATAAGTACAGATATGTACATTGATTGAGCTCGCATGAATGCTTAACCCGAAATATGGGATGAGAGATTGGTCCCACCGGGCGTGCCAGAATCTGTAAGGTGTTTTTCGTCACCCCATTGAGATGGGAATACGCGCGCGCTTGTCAGGCGTACTACAGATTCCCCCTGCCTAGGGTAGGCCAGGGTTTAATGATTGTGGGGATCGAAATCTCCGGCAGCCGCAGACTAAGCTGCCGTTAATTACCCCTCGCCTTTGGGGCGAGAGAACCTCCGATTAACGGGTTAAACTGGTCATGCGAACTCAATGTACAGTGTGCGTGTGATGTGTTTTGAAAGGGGGTTTTGGGTATATCGGGAGCCACGCAGAGTTTTTACGGGGGTCCCGCTACCCGGATAGCGGGCTGGGGGTCAAGGGGGCTAGCAGCCCCCTTGTGGGGTGCGGGACAGCGCCCCGTTAGAAATTTTTTTCTAACAGGGACAGTGTCGTGGAGTATGTATGTATGCACATATGTATACATATGTATATATATATATATGTATGTACATAAAAAGAGGGGGAAAAGGCATCCAAAGGATGCGTGGGGGCAGCACCTTGGGCGCTGTGCGCCTAGGTGCTGTGCGCTCAGGCGCTAGAGTGCCACGTGTCGGCACGTGGGCGCTCTGCGCTTGAGCGCTGGGCGCTTGAGCACAAGCGCGCCACGTGTCGGCACGTGGGCACTTTGCGCTTCAGCGCCTGACGCTCTAGCGCAAGCGCGCCACGTGTCGGCATGGGGGTGACTTGTGCTCGAGCGCTTGCGCTTGAGCGCAAGCGCGCCACGTGTCAGCACAGGGGCGACTTGCGCTCGAGCCTTTGCGCTAGAGCGCAAGCGTGCCACGTGTCGGCACCGGGGTGACTTGCGCTCGAGCGCTTGCGCTTGAGCGCAAGCGTGCCACGTGTCGGCACCGGGGCGACTTGCGCTCGAGCGCTTGCGCTTGAATGTAAGCGTGCCACGTGTCGGCACCGGGACGACTTGCGCTCGAGTGCTGTAGTGCAAGCGCGCCATGTGTCGGCACTTGGACGCTTTGCGCTCGAGCGCCGAGTGCAAGCGCGCCACGTGTCGGCACGCGGGCACTCTGCGCTGTAGCGCCGGTGAGGAAAAGAGGCTTTTAGCCAAAAAAATTTCTCGGGAGAGAAATCAGAGAGGAGTTGGACTCCTGAGTGTGTTTTTTTTTTGGGTTTAGTGAAAGGGGTTCTTCTTCTTCCTCCTTTGTTAGCTGGATCTTGAAGATCAAGAGATGTGAGATCTCAAAATCTTTCATTTTTGGGATCTGATGACAGATCCAAGTTCCCCTTTGTGGGTTTGGTGGTGAAAAACTATTTTGTTTTGGAAAAGGAAGAGTAAAACTCTTGATTTAATTCAGAAGAAAGAAGAAGGTTTGAGACCTTCAGAAAAGGGAAAGAGATACAAACCCTAGGTTTTTAAGAGAATGAAAGTGTGTATTATTTTTTATTCATCATGTTGCCTTTTATAGGCTTACATATTTGCATATAGCCCCTTGGGCTTCACAAAATGGCATTTTGCCTATCCCATGGCTCATGTGCCATTTCATTTTTGCACATAAGCCATGGGCTTACAAAAATTTGGCTTTCTGCCCGTTTTGTATACATTCATGTATAAAAAAAATTACATAAAAATTATTTATTACATGGTCTATATTTTGGCATGGAGGAGGCTGGCCGCGGGCTCGACTTGGGCATGGGCCCGCTTGACCTGGGCTTGGGCCCACCTAGCTTGGGGGTTGACCTTGACATTGACTCGGTCAACCGGGGTGTAAATTTTTACCCCAACAGTGATGACCATTAGGGTATCGTTTATTCTTGAGGATTGAAGCATTGTTCAGCGTGCAGACGAAGGGTGTTCACATGCCGTCCAGACGAAGTTAAAAAGGTTCGAACGATTGTCAGAAACCCATTTTCCCAAGTTTAAGGTATTCAGAAGAACATGCAGGTATTGCTATGGACCCTCTAGAAGAATGAAACCCTAACTCGACATAATGACCACGAGAACGCCTTTGAACCTTAGGGTTTACGGCAGTTCCGCGTTGCCATTAGTGAGGCTTGGATTTGCCCTTCTACGGCTGGTCCGCAGATGCTGGGGCATGCACTTGATATTTTTAAACTGTACTTGAGTGTTGAGCTCTCGGGGAATTATGGGATTTTTATGAATCAATCGAAAAGTTTAACGTAGTCCGGATATCAGGTGAAGGGATAGATTACGCGGGAGGCTCTCGATATGAGCATAGCCGTTTGCAGCGCAGTCAGCACAGCGATGAGGAGACGAGTCCGAATCAGTCGACATTAGAAAAGGCGGACATTGACGATAGTGTTTACGATTGTGATTTGGTGATTTGAATTTCAAATTTCAGTTGTTTGGATTTTGGTATTTTGAGGATTTGTTCTACAATTGGTATTTCCTATGTGTACATTCATTACACTTTATTCGTGTTTCATATATCAGTTGTATTGATATTGTTTTGTACATACCCAGTGCACTCGATTTGGTTTTATACATTTTGAGATATTGATTTGATTTTGTGCATATGGGTTGCACATGATTTTGACGTATGCTTCGACATAGTTTTCATGCATTTTTCGTACCGTGATTTCGATTTTGATATTCGGTGTATGTTTTTCGACCATGTGCACTTGATTGAGATTTTTGTGTACACTTGGCGCACTTGATGCGATTTTGTGCACACCAGATGCACTAAATCGGGGTTTTGTGCAGATTAGATGCACCTGATATTAGTGTCGTGCACGCCCATTGCACTTGACAGATATTTTTGGTGCACACTTGTTGCACTCAGTTTTGTTTCTGTGCGTATTCGTGGCATCTGTATTTGGTTTCGATTTCAGTACGCACCGAACGCACATGATATTTTTATGATGTGATTGGGAATGATTTCATTATGAGGAGTATGTTTTTTTATAATCATTGCTATTTCATTTAGTAACCAGGCGGGACGTGTATGTTAAATAAAAGATATATATGTATAGCTAATTTTTTAAAAATAAACGTCCGCTACTTATGCCGTGACACGTGCATCACACGGCGATTTTAAAAAGGGGTTTTTGCATGTTCTTTATTCAGATGTTTGGACGATTTTACTACGATGTGCACTATATATAAGTTATAGTTTTGATGTATATTATGTTGGTTTTCGTATTGGGCCTTGATATTCTATTTTCACCATAACTCCGATGATTGCGTTATGCTTGACGAAGTTGATTTTAGTTATGTATTGATGATTTCGGAGCCCCGACGATTTGAGTGTTTTGGCTGAATGTTTTAGTAATTGGGGGGAGTTTTAATTTAAATTCGGGGACCGAATTTCTTAAAGGGGCAAAGATTGTAACGTTTTAAATATAAATAAATAAATAAATAAAAATCCTTTAGCCGAATTTTCTGATTTTCGGTAAAATAAACCGTATTTTCCATAAAACTTAACCATAATTATTTTTCATCATAAATTTAAAAAGACCTAGTTTAATCATGTAATTACTAGTAAATGGTGTTTATTTAGTCACTTATAAATTTTTAGTTTAATTAAATATTTTTTCCTAAATTAATTATTTTTAATATTAACATAAGCTTTAATTATACATTAAAGTAGTGTAAATTACAAATTTGAAATGGGTTAATTTTATAAAATGAGCCATGCCATATTAGAATCAAGTGTTTTTATGCAAAATTCTTTCTCAAATATTTTCATGGTTCTAGATTTTTCTAGGATCAATTTTTTTGAAAAGAAAAATTATTAAATAAAGAAATTAGTGAAAAGACTTAAAGTGAGGGTTTATTCTTGAAGTTTCTACACCATTCACCACTCATTTCTCTCCCTCACATTTTCCATCATGTTGTGGCCGGCCACTCGCCCCCATGGCAGCCCCCCCATTTTCCATGCTCATTTTCCCTTCAAAAATCATCAAAAATTCAACAAAATTCCAAAAATAAACCACAAAATCAATATTCAATCTCTACTATTTTCCTTTGACCTATTTAGCATGGATTTTGGAGTAGGAAACCATTATTTTGGAAGCATATTTTCATGTTTGGATCTCATGTTTTGGAGGTATAATTTTTATTTCTATGATTAATTGTTGTTAAACGCTTTTATCTAGCATATTTAGATTTTCTTAATTAATTCTATTTGCAAGTTTACAATTCAAGTTAGGGTTTCTAAAATCAAGTTAGGGTTTTTATTAATTAAGTGGGGTTATAATAACTAGTTTAACATTTTTAGAAATGGAAAATCTAGTATGGTTGGTGTATTGTAAATTGTTCATTCAAAATTGTTTAAATTTAACCATTTTGCAAACTAGATTTTTATAAATTATATATAGTGGTGAGGTAAAATTCTAATTAAGGTTTTTATTATTAGATTATGGTGTTAATGAGGAGATTAATATGTTATTTGAGTGTGAAACATAATCTAGTTACAATTTGCTAGCTTTCACTTTCAAATTTTCACAAAATTGCTATTTTTATTAAACTAGGTTTTTGAAATTCATTTAAAATGTAGGATTAAAATATAGTTAGGGATTTAGCACATCCTTATGGTTTCATTAAGTGGTTTAACAATTTAAAATTTTCAAAATCAAATTTAGTTGTGGAATTGTGAATTTTGGCTTAAAAAGTGTTAAATTTGGCTAAAATTGCAAACTAGAAATTTCAATTTAAGACAAATTAGTGTGATAAAAATATAGTAATGGTTTCTATAATATAGTTATGTTATTTAATGAATATTATGGCCATTATTTTCATTTAAACATCAAGTTTTGAAGTAAAACGGTAAATTGACGTTTTCTAGGTTTTTACGAAATCGGACGATTTGATCGATTTTAAGGTTTCGATGATTTAAACCATGTTTTTTATTATAAACAACGAGTTTTGAAACTACGAGTTGTTTATTGGTGTTTTATCTCGATCAATCGGCGTTTATACGCCGATATCGAGCGATATTTGGTTGTTTTGCATGAGCGGGTCATAGGTTTTAACCTATGCGCGTTTCGTGCGTCGTTTTGGTTTTGTCCGTAATCTGGTTTACGATATTATAAATGTTTGCATATAGGTACCCCTCACATGGACTTCGGACGAGGAAGAAGAGGAGGGCGACATCGTCTTCGGCAGACAAGGACCAGGTGAGTAGATGTATATCTACGGGGGAAGTCGGGTGTGTGGTGCTATCACCCCCGCAAACGTAGAATAGGAATATTACTTATTGTCATTAGGAAGTCGGACGTGACCTTAGATTCTTGGCGAGTAGGACCCTATTAAAGACTTTAGGTTGGACTAGACTGATTTAGAAAGACTTAACCAGAAAATGAATGTCTTGGAGGGGATTCGTAGGTTTCAGGTAGAAACACACACGCACACACAGAAACTTGACTTGGTGTATATGTGTGTGTATATATATATATAGGAATGTGTGTAGGTATATATATATACACACAACATGTATATATGATATAGGGATGTTATATGATACAGGGGGATGAGACAATATAACTGGGCTTGATGCCGTGATCTCTTGGCTATACAGTCGTGTTATGATGTTAGCGGATCGTTGGAAAATGAGAAAATGGATATGTATACATAAAAGATAATACGTGATGATGGCATTGAGATATACGAGACTCTAGAATAGAACCCGGACTGTAACCTGTGACTTGATTACGATATGATATATGTGTGACCTGATTACGATATGATATATATGACATGATATTTTTGAGGAACAATTGACGATGTATATGTACGCAGACAATGATATATGATTGATGATATTGGGATGTATGCGATTACAGTACAGTACTTTTGATTATGACATTATTTGATGATGATATTATACGAATGATGATGTACGTAGGTGATACTTGACCCGTACCCCGATATTGGGATGCCGTACGATGGATTTACCGTACGAAGCATAGATGTGATGATTGATCCGCACTCTTGATTCGAGGAAGTCGTATTACGTACGCGACGCTATTGAGGCTGGATCGCCGACTATTAGAGATATAGACTCAGACCTTAGCTGGATTCTTATTTCTTATCGACTAGTTTCTTTAGTTTAGTTCCTTAGGGGGTTAGATAGATACTAGTTTAGGCTCGAGTCATATAGTTGTAGTTAGACATGTATATTACAAATGAGTGGTTAATACACGTCCATCTTTACATTCAGATCGTAATCATCATGTTGCATGTTCATACATATGTTTCTTTAGTCAGTATGAAACTCTGCCTGTTAGGACACCAACACCATTACCGATGATGCGCATATTCCACGTACACTTATTTGCCGGCTCACACACATCATCATCGGTAATTGCTATGTCACGTACACTTTAGAACATATTATCTTTTATTGGTATAATCAGCTAAAGGCTAGATCAATATAATATTGTGATTACTCTCAGGTGTTAGTCTAGATATTGCATTTATTACTTAGACATTTCATGCATTCACATTTTCATGTTATCATGCAGTATTGTGGGGCTTATGCCGATACTTATTATTTACTTACTCATGATTTTGGGATTTTGGATTTCTATGAGATTTCTGGATTTTGGGAAAAACCGCAAGAATATATATAAAACTTTTCTCTCTCTCCCTCTCTTTTTAAAATATAAGTTGCGGTTTTCTCGTGATGTATGTGTCGTCCACTATGAGATTTCATGTTTTCTGTTGGATTTCGAGACCCGATTTGAGGAGTGGATGAAACATCTCGGGTACATGGTGGGCTCGGTATGGTACCCCGGGGCAAGAAAATCGAGTTGTAGACAATGAGCCTGGCAGGGGAAGACTACCTACCGGTGATGTCTGGCGCGGCGGATATCCGGAGGATACCGACCGTTGTCGTGAGATTTGATGATATGGGCCGATCCGGACTGACGGAGCCCGAGATATTGAGACTATGAGCTATTGAGACTTGAGATTTACATGTTTTGTGTCGATGCTTGACACGGATTTCATCGATGATATTTCAGATTTCTATACAAATTTTACTATGATGAAAGTTAAAGACTTCTTATACAGATATATCCAGATTTCAGGGTTGATTGTTTTATATTCATGGTGCATGCATACTCATTCACATGACATATTACTATTTGAGGCACTGACACGAGCACGGAGCATTTGCACTTACGCGTAGTTTATTACCCTGCCATTACTAGATGACTAGTGATATATTGGTATATTATTATGACCTAGGACAGCGTCGTGCATTTGATTTTTTTCCGCAGATGTCTTCTACTCACGAGTTGGCAACTCACCCCCGTTGTGCCAAATTTTATTACAGGTTCGATGTACAGGTTTCCTTGGCAGTTTGCTGGCACATCATTTCATTCAGGATGATTTGCTTGGTAAGTTGGTTCACTTGTATCAGGACCACCGTTGTATTTTTATTATTTCATTGGTATCTAGTAAGCTCCATCAACCACACTTGTATTACTTGATAGTTTAAAGGACCAGTTATTTATTTCGACCTTAGAGTCGCGCTTGTATTATTATAGTATCTGGTGGATTTGTTTTCTTTTGAGTTTTGAGCCTCGCCCTTTGGCGTTGTATATTATTGTGCATGGTGTGGTTGTTTCCGCCTGTTGGCGTAGAGCTAACTCCCGCTTGGGGATGCCTTTTTATTGTTTGTATATATATTATTCTTGTTTGTACCCGTTTGGGGCCAGTTTTTACAAAGGAAACTCTGCCGAAATTTTTGAAAAAATGGATGTTGCTTTTAAACTTGTTTTTCTACATGTTTTCCTTTACTTCTTCTTTTATATGGTTTAGATTTCTGGGCTTCAGCTTGCTTAGATTACGTTGCGCCTCTAGACGCTTCGTAATTTAAGTGCCAGTCACATTCCGTACCTTCGGGTCGTGACGGTTTCCCCAGACCATGACACGTGGTAAGTGACGTATCCCAAAGCCTACTAGAAATGATCAAGAACGGTACATTGGAAGCATGCCCCGGGCCCTCGACCCGAGGATGTTCCCGACCTTCGGTGGCCTTCCAGACCACTTCCATGCTCGCCTTATAAACAACCGCCGGCTCGCCTCCGAGCCTTCCCACACGCTGAGTTCCCTCATCCTCCTAGCTCACCTCCGAGCTATCACCGAACTAAGCTCGCTCGGCCTCCAGCTCATTCCCGAGCCTCCCGCCGAGCTTAGCTTCCTCGGTCTCACCGACCAGCCCACTGCACTGATCGCAGGCGTCTCCGTCATGGCTCTGCGAATCACGCCAGACGCGAGATACCCGCTGCCCACGATCCCGCGTTCCACGCCATCGCATTCCCCCATTAACGAGCATATCTCGTCATCAGCGGGGAATCCCGCCTTTCATTCGGGTGTAACGCCAGGAGCATAACAGCCGGCGTGAATCTCGTGCCCGCCAGCCCATGGCTGCCACTATATAAACCCCTCTCTCAGATGACTCAGGTAAGGCAATTTTACCCGAATAGACCGCTAGTCTGCCCATTTAGCCCGTCTAACTTGATTGTCGGAGGGTCCTCGGTGGCATAACCACCCCGGGACTTCCTTGCAGGTAGCTCGGCTTCATCCACTTCAAACCCATTGAGATCCACACACTTCAGGAGGCAACCTCCCAACTCAATCACAGCCTTTCGTCTCCATTCGCTGCAGATCAATGGAAGGTAACATCTGAAAGAGATCCATCAAACCCCAAATCATAGAGACAGATTAAAAGAAAGAGAGTTGAAGGGTGGGATGAATTACTGGGCTAAGTCCCTGAATGAGGAGATGAGAATGAAGATGTAAGTAAGGAGGTCCAAAGGCAGCCGCTCAATCTCTGCATCCATCGCCATGGGAGAAGCAAAGAGAGAGAAGGAAGAAGAAATTCTATTAATTGCTTCGATTGAATGAAGAAAGAGGTGTAGGGATAAATATGTGGACATCTATTTGCCATTGTTACTCTATGACCAGGAACTTGTGGGGATTGAATATCATTGTTTATTTTTTTCGTGGGGATGGGGGATGGGAAAGGAGGGGTCGACAAAGAATCTGGAGAAGTGTTTGTTGCTTTCTCCAGAACCCTAAGTCTCAAAAAACTTGATTCGATCCACCCGATCTGATCCAGCTTATAATTGCTCGATTGTTATATATACACACACAATACAAACGAAACAACATAGTGAAAATCTGTCTATATAGCAACCGTGTTATCATGTCTTTATTGGCCGGACAGAACTATCCATGTAAAAATCAATTCATGGTGGGGTTGAATAAAAATATTCATGTATTAATCAAATCGAGTTCTGATGGAAGCCTTGATCTCCTTCAGATGCTGTCCTCCGTCGTTCTGTCACGAGCGTTGCTGGACGGTTGAGATTGGATTCGGAGGTTGCCTCCTTGAGTGTGTAGATCTCAATGGGTTGAGTTTGTGGTGGAAGCCGAGCTACCTGCAAAGAAGTCCCGGGATGGGTGACCACCGTAGGACCCTCCGACGATCAAGTTAGCCGAGAAATTTGAGCAGAAAGCACACAGTCATGCAGAGGAAAATAAGCTCAGTTTTATTTATATTCCAAAAGTTTTTACAAGGCATTCTGAGCTCCTCAGCCTTACAAAACGCCCGGAAGCTTACAAAACTAAAAATAGAGAGGAAAAGGCAGGAAAAGCTTAGGCCGTAGGCCCGAGGAGGATCTCGACCTGCTCAACGCCAACGTTGGGAACCAAAACGACGACCTCTGGGTCGGCGCTTCCACCGGCAGCCTCACCCCCGGCGCTTCCACCGGCAGCCTCACCCCCGGCGGCATCCCCTACAGCTTCCACCTGCGGTGCATCCTCGGAGAGAGGGTACTGGACCCAGAGCTCGCTGTCGGTGAACCCCGGCATCAACGCCTTTACGGTGTCGAGAGCCTGATGCCAAACAATGGCCGAGACGTCGGCGAGGTCGGTGTAGAACTGGTCCGACACCTTGTACCTCTCCACGGACTTCGAAGCTCCGAGATCGGCAAGCTTCACCGCATCGAGCGCCTCCTGGGTGTCCCTCCTACTGGCATCCTTCGACTTCTTCATCGCGGCGTAGAGCTTGCTGACCTCCTCCAACTTAGCTTGGATGACCTTGTTGGATTCACTCAGAAGTCGGTGAGACTCCTTACACTTGGAGTTCGTCACCTCCTCAGCGGCCACCCGGGTTTCGAGGACGGCTATCCTATCCTTCGCCTGCTGCAGCTCCAGGCTCAGATTCTCCTCCCGTGAAGATGATTCGCCCGCCTTCCTCATGGCCGGGACAATCTCCTCGGATTCCATATTAACGATGAGGACGCAGTGTTAGAGAACCTGAGGAAAACAGCAAAAGGAGTTAGAAACGTCCAAACTGAGTTAAAAATTTGCTTAAGAGGATTCTTAAAGGGAAACGGATACCGACCTGAACTGCCTCCGAAGCGATGGCGGCCACCTGAGCCTTCAGGGTTCCCCGGGGAATCTTGCCCCCAGCTGCTTTCTCCATGTCGAAGAGCAAGCTGTCGGCGATAGAGAGCCCCGATGGCACCTCGAAGCAGAAATCCCCCTCCTGCATTGGGATCCCGATAGAAGGAGTCGCCCGAGAAACCGTCCTTTCATACCTCTTTAGGGGGGCTTCGGTGGGCTCGGCCTCCCTTTCCTCCTCCTCCTTCGCCGGGGGCGCCAAATCCGGCGCGTGCTTCTGCCCCTCCTCCCCCGCAACGCTCTTCGGGAACTCGGGGCGACACAGCTGAAAGCTTGCTCGACGGGTGATTGATTTCTATTTTAGAGTGTGTAGTAGTAATAACCGCAATCAATAACGATGTCGCGTGTAGCTAGACCGAGATGAGTACGGATCGTATTCAGGGATATGTGGAATCTTTCAATCTTACTTTAGACGTGTTGAAAAAGAGGAAGAATAGAGAAATAAAGAATAGTAGAGAATAGTTTCTAGATCTACGTCAAAATACGGATGTAGAATACAGATCTAGTTTGAATACGGATATAGATTTTATAAGAAGAATGGTTGTAGGGTTCATTCGGATTTAGTAGTCATGGATGACAAATAAAGATTACTCCTTTTATCTATTGATAGATTTAAAACTAGATTGATAGTGATGAATGAGGATTAGGGTTCTTGGAAGAAAATAGGGTTTCCACACTATTGATACTTGTCCTTTCATTGATCTCTATTCATGTCTAGCCCTTAACAAAACAATTGTTAATCCAATCTCAAATCGCGGTCGAGATTAGCAATAAATTGGTAGCACGCCCGATTTGGATGTTAACGATTCTTTTGCTAAAGTTTATAAACTTCATAAGATTTAAAAGAAGTTAAAATATTTTCTCATCCATTATTCTACCCTAATCCTACGAACCCAAGCGGAGAATTACTCACGCATGATGGAGATAGAAGAAGAACAGATAGAGAAAGAGATCATAATGCAAAAATTAAATGCTAAATAATTAATCTAATGGTCTATCTTTATTAATCAACTTCACAATTACAAAACCTTCGAGTTTAGATTACAAGAGGAAGAAGAAGTTGCTCTCGATCTCTGCCTCGTAGGAAGTAGATGCTCCATCGAATCTCACGTCGCCTTATCACGTCGAATCGCGGACCTATCATGGATCACTTATTCTTTGACGATGATTTGCTTCGTGTAAAATATTGATGATTTCTAAGCTTAGCCCTCGGTCCTTTATATGACCTAAAACCATAAACTATAGATCCCCAGAATTAGGGTTTGTTGTTGCAAATCACAACTAAAAATCCCAAATCCTGACTCGGTGAATCGGCCGCGGATCCGCCGCATTGATGCTAGTTTGACCGCGGAAGCGCGGTTTGTTGGTGAGATCTTGGCTTCAGAATTCTGGAGCTGCTTCGTTATGACACATAGAGATTTATTTGATGTCTGGAATTTTCATATCTTTTCTGAGTCTCTGCCGGTATTGATTCTTCGATTTTATTTAACTTTATCGGCAGATTTTTGATTCCCGACATCTCAACATCTCGATCTCCTGATCTGAACTAAACCTTGCACAATATCTCATTGAATAATGTTAGTAATATTTGATATTTTTGAGATATTATCCTAACCAATTTGACATGATATTATATTTTAAGAATATTGATTAAGGATATTTGATATGATATGCATATTTAAATTATCAAAATATTATATAAATATTATATGCATACATTTTTCTTCATAATGTTAATTATAATATATAAATATATGGTAAATAGTATTTTTAAAATGGCTCCTTCTTTAGTAAGAAAGTCTTCAAAAATGCCTGAAGATACAGATAAATCCAAATATGTTCTATATTTATAATAAACACCTTTAGATTTTTAAGAAAAGTAAGGAAAATGTTATATCAAATGTGCGATATTTTTGATTGAACAAATACCCCCAAACTTAACTTTGATCATCCCGAGCAATCTTATTTATTCAAGAGAGGGAGAAAGAAAGAAGAAGAAAAAAGAAAAACCTAAGTAGCACACTTTCGTAGGCAACACGATTGCACTGAGCACGTGCAAGAAGCCGTTAAACCTCTAGGTGTCCCTAGTAGGAGGAGTGTTGTCTCCTAAGGGTTTTCAGCGAATTACACCCACAAAATCCTATAATAAAAGAAAGATAGTGAAAGTTACATATAAAAATAGGAACAATAAAAGAAAGAACTTGAAAAGAAGAGTTTCCAAGTATACTAGCTTTTCAGTTGCTATGAGCCCTATCTTAATGGTCGTGAAAAGATGTTAGAAATCACATCATCCCTCAATAAAACATCGTCTTTAGTTTTCCTCCATATCTTTCCTCCAACATTAATGATATACCCCTACGTGTGTGTAAAAGAGATCCCTACACTTAGAGAATTCAATTCAAGCTATCATACTCTTGTCCGTCTTCCTTAGTATTTTTTAGCTGGTGAATATTTTAGATAGAATTGCTCACACATTCTTCATGCGACCGTTAATACTTCTTGAGGTACTAACCGACCGATTACCAAATGTGCTCGCTTATTTAGGCATAATTCTTCATCTCGCAACACGTAAGGCTTAGCAGTGGCTCCCAAACCAGTTGGTCTAAGGCACTAAGTGATAAAGCACCCTAGCTATATTTTTTTATGCCGCCTCGGTAATTACAAAACCAGTGTTCATTTTTTTTCTTCACCACTTATATATTTTTATTTTCCATTATATTAAGGATTTTACACAAGAGCATTTCAAGGTATTGTTCCCCGCCGAAAATCGGAGACGCGACCGAGCGGGTCCGTCTCGCCTGAATTTCGGGGCAGATGCTAATTGGTGCTGTCCTTCCACCTCTCCGAAGATGCCAAGTTGATTTATAGCACCATATATCGAAGGTTCAAACGGATGCGGCCGATGTACCAGTCTTCGTCAGATTCCCCTCATTTGAGGGGTTTTTGATTGTGGGGACGCTCTTCCCTACAGGCGCAAGCCCCTGCAGTTAATTACGCTATCGCATCGCGGTAACCACTTTCTCCTTTTCCAGATCGTCACTTCATGTCGTGGGTGTTTGTTTTGTTTTTGGTTGCCCGTGGATTGTATACGGAGACTAATTTATGTTGTCGCCCGTAGGGCGTGGATTAGTCCAAATCCGTATCTTCTTAGATTTGGGTTTAGGGGTTGGGTTTAAGGATACGTTAGCCTCATTTGAGACTAAGATCAACTTAACGTTTGTTAAGGATACGTTAGTCTCATTTTTAGACTAAGATCAACTTAACGGGATCATTTAGATCCAACAAAAGAGCATTTGGGCTCTATTGTTTAGTTTAGGGACATTGCGGTCGATTTGTTTAAGGACATTACGGTCCAATGTTAGTTTAAGGACATCTCGGTCCAAGGTTAAGGACGTCATAGTCCATGGGTTTTAAAGGACCCCACAGTCCAAGGTTAAGGACATCATAGTCTATGAATTTAAAGACCTCACAGTCAAGGTTAAGGACATCATAGTCCGTGAGTTTAAAGACCTCACAGTCAAGGTTAAGGACATCATAGTCCATGGGTTTTAAAGTACCTCATAGTCCATAGAATGTTTGGTTGTCTGGACCCGTCACCTCTCTGAAAACGTTGAAGGATTACAACGACAAATATCAGAGGACTAAAGAGATGTACCCTCGAATCGACGTGAGTTGGTTGAAAGATCTGTAGTCCAATTTGGGGGTAAGATCTGTTAACATATTTATGAGCAGATGAGCTCAATTAATATGAGTTGAGAACTTATGGCCAATCTTGGGCTAAGTCCAATAAATGTTTAACATTTTATTTTGGGCTGTTGAGCCTTTATTTGGGCTTGACCCTTTTAACAATGCTGAGCATTATATCTTGACAATGTTTTTGTCTTATATTGAATGCTGAGCATTCATCAGAGCTCTGGGCTTATTAAAGAACAATTTATGTTCTGTCAGCACAACACGCGGCATGCTAGGCGCTTTGCGCCAGTCAAAAAGCGCAGTGCACTTCTGCCACGTGGCGCATATGGGACACGTGTCGCATTTGGCGCATGATGCCAGTTTATGAGCGCTGAGCGCTAATCCATGAGCGCATTGCGCTTTCAGTTTAGTGGCGCACACGTGAGTGACACGTGGTGCGCTTGGCGCTGAGCGCCAGCCCATGAGCGCAGTGCGCTATTTCAAGAGCGTAAAGCGCTAGTGGTTAATTGGCGTATACGTGATTGACACGTGGCGCATTTGGCGCTGAGCGCCAGTCCAGAGAGCGCAGAAGCGCAGTTCAAGAGCGCAAAGCGCATTTGATCAATTTTATGATCTGAGCTTTGTAAAAGAGATTTTGTCTCAAGATCTAAGAACAACCGTTCTTATTTTGTTTCAATCTCTTATATTGATGAAAGGCTTTGCCTTTATGGATCTATGATCCTTAAGAGAATTGAATTTTCTCCTTTTTATAATGAGATGTTCATGATCTATTTGAGAAAGACTTTAGTCTTATAGATCTATGATCTGTGAGAAGTAAGTTCTTCTTTTATTTTATGATGAGATCTTTTGATCTTTTTTGTGAAAGACTTTTTGTCTTTGTAGATCTATGATCTTTTTAAAGAAATGAATTCTTCTTTTTTATGAGATGATTTCATCTCTATGTTCATCATCATCATTTTTACCTTGAAGAAAGATCTTCTTGCAAGAGCTTGCTCTTTGAATTTTCTCAAAGTTTTTGGGGAGGTTTCTCTCTCTTTCTGTATCTCTCAGACTTGAAGTCTAGGGGCCTTTTTATAGGGTAGGCTGATTCGTTGAATCAGTAAAAGAGATCTTTCTCTGATTGATTTGGGGATGTTTCCCCACCATTGGATCTTTGATCCTAGGGTTTCTGTTTTACAGAAGTCAATCTTCTTGTTTTTAACAAGATTGGAAAATCTTTCCATACAGAATTTATTCTGTCTTTTGGTAATTTTTATTTACCATTGGATCATTGATCCAACGGTGCTCTGATTTACAGAGCACAATCTTGTCATTTGGAAAGATTTTGAGGAATCTTTCCTTAACAGAATTTAACTCTGATTAATTAATGATTTATCATTATTATTAAATCTTTGATCTAACGGTGGGGCGCTTTTATTTCCAGTGCTCTACGCTGCTTGAAAGGCAGCGCACATTGCGCTAGTGCACCTGTGTTTGACACGTAGTGCGCTACTTCGAGCGCAGCGCACCTAGCGCTAGCGCACACATGGCGTGCTGCTTAGAGCGCAGCGCACCTAGCGCTAGCGTCCACGTGTTTTGCACGTGGTGCGCTGCTTAGGGCGCAGCGCACTTGGCGCTGCATCTGAAGCGTTACTTCATTTCAAAAATTGAATTTTAAACAGAGCTTGGCTTTGATTGGGGGAAACAAATGCCCCCCCACCGTTGCGCTCACATGGCCCACATGTGAGTGCAGCGGTGGCAGCATCTGCACCCTCGGATCAACTGAGAAGTTGAAACGGCACTCAGTGCCTATAAATAGGACATTTGGTCCTTAGGATAATTTCTGTTCATCTTCTTCCTTATTTTCTGAGAATTTTTATTCTCTCACAGAGCATAGCTCTCCATCTTAAAAAATTTCTTAAGGACAAAAACTCTGTCAAAATTTAGGTAAAGATTAA
Organism: Agapanthus africanus; assembly: GCA_030015575.1. Classification (NCBI taxonomy): domain Eukaryota; kingdom Viridiplantae; phylum Streptophyta; class Magnoliopsida; order Asparagales; family Amaryllidaceae; genus Agapanthus; species Agapanthus africanus. Next base: position 439,728,234 of record CM057338.1, read on the forward strand.
ATCTTTTAATAATCTAGGGTTTTACCCATTAACAGAGCCTTGCTCTTCATAGATCTTTAATCTAAAGAAAACCCTTTTAGGGTTTTATTAACAGTGCTTTTGCTCTCTTCAAATCATGAAGAACTCTTAAGAGTTTGTTCATGGATCTTGAAGATCTCAGAATTTCTTTAATTCGTATATATAAAAAAATTGTTTTTTAATTTTCTTGATGGATTATTCCATCATTTTCTTCCAGAGCAAGGCTCTTGAGGAATTTTTATTCCTTCACAATCAGAGTTTGACAAGTGTCACTCTGTCACAGAGCACTGCTCTCAAAGGGAGATTTACTCCTCTGCCCGAGAGATCTCTCATTTAATGAGAATTTCTTGAGGATTTTCTCATTTAATCAACAGTCTCATCAAATGATGAGGCTGTTTTATTAATGATGAACTGTCTCTAGATTTTATGGGACCCTTTTGGTCCCTCTCCACTGCATTGCAGTGTGGTACAAATTCTAAAGTACCAAGTGTCAGAATTTAAATTAAATTATCGCACTGACAGTTGACTTTTGTCCCTTTTCGCGCAGGCGACATGTCTTTCGATCCCTTTTTCCCGTTTGTTCGTTCAGAGGGAGGATTCCCTGGAGCGCCTGTGGACCGGGAAGTCTTAGCATTGATCAAAGATCATGACCCGGAACATAAGAATCTTCACCTCTGGGGGACATGGTATAATCAGATTATTAAAGGTCAGCAAAGCTTTTCGTGCACGGTACCCTCAGAGCCCATCATGGCGATCCATTACGCCGACCCACCTACAGTGAACTATATCGTGGAAGAAGTCAACTGGACTTTGGGAGGTCTTCTTCAGCCTGCTATGGCTTTGATACCCGTTCAGCCTCCAATGGCTTTGGATACCCTGGGGCGACGTATTTGTCAAGGTGAGGCGCGACCGTAGGGACAACCATATATGATCGGCCTAATTCCTCGTCACCCAGCTGGCTATCTGCAATGGGCCCGCTACATTCTGTCAGCGAAGAAGTCACAGTTGTTGAGGCTTGGGTTGTATCCCGCCATTTATGCTTCTCTCTTCCAGTATTCTACGCTTCCCGCCTGGTGGGTTAAGGCCTTTCTGGAGCAGTGGAATATTCCTACTCATACCTTCCTTTCGCTGGACCGAGAAGTATCAATTTCTTTAGAGAAATTTGCAGAAGTTTCTGGCTTGCCGGTTATGGGGGAGCATTATGAGGAATTGCTTCCTACAGATGAATACATTTTTGGTGCCAAGCCAGTGATGACAGGCCTTACCCCGGAGAACGCCATTCAACACCAGTTCAATAGTTTAATCAAAGTGTTGAATATTTATGAAGGCCTTTTTCTCGAATCTGGGAGTCGCGGGGTTACTTTCGAGGATTTCATTGCTCGTTTTCTCCATCCGGAAGTCCTCTCGAAGGATGCTGCTAAATTCGCCAAAATTGACGACCCTTTCGGTTTAGGGTTAAACAACTTCCCAACGGCGAAGGAAGATCAAAAGAGTTTCTTCCTTCCCAACACTCCAGTTGTTTCTTTCGCGGAGGTCGCAGTCCCTGGGATTGATGAGGAAACGTTCTTTTTGGGGTTTCTTGGGCTATGGCTGAGCTGGTTTGCGCTCCCGATGCACCCTCGCCGTATAAGGCCGTCTGTCTTCTATCCGGCTCACCGAATGATTATTGGGGTGAAAGTGGCTGTCGGGGTTGCCGGGTTAGCTTATTTGTATTACGGCCTCAGCCAAGCGGCGGATACTACTGAACCCGGAGTGCAGCATGTGAACTTCTCGATGCATTACTTCATGTCATGGCTCGAGCTACATGCACTTGGCGTTTTCGGTATCCATTAAAGGCCGTCCTTCTACGACAGGTGCGGCTTCCCCCGGATTATGAGATTAATCGACGCATCTATTGTAAATCCATCACCGTGAGAAGCTAAAGGTTTGCTCCTTCGTCCTCACACGGTTGGAGATGGCATGACTTTCACCGACAAGATCCTGACTATCGGCAAAGAGTCCGTAATAACGGTGCAGCCATTGCGGGACATTTTTAAAGATAGAGCCTTTGTTTTGAAAGCTCGGGAAATCCTTCATTTATATTCCATCAGACCGGGCTTTCTAGTGTTTAGGCAAAATGATGCGGCGTTATTCATGAGATACAACCCACAACGTTTCGCCCAGCAGCTGAGCTACAATCAGGGAGTCCCGCTTGAGGCCTTTTTGTTAGAACCCGCTGTCACTAAAGAGGGAATGCGAAACGCGCTGCATCATTTTATGCGCATGAACACGGGGTCTAACTTCTTTATCAGCGAACCGAGCTGTGTACCGAAGGCCCTTAGTGTGTACGTGGCGTGGTACCAGCATTCAATGAGCGCCGTCATCAGGGAGGAGAAGCGACTGCTGCTCGATCGCAAAAGTGCACCCCCTGCTGATGATCGAAACGTCTCTCTGAAGCGACGGACCATTGTCCCACCTCCCTTAAGAGAAGCTGCCGTGATCGAAGTCCCGCATGACAGGCCCGAGCTACCGATACCCCGGGCTCCTATAGAAACGGTGACTGTAGCTTCTCCCGATTCTGGCGTGGGTTCAGGTATCGGGACTCGTCATCCTAAAGTGCCTACCAAGCGTAAGCTTGTGCTAGCTGCAATCGGAGCTCGCTCCCAGAAGAGGAAGAAAAAGTCGATCCTTTCTGTCGACGTTGTACTCGGCCAGGAGCCTCACGCTCCTTATGGCGAGGGCCTGAGCGAGTATGGGACAAACGAGGGTATATTCATGCTACCAGATGATACTGATCTGGCGGCTGCCATTACAGCTTCTGAGAAATTGTCAAGCCACAAAGCGGGACTGGCCATCCTCGCGCAATCAGGTAACCATCAGCTGTATCTTTCGTCATTGCATCATATTTTTGTCATCATGTTTTGACTGACACTTCCCTCCCCCCCTTTTTTAACAGGCATATCCACGAAGAAGCTCTCACGGCTTCTCTCAAGACTTTTGAGGAAGAGGAAAGACTTCGAGCATTCTTAGGCATCGGTACATTTTGGTTCACCGCGTCTCCGCTCCCGTTTCTTATGGGTAATCTGACCCCTCCTTTTCATCTTATTACAGGAACTACCTCTACTCAGGTTATTCCAGGCATGGCACCGACTTCACAGGGCGGTGTGGAGACGCTTCCCGGGTCGGCTATCGAAGTCTCAGTTCCGCCGGTATTGCCCAAAGAAGATTCACTTAAGCAACCGATGACGGATGCCATAACGGCTCCAGAGGTAACTATTGGCGCGGACAATGATGTCCCGTTGAAGGAGGTCTTTAGAAGATCTGCCCTCACGGCCCGGGCAGAAAGGAAGCGTAGGATGCACGCGGCAAGGGAGCGTACCGCCGCCTTGGATGCGGGTGCAGGTCCAAGCGCTGTTACCCCTGCCCCTACCCTTCAGAGGATACTTCGGCTGCCTTGTCTACCGCCCACAGACAGGCAGCACGTACGGCTCGGGAGGCAATCGAAAAACCGACCCAAGGTAACGTGACATTGGGTTCTTTTGTCAAACCTTTAATTTTCAGGTTCTCATATATCCTATCCTGTATGGCCGAGTCTTGCCGAGGAAGTGGTAGGTGACGTGGCGACAACCACCGAGCCTGAGGTAGCGGCAGGTGAGACAGCCATAATCGCTGAGCCCGAGGTAGCGGTAGGTGAGATGGCTACAATCGCCGAGCCCGAGGTAGCCACTTTTTCTCAAGAGTTGGGCACTGCTCCAATCGTCGCTCTTTCCCCTTGCGGCTCCTTACCGTTGCCGGGCGCTGCGAGTGTCACGACGATTCTCGTAGAATCGGGAGATGAGGCTATGGGTGGCGAGACCGTTCCGATGGAGGAGGGTGAAACATTCATTGCATCCAGTGACGCCCTTGTCGCGGTCTCGACCGGCAACTCACCAGGTAGATTTTGGGTCATTACTTTCCCCTTTATTCTGCAATCCCTTTCAATTTCTTTTGATAGCGTTTCTCTTATTTCTAATGCAAGTGTGATGAGCGTTGGGGTTATACCATCCGAGGAAGCGTCTCCAGTTGCTGCTTTGACGGTGACCGCTCCTTTACCTTCTTTCGTACCCTCTCAAATGCTGGAAGGTGCGGATTTGTGACCCATTTGTTAGTTTTGTCTAGCACCCTATAATGAGTTTTAAAGCATCACATGTCCCAAAGTTTGGATTTTGATGGTGCTAAACAAGCATGCAAAGGAATCGATCCTAGAAAATTAGGGTTTCGAAACTTAAGACTTATAAAGTTAGGGTTTCGAGACTACAACCTTTGTAGCTCCCTTTTGCTGGACTCCTTGGTCTCTTGGGTGTTGAATGGAGGTCCTCTTGAAGTCCTCTCGCGTCCACGACGATCCGTTTACATGACCCTTGGCTAAGGTCAACAAATCACGAGTACTAGTCAAGCTCAACCCGTCATTTCTTGATTAATTAGACCCGTTTACATGACCCTTGGCTAAAGTCAACAAAGTCATATGCCCGTCCTAATTAATCTGCATCATATGCATTTGTAGGAAGACATCACTTAGCTACCGTACACTACGCCTTGGCTAAGGTCAACAAACGTAGCACGAATACTAAGTACTCTACTTCCTAAAATGACGGAGGGTTGCGGATGATTTTTAAGAAAATCTTTAACGCTTTGAGCTTGATATCGTTGTAGAATCAAATGGTTTTCAAAAGGAGTGGCTTAAGCTCCGCAGTTTTGAAATATAGCTTTTTCATAAATAGCCGAGTGGTTTTTAAATCCGATTCTACAACATCTTTTTAGGTTTATTTTCTTTACATTAATCACATTAATGTAATCCCATCATTTAAGTCCTTAAGCCAATCACAGAAAAGAAACGAAAATAACACGTATGCTTATGCCATCCGCATTCGCCGCAATGTTCCGTTATGCACCGTTAGGTTACTTAACTAACGGCATACCGGGACGGGACTAGCGCGGGTGTAAAACATAAGCAACGTCTACTATATATCATATATATAATATGTCATTCGTCTCAGATATCACAGAACACAGGCAGCAGAAACATAGATATAAAGTGGGATATACTAGGACGTCCGTATTTAGTATTTAGCCAGAATAGAAAATACGGATTCCACAGTCGCGATGAATAGCCAAGCCCACACCCTGGACCCCTACGAGAGCGGCAAGTGACCCTACCAATTCTGGAGTTTAGGAGACCCGGTCTCGACTCCTCGAGATGGCCTCCCACTGAACCCCAGAACCCGGTCACCTGTGCTCCCCTCCTTGGGTCCATCCTAATGCGGAAAAGTAAATAATATACAACACTGGTGACACAACCTCAACCCGGGAGTGCCCCAAATAAAAGAATATTACATTACATTTGAATTTACATGAATGAAAATATAAAACTCTCATCTCACAAAAAAAAAACCCCGGCTATTCAATCGCGACAATCCTGCACATCATATCTCAGCAACACATAATATCTCATATCATCAACGTAAGTAAGTATGCATACCCCAATTGTCGTTGATGTATAGCAACGAAACCGGCGATATCGTACATACTACACTTACGGTCACAGAAAAGAAAGTGTAAAACTACAATATTTGGAATCCACATTCTCTTTAGACATCATAAATGCGAAATATCACATATTTCGTATTTCATGCCTAAACTATATGAATTCCACATATTGTATCACATTCCAGATAAACAGACAGTATTAAAGTTTTTCGAACGAACAATCAAGTACTCAAGATTCACTAAAGCTCAACACTTGAGCAGGGTTCAAAAATCCGGAGTGTGACACAGTAGTAGCGGTCCAGCCGTAGAAGGGTCAAGCCAACGCCTCACATGTGGCACGCCGTACTGCCCCAAACCCTAAGGTTCAAAGGGCAGTTCAAGACGGTCACATAATCGAGTTAAGGTTTGTTGTCTTCTAGAGGGACTACCACAAAAAGACTTGCACGTATCTCCAAAGTATTTAAACCCCGTGAATAGTGAGCAAATGATACTCGTTCAAACACTTTAATACTTTCTACTTTACCCCGAAAAACTACGAAATGAAAATACCGATCGAATCTTTGCGTCCAAAACCATCTCCAGAAAATGCAGTACTATATTCAGATTAAACATACCTAAAACACTGTACAAGAAGAAATAAGAATTATAGTGCAATTTTCATGCAATGATACCACTATACGGCCGCGGATCCGCGACCTAAGCAAGAAATCGCCGCGGTTCCGCGGCCATATGAACTGTTCATGTCATCGTATTTCACCATAATTCTTAGTTTTCCCTGCTGTATTTTTTAAGTATTTTTAATTCTGAAAAACATCAGATTTTAAAATTTGTCCAGAGAGGGTCCAAAAACGTCGTATTTTTGTCCGATCGGGATTTTTACTTCGTAAAAGCGTCGCCTAATGTTCTAGGTCGGCTCTGATACCAATGTTAGTTTTTCTAGCACCCTATAATGAGTTTTGAAGCATCACATGTCCCAAAGTTTGGATTTTGATGGTGCTAAACAAGCATGCAAAGGAATCGATCCTAGAAAATTAGGGTTTCGAAACTTAAGACTTATAAAGTTAGGGTTTCGAGACTACAACCTTTGTAGCTCCCTTTTGCTGGACTCCTTGGTCTCTTGGGTGTTGAATGGAGGTCCTCTTGAAGTCCTCTCGCGTCCATGACGATCCGCCCGGAGTTCCCCGTCCAAGCTCGCAACTTCGTAAAACCGAATAGAACACTCTAAACAAGTTGGCTAAACTTGTGTAGAATGAAGTTGTGGTTAAGATTCTCACTTCAAAACCCTCTCTTTATGTGTGTATTACTCACTAGAAGAAACTAGAGAGCAAATATGAAGGAGGAAGAAGATGGTGGCAATATTTTAACAAGAGGTGAAAATATGATAAGCATAAGAAAAGAAATGAAATATATCCTTTTATATTTTATTCCTTCTCACTTCAAACCATGGTTAAATCTCTTGGTTGGTATTTAATTAGGGTTTAAACCATGTAAGGAAAGGTTAATCTAAGGTTAAGGGTAGGTGAGAATGGTTAGGTTAAGGAAGAGTGTAGAAGCAAGTGAAGATTATCCTTTCCTTTTTCCATTTTGTTTTAAACCTTAAATCAAATAAAACACAAAAGATTTATCCATTGTGTGAGTCTCATATTGCCACCATTTCCATGTGTAAAGAACCATGATAGATGGGTGTATGTATGTATGTGTGTATGCACATCCATATGTGCATGAAACTAGCAAGAAAGAAAGAAAGAAAAACATACATGCATGCACACATCCATCATCTAAGAAAAGGTTTTAAGTGAGAAAACTAATGGTTAAATGATAAATCAACACTTGATTTATCAATCCGGCCATATCACATATGACCCCACCAAAAGCAAGCCGCCCGATCAATGTACGGTATCATATACGCGCATTTTAATCGGGTCCATACGCATATCGCATACGCGCACCACAACGTTTCGCCTGGACTAGGTAACTCCTATGTGGGACTCTAAGACTCGTCAATACGCCGGCAGAGGGTGATGATCATATCAGGTACCATCAAGCCGCAAGCGGTCAGCTAAACGTAACGGCCACCCGGGTATTGAGCGATCAGAAGAAAACAAGCGAACCTGCTACAACTCCCGTCGAGCCAACCGGCAACACTACCGTACAGTCCGATCTCTTCGTTAGATATGCTGCATATCGAGCCTAGGGATGGTCACGTCGACTCTAATAACTCAATAAGTCGTGCTGGTGAATGGTCTATAACAGATCGAGAAACTACTGATAACACTTATCAGCAAATCTCAGCAGCCCTGGCCAGGGACTTACTGATATAACCAGTCGGGCACAGTACAGCATCAACTCCCAATACCGGGAGAGACGAAACCCCTCCTATCGCTCATTGCCTTCGTGTGTCTCGGGACTGTACCCAACGGCCACCTGTTTGCACGACTCAGTAGAGCCGTGGTAGGGTGGCAATCAAAGTACAGTGGGAGAACACACAAGACTCCATGACGATCTCGGGTCTACAGACTAACCTGTACCAGTGTCACCTGAGAACTGCTATCCGACGATAGATATAATTCCATATAGGAGTTCTCGGTGAGTCCGTCCAGTGTACCCAGTCAGCACTGAGCACCCGTATATGATCTTGATGTCAAACATCAATGAATGTGGGAACATCCATTGCCCATCGTATGGGTCTAGTATCATATACGCTAGTCTACACTGGTATATCAATGCCCCATCTCGATATACCTACGACTAGGGACTTTCCAGGATATGCTTATAGACTACAGATGTCCCACTAGTATGATCTCCATCATAATCAGAGTAGTCAAGCCGATATCCTCAGGGCTTTATCAGCATGTATGAATGAATAAAAGCATGATCAGATCATCATGTCAGATAAAGAAGAACCAGATAGCATACTATCATGTCGAGCAAGAATGCATACTGAATATATATACATGTATAGATACATCCACTATCACATAATGGCCTCTAGGGCATACATATATCCAACAATCTCCCACTTGCACTAAGGCCAGTTATTGGCGTATCTCATACCCAACATCTCAAAAAGTCGCTCATGTTGCGGCTGAGGGAGGGCCTTGGTGAATGGATCCGCGGCGTTAATCTTTGTGTCTACCCTCCTAATCTCGATCTCGCGGCGATCTACAATCTCCCGGATCAAATGAAAACGCCTCAGGATGTGTCTGGACCGCTGATGGGATCTGGGCTCCTTGGCTAACGCCATAGCCCCATTATTGTTACAATACAAAGGTATTGGATCAATAATGGTTGGAACTACTCCTAGCTCCGAGACGAACTTCTTCATCCAGACGGCTTCCTTGGCGGCATCATTTGCAGCAATGTACTCAGCTTCCATCGTAGAGTCTGCAACGGTATCTTGTTTGGAACTCTTCCAACTCACCGCCCCTCCATTAAGGGTAAATACAAACCCAGAGATAGATTTGCTGTCGTCCTTATCGCTCTGGAAGCTCGAATCGGTAAAGGCCTCCATTTGGAGATCTCCATTACCATACACCAAGAACAATTCTTTAGTCCTTCGCAAGTACTTAAGAATGTTCTTCACAGCTGTCCAGTGATTCTCCCCTGGGTTGGATTGATACCTGCTTACAACACTAAGTGCATAAGCTACATCTGGGCGTGTACATAACATCGCATACATTATAGATCCTACTGCCGAAGCATAGGGTATAATACTCATGCGAGCTCTCTCTTCATCGGTCTTTGGGCAAGAATCCTTGGAGAGAGTGACCCCATGGCAAGCGGGTAAGGCACCCCGTTTGGAGTCTTCCATACTAAACCTTTTTAGGATGGTGTCAATGTACCTGGTTTGGGACAATCCCAATAACCTTTTGGATATATCCCTATAGATCCTTATGCCCAGAATGTATGTGGCATCACCCAGGTCCTTCATGGAGAACCTCAGTGATAAGAAAGATTTGACCGACTGTAGCATAGGAATATCATTTCCTATCAGAAGAATGTCGTCCACGTACAATACGAGGAATGTGATAGCTCTTCCTACAGCCTTCTTATAAACACAAGGTTCATCTGGATTTTTGATGAAATCAAACTCTTTGATGACATCATCGAAACAGATGTTCCAACTCCGTGATGCCTGCTTTAACCCATATATGGATTTAAGCAATTTACATGCTTTCCCGCTGCTCCCACTATCAATGAAGCCCTCTGGCTGATCCATATAAACGCATTCTTCTAAATTTCCATTTAGAAATGCGGTTTTAACGTCCATCTGCCAGATTTCATAGTCGTAATGAGCAGCAATAGCAAGTAGGATCCGAATGGATTTAAGCATGGCTACGGGCGAAAAAGTTTCGTCATAGTCCAAACCTGGTCTTTGACGAAAGCCTTTCGCCACAAGTCTTTCCTTATAGGTCTCTACCTGCCCATCTACACCAATCTTTCTTTTAAAGATCCATTTGCACCCCACAGGTTTTACCCCAGGGGGTACAACGTCCAAAGTCCATACTTTGTTGATGTACATAGACTCCATTTCGGATCTCATGGCATCCAGCCACTTCACAGAGTCTTTACTCGTGATAGCTTGCTGAAAACTGGTAGGATCATCATCATCCATGATACAGTCTTCTCTGTCACCATCAATGAGGAAACCGTAGTACCTCTCCGGTGGGCGAGAAGTCCTACCAGACCTACGGAGTGGCCGAGGTTCTTCAGTTTCTGTTGCAACAGCCGGTTCAACCAAATCGTCATTTGTAGTTTGTGTCTCTAGAACCTCTTCTAGATCCACCACTTTGCCATCATCTTTATCTGTGAAAAACTCTTTTTCCAAGAATGTGGCATGTTGAGAAACAAACACTTTTTGTTCCTCTTTGTGGTAGAATAGATATCCATAAGAATTCTTTGGATATCCTACAAAATTACACATGACTGACCGTGTCTCGAGTTTGTCCGGATTCTGCTTTTTAACATAGGCCGGGCAACCCTAAATCTTAATTCTCTTAAGAGATGGTCTCTTCCCATGCCATATCTCATATGGCGTGGTAGACACGGTTTTGGTTGGAACCCTGTTTAGCAGAAACGCTGCAGTCTCCAATGCATGCCCCCAAAACGAGACTGGTAACTTAGCGTCACTCATCATGGACCGGACCATATCTAATAGGGTCCTATTCCGTCGTTCTGACACACCGTTGTGCTGTGGTGTGTAAGGAGGAGTGAGTTGAGAGAGAATCCCATTCTCTTTTAAGAAGTTTGCAAATTCTGCACTGAGATACTCACCACCTCGATCTGATCGAAGCATCTTGATACTCAAGCCGGTTTGTTTTTCTACTTCTTGTTTATATTCAATGAATTTCTCGAAAGCTTCGGACTTGTGTTTTAATAAAAATACATGACCGAATCTTGAGAAGTCGTCAGTGAATGTAATGAAGTATGAAAAACCGCCTCTAGCCTGTGTAGACATTGGCCCACATACATCACTATGTATGAGGCCCAGGAGCTGAGTAGCTCTTTCTCCGTGTCCAGTAAACGGAGTTTTGGTCATTTTACCCTTGATACAAGACTGGCAAGTCGCATAAGATTTATATTCAAAAGAATTTAAATATCCATCTTTGTGTAACTTGTTTAGTCTTGTTTCGTTAATATGACCAAGTCTACAGTGCCAAAGAAAAGCTTCATTTAATTCTGAAAGTTTTCTTTTATTAGTGTGTTGTATACTGAAAACTGTGTGTTGATTTAGGACATATATTCCATTGTTAAGCGTACCACACCCAACCAACATTTGATTCAGGTGAATGTTCATAACATTGTTCTGCAATACAAAATTATATCCTTCATTGTCCAACAAAGAAACGGATATTATATTACATAGCATACTTGGTACAAAATAACATGGATTCAAAACCAAAATACATCCAGACGGCAACCCCAAGTGATACTCTCCCACTGCGACTGTATGTACATTGGAACCATTTCCAACGCGGAGAGTATGGTCACCTGTCTTCAAAACTTTGCTATTTCTCAGTCCCTGCATAGAATTGCAAATGTGAGAACCTGAACCGGTATCCAATACCCAGGAAGCAGAGTTTATTGAAAAACAGTTTTCTGTCACAAACGCACCTGAAGCAGAAGCATCACCATGCTTCTTCTTTAGACTTAAGTACTCCGTGCAATTGCGCTTCCAATATCCTGTCTTGTGGCAATGAAAACATTCGCCCTTCCCTGAGTCTCCAGCCTTGGACTTTCCCTTTCCCTTCGCCTTTTTAACTCCGCCCTTAGGATTAGTGGGTTTCTTCTTTTTCTTTCCCTTGGCCTTAGCTTTCGAGCGAGAAGAGGAAGACTGTCCAATAGTCATAACGGGAGTTTTTGCTAACTTCATAGTGCTCTCTGCACTCCTTAACATATTAAGGAGTTCAGGGAGTTCCTTCTCCATGCCATGCATGTTGAAGTTCACTATGAACTGAGCAAAGGTAGAGGGGAGGGACTGCAGAATAATATCTATATATTGTTCATTGTCCATTGTCCATCCAAGGTCCTCAAGCTCTTCTATAAGAGCTATCATTTTCAGAACATGGTCTCCTACCGGTGTGCCAGGGGCCATTCGCATCTGAAACAATTTCCTTGATGCTTTGTATCGTAATACGCGGGATTGCTCCCCATACAACTCCTTTGTATGGAGCAATATACCGTGAATGTCCATGTCCTCGTGCTGCTTTTGATGTGTGTTGTCCATCGATGCAAGCGCGAGGCATTTGGCCGTGGCACAGTCAGCGTCCCATGTCTTGCGGACTTCAATGTCCGCAATTGAGGATTTTGGACCAGGGATGGGCGGGGCTGAAGCCGTGAGGACATATGATACTTTATCATAAGTCAAGGCGATTTTCAGATTCCTCAGCCAGTCTTTATAGTTGGTCCCATTCAGTTTGTTTTTATCTAGTAAAAGCTTGAGTCCAGTCATGGGTATCTGCCATTAAGAGAGAGAAAAGAATACACTCAGCGAAAGCTCTTGCATAGATCAGATTGGTTATTATCTTGTCTAATCGATGTTTCCTACTACTTTTATCGAGTTTTTCTTTCAAACCTTAAAAAGAAAAACTAGCCAGGATTAATTACAGTCTACAACTTTGCTAACCGTTCAGCCAGGCCAGTGTCGGTACTTGAGGGAGGTTCCCCGTGCTTTCGCACGGACCTAATTAAAGTAAACCTCGTTTTCCCAGAGGCGGAGCCCCGTTAACACCTTTCTAGACACCTAATGAGTTAGCTAATTGTAAACTGTAAAACTCTCCTAAGAGCAACTATTGCCCACAGTGGGATCGGGATCCAACCATCACATGGAAGGTATGCAATCTCATTGCAAATTTCAACTATTGAAATTCCCGATGTGGTTTTTACCCCTAATACTCGTGACCTTGGCTAAGGTCAACAAATCACGAGTACTAGTCAAGCTCAACCCATCATTTCTTGATTAATTAGACCCGTTTACATGACCCTTGGCTAAGGTCAACAAAGTCATATGCCCGTCCTAATTAATCTGCATCATATGCATTTGTAGGAAGACATCAGTTAGCTACCGTACACTACGCCTTGGCTAAGGTCAACAAACGTAGCACGAATACTAAGTACTCTACTTCCTAAAATGACGGAGGGTTGCGGATGATTTTTAAGAAAATCTTTAACGCTTTGAGCTTGATATCGTTGTAGAATAAAATGGTTTTCAAAAGGAGTGGCTTAAGCTCCGCAGTTTTGAAATATAGCTTTTTCATAAATAGCCGAGTGGTTTTTAAATCCGATTCTACAACATCATTTTAGGTTTATTTTCTTTACATTAATCACATTAATGTAATCCCATCATTTAAGTCCTTAAGCCAATCACAGAAAAGAAACGAAAATAACACGTACGCTTATGCCATCCGCATTCGCCGCAATGTTCCGTTATGCACCGTTAGGTTACTTAACTAACGGCATACCGGGACGGGACTAGCGCGGGTGTAAAACATAAGCAACGTCTACTATATATCATATATATAATATGTCATTCGTCTCAGATATCACAGAACACAGGCAGCAGAAACATAGATATAAAATGGGATATACTAGGACGTCCGTATTTAGTATTTAGCCAGAATAGAAAATACGGATTCCACAGTCGCGATGAATAGCCAAGCCCACACCCTGGACCCCTACGAGAGCGGCAAGTGACCCTACCAATTCTGGAGTTTAGGAGACCCGGTCTCGACTCCTCGAGATGGCCTCCCACTGAACCCCAGAACCCGGTCACCTGTGCTCCCCTCCTTGGGTCCATCCTAATGCGGAAAAGTAAATAATATACAACACTGGTGACACAACCTCAACCCGGGAGTGCCCCAAATAAAAGAATATTACATTACATTTGAATTTACATGAATGAAAATATAAAACTCTCATCTCACAAAAAAAAAAAACCCCGGCTATTCAATCGCGACAATCCTGCACATCATATCTCAGCAACACATAATATCTCATATCATCAACGTAAGTGAGTATGCATACCCCAATTGTCGTTGATGTATAGCAACGAAACCGGTGATATCGTACATACTACACTTACGGTCACAGAAAAGAAAGTGTAAAACTACAATATTTGGAATCCACATTCTCTTTAGACATCATAAATGCGAAATATCACATATTTCGTATTTCATGCCTAAACTATATGAATTCCACATATTGTATCACATTCCAGATAAACAGACAGTATTAAAGTTTTTCGAACGAACGATCAAGTACTCAAGATTCACTAAAGCTCAACACTTGAGCAGGGTTCAAAAATCCGGAGTGTGACACAGTAGTAGCGGTCCAGCCGTAGAAGGGTCAAGCCAACGCCTCACATGAGGCACGCCGTACTGTCCCAAACCCTAAGGTTCAAAGGGCAGTTCAAGACGGTCACATAATCGAGTTAAGGTTTGTTATCTTCTAGAAGGACCACCACAAAAAGACTTGCACGTATCTCCAAAGTATTTAAACCCCGTGAATAGTGAGCAAATGATACTCGTTCAAACACTTCAATACTTTCTACTTTACCCCGAAAAACTACGAAATGAAAATACCGATCGAATCTTTGCGTCCAAAACCATCTCCAGAAAATGCAGTACTATATTCAGATTAAACATACCTAAAACACTGTACAAGAAGAAATAAGAATTATAGTGCAATTTTCATGCAATGATACCACTATACGGCCGCGGATCCGCGACCTAAGCAAGAAATCGCCGCGGTTCCGCGGCCATATGAACTGTTCATGTCATCGTATTTCACCATAATTCTTAGTTTTCCCTGCTGTATTTTTTAAGTATTTTTAATTCTGAAAAACATCAGATTTTAAAATTTGTCCAGAGAGGGTCCAAAAACGTCGTATTTTTGTCCGATCGGGATTTTTACTTCGTAAAAGCGTCGCCTAATGTTCTAGGTCGGCTCTGATACCAATGTTAGTTTTGTCTAGCACCCTATAATGAGTTTTGAAGCATCACATGTCCCAAAGTTTGGATTTTGATGGTGCTAAACAAGCATGCAAAGGAATCGATCCTAGAAAATTAGGGTTTCGAAACTTATGACTTATAAAGTTAGGGTTTCGAGACTACAACCTTTGTAGCTCCCTTTTGCTGGACTCCTTGGTCTCTTGGGTGTTGAATGGAGGTCCTCTTGAAGTCCTCTCGCGTCCACGACGATCCGCCCGGAGTTCCCCGTCCAAGCTCGCAACTTCGTAAAACCGAATAGAACACTCTAAACAAGTTGGCTAAACTTGTGTAGAATGAAGTTGTGGTTAAGATTCTCACTTCAAAACCCTCTCTTTATGTGTGTATTACTCACTAGAAGAAACTAGAGAGCAAATATGAAGGAGGAAGAAGATGGTGGCAATATTTTAACAAGAGGTGAAAATATGATAAGCATAAGAAAAGAAATGAAATATATCCTTTTATATTTTATTCCTTCTCACTTCAAACCATGGTTAAATCTCTTGGTTGGTATTTAATTAGGGTTTAAACCAAGTAAGGAAAGGTTAATCTAAGGTTAAGGGTAGGTGAGAATGGTTAGGTTAAGGAAGAGTGTAGAAGCAAGTGAAGATTATCCTTTCCTTTTTCCATTTTGTTTTAAACCTTAAATCAAATAAAACACAAAAGATTTATCCATGGTGTGAGTCTCATATTGCCACCATTTCCATGTGTAAACAACCATGATAGATGGGTGTATGTATGTATGTGTGTATGCACATCCATATGTGCATGAAACTAGCAAGAAAGAAAGAAAGAAAAACATACATGCATGCACACATCCATCATCCAAGAAAAGGTTTTAAGTGAGAAAACTAATGGTTAAATGATAAATCAACACTTGATTTATCAATCCGGCCATATCACATATGACCCCACCAAATGCAAGCCGCCCGATCAATGTACGGTATCATATACGCGCATTTTAATCGGGTCCATGCGCATATCGCATACGCGCACCACAACGTTTCGCCTGGACTAGGTAACTCCTGTGTGGGACTCTAAGACTCGTCAATACGCCGGCAGAGGGTGATGATCATATCAGGTACCCTCAAGCCGCAAGCGATCAGCTAAACGTAACGGCCACCCGGGTATTGAGCGATCAGAAGAAAACAAGCGAACCTGCTACAACTCCCGTCGAGCCAACCGGCAACACTACCGTACAGTCCGGTCTCTTCGTCAGATATGCTGCATATCGAGCCTAGGGATGGTCACGTCGACCCTAATAACTCAATAAGTCATGCTGGTGAATGGTCTATAACAGATCGAGAAACTACTGATAACACTTATCAGCAAATCTCAGCAGCCCTGGCCAGGGACTTACTGATATAACCAGTCGGGCACAGTACAGCATCAACTCCCAATACCGGGAGAGACGAAACCCCTCCTATCGCTCATTGCCTTCGTGTGTCTCGGGACTGTACCCAACGGCCACCTGTTTTCACGACTCAGTAGAGCCGTGGTAGGGTGGCAATCAAAGTACAGTGGGAGAACACACAAGACTCCATGACGATCTCGGGTCTACAGACTAACCTGTACCAGTGTCACCTGAGAACTGCTATCCGACGATAGATATAATTCCATATAGGAGTTCTCGGTGAGTCCGTCCAGTGTACCCAGTCAGCACTGAGCACCCGTATATGATCTTGATGTCAAACATCGATGAATGTGGGAACATCCATCGCCCATCGTATGGGTCTAGTATCATATACGCTAGTCTACACTGGTATATCATTGCCCCATCTCGATATACCTACGACTAGGGACTTTCCAGGATATGCTTATAGACTACAGATGTCCCACTAGTATGATCTCCATCATAATCAGAGTAGTCAAGCCGATATCCTCAGGGCTTTATCAGCATGTATGAATGAATAAAAGCATGATCAGATCATCATGTCAGATAAAGAAGAACCAGATAGCATACTATCATGTCGAGCAAGAATGCATACTGAATATATATACATGTATAGATACATCCACTATCACATAATGGCCTCTAGGGCATACATATATCCAACACCATTAGCTTCATTGTAGACAGTATACTTCACGTACTGACATTGCATTATTATATCCTTGCAGGAGTCCTTTTTGATCAGCTGTATCAGGTGCTACACCCACACTTCTCCTTTCAGTCAGAGATTGCCTCTTCTAGCGGAGCTGGTGAGTACAGCCTTTAGCTAACGTCTCTTCTTTTCTTTGACGGGTAGTCAAATCGTTTCTAATTCTTCTTTGTTTTAATTATAGCCCTACAGCTCGAAAGAGGAGACTAAAGAACAGTTGCACCGCTGGTACTCCCAGTCTTGCCCCCTGCTGCAGCCGGTATAGTAAACTCCGTTGTTCATGAACTTCCTTTATTTCTTGAACCGTTATTTGACTGTGATTTGCTTTATAGCTGTGACACCGACTTCAGCTCCGTTTGAGTCTCAAGTCATAATGCCAGCGGGCCCCTTCTCTCGACGCCCCTCCTCCAAAGGTGCTATGAATAGCCTGCGCACGTTGATCGATCATCTTGAGGAGCATGATGCGGAGACTCCTGCCCTTGCTGCAGATTTCGCTGCTGAGGTTAATCCTATGCTGGCGATGCTTGTACACTTTCATAATGAAGGTGTCGTGGAGTCCTGGGTTAATCATTGCAGGAAAATCGAAGCTTGTCTGCATGATCTTGAGTTTAGATGCCCTGCCCCCGAGGTCTTGGCTGTGAACTCCCAGCGGGCTGCTTGGGTCGAGGAGAGCACCCCTTATTTCCTCCATCTTGAACAAAAAGTGGCTTTAAGGCGTAAGGAGCGCGAGGAGACTTCAAGCGAATCTGCTCGATTGCATGCTCAAGTTGATGCAAACGCTGCACAGTTGAAAGTTATCTTCAAAAGCCTTCTACGATGTATTTCTGACGGGCTCACGCTGAGACAAAAGGTTGACCTCATCGAGCGAGATGCACATAATCATGGGGCAGCTCAGCGGGTGGTCGAAGAGCAACTTTCATCCTACTTGCAGCAACGAGCCCAGGTCAAAGCAGAGTTGGACGCGGCAGCTGCCCAAGAAAAGGGGCCGAGGAAAGTGCGCGAGCGGCTGATCGGTCTATTGAAAACGCTTCCCTCTCAATAATTGTTTTTGTACCATTTGTAATTTTGAATAAAATGTATCCATTTTTTTTATTCTTTCATAAGATGTATTTTGTACCCAATTGAATTTATGAATAAAAGATATATTTCTTTCGCAATGTCTTGTGTCATCTCTTGACTTTCTTCTTTTCTTTGTTATTAGCATGTCACTCTAGTAAGCATAGCCCGCAGATGATAGAGAGAGCATTCCGTTTTGAATTCTTCGAGAGGTAGTGATGGCTTAGAAAGCAGGTTCAGATCTGCTGTCTTAGACTTTTCAACTTCATGATCCGTGAGGGTCTCATAAAGACTTTTCTCCCTATGAGTCAAGAGGATCTCGTAGGTGTATTTTCTCCTTAGGAATCATGAGGATTCCTAAGTGCGTTTTCTCTAATAAGTCGTAAAGATCTTACATGAGAGTTTTCTTCCTTACGGGTCGAGAGGACCTGTAAGTGATTGATGTTGTTGCCATTATCCGCACTTCGCAGAGTCAGGAGTTGCTCTGGGCGTTTCCCACAGGGTCAAAATTGACTTTAACCGTGTTCCACGGGACCAGGATTTGCTCTGGACGCTTCCCACGGGGTCAGGATTGACATAGCCGTGTTCTGCAAGGACCAGGCTCCGCTCTGGATGTTTCCCACGGGGTCAGGATTGACATAAGCCGCGTTCCACGTGACCAGGAATTTGCTCTGAATGCATCCCACGGGGTCATAGTCGTGTTCTGCGAGGGCCAGGATCCGCTCTGGACGTTTCCCACGGGGTCAGGATTGACATAGGCCGTGTTCAACGTGACCAGGAATTTGCTCTGGATGTTCCCATGGGGTCATAGCCGTGTTCTGTGAGAACCAGGCTCCGCTCTGGACGTTTCCCACGGGGTCAGGATTGACATAAGCCGCGTTCCACGTGACCAGGAATTTGCTCTGGATGCTTCCCACGGGGTCATAGCCGTGTTCTGCGAGGACCAGGATCCGCTCTGAACGTTTCCCACGGGGTCAAGATTGACATAGGCCGTGTTCCACGTGACCAGGAATTTGCTCTGGATGCTTCCCACGGGGTCATAGCCGTGTTCTGCGAGGACCAGGCTCCGCTCTGGATGTTTCCCATGGGGTCAGGATTGACATAGGCCATGTTCCACGTGATCAGAAATTTGCTCTGGATGCTTCCCACAGGGTCATAGCCATGTTCTGCGAGGACCAGGATCCGCTCTGGACGTTTCCCACGGGGTCAGGATTGACATAGGCCGTTCCACGTGACTAGGAATTTGCTCTGGATGCTTCCCACGGGGTCATAGCCGTGTTCTGCGAGGACCAGGATCCGCTCTGGACGTTTCCCATGGGGTCAGGATTGACATAGGCCGTGTTCCACGTGACCAGGAATTTGCTCTGGATGCTTCCCACGGGGTCATAGCCGTATTCTGCGAGGAACAGGCTCCGCTCTGGACGTTTCCCATGGGGTCAGGATTGACATAAGCCGCGTTCCACGTGACCAGGAATTTGCTCTGGATACTTCCCACGGGGTCATAGCCGTGTTCTGCGAGGACTAGGCTCCGCTCTGGATGCTTCCCACGGGGTCATAGCCGTGTTCTGCGAGGACCAGGATCCGCTCTAGACGTTTCCCACGGGGTCAGGATTGACATAGGTCGTGTTCCACGTGACCAGGAATTTGCTCTGGATGCTTCCCACGGGGTCATAGCCCTGTATTGCGAGGACCAGGCTCTGCTCTGGACGTTTCCCACGGGGTCAGGATTGAAATAATCCGTGTTCTACATGACCAGGAATTTGCTCTCGATGCTTCCTACGAGGTCATAGCCGTGTTCTGCGAGGACCAGGCTCCACTCTGGATGCTTCCCACGGGATCATAGCCGTGTTCTACGAGGACCAGGATCCGCTCTGGACGTTTCCCATGGGGTCAGGATTGACATAGGCCGTGTTCCACGTGACCAGAAAGGGTTGACTTTATCCGCATTTCACGGAGTCGGGGTTTGACTCTCGGTCATCTGTGCTCCGCCGAGTAATGAAACTGGGAATTGCCGCGGTTTCGCTTTGCTTGATGTTGCGCCTGTTGTAATGAGACGCATGTTGAGATGATCTCCAGGCTGTCTGTGAACCGTTGAGATTTGGCTTCTTCTTCCGATGGAGCCTGGGGAGGGAAGGTGTGATTCCCTCTTTGTTTGCGCCCCTGGATTGTATACAGGGATTGATGTGATATCACTTGTAGGGCATAAATTTCATTTTTTTTATTTCTTTCCGCGAAGCTCTATCATTTCAGCTTTTATATCGCGAAGGTCGTGATTGCCCAATCATTTCGGCTATTTTTCGTGGTGCCCAATCATTTTGGCTATTTGTTTTATTTTTACTCACTGCTTTTTATTGTGAGTTGCCCAATCATTTCGGCTATTTTTGTATGCATGCATTTTTACTTGCTGATTTTGTTGCAAGTTGCCCCATCATTTCGGCTATTTCGTATGCATGTGTGGCTCGCTGGCTTTTTTGCTGCAAGCTTGGAATTAGACACCGATTTCGGCATCAGCACCGCTACAACTGGGATATTGCCAGGAGCGAATCATCATTTGCCTCTGTCGATGTCGAATAAAGGTGTCTTAGCCAACAGGGTTAGGATCCTGTCGACTAAGGCTTTTGACTTCATGGGCCGTAAGGGTCTCATAAAGGTTTTTCTCCCTGCGAGTCATGAGGATCTCGTAGGTGCGTTTTCTCCTTAGGAATCGTGAGGACTCCTAAGTGTATGGCTTCTCGTAAGTCGTAAGGATCTTACAAGAGTATTTTCTCCTTCTAAGTCGAGAGGACTTACAAGGGCTATTCACCGTGTAGACATATCCCTAGTCACGGATGGGACTTTGTTAGGGAAATGTTTATTCGCGCCCGTGGATTGTATACAAGGGTCAGCATTGAGCCGTTTGTAGGGCAACATTGGAGGTTGTGGTGGTCGCTTAAGAACAGGTTCAGATCCCTGTAGCTTAAGACTTTTGAATCTTATGAGCCGTAAGGGTCTCATAAGAGGGTTCTCCTTACGAGTCATGAGGATCTCGTAAGTGTAATTTCTCCTTAGGAATCGTGGGGATCCCTAAGTGTGTTGCTCCCTTGTGAGTCGTAAGGATCTCACGCGGGTGGTTTCTCCTCACAAGGTCGAGAGGACCTTGCAAGTGTTTTTTAACGAGGTTGCGCCCTTTCGGGTTTTCACAAAAACTCGCCGGTAGCCCTGCTGTTTTTACTCACGGAGCCCTTTCGGGTTTTCATCCGTGCCCATTTTGCTTATGGACATACCGTTTTATTTTTCTTTCTTTCTTTTATATTTTATATTTTTTGTGTCAGCATTGGGATGCTGCAGTCCGTAGTAGTTTATCGACGTCTCGGTCAACAGCCAGTTTTAGGACATAGTGGTCCATTGTTAGTTTAAAGACGTTTCGGTCCGGACCGGCTACTACTTATAGAGTTTGGGCTTAGGAAGATAGCGAGCGGACATAGTCGTCATCATCTATCGTTGACCTAAGTCGTGACTCGTCAGGCGTAGTATTTCTTTAGGAAGCGACTATTTATTGGCCTGAAAGGTCTTTCACCATGCATGTCCATGAGTAGATAGGCTCCACCCTGGTAGACTTTGTCTATGATATACGGGCCTTCATAGTTCGGCTTGAATTTCCCTCGCTTGGCGCGATTGGGGATCATAGGTCTTTTAACCACTAGCACGAGTTCGCCTTGGCGGAATGTTCTCGGCCTAGTTAATTTTTCATATGAGCGCGTCATCTTTGCTTTATAAGCCCCCAGACTCTGTTGCGCTACGAGCCGGTTTTCATCAAGGGCATCAAGCTCCTCAAGCCGAAGGTGAGCATTCTCTTCATCTGTTAGCTCGTAATGAACCGCCACTCGTAGAGAGGGTAACTCTATCTCAAGGGAGAGTACCGCTTCTGTGCCGAATACCAATGCATACGGCGTTTTGTTCGTGGCTGTTTTGAACGTACTTCGATACGCCCAGAGAGCTTCATGTAGTCTCTCGTGCCAGTCCCTCTTATTTTGAGACACCGTCTTTTTCACGATCTTCGTCAAGGTCTTGTTGAAAACCTCAGCTAGACTGTTAGCTCGAGGATTATAGACTGAAGAGTATCTCCAATCTATGTTATGCTGTTGTGCGAAGCGGCTGATCTTGTGGCTTCTGTAGGCTGGCCCGTTATTGGAGATGATCCGTCTGGAGTGCCGAACCGATAAATGACATGTGTCTTGAAGAAATGGAGTATATTTTCCGTCTTCACTTCCCTCAGTGGTACTTCTTCTGCCCATTTGGAGAAGTAATCAATTGTCGCCAAAATGAACCGATGTCCTCTGGACGATGCTGGCTCGATGGGGCCGATTATGTCAGTTCCCCATATTTCAAATAGCCAGCTAGCCACTGTTGGATGCAGTGGATTTGGATGCTGATGGATAAAGTCTCCATGAATCTGGCACGAGTGGCACTGCTTTGCGTATTCTAAGCAGTCTTGGATCATCGTGGGCCAATAATAACCCATCCATTTGATCTTCAGCTTCATCTTCGGCCCGGCTTGGTGAGAACCGCAGAGTCCGTCGTGAGTTTCTTGGATGACTCTCCTTGCCTCTTCAGGTCCCAGGCATCTTAACCACAGAGAATCAAATGATCTCTTATACAGAGTATCGTTGACGAAGGCGAAAGACAGAGCTCGTTTCATAAGCTGATGTCTTGAGGACGCATCTTTAAGTGTTCGACGGGATTTGAAGTAGTCTATAAAGACTTCTCTCCAATCCTCAGCCTTTTCCTGGTCTTTTATTTGCATAGCCATTTGCTCGATCGCTCCCTTTTCTTCGGACGACTCCAGAGATATTTCTGCCGGTGCAAGAACCCGACGGCTTTGCACAATGATCCTCACGTCATCGAGGCTCTCGTCAGCCAGTTCTTTAGCGAGCTTAGCTAACGCATCCGCCTTGCTATTTTTTGCACGCAGTATGCTTTCCAGGGCGTAGGAAGGAATTTGAGTCAGCAGTTGCTGCACACTCTCGCCGTTTTTCACTAACTCTGGTTTGCACGTTTGATAGTCGCCATTTACTTGACTAACGACCAGCTGGGAGTCTCCGTATATGAGGAGGTTTTCAATTCCCATGTCGACGGCGATCTCAAGACCTGTTATCAAAGCTTCATATTCAGCTTCGTTGTTCGTCCTCGGCTTTGTTAAGGAGAAGGTAAAGCGCATTATCCCTCCTTGTGGAGTCACGAAGATGAGGCCTACCCCCGATTATAGGGGTGCTTTTTTTGCGCTTCTTCATGGAAGACGCTCCATCAAAATAGAGTTCCCACCGGGTATCATTCTCTCGTCTTTCCCCGTCGATCGTGTCAAACGCATGTTCGTCTGGTAATTCACGGTTCAAAGGAGAATCGGCGGGTATCGGGTGCTCAGCGAGGAAGTCGGCGATGGCCTGGCCTTTCACTGCCTTAAAAGGCCGATAAGTTATCGAGAATTCCATCAAGAGTAGGGCCCATTTAGCGAGACGCCCCGTTAATATGGCTTTTGACATCAAATAGTTGAGAGGATCCACTTTTGATATGAGATGGACCTCGTGCGCCAACGCGTAGTGTCTGAGCTTCGTTATCGCGAAGATCAACGCCAGGCAGTGTTTTTCGATGGGAGAGTAATTATTTTCTGCCCCCGGGAGAACTCGACTCAAATAGTAGAGGGCTCTCTCCTTTCCTTGGTCGTTCTCTTGTGCCCATAATGCGCCTAGAGAACCTCCGGGGGCTGTTGTATACAGAATGAGAGGTTTTCCCTTGACTGGAGCGGTCAGCATGGGCGGATTCTGCAGGTATTGCTTGATTTCGTCCAGTGCGCTTTGGCATTTGTGATCCCAGACGAACGGGGTTCCTTTTTTCATCAAGTGACTGTAAGGGCGGCACTTGCCGGAAAGATTGGCTATGAATCGCCGGATATATGCGAGTTTTCCTTGGAGAGATCGCAGCTGCTTGAGAGTCTTTGGCGGGGGTATTTCCATGATCACCTTGATCTTCGACGGGTCTATCTCGATGCCTCGATGTCGTACGATGAATCCTAGGAATTTTCCCGAGGAAACTCCGAACGCGCATTTGAGAGGGTTCATCTTCAGGTTGTATTTCGAAGGCGTTGAAACACAATCTTCAGATGCTCTAAATATTCCTCGTATGATTTGCTTTTTACTACAAGGTCGTCGATATAGCATTCGATGATTTCATGTATGAGGTCATCAAAAATTTTCGCCATGGTCCTCTGATAGGTGGCACCGGCGTTTTTTAGACCAAAAGGCATCACCTTGTAGCAGAATATACCCAAAGGGGTCCGGAAGGCGGTATGCTTTTAGTCCTCGGGATGCATCTTTATCTGATTGTAACCTGTCCATGAAAGAGAAAACTTCATGAGTGGACGTATTGTCTATCATCAGCTCGGTAACTGGCGCTGGAAAGTCGTCTTTTGGGCAAGCTTTGTTGAGATCCCGAAAGTCTACACATATGCGCACCGTCCCATTTTTCTTCATTACTGGGACGATATTGGCGATCCAGTCAGGGTACTAAACCTCTTGAATGAAACCGGAGTTAATTAGCTTCTTGATCTCGGCGTTGATGCTTATCTCAAGCTCAAGCCGCATTCTTCTCGGTGCTTGTTTGATCGGCTTGACGTCCGGGGATATTGCCAATTTGTGTACAACAATCTCTGGATCTAGTCCTGGCATCTTAGAATAGTTCCATGCGAAGCAATCTTTATGCTGCATGAGCACGTCTTTAAGCGTAGCCACCCTTTCTTCAGACAATAGCTCACTGACGAACGTCGGCCGCGGGTCACTTGCCGTCCCCAAATCAATCTTTCTGAGGTTGTCTGCAGTAGTGTGTATCCTATC
Organism: Agapanthus africanus; assembly: GCA_030015575.1. Classification (NCBI taxonomy): domain Eukaryota; kingdom Viridiplantae; phylum Streptophyta; class Magnoliopsida; order Asparagales; family Amaryllidaceae; genus Agapanthus; species Agapanthus africanus. The sequence continues at coordinate 439,753,266 of CM057338.1, forward strand.
TTCCAACTCTTTTGGCGCCGGTGGAAACTCTGATATCATTTCGTCATTACTGTTTTTGAAGCACCAGGGGAGGTCATCTGTATTCTCGGGTTCTTCTTCTAACAATATTATCATATGATAAGTACGAGATCTCTTCCAAGACCGATGTTGATCTGGTTCTACTCTCGTTGCGGGCACGGCTTTTGGTTCATGCTTCTGTGGCGGAGTTACCCTTCAGCTGCTGGATAGAGCGAACCTGCCTTGCTGATACTGGTCTTCTACCCAGTCTTTGAATGTGAAACAGTCTTCGAGAGGATGTCCTATTGCTCGGTGATAGAAGCAATAATCTGGGTGATTAACTTCACCTGCTTGCTCGAGGTGCCTGGACTCCGGGAGGGTAATCATTTGATGTTTTATGGAAAGATCAAGTATCTTCTGTGTTTTTTCCCGGGAAAAAGAGTATGCTCGACCCATCTTCTTTATAAGAGACGAATCCGGATTGCTCGATTCCCAATCGCGTGGCTTCTTGGTCCCGCTTTGTCGCTGTCGAACGCCTTTCCCGCTTTTTGATTCATTTTTGCCTCTGCGTCGGGCCTTTTGTATGACGGCTTGACAAGGAAGAGCATTTTCATTTTTCGCAACTTGCTGAAGGAGGCGCTGCGTTCTGGCTTTCTCATAGATGGCCATTTTGCGATTATGATCGTCTCGAACCTTTTGACCCGCTTCCCTTATAAGCTTGTCCATCTGTTCTTCAAACGACGGACTTGGCATTTTCACGGCGGGAGCTCAATCTGGTTCAGGGTTAGCATCTTCCCACAGAGCATCTCCTTCTTCATCAAAGTCATGTATGGCGTAGCAGTCGCGGAATAGCTCCCGTTTCTTGGATCGAACATATCCAAGTCCGATCATTTCCATTCTCCCGTTGGGCAACTTTCGTTGAGTTCCGGGAACGTTCCAGATCCTGTTATAGAACCGTGCTTGTCGAGCAGTTTGCTTAAGGGGTACACCTTGGCGTCTCAAGAGTCTCTTTAGTCCGTCTGTGTAATATCTGGGCAAACGGATGGGCTAGAGCCTATCAAGTGTAGAATCCGCACATGCCAAATTTCTTTCTCCACTTTGGTTTCCCCGGATCGGTAGAATAGGATCACCTTTTCAACTTTTCGCCTGGGAGGGACGTAGAATGTCTGCAGTTCTTCCACACTGTAGGTATCAAGCGCGTCTAGCTCTTTATGATGCTTTGGCGGAACCATGGCAACTTGCAAACTTTGATCTTCATCAGCGAAGGCTTGTATTGATGGCCAAGCAGAGAATACGGCATTGACCTCATCTTCCGAGTCGCTGCCGAAGATCAACATAGGAGTGGACGGTCCCGGCTTGTTGCACTGGGGCGGACCTGAATAAACTATTTCTTCTTCCTCTTCAGTATCACTCCCAAAGACTAGAATAGTGGTGATAGCTTTGTTCTTGTCCTCCAATTTGCGACATCTTTCTGTGTCTTCGAAATCCGGCAGGAAGTATTTTGCATCTTCGTACTTTCAGACTTCGTTCACGGAGAATGGGTTCAGCTCTCCTGTTACGGTATACTCGAGACCATCCTTGAAATACTTCATACACTGATGTTGTGTAGAAGGGATGATGTTGTACTCGTTTAACCAAGGCCGGCCGAGCAAAGCGTTATAGCAGGTCTTAGCGTCAATGACGTGGAACTTGATGTCCGTGATGAGCAGCCCAAAGCGTAGTGTCAATATTACAGACCCAAGCGTCCGTGATGACTGGGAGTCAAACCCGGAAATGGTGATTTTATCACGAGCGAGGTGCTGAACGCTCATGCAGATTTCCTTCAATACTCTTACATTGAGGAGATTAACGAAGGACCCATTGTCCACCAAGATTTTGCCTATCTTGACATCATGACAGTATCCGGAGACATAAAGGGGACGGTTATGCTCACACGTCCCGAGGAGGAGATCTTCATCGCCAAAGGTGATATCGGCTGTGTGCACTTCTTCCAGCTCGTCTTTCATCTTTTCTTCGACAAGGAAAGCTTGAAATTGGTCGGGCTCTTTTAATGCCCTGATCAACGAATCTCTCGCCTCTTTGGATAGCAGAAGGGCGTCGAGAATGCTGAGCTGCGAGGGTATCTTTCTCAGGTGTGCAAGAACTCCACCTTATTTTTCTTGGGCGGGTCCTTAGCTGCCAGCTCTTCGACGACTCGATCATCGAGGGCGATATCCTCAGGAACCTTTTCTTTCCCCTTATCCTTTTTATTGGATCCCTTATTTGCAGGTCCGGGATTCTTTTCAGGTAATGTGCGATTATGCAGCCGAATGTTCTCGCAGCTCTTCGGTTCTTCCTCTTTTCCCGAGGTGGATTCTTCGAAGAGAGGGCCAAAAGCTATTTCTTCATCAGAATCGCTCCTAAAGGTGAGAACTTGAGATCCCCCATAGTCAACCATATGGCAGTTGCCGGCAGTTCTTTTACGCTTCTCGGTCGTATTTCTTTGCTTCCAACGAGTTTTGCGTTTCATTCGCTTGAAATGTTGCCGGTGAGCAACATATCCCTGCCACCATCTATTAAAAGCGTTGCACTCTTCAGTGGGGTGCGCAATCTTTCGATGATATAAGCAGTAGCTAGGATGTGTTTCCGCTTCACCAAAGGCATTCGCTTCGGAGGATGGCAGCTTCATTCCCATCGATATGGCTTTGGCGAACCTCTTCCTCATTTTGAACCTGCTTTTATTTGCGGCGGATGTACTTTGATCTGGCGGGAGTGTTTCAACCCTTTCGTCCAGTCGCCGGCGTTTGGCTTTTTAAAATATAGCCATCTCACGCTCTTGAGCAGCTTTTTAAGAAGAGCCTCGTCCAGGAATGCATCAATCATTTCATCTGATGTCCCTAGAAGTTCCGGCTTAGGATCTGCCCCCAGTTTCTTTGTGTAAGGAGCTTCTTCATTGTCTATCGACGAGTGAGAGATCACATGGCAGCTTGCTACATAACCTTCAGATTCATCCGACGGGTCTTCTCCATTGTCATCATCTCCGTTCTCAAGGACGTGGCTGAGAAATTCTTGGAGTGTGACTGGAGTCCGCGCTTTTTGATTATATTCTTCCAACGCGTCAATCTGTTTTTGCAGGTCCATACGCTAGTCACCAAGCTTCACGGGCTTTTTGGTCTTCTTCTTCTTCTTCGAAGACTTTGACGGCTGGGTGTGAGTGCTTTGGCTGTCACCACCAATCTTTGGAGTTGGGCACGGTTTCAGCATTCCCTCGATGATCTCAGGTTCCAGTGGATTTTTCCACCTGATCGCCGGGCATGTTTGGAGATTCTTCAGAATTCTTTTCGTCTTGGCTGAAAGAACGACCTCCCATGGAGCTTCTTCTATGAAGGAGCATGATGCCCCCGGTGTATCCGTCTTCTTGGGAGCATGTGGCTGTGGTGAGTTTACTTTCCAGTTCTCAGACAGGGCAAATTTGCCCTGTTGATACTGGTCTTCAATCCAGCCCTTGAAGACGAAGCAATTTTCAATTGGATGGCTTACCGTTTGATGGTAGGGGCAATAATTGGGACTATTAGCCTCGCTGGGTTGCAACAGTCGTTTTGGATTCGGCGGATTGATGAGCCTGTTGCGCACCGCTAGCTCGAACAATCTTTTCGTCTTGTCCCGGGAAAATGAATAAGGGCGCTTCGTTTTCTCATTATAGAATTGCCGCCTTTCGTCTAGGCGATCAGTTAGTTTTGGGCCACTGGGCTGCTGTTGAGTATTCGCAATGAATGTCGCCTTCCCTTTACCCTTTTCGTTTCGCGGCTCCGGCTTTGGAGGAGACGGTCTATGACCCATCTGGTCCATCTGGGCCAGTTTGTCAATCAAGGCCTGGAACGTGGTCAGCTTGAAGAACATCATGAATTGGGAAATAGTTGCCTGAGGGTCCAGAGTGCCCATGAACATGCCCACTGCCAACACTTCCTCGATGCGCTGCTCACATTTTGACCATAAATCTCGCCATCGTATTGTGTATTGTACCCACGTTTCACCTGGCTTCACCCTGGCATTGATCAATGCCGTTATTGGGGTGCGTTCACTAGCACTCGCGAAACGCTGGGTGAATAGTAGCTCCATTTCTGCAAAACTCTTGACGGAGTCGTTCGGAAGTTCAGAATACCACTTGAATGCCATCTCCGACAAGTGATTGATCCAAAAATTTGAGTTTACCGCAATCAGAAACGGCGTCGCTTCGCAGCTAGCCGGTGAGTACGGGTCGATCCACAGAGACGGGTAAATTTCTTTAAAGTGATTTAACGAGTTGATTCTTTTTGTAGTTTTGGTAGGTTTATAAAAATCTAAAGACTAGATCTAATTAATTTAATTAAGAATCTTGCTAGGGTTAGGATTAGGGGAAGTTTTGGAAATTAAAGATTTTTCCTCACCGCTTTCAATACCTTCCTTTTTTAGATCTCTTAGATGTTAAGTTAATTATCAATAAAGTGGATACAAATCTTTTGGGAAGATATTTCTTCCTCTAGATTTGTACCCTACCTTTATTGATAATTATCCTAACCCTCACGGAAAACGCGCGGAACCGGCCCTTTATACTACGGTTCATCGTTACCTCGAAGGGTAGGATGCCGCAGGGAGCGGTTGTGCTCGTATGCGTGAAGTTCTTATTCATTAGGTGAAGGTGGTATTGAAAGGGGCGAGAGATTTCATCTCTTAACCCTTTCCCTAAGGCTAACCCTAACAAGCGAGGAGACTACTCGCTCATTAGGGGATGAGAAGACATTAAATTAAAAGAGATAAAATTACTTACTAGTTGATGGCTCCCTCCAAACAAGAAGAACAGATCTGAATTTTTATCTCAGAAATTCTGAATTTTATTGATTGAAAAGAGGCATGAGAAATTACAAGGTCTTGGGTTCTATTTATAGGAAATAGAAACCCTAGGGTTTACAATTGCACCGCATGTCTAAAGTTACAAATATACCCCTAGAAAATCTTTCAACAGCCGCCAAAGAAATATGGAAAATTTTCCTGCGCACTAGGGCTTCTTACAGCCGCGGAAGCGCCGCGTAGATGAGCTTTGGGCCGCGGAAGCGCGGCCCAATGATGAGGTCATCTTTGGATTTTTCTTGGGCTTCTTGGGGTTCTTCTGGTCTTCCTGGTTCTATATTCAGGTTATCATTTGGGCTTCTACAGTGATACCAGATTTTCAACGAACACTTTGCAATGGATCTTGTAACCGTCTTTCTTGTAAATTTGGATCTTTTGTTGTCTTGTTGATGGTGAACCGTTCTTCTGCTGAGCTTTACTAAGATCTTCCTATTTGTTGGTCAAAATCCTTCTTTTGTGTCTTCTTTTGTGTTTTTCACTGTTTTTGCTCCAACAACCTGTAACCTGTAACATGTAGCAGACATGGGTCAAAAGCACCTGTTTTTATTGTAAAATGCATAAGAATGGGGAATATAAAATACAATATTATGGTGTGAACAAATACCCCCAAACTTATCTTTTGCTCGTCCTCGAGCAAACTTATTGTTTTATTCTCTACAAAAATCCTAACCGCACTTTCGCAGGGAACCGCGATTGCACTGAGCTCGTGCAACAAGCCGTTAAACCTCTAGGTGTCCCTAGTAGGAGGAGTGTTGTCTCCTGAGGGTTTTCAGCGGATACTACCCACAAAATCCTATCAATTTGGCCTTTCGACTTTTGTTCTCCAATTAGGTTTTCTAACTAAGAATTCTATTATCGTCGACCCGCAAATTATCCACCCATATTCTTCACACTTCCTCATTATTTAACTTAAGATTATATATCCTGCAGATCTACTTAGCTTTCGGCATTTCTTAAGTTTTCCTTCTAGGGTTATATCTCCACTTAGGAATTTCTATCAACTCTATTAAAGATACAAGTTCTATTCTTCATTCCTTTCTCTTATCTAGATTCCAATCACATACCCCTACGTGTGTGTATAGATCACCCCTACACTTGGAAATTCAAATCAAGCAATCGTACTCTCATCCATTGTCCAAAGTACTAATTAGTTGGTGAATGAAATTTGCTTACACATCCTTCATGCGACCGTTAATACTTCTTGAGGTACCAACGACCGATTACAAAATGCGTTTGCACTTTAAAGCGTACTTCCTAGTCTTTGCAACACCCAAGGCTTTAGCAGTGACTCCCAAACCAGTTGGTCTAAAGCACTAGGTGATGAAGCACCCTCGCTAAATATTTTTCTATTTTTACAGCCTTAAGTAATCACAAAAACCAGTGTCCATTTTTTCCTTTATTCACTTTTTTTTCTTTTATTTTCATTGTACTAAGGACTTTAGACAAGAGCATTTCAAGGTCTCCTCTACTATTCCAAGTTTCAAGGTGCGTGATTGTGCAAATTGTAGGGTATACATTTTCAGAATCTAGACTTAAGCTAGGAACTATTTTTCAAACTTATACTCTAATAAGAACATCAATACTCTTCCCTCATTTCGACTTAGCCCAAGAAGTGAACCCAAAATTTGCCTATTTCTAAATAAACTACAAGGCATATACTTTCTACCGTTAAACTCTAAGAAAGGTTATTTTTAGGGTTTTTAATTTACTAAGTCTAAGATCTAGTTGTTCCTAACCAGTTGACCTATTTGTCAAACTCTAGTCAATTAGCCAAAATTGAATACATTTATTTTTATAATTTTTCAAAATTTTCAAATTTTTATGTGTTTTCAAATAAGTATGCAAATGCAAAAATATGTACAAATGAATGCGAAGGAAGAAGACGTACCGAGCATACCCCCAAACTTGAACTTTGACAGTGTCCTCACTGTCATGCTAAACCAAGAGGGTCAAAATGTCGGCACTCCCCTGTTTATTTATTTACAAATTTTTTTTATATTTTTAATGTTTTGAAATTTTTATTTTTATTTTTTTAGAGAAAAAGAAAACAAAAATATATACAAAAAGACCCTCCCCCAAACTTCAATTAAACTATGTTAGACAATACTGCCCAACTTTGCATAGGCCAAAAGTCAACACCAACCATTCGAAAAATTTATCAGTAAAGAATATTGGTGGGTGAAAAAATAAGTAGTGGTGGTCCGCAAAGAATTGGGGAAGATAGAAGTAGTGGAATGGAAGGTGTGGAGGTGAATATACCGGTGATGGTGATGCATCGATACGAGAATGTAAGTGATCAGCAATCAGTGGAGTGTTGGCATTCTCGTACCGTATTAAAAGAAATAGGGGTATGTCAACTTCTAAGGGAGGAGGTTGACTCACCACAATACCCCCAAGATGTTCCCGTGTGTCCTCTATTGACATGGCATCATCCATCAAATGTGTATGATATTTACTTAGGAGGGAACTGATCTCCTCGATGTCCGCCATAGTCCAACTGAAAACTTGCCGCCTATCTTGTAAGAAAATAGCGTTCTCTTGCTCGAAGGCTAGAGAGGCTGATATGATAATGGGAAAAGTCTCATTCTCACCTATATAAGCATATCTACGGTGAGACGGCAAGGGCATGAGTTCGAATTTCTGAGGCGAAAGAACCATTGCGGAATCTACCTCGAACTCAAAGGACTCTAACACAGGTTCGAAATCACTGCAAACAACCGATTCGGATGGTTCTACTGAATCATCCAAAAACTCAAACGACTCATATTCGGGCTGTGAGTCGTCGTCATCCGAAAAAGTGAAACATTGATAATCAGCATCGGTTGTGTCAACAGTAGTAGGCTCAAGGAGGGACGCACTAGTGGCGTCAAAACTGTTTTCATCAAATAGAAATCCTTCAAGCTCGCAGTCCTCCTGCGTGATTTCGTGAATAGAGCAAACTTCTCGTGTACTAGTTTTAGGCACGGGGGGCAGACTTCCCATCTTATAAATATTGAACTCACTAGACCTCTTTCCGAAGGATAGAGTCATGGAGCCATTGCGACAATTTATTATGGCATTGGAAGTGGCCAAAAATGGTCGACCAAGAATCACCGGAATTTGGTTTCTTGGGTTAACAACAGGTTGTGTATCCATAACGATAAAATCAACGGGGAATATGAATTCCCCGACTTTGATCAACACATCCTCTAGTTGACCCCTTGGATAGGTGATTGATCGATCAGCCATTTGGAGAGTGCAACGAGTGGGTTTCAACTCTCCAACCCCTAATTGTTCGTACACGGAGTAAGGAATCAGGTTAACACTAGACCCAAGATCTAAAAGTGCACGATTAATTTGCTTATCCCCAATTGTGATTGAAATAGTAGGACAGCCGGGGTCCTTTCGTTTTTGGGGTAAGGTTTGATGGTGGTTAATAGCATTGCTCACTGCACTAGCCACTAGCACTTTCTTGGGTACTTGAGATGCCTTTCTCTTCGAGGTGCACAAGCCCTTTAAGATTTTCGCGTATGAAGGGACTTGTTGGATAGCATCCAAGAGAGGTATATTTATGCTAACCTGCTTAAAGATCTCCACAATCTTCTCCACTTGTGCATTTGGTTTATTAGGACTCAACCTGTTTGGAAATGGTGCATTTTGAAAATTTGTTGAGTCACAAGTCTGTGGAGTAGAATGTGGAATAGGAACGGATCCCAGTGTGGATGTGTTCGTGTTGTTAGAAATGGGTCCGTTCGAGTCAGAAGAAGTAGAGCCGTGTGAAGGGTGGAGAATAGGCTCTAAAGAAAAAGGTGAAGAAGGAAGTGAAGAAAATGAAGAAGGGGAAGAAGAACCACCGGCGGGGATGTCATCACTAGTTTCCACATTATTTTGCAACTCTCTTCCGGATCTCAACGTGGTCACCGCATTTATATTGTGATTGTGATATGCGTTTTGTGCGTGACCGGGATTGGGCAATGGTTGAGATGGAAGCTTTCCCTTTTCTCTCTCGCTCAACGCAGCAGTTAATTGTGCAATTTGTGCCTCAATAGATTTGATACTTTGATCGTGTGAGGCATCGTTATTCATTAAAGATTGCACATAACTTTCAAATCTTGCTGCGGAATCTGTAGTTTGTTTGAGAAATGGTTCAAGACTTTTCTCGAGCGAGCTAACCTTATCATCATTAGGTTGAACCAAATTGTTCGTTTGATTTGTATAAGGTTGTTGTTGGAAAGGTTGCTGATTTTGAGTTTGTAAGGGTGCTTGTTGTTGTTGTGGAGGAGCTCTTTGAAAATTGTTATTCCCTTGGACTTGTTGATTTTGGTTCCAAGCGAAATTTGGGTGACTCCTCCACCCCTGATTGTATGTCGAAGAGTAAGGATCGTTTCTTTGTCTTTGCTGGAATGCAGCATTGACTTGATCCTGCCCTTGAATGGGTGCATTATAAGGGCACTCTTCGGTGAGATGTGATGGATTAGAACAACAAGCACAAACAGTTCGTGTGGGTAGAGTAGGGGCAGGAGAAGTCGATGAGATTTTGGTCTCAATCGCTTCTAGCTTTTTCATAAGTGAGGCCATCTCGGCCTTCATAGCAATCGACATATCTATTTGATGTATGCCTGCCCTAGATTGACCACTAGAAGAAGATGATGTGGTCTTGGTACTCTCCCATTGAATTGTTTGCTCACTTAGGTCCTCAAGAAACTGCCAAGCTTCGTCGCTAGACTTGGAGAGAAAATGACCTTGACATATTGTTTCTAGCAACTGCTTCGTTGCTGCGTTCAATCCCTCGTATAATGTTTGGCAAAGTTGCCACTTTTCGATCCCATGATGAGGGCATTGAACAAGTAGGTCTTTAAATCTCTCGAAGCACTTCCAGAATGGTTCGGACGGAAGCTGTGAAAATTGTATGATTTCGTTTCGGATTCTAGCAGTTTTGTGGTGAGGATAGAACTTTTTCAGAAAAGCTCTCACAAACTCGTCCCAATTTCTAATAGAGTGTGATGCGGTGCTGTATAGCCACTTCTCGGCTAGGTCACATAAGGTAAAAGGAATGACCCTTAGCCTTATTGCGTCATCACTTAATTGGGTTGTCTTCATCATGCCGCAAACGTTTTGGAATTTATTAATAAAAACATATGCATCTTCGGATTCCAAACCATGAAACTTAGGCAGCATATTGATGAAGTGTGGTTTTATCTCAAAGTTGTCCCCATTAGCCGGTGGGAGGGAAAGACAAGTGGGAAGGGCGGTGCGGACGGGGTAGAAAAGATCCTGGAGCGCGACTCGTGCGGGCGCTTCGACAGGCGGGAGATTCGGGTTATTCACACCTAACGGAGGCGGAATCATTCCCGTCGGCAAGGTATAGTTGGGGTCGTGTCCCGACATACCTTCGAAAGAAGAATTTGAAGATGGAGGTAAGGAGAAGAAGGGAACGTCGACGAAGGGTTCGTCGAAGGGTTCGTTGGTCGGTACCAACGAAACACGGACTAATCGGGCGTTAGTATCCCTAGTCCAAGATGACATACACTAAAGGGTAGTGCAGTCAGAAAACAGAATGTGAGGGTAAGAAAACGACTTTGAGAAGAAGTGGTGTAAGTGAGTGCAAAGATTCTTTAGCGACAAGTTGCAAGTTTTGAAAAGATTCTCCTTTTTCTATTTAAGTGAGCTTTTGCAAAAAGATTTTGAAAAGAGACTAGTGACACAACTGCAATTAACCACACATGCACAATCAGACCTAAGTCTAGGGTCACCTAGGTCAGCTAGACAGCTCCTAACTGTTCCAAAGGGCTAGAGATAGAACCTCAAACCGCCTCTTCACGGACAAGTACGGCCAGGTAAGTGGGAAGGAACCACCACTACAGTGGGCCTAATTAAAAACCACTAGCCTAGTCACCGCAATGTCGGTTAGGATAAACGGCCGATGCCTATAGTAGTCCTCTGTCCTATTGAGCTCGACGTCCTTAGGGCTGAGTCTAATATTTTTTAGATTAAAAGTGGTCAATGCAGATGCTTTAAGTGATTTCTGGGGTCCTGGGAAGGGTAATGAAATCCCCACCCAATCTGAATTGGTCAATAGCCCCTTAAAGTCAGATTAAAGTATGCAAAGCAGTAAATCACTTGCAATCAATTTGCTTTTAAGCGCGGCGCAAAGAATCCTGCAGAAAATCAATTATTGGAAGGGGGAAGAAGATTTTTTAGCGCGAGAATCCTGCAGAAGATTTGACAGAAGATATATGGAGATTTGCAGAGGGGAGAATGAGACAAGCAAACCCAGCAAAAATTGTGCAGAGAACCCTCCAGAAGGCGGCGGAAGCGCGGCGCGAAGTGGGCTAATGCGGCGGAAGAGCGGTGGATTAGAGGCTTTAGGTCTCTGGATTTCTTCAGCTGCTCTGTACTTCCAATATCCTCCTGTTCTGATGTATTGTTTTCTGTTTCACTTCCTGTGTTGTTTCAGATCCGTCAAACCTGCAAAGATTCACAAAGAGTACCCTTCAAACAATAAAAGATGATATATTTTTTTTTTTTTTTGATTTTTTTTTTTGATTTTTATAATTTTTTTAAAATTTATATCAACCCGAAAATTCACAAAAAGAAAGATTACGCCGTCCCCGGCAACGGCGCCATTTGATTGATCCAAAAATTTGAGTTTACCGCAATCAGAAACGGCGTCGCTTCGCAGCTAGCCGGTGAGTACGGGTCGATCCACAGAGACGGGTAAATTTCTTTAAAGTGATTTAACGAGTTGATTCTTTTTGTAGTTTTGGTAGGTTTATAAAAATCTAAAGACTAGATCTAATTAATTTAATTAAGAATCTTGCTAGGGTTAGGATTAGGGGAAGTTTTGGAAATTAAAGATTTTTCCTCACCGCTTTCAATACCTTCCTTTTTTAGATCTCTTAGATGTTAAGTTAATTATCAATAAAGTGGATACAAATCTTTTGGGAAGATATTTCTTCCTCTAGATTTGTACCCTACCTTTATTGATAATTATCCTAACCCTCACGGAAAACGCGCGGAACCGGCCCTTTATACTACGGTTCATCGTTACCTCGAAGGGTAGGATGCCACAGGGAGCGGTTGTGCTCGTATGCGTGAAGTTCTTATTCATTAGGTGAAGGTGGTATTGAAAGGGGCGAGAGATTTCATCTCTCAACCTTTTCCCTAAGGCTAACCCTAACAAGCGAGGAGACTACTCGCTCATTAGGGGATGAGAAGACATTAAATTAAAAGAGATAAAAATACTTACTAGTTGATGGCTCCCTCCAAACAAGAAGAACAGATCTGAATTTTTATCTCAGAAATTCTGAATTTTATTGATTGAAAAGAGGCATGAGAAATTACAAGGTCTTGGGTTCTATTTATAGGAAATAGAAACCCTAGGGTTTACAATTGCACCGCATGTCTAAAGTTACAAATATACCCCTAGAAAATCTTTCAACAGCCGCCAAAGAAATATGGAAAATTTTCCTGCGCACTAGGGCTTCTTACAGCCGCGGAAGCGCCGCGTAGATGAGCTTTGGGCCGCGGAAGCGCGGCCCAATGATGAGGTCATCTTTGGATTTTTCTTGGGCTTCTTGGGGTTCTTCTGGTCTTCCTGGTTCTATATTCAGGTTATCATTTGGGCTTCTACAGTGATACCAGATTTTCAACGAACACTTTGCAATGGATCTTGTAACCGTCTTTCTTGTAAATTTGGATCTTTTGTTGTCTTGTTGATGGTGAACCGTTCTTCTGCTGAGCTTTACTAAGATCTTCCTATTTGTTGGTCAAAATCCTTCTTTTGTGTCTTCTTTTGTGTTTTTCACTGTTTTTGCTCCAACAACCTGTAACCTGTAACATGTAGCAGACATGGGTCAAAAGCACCTGTTTTTATTGTAAAATGCATAAGAATGGGGAATATAAAATACAATATTATGGTGTGAACAACAAGCTACCAACAAACTGGCGGAGCAGAAGTTTATCGTCACCCCCGGTGTTGCCGTACAAGGCTCTGAATTGAGCGACATGCTGATGTGGATTCCCCATCCCTTTATATACATGAAATTTAGGGATCGTATATCCCGGCGGGTACTTTATTTGGTCATACCAGCCTGGATAAGGTCGTCCAGTTTGAACGATCTGTCCAGCCGCTTCGTTTGCCTGGTGAGCTCGTATTTGCTGAGCAATGTAATCATCCAGATAGTCTCCTCTTTGGCTGCTGAAAGAGCCTGAGGAGGGTTCGATGTCTCCCCTCTGTCGTCTTCAATGATGATCGGGGGGTCTTCAGCTGGAGGTTCCAGCTGTAACATCATCCCAGCCATGTCTTGGAACAAAAGAGCCATTCGTTTTATATTGGCTGCCTGCTCCACAGCCTCTTTTTCTTTCCTCTCAAGCATTCTTCGGAGGAACTCGATATCAGTTTCTTGTTCTCAACGCTGCTCCAAGGTCTCTGGATTTTCTTTTGGCCCAGTGAGTGCGGCCATTGCAGTCAGCATCTCCTGAAGTTTCTGCTGCTGTTGTTCCTGAGCCTTCGTTATCGATCGAGTAAGCGGTCGATGACCCGTAGAAGCACGGCTTCCCTCTTTTCCGGAATCCATATAAACGGTATGTATTACCATGCCCCCGGACTTGGGGCATTTAGATTCGACGTCCTTGCGGTTTGCCACATTCACGGGGGCTTTCTCTGGCCTCCTTCTCCTGTGAGCAGTTGAAGTCGAGGGGGTCGTTGCAGCGGGCACCCAGACGAATGACGTCTTCTGTGGTACCACAAGATGGCTCTTTTCTTGCTGAGCTTTAAGCTTCTTTGGCCGGCGAGAGTAGTCCTGGTTAATCACCGATTCCTGGACCTGTCGCCAGACTTTACAAATTTTGGAGGACAGCCGCTAAGGGGGCTGCTCCGACTTCTTTTCTGTAGTAATCTCCATAGGTGGAGGAGATCTCTTCAGCATGGCGGTCGGAGAGTTCTTGCAAACCCTCCTAAGCGGTTCAAAGCTGTTCCTAGTTGGAACAGCAGCATTGATTTCCACCATGGGAGCTGGCGGAGTTAGCCCAGAGGGGGAGTTTCCCCTGGCCTTCCTTACTCGGCGCCAGTGGCGACGTAGAGCATGTCGTGCGGATGGGATTGTCTCAGCTGTAGGGATGACTTCGTCATGCCCCCTATCTTGACGGAGGGTTGTCACCGGTGCCAGCCTTTTGAAAACTGACGTTCGCCGAGAAGTAATGTCCAACCTATCGAATAAAGTTCTCTGGGCAGAGGTGACTTCGTCTGGAGCGGGAGCCAGAGTGGCCAGCTTTGTGAAGATTGACTTCTTGTCAGGAGAAGCCTTTCCAATGATTTCGTCCGCTTGAGCCGGGATGGCTATCTGCTTTGGGATGGCTGCTTCAGGTATTGTGGACTTGTTGGCATTCTGGCCCAGTCTGTTGAAAACTGAGGTGTTAGACTTGGGCGACCCGTTCAGAGGGGCCGCGGCAGTGGTAAGTCGATCAAAGACTGACTTCTTTGGGGCTTCTTGCGGCAGCATCGGGGCATTGAAGCTCATGGGTAGGATCATAGTCCCAAAGAACAGCCCAGTGGTGGCCTGAGTTACTTGGTCCACCGGCATTGTGAACAGGGAGGCCGCCTGGGGCCCGTAAGTTACACCTTCAGATGAGGCGGAACGGGAGTTGCAGTTGCAGCTGGAACATTTTGTGCAGGTAGACGCCATTGATCTTTCATTTTCTGCACTGAGCAAGACACCAAATCTTAGTATCTCGAACCCAAGGGCAACCATAGCAAACCACGATTCATTCGCGAACACGACACACGAAGTTTGGAGTGGAAAGAGGAAAAGGCCCCACCGGGCATGCCAGAATCTGTTCCCCGCCGAAAATCAGAGACGCGACCGCGCGGATCCGTCTCTCCTGAATTTCGGGGCAGATGCTAATTGGTGCTATCCGTCCACCTCTCCGAAGATGCCAAGTTGATTTATGGCACCGTATATCGAAGGTTCAAACGGATGCAGTCGATGTAGCAGACTTCGTCAGATTCCCCCTCATTTGAGGGGTTTTTGATTGTGGGGACGCTCTTCCCTGCAGGCACAAACCCCTGTAGTTAATTACGCTAACGCATCGCGGTAACCACTTTCTCCTTCTCCAGATGGTCACTTCGTGTCGTGGGTGTTTGTTTTGTTTTTGGTTGCCCGTGGATTGTATACGGAGACTAATTTATGTTGTCGCCCGTAGGGCGTGGATTAGTCCAAATCCGTATCTTCTTAGATTTGGGTTTGGGGGTTGGGTTTAAAGATACGTTAGCCTCATTTGAGACTAAGATCAACTTAAACATTTGTTAAAGATACGTTAGTCTCATTTTTAGACTAAGATCAACTTAACGGGATCATTTAGATCCAACAAAGGAGCATTTGGGCTCTATTGTTTAGTTTAGGGACATTGCGGTCGATTAGTTTAAGGACATTACGGTCTAATGTTAGTTTAAGGACATCTCGGTCCAAGGTTAAGGGCGTCATAGTCCATGGGTTTTAAAGGACCCCACAGTCCAAGGTTAAGGACATCATAGTCCATGAGTTTAAAGACCTCACAGTTAAGGTTAAGGACATCATAGTCCGTGAGTTTAAAGACCTCACAGTCAAGGTTAAGGACATCATAGTCCATGGGTTTTAAAGGACCCCACAGTCCGTAGAATGTTTGGTTGTCGGGACCCGTCACCTCTCTGAAGACGTTGAAGAATTACAACGACAAATATTAGAGGAGTAAAGAGATGTACCCTCGAACCGACGTGAGTTGGTTGAAAGATCTGTAGTCCAATTTGGGGCTAAGATCTGTTAACATATTTATGAGCAGATGAGCTCAATTAATATGAGTTGAGGACTTATGGCCAATCTTGGGCTAAGTCCAATAAATGATTAACATTTTATTTTGGGTTGTTGAGCCTTTATTTGGGCTTGGCCCTTTTAACAATGCTGAGCATTATATCTTGACAATATTTTTGTCTTTTATTGAATGCTGAGCAGTCATCAGAGCTCTGGGCTTATTAAAGAACAATTTATGGTCTGTCAGCGCAACACATGGCACGCTAGGCGCTTTGCGCCAGTCAAAAAGCGCAGTGTGCTTCTGCCACATGGCGCACATGGGACACGTGTCGCACTTGGCTCTAGGCGCCAAATAATGAGCGCATGATGCCAGTTTATGAGCGCTGAGCGCTAATCCACGAGCGCATTGCGCTTTCAGTTTAGTGGCGCACACGTGAGTAAGTGACACATGGTGCGCTTGGCGCCGAGCGCCATCCTATGAGCGCAGTGCACTATTTCAAGAGCGCAAAGCGCTAGTGGTTAATTGGCGCATACGTGATTGACACGTGGCGCATTTGGCGCTGAGCGCCAGTCCAGAGAGCGCAGAAACACAGTTCAACAGCGCAAAGCGCATTTGATCAATTTTATGATCTGAGCATTTTAAAAGAGATTTTGTCTCAAGATCTAAGAACAACCGTTCTTATTTTGTTTCAATCTCTTATATTGATGAAAAGCTTTGCCTTTATGGATCTATGATCCTTAAGAGAATTGAATTATTCTCCTTTTTATAATGAGATATTCATGATCTCTTTGAGAAAGACTTTAGTCTTATAGATCTATGATCTGTGAGAAGTAAGTTCTTCTTTTATTTTATGATGAGATCTTTTGATCTTTTTTGTGAAAGACCTTTTGTCTTTGTAGATCTATGATCTTTTTAAAGAAATGAATTCTTCTTTTTTATGAGATGATTTCATCTCTATGTTCATCATCATCATTTTTACCTTGAAGTAAGATCTTATTGCAAGAGCTTGCTCTTTGAATTTTCTCAAAGTTCTTGGGGAGGTTTCTCTCTCTTTCTGTATCTCTCAAACTTGAAGTCTAGGGGCCTTTTTATAGGGTAGGCTGATTCGTTGAATCGGTTAAAGAGATCTTTCTCTGATTGATTTGGGGATATTTCCCCACCATTGGATCTTTAATCCTAGGGCTTCTGTTTTACAGAAGTCAATCATCTTGTTTTTAACAAGATTGGAAAATCTTTCCATACAGAATTTATTCTGTCTTTTGGTAATTTTTATTTACCATTGGATCATTGATCCAACGGTGCTCTGATTTACAGAGCACAATCTTGTTATTTGGAAAGATTTTGAGGAATCTTTCCTTAACAGAATTTAACTCTGATTAATTAATGATTTATCATTATTATTAAATCTTTGATCTAACGGTGGGGAGCTTTTAGTTTGAGTTCTCTGCGCTGCTTGAAGGGCAGCGCACATTACGCTAGCGCACCTGTGTTTGACACGTGGTGCGCTACTTGGAGCGCAGCGCACCTAGCGCTAGCGCACACGTGGTGTGCTGCTTAGAACGCAGCGCACCTAGCGCTAGCGCCCACGTGTTTTGCACGTGGTGCACTGCTTAGGGCGCAGCGCACTTGACGCTGCATCTGAAGCGTTGCTTCATTTCAAAAATTTGAATTTTAAACAGAACTTTGCTCTCATTGGGGGAAACAGGTATCTTCTACTATCCCAAGTTTCAAGATGTGTGACAGTGCGTATAGTAGGGTATCAACATTTAAAAGTTCGGACTTAAGAATAGGGACTATTTTTCAAACTTATTTTTATCCTCCAATTAGTAATTTCCTTCATCTTACTAACCCTTGGGAAAACGGCTCATAACTACTTATTACTAGTTTCGTTTAAGAAAACATCTAACTTTCTTGCTTTTCTCAAACTATTCCTATCTTTCATATGTAATTTTTCACTTTCAAACCTTCATTATCAAAAAAAAAATTTGTGCTTATATATAGCATAATACAAAATAATGCGTGAATAAGCACAAACAACCCAAAAACCTGTTTGCAGTAGTGTCCTCACTGATATTATCTGTTAAGCTTTTAAAATAAAACTGTAGACTTGGGAGGAAAAGTTAGTAACGGGTGTTCCCCGCCGAAAGACGGAGACGCGACCACACAGGTCCGTCTTGCCTGAATTTGGGGGCAGATGCTAATTGGTGCTATCCGTCCACCTCTCCGAAGATGCCAAGTTGATTTATGGCACCATATATCGAAGGTTTAAACGGATGCGGCCGATGTAGCAGATTTCGTCAGATTCCCCTTCATTGAGGGGTTTTTGATTGTGGGGACGCTCTTCCCTGCAGACGCAAGCCCCTGCAGTTAATTACGCTGCCGCATCGCGGTAACCACTTTCTCCATCTCCAGATGGTCACTTCGTGTCGTGTGTGTTTGTTTTGTTTTTGGTTGCCCGTGGATTGTATACGGGACTAATTTATGTTGTCACCCGTAGGGCGTGGATTAGTCCAAATCCGTATTTTCTTAGATTTGGGTTTGGGGTTGGATTTAAGGATACGTTAATCTCATTTGAGACTAAGATCAACTTAAACGTTTGTTAAGGATACGTTAGTCTCATTTTAGACTAAGATCAACTTAACGGGATCATTTAGATCCAACAAGAGAGCATTTGGGCTATATTGTTTAGTTTAGGGACATTGCGGTCGATTACCAGTTTAAGGACATAGTGGTCCAATGTTAGTTTAAGGACATTATGGTCCAAGGTTAAGGACATCATAGTCCATAGGTTTCAAAAGACCCCACAGTCCGAGGTTAAGGACATCATAGTCCATGGGTTTAAGGACCCCACAGTCCAGTTTAAAAACATCATAGTCTGTGAAATGTATGGTTGTCGGGACCCGTCGCCTCTCTGAAGACGTTAAAAGATTACAACGACATATATTAGAGGGGTTCAGAGATGTATCCTCGAACCAATTTTGGTTGGTAGATCTGTAGTCCAATTTGGAACTAAGATCTGTTAAAAGATTTATGAGCATGTGGGCTCGATTAATCTGAATTTGACGACTTATGGCCGATCTTGGACTAAGTCCAATCAAGTTAAAATGTTTTACATTTGTTTTGGGCTGTTGAGCCTTTATTTGGGCTTGACCCTTTTAACAATTCTGAGCATTGACTTGCATTCAGACAATGTTTTGTCTTTTATTGAATGCTGAGCATTTATCAGAGCTCTGGGCTTATTAAAGAACAATTTATGTTCTATCAGCGCAACACGTGGCGCGCTTGGCGCTTTGCGCCAGTCAAAGAGCGCAGTGTGCTTTATCCAAGTAGCGCACACGTGAGGGACACGTGTTGTAACGTTTTAAAAATAATAATAATAAATAAATAATTAAATAAATAAAACCCTTTAGGTGAATTTTCTGATAATCGGTAAAATAAACCGTATTTTCCATAAAACTCAACTACAATTATTTTTCAATATAAACTTAAATACTCCTATTTTAATTATGTAATTGCTAGTATTCGGTATTTATTTGGTCACTTATAAATTTCTAGTTTACTAAAATATTTTTCCTAAATTAATTAAATTAAAATATTAACATAAGCTTTAATTATACATTAAATTAGTGCAAATTATAAATTAAAAATGGGTTAATTTTACAAAGTGAACCATGACATATTAGAATTAGGTTTGTAGCTTGCTCTTCTCTTCTTGAATTATCTTTAGAATTCTAGAGATTTCTAGGAAAGGTTAAATTGAAAAATTTAATAGTTAAGGGTTTAAGTGAAAAGATGCAAGTACTAATGATGTTTCTACACAATTCCACCCATTCACAACCTCACTCTCTCTCCCTCTTCTCCATTTTGATCGAGCCTCATCTTGAAGCCACCCTATTTTTTTTCCAAACTCATTCTCACTTCAAAATTCAACAAAAATCCAAAGTAAAACCACAAACTCCTAATTTAAATCCTACCTATTATTCTTTGACCTATCTAGTTTGGATCCATGAAGCAAGAGAGCAATTAGGGAAGCCATGTTGCAAGTTTGATCTCTTGAATATTGAGATATAATCCTAAACCCTTGGTTTAATTCTTAGTTAATCACTTTAAATTAGCTTATTAAGTGTTTAATTTGGTTTTAAATTGGTTCTAATTGCAAGATTATAAATTCTAGAAAATGATTTGTGAGCAAATTAGGGTTGTTATTATTTGTTCATGGTTATAAACTGTAATTTAACATCCTAAGATATGGACAAATCTAGATTTGTGGTTAAATTGTAAGGAGTTACTTCAAAATTATTAAAATTTGATAATTTTACAAACTAGATTTTTATAAATCATGTATATTGGTGAGATAAAATTATGATGAGGGTTTCTATCATTATATTATAGTTTTAATGAGGAGATTAACATGTTAATTGAATGCAAAACCTAATTTGGTTACTAGTTGCTAATTGTTAGTTTAAAAATTGTGATAATTATACTATTTTGCTAACTAGGTTTTAGAAATTAATTTAAAGTGTGGGATTAAAATCTAGTTAGGGTTTTTAGCACATCATTAAGGTTTCCATGAGTGGTTTAACAATTTAAAATATGAAAAATCTAACTTAGTTGTTGAATTGTGAATTTTGCTTTAAAAGGTGTTAAAATTTAATATTTTTGCAAACTAGAATTTTGGATTTTATACAAATTGATGAGATTAAATTATGGTGATGGTTTGTATGACTTAGTTATGATATTTAGTGACTATTATGGCCATTAGTTGGGTTAAAACATCAAGTTTCGAATTAAAACGAAAATTTAGTGCTTTCTAGGATTTTACGAAATAAAACGATTTGATTAATTTTAAGGTTTTGATGATTTAAACCCTATTTATATTATAATTAGTGAGTTTTGGAACTACGATTTGTACGTTTGTGTTTTATCTCGATCAATCAGCGTTTGTACGCCGATATCGAGAGATATTTGGTTCTTTTGCATGAGCGGGTCATAGGTTTTAACCTATGCGTGTTTCATGCGCCGTTTTGGGTTTTATCCGCGATTTCGGTTTACGATAGTATATATGTTTGCGTATAGGTACCCCTCACGTGGACTTCAGACGATGAAGAAGAGGATGGCGACATCGACTTCGGCAGACAAGGACCAGGTGAGTAGATGTATATCTACGGGGGAAGTCGGGTGGATGGCGTATAGCACCCCCGCAAACGTAGAATAAAGATATTACATATTATTATTAGAAAGTCGGACGTGACCTTAGATTCTTGGCGAGTAGAGTACTATTGAAAACTTTTAGTTAGATTAGACTGATTTAGAAAGACTTAACCAGAGGATGATTGCCTTGGAGGGAATTCGTAGGTTTCATGTAGACACACACACACGCACACACATAAACATGACTTGGGGTGTGTGTGTGTGTGTGTGTATAGGAATGTGTGTAGGTATATGTGTGTGTGTGTGTGTGTATACACGTGATATGAGGATGTTATATGATACATGGGGATGAGTCGGTATGACTGGGCATGATACCGTGAGATATTGGATATACGATCGGGTTATGATTTGAGATGTATTGTGATATTAGCGGATCGTTGGGAAATGAGAAAATATATATTTATACATAAACGATCATATGTGATGATGACATTGAAATGTATGAGACTCTAGAATAGAACCCGGATTGTAATATGTGACTTAATCACGATATGATATATGACATGATATTTTAGTGAATCATTTGACGATGTATATTTACACAAAGCATGATATATGTTTGATGATATTGGGATGTATGCGATTATAGTACAGCACCCTTGATCATGATATTGTTTAATGATGATACTATACGAACGATGATGTATATATGTGATAGTTGACCCATACCCCGATTTTGGGATGCCGTACGATGGATTTTACCGTATGAAGAATAGATGTAATGATTGATCCGCACTCATGACTCGAGGAAGTCATACTACCTACGTGACGCTATTGAGGTTAGATCGCCGACTACTTGAGATATCGACTCAGAATTTAGGAGGATTCTTCTTACCTTCCGACTAGTGTCTTTAGTTAGTTACTTAATTGGTTAGGTAGATTTTAGTTTAGGCTCGAGTCATACTTATTTTCAAAACTAATGAATCGTGCTTTTTCAAACAACAAATTGTATGACTCGTAATTAGTATGTATTTTCTAGTTGTGGGTTTACTACACATTCACCGTTATATTCATATTGTATTCATCACATTGCATATTCATACATATGTTTCTTTAGCTAATGTGAAACTCTGCCTGATAGGACACCAGCACCATTACCGATGATGCGAATGTTCCACGTACACTTATTTGCCGGCTCACACACATCATCATCGGTAATTGCCATGTCACGTACACTTTAGAACATATTATCTTTTTATTGATATAATCAGCTAAATGCTAGTCTAATATAATATTGTGTGATTACTCTCCTGTGCTAGTTTAGTCATTGCATTTATTACTTAGACGCTTCATGCATTCACATATTCATATTATCATGCAGTATTATGGGGCTTTTGCCGATACTCATTATTTACTTACTCATGATTTTGGGATTTTGGATTTCTATGAGATTTCTGGATTTTGGGGGAAAACCGCATGAATTTAATAAAAGCTTAGTATCATCATTTTTAAAAATGCAAGTTGCGGTTTTCTCGTGATGTATGTGTCGTCCACCATGAGATTTCATGTTTTCTGTTGGATTTCGAGACCCGATTCGAGGAGTGGATGAACCGTCTCGGGTACATGGTGGGCCTGGTATGGTTCCCCGGGGCAAGAAGCTCGAGTTGTAGACGATGAGCCTGACAGGGGAAGACTATCTACCGGTGATGTCTGGCGCGGCGGATATCCGGAGGATACCGACCGTTGTCGTATGATTTGATGATATGGGTCGATCCGGACTGACGGAGCCCGAGATATTGAGACTATGAGATATTGAGACTATCAGGTATTGAGACTTTGAGATTTACATGTTTTGTGTCGATACTTGATACGGATTTCCATGGATTTCATTGATGATGTTTCAGATTACCATATAAATTTTACTAAAGTTAAAGATTTCTTATACAGATATATCAAGATTTCATGATTGATTGTTTTATATTCATGATGCATGCATACTCATACCCATGACATGTTATTACATGAGGCACTGACACGAGCACTAAGTATTGCACTTACGCATGGATTATTATACTGCCACTACTAGATGACTAGCGTCATGTTAAGTATATTATTATGACCTAGGAGAGCGTCGTGCATGCGATTTCTACTCACAGATGTCTTCTACTCACGAGTTGGCAACTCACCCCCGTTGTGCCAAATTTTCTTACAGTTTCGATGTACAGGTTTTCTTGGCGGCTTGCTGGCACACCATTTCATTCAGGATGATTGCTTGGTAGGTTGGTTCACTTGTATCTGGACCGCCATTGTACTTCTATTATTTCATTTGTATCTAGTAAGCTCCATCAACCAGACTTGTATTACTTGATAAATTTAGAAGACCAGTTGTTTATTCTTTCAACCTTAGAGTCGTGCTTGTGCTATTATGGTTTTCTGGTGGTTTTGATGGTTTTCTTTGAGTTTTTTTCCTCGCCCTTCGGCGTTGTATATTATATTGCTTGCGTGGTTGTGACCGCCAATTGGCGAAGAGCTAGCTCCCGCTTGGGGATGCCTTTTTATTATTGCTTATATATATTTTTTTATTTGTACCCGTTTGGGGCCAGTTTTTACAAAGGAGACTCTGCCGAAATTTTTGAGAAATTTGATGTTGTTTTTAAAACATGTTTTCCTACACTTCTTCTTTTAAATGGTTTAGATTTCTGGGCTTCGGCTTACTTAGATTACATTACGCCTTTAGACGTTTCGTAATTTAAGCGTCGGTCACGTTCCGTACCTTCGGGTCGTGACAAAGTTGGTATCAGAACGCTAGGTTTAACCTTTGTCCGAGTCTAGGTTTACCTTGGTTGATGGAGTAGGTGACTTAGGTAGAGTGACGTACCGTGGATATGATCCGCGGCATACTTACGATACGCTACTCTGCTTAAGAACCCTTAGGATGTACATTTCTTTGAATCGTATTCTATTCGTTCCTATGATCTACCTTCGTCAATGTCGGATGGTGGTTTCTGTTACCACGGTCGCACAGGTAGAGAGATCTGTGGCTCGAATGCGATGACCGTTAGGGTATCGTCTATTCTTGAGGATTGGAGCATTGTTTAGCGTGCGGACAAAGGGTATTCACATGTCGTCCAAACGAAGTTAAAAGGTTCGAACGAATGTCAGAAACCCATTTTCCCAAGTTTAAGGTATTCGGAAGAATATGCAGGTATTTCTATGGACCCTCTAGAAGAATGAAACCCTAACTCGACATAATGACCATGAGAACGCCTTTGAACCTTAGGGTTTACGGCAGTTCCGCGGTGCCATTACTGAGGCTTGGGTTTGCCCTTCTACGGCTTGTCCGCAGATGCTGGGGTATGTACTGGATATTTTTAAACTGTACTTGAGTGTTGAGCTCTCGGAGAATTATGGGACTTTGATAAATCGATCGAAAAGTTTAACGTAGTCCGGATATCATGTGATGGGATACATTACTTGGGAGACTCTAGATATGAGTATATCTGTTTGTAGCACAGTTCATACATCTACGAAGAGACGAGTTCAAATCAGTCGACACCAGAGGGAAGAGGAGCACATCAACGTCAATGTTACGATTTACGATTGGTGATTCGAATATCACATTTCCGTTGTTTGGATTCTGGTATTTTGATGATTTCGTTTTATGATTGGTATTTCCTATGTGTACATTCACTACACTCTATTCGTGTTTCATATATCAGTTGTATTGATGTTGTTTTGTGCATACCAGTGCACTCGATTTGGTTTTATACATTTTGAGATATTGATTTGATTTCATGCATATGGGTTGCACATGATTTTGACGTATACTTCGGCATAGTTTTCATGCACTTTTCGTACTGTGATTTCGATTTTGATATTCGGTATATGTTTTCGTGCACCATGTGAACTTGATTGAGATTCTTGCGCACACTTGGCGCGCTTGATGCTATTTTGTGCATACCAGATGCACCAAATCGGGGTTTTGTGCAGATTAGATGCACCTGATATTATTGTCCTGCACGCCCGTTGCACTTGACAGATGTTTTTGGTGCACACCCGTTGCAACCAGTTTTGTTTCTGTGCATATTTGTGGCTTCTGTATTTGTTTCGATTTCAGTGCGCACCGGACGCACATGATATTTTTTTTATGCTGTAATTGGGATTGATTTCATTTTGAGCAGTATGTTTTTATAATAATTACTATTTGGTTTAGTAATCAGGCGGGACGTGTATGTTAAATAAAAGATATATATGTAAAGCTATTTTTTTTAAAAATGAACGTCCGCTACTTGTGCCGTGATTCGCGCATCGCACAGTGATTTGGGAAAAGGTTTTGCATGTATTTTTTTCAGATGTTTGGACGGTTTTATAACGATGCATATCATATATATGTTTAAGTTTTGAATATATCATGTTGGTTTTTATATTGGACTTTGATATGGTATTTTCACCATAACTCTGATGATTGCGTTATACTTGACGGAGTTTTGATTTTGAGTTATGTACTTGTTTTTCATGTGCATGTATTGCGCAAAGATGTGTTTTATGTATTGATGATTTCGGAGCCCCGACGATTTGAGTGTTTTGCTAAATGTTTTAGTATTTGTGGGAAGTTTTAAGTTAAATTCGGGGACCGAATTTCTTTAAGAGGGGAAGATTGTAACGTTTTAAAAATAATAATAATAATAAATAAATAAATAAATAAAACCCTTTAGGTGAATTTTCTGATAATCGGTAAAATAAACCGTATTTTTCGTAAAACTCAACTACAATTATTTTTCAATATAAACTTAAATACGCCTATTTTAATAATGTAATTGCTAGTATTTGGTATTTATTTGGTCACTTGTAAATTTCTAGTTTACTAAAATATTTTTCCTAAATTAATTAAATTAAAATATTAACATAAGCTTTAATTATACATTAAATTAGTGCAAATTATAAATTAGAAATGGGTTAATTTTACAAAGTGAACCATGACATATTAGAATTAGGTTTGTAGCTTGCTCTTCTCTTCTTGAATTGTCTTTAGAATTCTAGAGATTTCTAGGAAAGGTTAAATTGAAAAGTTTAATAGTTAAGGGTTTAAGTGAACAGATGCAAGTACTAATGATGTTTCTACACAATTCCACCCATTCACAACCTCACACTCTCTCCCTCTTCTCCATTTTGGCCGAGCCTCATCTTGAAGCCACCCAATTTTTTTTCCAAACTCATTCTCACTTCAAAATTTATCAAAAATTCAACAAAAATCAAAAGTAAAACCACAAATTCCTAATTTAAACCCTACCTATTATTCTTCGACCTATCTAGTTTGGATCCATAAAGCAAGAGAGCAATTAGGGAAGCCATGTTGCAAGTTTGATCTCTTGAATGTTGAGGTATAATCCTAAGCCCTTAGTTTAATTCTTAGTTAATCACTTTAAATTAGCTTATTAAGTGTTTAATTTGGTTTTAAATTGGTTCTAATTACAAGATTGAAAATTCTAGAAAATGATTTGTGAGCAAATTAGGGTTGTTATTATTTGTTCATGGTTATAAAGTGTAATTTAACATCCTAAGATATGGACAAATCTGTTAGTTTATATGCCCTAGAGGCCATTACTGTATCATACTAGTTTGTATATTACTTAATGGAAGCTTGGGATATTCACCTTGTATAAACAATCTTGCTCAATATAGTAGTATGCTACTTGGTTTGTTTCTACTTCAATGTGTACATGTGTTTATTTTAGTATATCACCTATACGCATTAGTGGAGCCCTTAGGATCTTTGCTTGATTACCAGCGTTGTGATGGCAATCACACTAGTGGGGGCTGGGTAATCTGTAATCACATCCTTATACAGGTCCCTAGTCGCAGGACTATCGAGACAGGGCATCGATACTCCGGAGTAGACTAGCGTATGCGCTTCTCATCCCAGTGTGGGAGATGGTCTGTCCCACAACCATCAGTACGTCGTACTGGAGATAGTATACGGGTGCTCGTTGGGTTACGAGTACACTGGACAGGACTCGTCGGGAACTGACAGGTTGGTATTATACCTATCGTCAGTTATCAGTTCCCAGGTGACATGAGTACAGCTTAGTCCGCTGACTTGACACTGGCACTTCGCCTCGAGTGTGTTCCCGCTGTATTTTGACTACTACCCTACCACGGCTCAAAGGAGTCGTGCAAACCGGTGGTAGTTGGGTGCAGTCCCGAAGCACTTGGAGGCAGTGCCGATTAGACAGGATTCGTCTCTTCCGGTATTGGGGGTTAACATCGCGCTGTGTCTAGGAGAGCCATTACACGAGTAGTCCCTGGCCAGGGCAAGCGAGATATACTGGTAGGCTTCCAATGTTATCTCAGGGTGTTTTGGGCTTCACTCCGACACGACTTGTACCGCTATTTGGGGACTGACATTTACCGCCCCCTAGGCCCGACATGCGATGTATCAGACGAACAGACCGGACTGTACGGAGACTGTCACAATCAGACTCAGTAGGAGTTCAGATGGGTTTTACCTCGTCAGTCTTCTTGTCGGCATCTACCTGGGGACCGTTACGCACAGCTAGTGCCGCTTGCGGTCTGTGGTTAAACCCACTGCCAGCGTAGTGTCGAGTCTTTAGAGTCCCACACGGAGGGCTATTCGCCTCTGGGCAAAACTGAGTAGAGGTCGCATGGTTTTGCGGCAGGGTTCGTTCTCATCCGCGCACTTGTGCACGTTTGGAGTCCGGACGGTTTATACTAGCAGGCTCTGGTTTGAGCCAGATACTGGTATATGTTTTGGGGTTGCTTTTATCTCTCAGTATTCATGTTCCTCGGAACGAGAATGCAGGTGTGTATGCACAGTTGTTTGAGGCGGAGGAAGAGGACTTTCATTAGGGTTTCGGAACGGGTGCGTATGCACAGTTGACAGTCGTCTTTTTCCAAACCCTAATGGATTTATGAAATATCAATTAATAATAGTAATTAAATGAAATTGTGTCATGGTTGGTTTTGTTGACTTGTTGACCATGGTTGACTTGTTGACCATGGTTGAATGTTTGACCATCATCATTACTTTGCAAGGATACTCCTTGATTCTAGCTTACATTCATTTAATGAAGTGATGATAGTGGTCATTCCAAAATCAACCATCAACTATTTCATTTGAATTATTATTATTAATTAGATAATTCTTTTTCTTTTGTTATGGTTGCAAAAAGAAAAAGATAGCTCATTCTATCATATTGATTCTCTCTCCTCACTTCATCTTCTTCTTCCTCAAGCTCAAGGAAAATCCTTCTCATGTGTTGAGAATCCCTCTCCTTGAAAGAAAAACACCCCAAAGATACACTCTACTCTCTCTAGGGTTCAAGGTTTAGCAAGCCGGAGATCCTAGTTCACTCTAAGTTCGAGAAAGAGCCCGAAGGTTGAACCCTCAGGTGGATCCATCTTTGACGGAAGAAGTCTACGAGGAAAGAACCATCAACCTCTACAAGGTTTCAAGAAGAAGGAGTTCAAGTTAGGTATAACCACTTTGCCGAGTAGTTAACTCTCCTATGCATGTTTGCTAGTTTAGTTTAGTAACGATCCCGACCTTGTTTAGTCCATGTTGCTCCTTGTGACAAAATTTGATTGTTATACCGTTTCCGCCTACCCGCAAGAACCGGGGATGGCAACGTAGACTTACAGTGGTATCAGAGCCTAACTAAACTTAAACTAGCTTTGTAGTAAAGTGTATGGAAGTTCGATCAAGAAAAATCGCAAAACCGGAAAAACCAAAACCCTAAGTTTCTGTTGAAATTTTTTGTGCTCGAAATGTAAAAAGTTTTACTCCTAAAATCGGCTTAGGGTTTTGTAAAAACACCCACAAAATACGATCGCATGATTCCTTCAAAGCACCGCGGTTCCGCGGCAATGGGTGGCTTAGGCCGCGGAACCGCCGCCGTTTTGTCTCTTCGTATGGTCCTGTTTTGTGCAGTGTTCTTCTGGTAGGGTTTTGGGATTTTTAAGATATGTCATTTGTGCCCAGATTTTCCAGAAAAGAAATTTGTTTTTGGGGGCCTATAAATCCGTATTTTTTTCGAACTTCACTGCACTTTGACTACGATGGTTATATCTGTGATGTTTGCATGTATTGAACGTCGGCTAATCGCTATATGTCGATTAGTCGGGGTTATACACATCTGTGATCTGTGTTTGTTGATGGTATGTGTATATGAATGGATTGGATTGTCGCGGGTGAATAGTCGGGATGGATGTGAGATGAGTGTTGTTTTTCTTTCATTCATTTGTAATATATAAATTGATGTAATATTATTATTTGTATGGCCGCACAACCGGGTCGGGGTTGTAGCCGTCATTGTATAATTCTTTTTACTGTTTTTGCTCCTAGGATAGACCCATGGAGGGGTGCACAAACTACCGGGTACTTGGCGGGTAGTTTTCCGCACCCGTAGGGGTCTTGGGTGGGGTTTTGGCTATTCACCGCGACCGTGTAATCCGCTTTTCGTTGCAGGCTCGAACGGATTGCGGATTCCTAGTATATCCAATGTATTCATCTGTGATCTGTAATGTCTATCATTGCTATATTTATAACTATTTAGACGTTGCTTATGTTTTACAGCCACGCTAGCCCAGCCCCCGCTCTGTCGTTAGTTAAGTAACCTAACGGGTGATGACGGGGCCCCGTGGCGAATGCGAATGGCATAAGCGTACGTCATATTTTGGTTGTTTTCTGCAATGGTAGGATTAAATGATGGGACGCATTAAAAGAACTAATGCAAGAATATCACGCATTAAAAGAACTAATGCAAGATAATAAACCAAGTTAAAGTCGTTGGAACACTTTCGAAAAACCACTCGGTTCTTTTCAAAACTAACTTTTAAATGCGGAGCTTGAGCCACTCCTTCTAAAAGCTATCTCGTTCCATCGATTATATCAAGTTCACTACGTTCACGGTTTTACCAAAACCATTCATAGCCCTCCGTCGTTTCGCATGAATAGGCAATAGTATTCAAGCTATGTATGTTGGCCAAAGGCAAGGCATAGTGATTGGTAGCTATTGAATGTTCATGTGTAGCATAGATAGATGCGTTGGTTTAGGACAGTCGTACTGCCATTTTGGCCAAAGTCAAGGGTAGGTACGGGTGGATCCAAATTAACCTGGATAGTGACGGGTAGAACTTGACATGTGACTTATGATATTTTGGCCAAAGTCAAGGTCATAAGAGCATGGGGCAAAAATCCACATCGGGAGTTTCATAAGTACTGAAACTTGCTAGATTTGCATACCATTTGGAGTATGATGATTCTGGTAGGATTCCTTCAGTTTCGTCACGCGATGGTATTTGGATCCCGATCCTACTGTGAGTATATGCTACTCCTCGGGAAATTTCTCACTAAACGATCAATGCTATAAACCTAGTAGGTGCCTAGAAAGGTGTTAGCGGGGCTACGCCCCCAGGGAAAAGAGGTTCTTAAATTAAGGAACTTCGCGAAAGCGTTGGAAAACCTCCCTCGAAGTACCGACACTGGCCTGGCTGAACGGTTAAGCAAGTATTGTGCGGTGGGATTGATCCCGACTGATTCTTCCTTTATGGTTTGAGGAGGGATTCGAGAGACAGTGGGAGCCATCCTGTTTAGACAAATTAAAAACCACTATAAACTTGCAAGAGCATCGTGCTAAAGTGTTTCTTCTCTCCCCCCCTGCAGCGACCAAATCGAAATGACTGGACTTAAGTTACTTCTAGATAAAAACATACTGACAGGGCCAAACTACAAAGATTGGCTCAGGAATGTCAAAATGGCAATCACTTACGACAAGCTGGGGTATCTTCTTACCACCAAAGCTCCCCCCGTCCCAGGTCCCACCTCCAGCGTCGCGGATAAGGAAATCCGTAAGACTTGGGAAATTGATTGCGCGAAGGCCAAGTGCCTCGTGCTTGCCTCTATGGACAACGAACACCAGAGGAGGCATGAGAATATGGACCTGGAATCCATATTTCTTCATACAAAAGAACTGTATGGAGAGCAGTCTCGTATCGCAAGATACGAAGTGTCGAAGAAGTTATTTTCGGCAAAGTTGGCCGTCGGATCATCGGTAGCGGACCACGTGCTTAAGATGATTGGCTACATTGAGGAGCTCACGGAACTTGGGACCACGTTGGAAAGTGAACTCTATAAAGATTTAATTCTCCAGTCCCTTCCATCCACTTACGCCCAGTTTATACTGAACTTCAACTACAAGAAAAAGAAGTTGAACTTTCAGAACTCCTCAACATGTTGAGGAGCGCAGAGGGCACCCTACAGAAAGGTAGGGAAACACCCGCTTTGTTTGTAGGAGGATCTTCTTCTTCTAGGTCCAAGGCGAAAGCCAAGGGAAAGAGGAAGAAAGCCCCCGCCAAACCAAAGGGCGGTGTTAGTAAAGTGGGTACGAAGGGAAAGGAAAAGGCAACAAAGATTGCGGGGAAGCTTGTGGGAAAGGAAGAATACTTCTATTGCATTAAGAGTGGACACTGGAAGAAAGATTGCAGGGTTGGAAAGCCAGGACACAGGAACTGAAGCAGGTTGCGGCTTCAGCTTCAGGTGTGTACGTTATTGAAAACTGTCTTTCGATAAACTCTACTTCCTGGGTATTGGATACCGGATCAGGATCTCATATCTGTAATTCTTTCCAGGCGTTGAGAAACCGTAGGTTTTTGAAGGCAGGTGACATGACCCTCAGAGTTGCGAACGGAGCTAGCATGGATGCTGAAGCCGTGGGGGACTATCACCTGGGAATGTCAGATGGACATGTTTTGGTTTTACGCAATTGCTTTTTTGTACCCAACGCAACTTGTAATATCATTTATGTATCTTTGGTTTCTAAAGAAGGTTATGAATTTGCGTTTGTAAGTAATGTTGTAAACATTCACCTTAATCAAGTTCTGATTGGGTCAGGTACATTGAGCAATGGTATATACGTATTAAACCAACCACAGATTTTCAATGTCCAGAATACACACAAAAGAAAGTCTCCAGAAATCAATCAGACTTTCTTATGGCATTGTAGACTGGGTCACATCAATGAGAGAAGGTTGACTAAGTTACATACAGAAGGATATTTGGATCCGTTCGAATATCAATCATATGCCACTTGTCAATCCTGTCTCAAAGGAAAGATGACAAAGACTCCGTTCACTGGACACGGAATAAGAGCAAGCGAGCTCTTGGGGCTCGTACACAGCGACGTGTGCGGTCCAATGTCTACACATGCGCGAAGCGGTTACTCTTACTTCATTACTTTTACGGATGATTTTTCAAGATACGGTTATGTCTTCTTAATGAAACATAAGTCCGAAGCCTTTGAAAAGTTCCGGGAATATAAGAATGAAGTAGAAAAACAAACCGGCAAAAGTATTAAGATTCTAAGATCGGATCGAGATGGAGAATACTTGAGTGTCGAGTTCCTGAATTATTTAAAAGAGAACGGAATTCTCTCTCAGCTTGCTCCTCCATACACTCCGCAACACAACGGTGTATCGGAGAGACGGAACCGAACCCTATTGGATATGGTACGGTCCATGATGAGTAACGCTGAGTTACCGCGATCATTCTGGGGGTATGCGGTAGAATCAGCTGCGTACTTTTTGAACCGAGTTCCTACTAAGACTGTGCCTACTACACCATATGAGATGTGGTGTGGGAAGAGGCCCCATCTCTGTCACATTAAGACTTGGGGAAGTCCAGCTTTTATTAAAAAGCAGCATGCGGACAAGCTCGAGGCGCGCTCAGTACTGTGTAAGTTTGTGGGATATCCAAAGAATTCCAAGGGATATCTCTTCTACTACGAGGAGGAACAAAAAGTTCTTGTTTCTCGTCATGCCCACTTTCTAGAACACCAGTTCTTAGAAAAAGAATTAAGTGGGAGCGCAGTAGAACTGGAAGAAATTCCAGAACCACAGACTATTACTGAAAGCTTAGTGGAACCAGAGGGTTCAAATGAACAGGACATTCCTACGCCGCTCCGCAGGAGTAGTAGGCAGTCTCATCCGCCCGAGAGATACTACGGTTTTCTCATAGACGGGGATAGAGAGGATTGCATCATAGATTATGATGAGCCTACTAGCTTCCAGCAGGCCGTTCAGAGGGTTGACTCGGTAAAATGGCTGGATGCAATGCGGACCGAAATGGAGTCCATGTACACCAACAAAGTATGGACGTTGGACATTGCTCCAGACGGGGTAAAACCCGTAGGATGCAAGTGGATCTTCAAAAGGAAGATTGGTGTAGATGGACAGGTTGAGACCTATAAAGCTAGACTTGTAGCAAAGGGTTTCCGTCAAAGACCTGGCTTGGACTATGACGAAACCTTTTCTCCAGTGGCTATGCTGAAATCCATTCGGATCCTTCTTGCCATTGCCGCCTTCCACGATTATGAGATTTGGCAGATGGACGTAAAAACCGTTTTTCTAAATGGAAATTTAGAGGAGTGTGTCTATATGGACCAGCCAGAGGGTTTCATTCAGAGTGGGAGCAGCGGAAAGGTGTGCAAGTTGCTTAAGTCCATCTATGGACTAAAGCAGGCATCGCGGAGTTGGAACATCTGCTTTGATGAGACGGTCAAAGAATTTGGCTTTATCAAAAATCCAGATGAACCATGCATCTATAGTAGATTTGTAGCGAGAACTGTAGTATTTCTCGTTTTATACGTGGATGACATTCTCTTAATAGGAAATGACATTCCTATGCTACAATCTGTCAAGGGGTTCTTGTCACACAGGTTCTCCATGAAAGACCTGGGTGATGCCTCATACATCCTGGGGATCCGGATCCATCGTGATAGATCCAAGAGGATATTAGGACTTTCACAGTCCAAGTACATCGACACCGTACTGAAAAGATTCAGTATGGAAGATTCCAAGCGCGGTAATCTACCGGCTTGTCACGGGATCACCCTCTCTAAAGAGATGTCCCCCAAGACTGATTTGGAGAGGGATCGCATGTCTATTATACCCTACGCTTCTGCGGTAGGCTCTATAATGTATGCGATGTTGTGTACCAGACCGGATGTAACTTATGCACTGAATGTGGTAAGCAGGTATCAGTCAAACCCTGGGGAGAAACACTGGATAGCGGTAAAAAACATTCTCAAGTACCTGAGAAGGACTAAGGAGATGTTCTTGGTGTATGGCGGAAAAGACCTCCAGATCGAGGCCTTTGCTGACTCCAGCTTCCAAAGTGACAAGGATGATTCCAAGTCCATGTCGGGTTTTGTCTTTACCCTCAATGGAGGGGCGGTGTGTTGGAAGAGTTCCAAACAGGAAACTGTTGCAGACTCGACGATGGAAGCGGAATACATCGCTGCATCTGATGCCGCAAAAGAAGCTGTCTGGATGAGGAAGTTCTTGAAAGAACTTCAGGTGGTTCCGTCCATTGTCGACCCAATACCTCTGTATTGCGACAACAACGGGGTTATAGCTTTAGCGAAGGAACCCAGGTCCCATCAGAGATCCAGGCACATCTTGAGGCGGTATCACCTGATCAGGGAGATCGTGGATCGCAAGGAGATCGAGGTTCGGAGAGTTGCTTCAGAAGAAAACACTGCAGATCCATTCACCAAGGCACTGCCCCAGACTCAGTTCGAGCGGCTGATCGAGATGATAGGTCTTCAATACGCCAGTACATGGCCTTAGTGCAAGTGGGAGATTGTTAGTGTATATGCCCTAGAGGCCATTACTGTATCATACTAGTTTGTATATTACTTAATGGAAGCTTGAGATATTCACCTTGTATAAACAATCTTGCTCAATATAGTAGTTTGCTACTTGGTTTGTTTCTACTTCAATGTGTTCATGTGTTTATTTTAGTATATCACCTATACGCATTAGTGGAGCCCTTAGGATCTTTGCTTGATTACCAGCGTTGTGATGGCAATCACACTAGTAGGGGCTGGGTAATCTGTAAGCACATCCTTATACAGGTCCCTAGTCGCAGGACTATCGAGACAGGGCATCGATACTCCGGAGTAGACTAGCGTATGCGCTTCTCATCCCAGTGTGGGAGATGGTCTGTCCCACAACCATCAGTACGTCGTACTGGAGATAGTATACGGGTGCTCGTTGGGTTACGAGTACACTGGACAGGACTCATCGGGAACTGACAGGTTGGTATTATACCTATCGTCAGTTATCAGTTCCCAGGTGACATGAGTACAGCTTAGTCCGCTGACTTGACACTGGCACTTCGTCTCGAGTGTGTTCCCACTGTATTTTGACTACTACCCTACCACGGCTCAAAGGAGTCGTGCAAACCGGTGGTAGTTGGGTGCAGTCCCGAAGCACTTGGAGGCAGTGCCGATTAGACAGGATTCGTCTCTCCCGGTATTGGGGGTTGACATCGCGCTGTGTCTAGGAGAGCCATTACACGAGTAGTCCCTGGCCAGGGCAAGCGAGATATACTGGTAGGCTTCCAATGTTATCTCAGGGTGTTTTGGGCTTCACTCCGACACGACTTGTACCGCTATTTGGGGACTGACGTTTACCGCCCCCTAGGCCCGACATGCGATGTATCAGACGAACAGACCGGACTGTACGGAGACTGTCACAATCAGACTCAGTAGGAGTTCAGATGGGTTATACCTCGTCAGTCTTCTTGTCGGCATCTACCTGGGGACCGTTACGCACAGCTAGTGCCGCTTGCGGTCTGTGGTTAAACCCACTGCCAGCGTAGTGTCGAGTCTTTAGATTCCCACACGGAGGGCTATTCGCCTCTGGGCAAAACTGAGTAGAGGTCGCATGGTTTTGCGGCAGGGTTCGTTCTCATCCGCGCACTTGTGCACGTTTGGAGTCCGGACGGTTTATACTAGCAGGCTCTGGTTTGAGCCAGATACTGGTATATGTTTTGGGGTTGCTTTTATCTCTCAGTATTCATGTTCCTCGGAACGAGAATGCAGGTGTGTATGCACAGTTGTTTGAGGCGGAGGAAGAGGACTTTCATTAGGGTTTCGGAACGGGTGCGTATGCACAGTTGACAGTCGTCTTTTTCCAAACCCTAATGGATTTATGAAATATCAATTAATAATAGTAATTAAATGAAATTGTGTCATGGTTGGTTTTGTTGACTTGTTGACCATGGTTGACTTGTTGACCATGGTTGAATGTTTGACCATCATCATTACTTTGCAAGGATACTCCTTGATTCTAGCTTACATTCATTTAATGAAGTGATGATAGTGGTCATTCCAAAACCAACCATCAACTATTTCATTTGAATTATTATTATTAATTAGATAATTCTTTTTCTTTTGTTATGGTTGCAAAAAGAAAAAGATAGCTCATTCTATCATATTGATTCTTTCTCCTCACTTCATCTTCTTCTTCCTCAAGCTCAAGGAGAATCCTTCTCATGTGTTGAGAATCCCTCTCCTTGAAAGAAGAACACCCCAAAGATACACTCTACTCTCTCTAGGGTTCAAGGTTTAGCAAGCCGGAGATCCTAGTTCACTCTAAGTTCGAGAAAGAGCCCGAAGGTTGAACCCTCAGGTGGATCCATCTTTGACGGAAGAAGGCTACGAGGAAAGAACCATCAACCTCTACAAGGTTTCAAGAAGAAGGAGTTCAAGTTAGGTATAACCACTTTGCCGAGTAGTTAACTCTCCTTTGCATGTTTGCTAGTTTAGTTTAGTAACGATCCCGACCTTGTTTAGTCCATGTTGCTCCTTGCGACAAAATTTGATTGTTATACCGTTTCTGCCTCCTCGCAAGAACCGGGGATGGCAACGTGGACTTACAAAATCTAGATTTGTGGTTAAATTGTAAAGAGTTGCTTCAAAGTTATTAAAATTTGATAATTTTACAAACTAGATTTTTATAAATCATGTATATTGGTGAGATAAAATTATGATGAGGGTTTCTATCATTAGATTATAGTTTTAATGAGGAGATTAACATGTTAATTGGATGAAAAACCTAATTTGGTTACTAGTTACTAATTGTTAGTTTAAAAATTATGATAATTATGCTATTTTGCTTACTAGGTTTTAGAAATTAATTTAAAATGTGGGATTAAAATCTAGTTAGGGTTTTTAGCACATCATTAAGGTTTCCATGAGTGGTTTAACAATTTAAAATATGCAAAATCTAACTTAGTTGTTGAATTGTGAATTTTGCTTTAAAAAGTGTTAAAATTTGATATTTTTGCAAACTAGAATTTTGGATTTTATACAAATTGATGAGATTAAATTATGGTGATGGTTTGTATGACTTAGTTATGATATTTAGTGACTATTATAGCCATTAGTTGGGTTACAACATCAAGTTTCGAATTAAAACGAAAATTTAGTGCTTTCTAGGTTTTTACGAAATAAAACGATTTGATTAATTTTAAGGTTTTGATGATTTAAACCCTATTTATATTATAATTAGTGAGTTTTGGAACTACGATTTGTACATTTGTGTTTTATCTCGATCAATCGGCGTTTGTACGCCGATATCGAGGGATATTTGGTTCTTTTGCATGAGCGGGTCATAGGTTTTAACTTATGCGCGTTTCATGCGCCGTTTTGGGTTTTATCCGCGATTTCGGTTTACGATAGTATATATGTTTGCGTATAGGTACCCCTCATGTGGACTTCAGACGATGAAGAAGAGGATGGCGACATCGACTTCAGCAGACAAGGACCAGGTGAGTAGATGTATATCTACGGGGGAAGTCGGGTGGACGGTGTATAGCACCTCCGCAAACGTAGAATAAAGATATTACATATTATTATTAGGAAGTCGGACGTGACCTTAGATTCTTGGCGAGTAGGGTACTATTGAAAACTTTAAGTTAGATTAGACTGGTTTAGAAAGACTTAACTAGAGGATGATTGCCTTGGAGGGAATTCGTAAGTTTCATGTAGACACACACACACGCACACACATAAACATGACTTGGTGTGTGTGTGTGTGTGTGTGTATAGGAATGTGTGTAGGTATATATATATATGTATATATATATAGCATATACACGTGATATGAGGATGTTATATGATACCTGGGGATGAGTCGGTATAATTGGGCATGATGCCATGAGATATTGGATATACGATCGAGTTATGATTTGAGATGTATTATGATATTAGCGGATCGTTGGGAAATGAGAAAATGTATATTTATACATAAACGATAATATCTAATGATGACATTGAAATGTATGAGACTCTAGAATAGAACCTGGATTGTAATATGTGACTTGATCACGATATGATATATGACATGATATTTTAGTGGATCATTTGACGATGTATATTTACACAGAGCATGATATATATTTGATGATATTGGGATGTATGCGATTATAGTACAACACCCTTAATCATGATATTGTTTGATGATGATATTATACGAACGATGATGTATATATGTGATAGTTGACCCGTACCCCGATTTTGGGATGTCGTACGATGGATTTTACCGTACGAGGAATAGATGTGATGATTGATCCGCACTCTTGACTCGAGGAAGTCGTACTACCTACGTGACGCTATTGAGGCTGGATCGCCGACTACTTGAGATATCGACTCAGAATTTAGGAGGATTCTTCTTACCTTCCGACTAGTGTCTTTAGTTAGTTCCTTAGTTGGTTAGGCAGATCTTAGTTTAGGCTCGAGTTATACTTATTTTCAAAACTAATGAATCGTGCTTTTTCAAACAACAAACTGTATGACTTGTAATTAGTATGTATTTTCTAGTTGTGCGTTTACTACACATTCACCGTTATATTCATTTTGTATTCATCGCATTGCATATTCATACATATGTTTCTTTAGCTAATGTGAAACTCTGCCTGATAGGACACCAGCACCATTGCCGATGATGTGCATGTTCCACGTACACTTATTTGCCGGCTCACACACATCATCATCGGTAATTGCCATGTCACGTACACTTTAGAACATATTATCTTTTTATTGATTTAATCAGCTAAATGCTAGTCTAATATAATATTGTGTGATTACTCTCCTGTGCTAGTTTAGACATTGCATTTATTACTTAGACACTTCATGTATTCACATATTCATATTATCATGCAGTATTGTGGGGCTTATGCCGATACTCATTATTTACTTACTCATGATTTTGGGATTTTGGATTTCTATGAGATTTCTGGATTTTGGGGGAAAACTGCAAGAATTTAATAAAAGCTTAGTATCATCATTTTTTAAAATGCAAGTTGCGATTTTCTCGTGATGTATGTGTCCACCATGAGATTTCATGTTTTCTGTTGGATTTCGAGACCCGATTCGAGGAGTGGATGAACCATCTCGGGTACATAGTGGGCCTGGTATGGTTCCCCGGGGCAAGAAGCTCGAGTTGTAGACGATGAGCCTGGCAGGGGAAGACTACCTACCGGTGATGTCTGGTGTGGCGGATATCCGGAGGATACCGACCTTTGTCATGTGATTTGATGATATGGGCCGATCCGGACTGACGGAGCCCGAGATATTGAGACTATGAGATATTGAGACTATGAGGTATTGAGACTTTGAGATTTACATGTTTTGTGTCGATACTTGACACGGATTTCCATGGATTTCCTTGATGATGTTTGAGATTACCATACAAATTTTACTAAAGTTAAAGATTTCTTATACAAATATATCCAGATTTCATGATTGATTGATTTACATTCATGATGCATGCATACTCATACCCATGCATGCATACTCATACCTAACATGTTATTACATGAGGCACTGACACGAGCACTGAGTATTGCACTTACGCATAGATTATTACCCTGCTACTACTAGATGACTAGTGTCATGTTAAGTATATTATTATGACCTAGGAGAGCGTCGTGCATGCGATTTCTACTCGCAGATGTCTTCTACTCAGGAGTTGGCAACTCACCCCGTTGTGCCAAATTTTCTTACAAGTTTCGATGTACAGGTTTCCTTGGCGGCTTGCTGGCACACCATTTCATTTAGGGTGATTGCTTGGTAGGTTGGTTCACTTATATCAGGACCGCCATTGTACTTCTATTATTTCATTTGTATCTAGTAAGCTCCATCAACCAGACTTGTATTACTTGATAAATTTAGAAGACCAGTTGTTTATTCTTTCGACCTTAGAGTCGCGCTTGTACTATTATGGTTTTCTTGTGGTTTTGATGGTTTTCTTTGAGTTTTGTTCCTCGCCCTTCGGCGTTGTATATTATATTGCTTGCATGGTTGTAACCGCCAATTGGCGAAGAGCTAGCTCCCGCTTGGGGATGCCTTTTTATTATTGCTTATGTATATATTCTTATTTGTACCCGTTTGGGGCCAGTTTTTACAAAGAAGACTCTGCCGAAATTTTTGAGAAATTTGATGTTGTTTTTAAAATATGTTTTCCTACACTTCTTCTTTTAAATGGTTTAGATTTCTGGACTTCGGCTTACTTAGATTACGTTACGCCTTTAGACGTTTCGTAATTTAAGTGCCGGTCACATTCCGTACCTTCAGGTCGTGACACGTGTCGCGTTTGGCGCTAAGCGCCAGATGATGGGCGTATTGTGCTAGTTTATGAGCGCAGAGCGCTATTAGTTCAGTAGCGCACACATGAGTGACACATGGTGCGCTTGGCGCTGAGCGCCAGCCCATGAGCGCAGTGCGCTATTTCAAAAGCGCAAAGCGCTAATTGTTAATTGGCGCATACATGATTGACACGTGGCACGTTTGGCGCTGAGCGCCAGCCCAAGAGCGCAGAAGCGCAGTTCAAGAGTGCAAAGCGCATCTGATCAATTTTATGATCTGAGAAACAATTTATGTTCTTTTAAAAGAGACTTTGTCTCAAGATTTAAGAACATCCGTTCTTATTTTGTAGGAGATGCTTCAATCTCTTATATTGATGAAATGCTTTGTCTTTATGGATCTATGATCCTTAAGAGAATTGAATTATTCCCCCCCCCTTTTTATAATGAGATGTTCATAATCTCTTTGAAAAAGACCTTAGTCTTATAAATCTATGATCTGTGAGAAAGAAGTAAATTCTTCTTTTATTTTATGATGAGATCTTTAGATCTCTTTGTGAAAGACTTTTTGTCTTTTTAGATCTATGATCTTTTAAAGAAATGAATTCTTCTTTCTTTTTTTTAATCATGAGATGTTTTCATCTCTGTGTTCATCATCATCATTTTTATCTTGAGGAAAAATCTTCTTGCAAAAGCTTGCTCTTTGAATTTTCTCCAAATTTTTGGGGAGGTTTCTCTCTCTATTTTTCTATATCTGAGACTTGAAGTCTAGGGGCCTTTATATAGGGCAAGCTGGTTTGTTCAATCAGTTAAGAAAATCTTTTCTCCAATTGATTTGGGGAATTTCCCATTGTTGGATCTTTGATCCAAGGGTTTCTGATTTACAGAAAACAATCTTCTT
This sequence comes from Agapanthus africanus, assembly GCA_030015575.1. Taxonomy (NCBI): domain Eukaryota; kingdom Viridiplantae; phylum Streptophyta; class Magnoliopsida; order Asparagales; family Amaryllidaceae; genus Agapanthus; species Agapanthus africanus. The sequence continues at coordinate 439,794,395 of CM057338.1, forward strand.
GTTTTTAACAAGATTGATAAATCTTTCCATACAGAATTTATTCTGTCTTTTGGTAATTTTTATTTACCATTGGATCATTGATTCAACGGTACTCTGATTTACAGAGCACAATCTTGTTATTTGGAAAGATTTTGAGGAATCTTTCCTTAACAGAATTTAATTCTGATTAATTAATGATTTATCATTATTATTAGATCTTTGATCTAACGGTGGGGAGCTTTTAGTTCTAGCGCTAGCGCGCCCATTCTTTGCACGTGGTGCGTTTCTTAAAGGGCAGCGCACTTTGCGCTAGCGCACCTGTGTTTGACACGTGGTGCGCTGCTTGGAGCATAGCGCACCCAGCGTTAGCGCCCACGTGCTTTGCACGTGGTGCGCTGCTTAGGGCGCAGCACACTTGGCGCTGCATCTAAAGCGTTGATTCTTTTCAAAATTTGAATTTTAAACAGAGCTTTGCTCTGATTGGGGGAAACAAATTCCCCCCACCGTTGCGCTCACATGGCCCACATGTGAGTGCAGCGGTGGCAGCATCTGCGCCTTTGGATCAACTCAGAAGTTGAAACGGCACTCCATGCCTATAAATAGGACCTTTGGTCCTTAGGATAATTTTTGTTCATCTTCTTCCTTATTTTCTGAGAATTTTTATTCTCCCCCAGAGCATAGCTCTTCATCTTAAGAATTTTCTTAAGGACAGAACTCTGTCAAAATTTAGGTAAAAATTAAATCTTTTAATAATCTAGGGTTTTACCCATTAACAGAGCCTTACTCTTCATAGATCTTTGATCTAAAGAAAACCCTTTTAGGGTTTCATTAACAGAGCTTTACTCTCTTGGAATCATAGATCTAAAGAGATCTTTTTCAGGGTTTCTTAACCCATTAACAGAGCCTTACTCTTTTCAAATCATGTAGATTTATTAATCTCTTATGAAGAACTCTTAAGAGTTTGTTCATGGATTTTGAAGATATCAGAATTTTTAATTCATATAAAAATTGATTTCAATTTACCTGATGGATTATTCCATCATTTTCTCCAGAGCAAGGCTCTTGAGGAATTTTTATTCCTTCATGATTAGAGTTTGACAAGTGTCACTTTGTCACAGAGCACTGCTCTCAAGGGGAGATTTACTCCTTAGCCCGAGGGATTTCTCATTAAATGAGAATCACTTGAAGATTTCCTCATTTAATTAACAGTCTCATCAAATGATGAGGCTGTTTTATTAATTGATGAACCGTCATCTAAATTTTGTGGGCCCCCTTTGGTCCCTCTCCACTGCATTGCAGTGCGGTACAAATTTTAAAGTACCAAGTGTCAAAATTTAAATTATAGTACTGACAATTGACTTTTGTCCTCTTTCGCGCAGGTGACATGTCTTCCGATCGTTTTTTCCCATTCGTTCGTTCAGAGGGAGGATTCCTTAGGCCTGTGGACCGGGAAGTCTTAGCATTGATCAGAGATCATAACCCGGAACATAAGAATCTTCATCTCTGGGGGACATGGTACAATCAAATTATTAAGGGTCGGCAAAGATTTTCGTGCGTGGTACCCTCACAGCCCATCATGGCGATCCATTATGCCGACCCACCCCCGGTGAACTATACCGTGGAAGAAGTCAACTGGACTTCGAGAGGTCTTCTTCAGCCTGCTATGGCTTCAATACCCGTTCAGCCTCCAATGGCTTTGGATACCCTAGGGCGACGTATTTGTCAAGGCGAGGCGCGCCCATGGGGACAACCATATATGATTGGCCTAATTCCTCGTCATCCAGCTGGCTATCTGCAATGGGCCCGCTATATTCTGTCAGCGAAGAAGTTGCAGTTGCTGAGGCATGGGTTATATCCCGCAATTTATGCTTCTCTCTTCCAGTATTCTACGCTTCCCGCCTGGTGGGTTAAGGCCTTTCTGGAGCAGTGGAATATTCCTACTCACACCTTCCTTTTGCTGGACCGAGAAGTATCAATCTCCTTAGAGGAATTTGTAGAAGTTTCTGGCTTACCGATTATGGGGGAGCATTATGAGGAACTGCTTCCTACGGATGAATACGTTTTTGGTGCCAAGTCAGTGATGACAGGCCTTACCCCGGAGAACGCCATTCAACACCAATTCCCTAGTTTGATCAAAGTGTTGAATATTTATGAGGGCCTTTTCCTCGAATCTGGGAGCCGTGGGGTTAATTTCGAGGATTCCATCGCTCGTTTTCTCTACCCGGAAGTCCTTTCAAAGGAGGCCGCTAAATTCTCCAAACTTGACGACCCTTTCGGCTTAGGTTTAAACAATCTGCCAACAGCGGAGACAGATCAAAAGAGTTTCTTTCTTCCTAACACCTCAGTTGTTTCTTTTGTGGAGGTTACAGTCCCTGGGATTGATGAGGAAACATTCTTTTTGGGGTTTCTTGGGCTTTGGCTGAGCTGGTTTGCGCTTCCGATGCACCCTCGTCATATGAGGTCGTCTGTCTTCTACCCAGCTCACCGAATGGTTATTGGGGTGAAAGTGGCTGTCGGGGTTGCCGGGTTAGCTCATTTGTATTATGGCCTCAGCCAAGTGGCGAATACTACTGAACCAGGAGTGCAGTATGTGAACTTCTCGATGCATTACTTCATGTCATGGCTCGAGCTACACGCACTTGGCATTTTCAGTATCCATAAAAGGCCTTCCTTCTACGACAGGTGCGGCTTCCCCCGGATTATGCGATTAGTCGACGCATCTATTGTAAATCCGTCACCGCGGGAAGCTAGGGGTTTGCTCCTTCGTCCTCGCACGGTTGGAGATGGCATGACCTTTACCAACAAGATTCTGACTATTGGCAAAGAGTCCGCAACAACAGTGCAGCCATTGCGGGACATTTTTAAAGATGGAGCCTCTGTTTTGAAAGCTCGGGAAATACTTCATTTATATTCCATCAGACCGGGCTTTCTAGTGTTTAGGCAAAATGATGCGGCGTTATTCATGAGATACAATCCGCATCGTTTCGCCCAGCAGCTGAGCTATAATCAGGGAGTCCCGCTTGAGGCTTTTTTGTTAGAACCTGCTGCCACCGAAGAGGGAATGCGAAACGCACTGCATCATTTTATGCGAGTGAACACGGGATCCAACTTCTTTATCAGCAAACTGAGCTGTGTCCCGATGGCCCTTAATGTGTACGTGGCCTGGTATCAGCATTCAATGGGCGCCGTCATCAGGGAAGAGAAGCGACTGCTGCTCGATCGCAAAGGTGCACCTCCTGCCGGTGATCAAAACGTCCCTCTGAAGCGACGGACCATTGTCCAACCTCCCTTAAGAGAAGCTGCCGTGATCGAAGTCCCGCATGACAAGCCCGAGCTACCGATACCCCAGGCTCTTGTAAAAACGGCGACTGTAGCTTCCCCCGATTCTGGCATGGGTTTAGATATCGGGACTCGTCACACCAAGGTGCCTACTAAACGTAAACTTGTGCTTGCGGCGACCGGAGCTCGCTTGCAAAAAAGGAAGAAGAAGTCGATCCTCTCTACAGACGTTGTATTTGGTCAGGAGCCTCATGCTCCTTATAGTGAGGGCTTGGGCGAATATAAGACCAACGAGGGTCTATTCATAGCGCCAGACGATACCGATCTCGAGGCTGCTATTGCAGCTTCCGAGCGACTAGCAAGCTACAGAGCGGGATTGGCCATCCCCGCGCGATCGAGTAAACATCGGCCGTACCTTTTGTTATTGCATCATATTTTTATCATCATGTTTTGACTGACACTTCTCCTTCTTTAATAGGCATTTCCACCGAAGAAGCTCTCGCAGCTTCTCTCAAGACTTTTGAGAAGGAGGAAAGACTTCGAGCATCCTTAGGCATCGGTGTATTTCGGTTCACCGCGTCTCCACTCCCATTTCTTATGGACAATCTGACCCCCTCCTTATCTTATCGCAGGGACTACAATGCTAATCCCGCAGGGTGATACGGAGATGCTTCTAGGGCCAGTCATCGAAGTCCCGGCCTCCTCAGCACTGCCAAAAGAGGCTTTACTCAAACGACCGATGACGGATGCCATAACGGCTCTAGAGGTAACTATTGGCGCGTACGATGATGTCCCGTTGACGGAGGTCTTTAGAAGATCTGCCCTCATGGCCTGGGCGGAAAGGAAGCGTAGAATGTGTGCGGCAAGGGAGCGTACCGCCGCTTTGGCTGCGGGTGCAGGTTCAAGCGCTGCTACCCCTGCCCCTACTCCTTCAGAGGATGCTTCGGCTGCCTTGTCTACCGCCCACAGACAGGCAGCACGTGCGGCTCGGGAAGCAGTCAAAAAATTGACCCAAGGTAACGTGACATTGAGTTCTTTTTGTCAAAGTTTTAATTTTCAGATTTTCATATATCTTATCCTACAGGGCCGAGTCTTGATGAGGTAGCGGTAGGTAAGATGGCTGCAATCGCCGAGCCTGAGGTAGCGGTAGGTGAGATGGCTACAATCGCCGAGCCTGAGGTAGCCACTCTTTCTCAAGAGTCTGGCACTGCTCCAATCGTCACTCTTTCCCCTTGCGGCTCCTTGCCGCTGCCGGGCGCTGCGAGTGTTACGACGATTCTCGTGGAGTCGGGGGATGAGGCTACGGGTGGTAAGACCGTTCCGATGGAGGAGGGTGAAGCATTTGCTGCATCCAGTGATGCCCTTGTTGCGGTCTCGACCGGCGACTCACCAGGTAGATTTTGGGTCATTACTCTCCCCTTTATTCTGCAATCCCTTTCAATCTCTTTTAACAGCATTTCTCTTATTTCTAATGCAGGTGTGATGAGCGTTGGGGTTATGCCACCCGAGGAAGCATCTCCAGTTGCTGCTTTGACGGTGACCGCCCCTTTACCTTCTCTCATACTCTTTCGAATGCTGGAAGGTGTGAATTTGTGACCCATCAGTTTCATTGTAGGCAGTATACTTTATATACTGACATTGCATTATTATATCCTTGCAGGAGTCCTTTTTGATCACCTGTATCAGGTGCTACACCCACATTTCTCCTTCTAGTCAGAGATTGCCTCTTCTAGCGGAGCTGGTGAGTACAGCCTTTAGCTAACGTCTTTTCTTTTCCTTTACGGGCAGTCAAATCGTTTCTAATTCTTCATTGCTTTAATTGCAGCTCTACAGATCGAAGGAGGAGACGAAAGAACAGTTGCACCACTGGTACTCCCGGTCTTGCCACCTGCTGCAGTCGGTATAGTAAACTCCGTTGTTCATGAACCTCCTTTATTTCTTTAACCGTTATTTGACTGTGATTTGCTTTGTAGCTGTGATACCGACTCCAGCTCCATTCGAATCTCGAGTCATAATGCCGGCAGGCCCCTTTTCTCGACGTTCATCTTCAAAAGGCATTGTGAATAGTCTGCGTATGTTGAGCGATCACCTCGAGGAGCTTGACGCAGAGACTCCCGCCCTTGCTGTAAATTTTGCTGCTGAGGTTAATCCAATACTGGCGACACTCATGCACTTTCATAGTGAAGGCATCGTGGAGTCCTGGGTTAATCACTGCAGAAAAATCGAGGCCTGTCTGCATGAGCTCGAGTTTGGACGTCCTGCTCCCGAGGTCTTGGCTGCGAACTCCCAGCGGGCTGCATGGGTCGAGGAGAGCACTCCCTACTTCCGCCACCTTGAACAGGAAGCGGCCTTCAAGTGTAAGGAGTGCGAAGAGACTTCGAGCGAATCTGCTCGATTGCATGCTCAAGTTGACACAAGTGCTGCATAGCTGAAAGTTATCTTCGAAAGCCTTCTACGATGTATTTCTGACGGGCTCACGCTGAGGCAAAAGCTCGACCTCATCGAGCGAGATGCACAGAATCGTGGGGCAGCTCAGCGGGTCGTCGAAGAGCAACTTTCATCCTATTTATAGCAACAAGCTCAGGTTGAAGCAGAGTTGGCCGCGGCAACTGACCATGAAAATGGGCTGAGGGAAGTGCGCGAGCGGCTGATTGGACTATTGAAAACGCTTCCCTCCCAATAATTGTTTTTGCACCATTTGTAATTTTGAATAAAATGTATCCATTTTTTTATTCTTTCATATGATGTATTTTGTACCCAATTGAATTTATGAATAAAAGATACATTTCTTTCATAATATCTTGTGTCATCTCTTGCTTTCTTCTTTTCTTTGTTATCGGCATGTCACTTTAGTAAGCGTAGCCTGCAGATGATAGAGAGAGCATTTCGTTTTGAATTCTTCGAGAGGTAGCGATGGCTTAGGAAGCAGGTTCAGATCTGCTGCCTAAGGCTTTTCAATCTTCATGAGCCGTGAAGGTCTCATAAAGAATTTTCTCCCTACGAGTCGAGAGGATCTCATAGGTGTATTTTCTCCTTAGGAATCGTGAGGATTCCTAAGTGTGCTTTCTCTTGAGAGTCATAAGGATTTCACAAGAGAATTTTCCCTCTTATAAGTCGAGAGGACTCGTAAGTGGTTGTTTCCCTCCTTATCGAGATTCGACTTTGGAGAGTGTGGCCCGTGAATAGTATGCAAGAGTCCATTTTGGACCGACTTGCAGGGTCTCAGTGCTTAGGAAACAGGTTTTTTAATCCCTGCTGCCTAAGGCTTTTCCTTATGAGTCGAGACGATTCGAGAAGTTCTCGCAAAGACACTAAGTTCCTCACGAGTCGAAACGAATCAAGAAGTTCTCACAAGAATGTCCTAACGTCGCAGTTAACCTCCGCTCTTTACGACAGAGGTCCGTTAGGGTCTGTGGTACTAGGGTTTTGTCCGTCGTACCATCGTGTTGGCTGATGTATTCCTCGATAGGCAATCTTGCTGTTCGAGTAGCCTTGCGACTGTCGTGTCTCTGATCCCTTCGAGGGCTGGACAAGACGTCTTCAAGCAATCCTTCTAGGCAGTTTGACTGTCGGAAGGGCAAGCGTTAGGAATTTTGCCATGTCGCTTTTTACTTGAGGTTAGGCTCATTTTGGGGAGCCCCGATGAGTCATAACCACTCCACGCTGGTGTGGGATGATCTCCAATAGTCTTTCAGGTTTTATATAAGTTGCCGTCAAGACCCTGAAGCTAGGAATTTGGCCTTTGCTTCGTTTTCTGGCATTGCGTCTGCTGTATCGAGATGAATTTCGCGGTTATCTTTAGGTTGTTGGTAAACCGTCGTGGTTTGGAACTATGGATTTTGTCGTGGCTCCGTTGTTTGATTGTCGCGTTTGAATCCTGCTGGAGGAAGAATGCTGTGGTGACATCTCGTCTGCTGTATCGAAACGAACGTCGAGGTGGTGACCACTCCGCACTAGTTGGGATGATCTCCGATAGTCTTTCAGGTTTTATATGAGTTGTCGTCAAGACCCTGAAGCTAGGAATTTGGCCTTTGTTTCATTTGCGTGTCCGAATCCTGTTGGAGGAAGGAAGTTGTAGTGACATCTCGTTTGCTGTATCAAGACGAACGTCGAGGTGGTGACCACTCCGCGCTGGTGTGGGATGATCTCCGATAGTCTTTCGGGTTTTATATGAGTTGTCGTCAAGACCTTGAAGCTAGGAATTTGGCCTTCGCTTCGTTTGCTTTGGCGTGTACGAATCCTGTTGGAGGAAGGATGTTGTAGTGACATCTCGTCTGCTGTATCGATATGAACATCGAGGTGGTGACCACTCCGCGCTCGTATGGGATGATCTCCGATAGTCTTTCAGGTTTTATATGAGTTGCCGTCAAGACCCTGAAGGTAGGAATTTGGCCTTCGCTTCATTTGTTTTAGCGTGTCCGAATCCTGTTGGAGGAAGGACGCTGTAGTGACATCTCGTCTGCTGTATCGAGACGAACGTTTAGGTGGTGACCACTCCGCGCTGGTGTGGGATGATCTCCGATAGTCTTTCAGGCTTTATATGAGTTGCCGTCAAGACCCTAAAGCTAGGAATATTGCCTTTGCTTCATTTGCTGGCATTGCGTCTGCTGTATCGAGACGAATGTCGCGGTTGTCTTTAGGTTGCTGGTGAACCTTCGAGGTTTGGAACTAGGGATTTTGCCGCGGCTCCGTTGGGTGATGTTGCGTCTGAGTCCTGCTGGAGGAAGAACGCTGGGGTGACATCTCGTCTGCAGTAACAAGATGAATGCTGAGGTGGAGCTGGGATTTTGCCATCACTCCGGTTTGTTTCGACCGTGAGGTCTTTTGTTGACGTTGCATCTGCATCCTGCTGGACTGCGAAGGAACGCCGTTGTTGACATTACGTCTGGTGTAACGAGACGAATGCTGAGGTGAAGTTGGGATTTTTCCGTCACTCCGCTTTGTTTCGACCATGAGGTCTTTCGTTGACGTTGCATCTGCATCCTGCTGGACTGCGAAAGAACGCCGTTGTGGGTCTCCAGGTTGTAGATGTGGCCATCGAGACTTGGCTTTCTTTTCGATGGAGCCTGGGGGAAGGTATGGTTCCCTCTTTGTTTGTGCCCCTGGATTGTATACAGGGATCGATGTGATCTCACCTATAGGGCAAAAAGTTTCACTTTTTTCATTTTTTTTCTTTTCGCGATGCTCTATCATTTCAGCTTTTTATATCGCGAAAATCGCGATTGCCTAATCATTTCGGCTATTTTTCGCGGTGCCCAATCATTTTGGCTATTTGTTTTATTTTTACTTGCTACTTTTTATTGCGAGTTGCCCAACCATTTCGGCTATTTCATATGCAAAAATTTTACTTGCCGATTTTGTTGCAAGTTGCCCCATCATTTCGGCTATTTCATATGTATTTCTGGCCCGCTGGCTTTTCGCTGCGAGTTTTGGGATTGGACACCGATTTCGGCATCAGCATCGCTACAACTGGGATATTGCCAGGAGCGAATTATCATTTTCCTTCGTCGACATCGAACAAAGGTGGCTTAGTAAACAGGGTTAGGATCCTGTCGACTAAGGCTTTTAACTTTACGAGCTGTATGGGTCTCATAAAGGTATTTCTCCCTACGAGTCGTGAGAATCTCATAGGTGTATTTTCTCCTTAAGAATCGTAGGGATCCCTAAGTGTATGGTCTCTTATAAGTCGTAAGGATCTTACAAGAGTGTTTTCTCCTTATAAGTCGAGAGGACTTACAAGGGCTGTCCACTGTGTAAACATATCCCTAGTCGTGGGTGGGACTTTGTTAGGGAAATGTTTATTCGCGCCCGTGGATTGTATACAAGGGTCAATATTGAACCGCTTGTAGGACAAAATCGGGAGGTATAACTGCTTAAGAACAGGTTCAGATCCCTATAGTTTAAGGCTTTTGAATCTTATGAGCCGTGAGGGTCTCATAAGAGGGTTCTCCTTACGAGTCGTGAGGATCTCGCAAGTGTAATTTCTCCTTGGGAATCATGGGGATTCCTAAGTGTTGCTCCCTTGTGAGTCGTAAGGATCTCACGCAGGTATTTTCTCCTCACAAAGTCGAGAGGACCTTGTAAGTGTCTTTTAACGAGATTGCGCCCTTTCGGTTTTTCACAACACTCGCCGGTAGCCCTGCTGTTTTTACTCACGGAGCCCTTTCAGGTTTTCATCCGTGCCCATTTTGCTTATGGACATACAGTTTTTTTTTGTTTTTTTTAACACCACGTCAGCCTGGCGATGCCGTGGGTTGGTAGTAGTTTAATGACGTTTCGGTCATTTGCAAGTTTTAGGACATTGCGGTCCATCGTTATTTTAAGGACGTTTCGGTCCGTCGCCAGTTTTAGGACATAGTGGTCCATGGTTAGCTTAAGGACATTTCGGTCCGTTGTTAGTTTTAGGATATTTCAGTCCGTCGTTGCTGTATTTGAGGCAAATTTCTAGTTTACAGACTTTTCAGTCCATGGGGCTTTCTCTATGAATGAGCACGATGCCCCCGGCATGTCCACCTTTTTAGGGGCATGAGGCTGTGGCGGGTTCACCTTCCAGTTTTCGGATAATGCGAACTTGCCTTGTTGGTATTGGTCCTCAATATATCCTTTGAAGACGAAGCAATCTTCGATTAGATAGCTTACTGCCTGGTGGTAAGGGCAGTAATTAGGATTGTTGACATCGCCTGGCTGCAACGGACGTTTTGGATCCGGCAGATTGATGAGTCTGTTGCGCACTGCCAGCTCGAACAGTCTCCTCGTTTTATCCTGGGGAAACGAGTAAGGACGTCCCAGTCTCTCCTCGAGGGATGGGTGTGGACGCATATTGTTTTGGCGAACAACCGGCTTTAAGTTGCTCGGCTGTTGTTGAGTATTGACGACGAAAGTTACTTTTCCTTTCCCTTTTTCATTTCGAGAGTCTGTCTTTGGAGGAGATGGTCTATGACCCATCTGATCCATTTGGGCGAGCTTGTCAATCAAGGCCTGGAAAGTAGTTGGCTTGAAGAACAACATGAATTGCGAGATGGTCGCTTGAGGGTCAAGAGTGCCCACGAACATGCCCACTGCCGGCACTTCTTCGATGCGCTGCTCGCATTTCGACCATAAATTTCGCCACCGTATTGCGTACTGGACCCAAGTTTCGCCTAGCTTCATCCTGGCATTGATAAGAGCCGTGATTGGGGTATGTTCGCTAGCGCAGGCAAAACGTTGGGTGAATAGCAACTCCATCTCTGCAAATGTCTTGACAGAGTCATTTGAGAGTTCTGAATACAATTTGAATGCCGTCTCCGCCAAGCTGCCGACGAATTGGCGAAATAACAATTTGTCGTCACCCCCAGTGTTGCCACATAGAGCCCTGAATTGGGCGACATGCTGGAGTGGATTGCCCGTCCCTTTATATACATGGAATTTAGGAATCGTATATCCTGGCGGATACTTGATCTGATCGTACCATCCTGGATATGGTCACCCAGTTCTGACGACTTGGCCATTTGCTTCATTTGCTTGATGAGCCCGTATTTGCTGAGCTATATAATCATCCAGGGCAGCTTTTGAGATGGTCTCCTCCTTGGCTGCTGACAGAGCCGGTAGAGAATTTGATGTCTCTCCTCTATCAACAACAACAACTAAGCCTTTTATCCCAAGCATATGGGGTAGGCTACATGAACCAACATGAGAATCACGCCGGGTCCAGCACATGAATCCTCTGCCTCCACTCACTCCTATCGAACAATATACTTTCATTGAGTCCTTTGGCAACCATATCGTTTCATATCACCCCCATCCATGTTTTCTTCGGTCTCCCTTTTGCCCTTTTGCCATTGCCCATATCGAGAGTATCTATTCGTTGGACCGGTGCTTCCATAGGTCTGCGTCGCACATGACCAAACCATCTTAGCCGGTTTTCCCGCATCTTCTCCTCCACAGGTGCGACACCAACTTTTGTACGAATATCCTCATTTCGCACCTTATCTTTTCTAGTGTTACCGCACATCCAACAAAGCATGCGCATCTCCGCTGCGTGCATCTTCTGTGTATGATGCTTCTTAGGAGCCCAGCATTCTGTACCATATAATAAGGCAGGCCGAATAGCGCTCCGATAAAACTTCCCTTTCAATTTTAACGGAAGTTACGATCACACAAAATCCCTGTTGCACTCCTCCATTTCAACCAACCAGCTTGGATCCTTTGATTAATATCACTATCGATCTCCCCATTCTTTTGGATGATGGAACCTAGATATCTAAACTGGTCGCTCGGTGATATCTCTTGCCCTTCCAATGTTATACCAATATGGTTTTGACTTCTCTGGTTACTAAATTTTCAATGCATATATGCTGTCTTGGACCTGCTCAATCTGAATCCCCGAGATTCCAATGTTTGCCTCCATAATTCCAATTTGGCATTAACCCCTGCTTTCGTCTCATTTACTAGAACAATATCATCAGCAAATAGCATACACCAAGGTACCTTATCTTGGATAGTTCTAGTAAGCTCATCCATCACGATGGTAAACAGGAATAGACTTAATGCAGATCCTTGATGTAAACCAATAGTAATCGGAAAATCACTCGTTAAGCCGCCGCAAGTTCTGACATTTGCCACTACTCCATCGTACATATCCTTGATTATGTCAATATACTTGACGGGGACCCCCTTCTTCATCATTGTCCCCCATAATACCTCTCTAGGTACCTTGTCGTACGCTTTTTCTAAATCAATAAATATCATATGCAAATCTCTTCTCTTCTCTCGAAAACGCTCGACAAGTTGACAAAGCAAATGAATAGCCTCTGTCGTTGATCGTCCAGGCATGAACCCAAACTGGTTTTCTGTTATCTTAATATCCTTCCTTAGCCTGTGTTCAATCACTCTCTCCCAAAGTTTCATGGTGTGACACATAAGTTTTATTCCCCGGTAGTTTGAGCAACTTTGAATGTCACCCTTATTCTTGTAGATAGGTACAAGGATATTTTTCCTCCATTCATTTGGCATCTTTTTTGTCTGCCAAATCTTATTAAACAGATCTGTAAGCCATTTAACGCCTATTTCTCCTAAGCATCTCCAAATCTCGATAGGAATCCCGTCAGGGCCAACCGCTTTTCTTAAACTCATTCTGTTCAAAGCTTCTTTAACCTCAGGTAGTCTTATTTTACGCATGAAATCACGGTTTATATCTTGAGATTGAATGATAAGTCCATCCAAATTCTTAGTAAAGATCTCATTGAACAATTTGTCAAAATAATCTCTCCATCTTTCCTTGATATCCTCATCTCGAACTAAAACCTTCCGATTTTCATTTTTGACACACTTCACCGCACATAAGTCTCTAGTCTTCCTTTCCCGCATCCGAGCAATCCGGTATATATCATTTGCAGCCTCTTTAGTGTCTAATTTCTCGTGCACCTCCTTGTAGACCTTAGATTTAGCTTCCCGAACAGTTTTCTTAACTTCCTTTTTAGCCATTTTGTACTTCTCAAATCTCTCCACATCTCTACTTTTCTTCAAATCTTTATAAGAATCCCTTTTAATTTTAATAGCAGCCTTTACATCTTCATTCAACCATGATATGTCCTTAGATGGTGGAGCACCACCTCTCGACTCACCAAGTAGATCTCTAGCTACCTTCTTGATACAACTAGCCATTTTATTCCATCTTTTGTCTGGATCATCTTCCGACTGCCAATCCGCTTCTTGGACTACACGATCTATAAAAGCCTTTTGATTACCTTCTTTCAATCGCCACCATTTAATTCTAGGCTCTACCTTACGACTAATCTTCCTAGGTTCTCTTCTAAATCGAAAATCTAGAACTAAAAGTCTATGTTGAGTGGTTACACTCTCACCTGGCACTACCTTACAGTCGATACAACAACCTCTATCTATTCTTCTCATCAGAAAAAAGTCTATTTGACTAGCACTTGATCCGCTCCTAAAAGTGATAAGGTGGGACTCTCTTTTCCTAAACCAGGTGTTTGCTAAGATCAAGTCATAAGATAAGGCAAAATCTAGAATCGAGTCACCTACTTCATTCCTTTGTCCGAAACCAAAACCTCCATGGATAGTATCAAACCCACTACGACTAGTACCTACATGTCCATTAAGATCACCACCAATAAATAACTTCTCTCCACTAGGTATACTTTGCACCACCTCGTCTAATTCCTCCCAGAATAGACGCTTACTAGCGTCATCAAGACCTATCTGTGGTGCATAAGCACTAATAACATTAAGGATCTCTCCACCTAGAATAAGCTTATCCAGTAAAATTTTATCACCTTTTCTCCTAATCTCAACTACATCCTCAAGCAACCGTCTATCTATGATTATGCCTACCCCATTACGATTGTTATCTCTACCCGTATACCAAAGCTTATAACCCCAAGGCTCTATGACTCTACTCTTTTCACCTACCCACTTAGTTTCTTGCAAACACATAATACCAACTCTCCTCCTAATCATGACCTCTACTAATTCTATTAGTCTACCCGTAAGGGAACCTATGTTCCAGGAAGCTAGATGGATCCTATGAAACCCTTGCTTATTTGTCACTACACCCGGGGTCCGATGTAGCGCGCCGTTTCTGGACGACGACCCTTGCTTATTTGTCACTACACCCGGGGTCCGATGTAGCGCGCCGTCTCTGGACGACGACCCTTACTTATTTGTCACTACACCCGGGGTCCGATGTAGCGTGCCGTTTCTAAACGACGACCCTTGCTTATTTATCACTACACCCGGGGACCGATGTAGCGCGCCGCATCTGGACGACGACCTAGAAGCCCTTGCATACTTAACACTACACCCGGGATCCGATATAGCGCGTCGCTGAGTAGGGAACGCCCCAACGATATTCTTATTATGGTTCATGTCATAGAATGTGACAAAGTTTTACGTTGGCTGTCACAAGCCTACCACAACCCTCACCCTTTCTCATCCGGACTTGGGACCGGCAACGGTGGGTTTGATGTCTCTCCTCTATCATCTTCAATTATTACTGGAGGGTCTTTGGCTGGAGGGTCTGGCTGGATCATCATGCCCACCATATCTTGGAATAGAAGGGCCATTTGTTTTATATTGGCAGCTTGTTTCGCTGCCTCTTTTTCCTTCTTTCCGAGGACTCTGCGGAGGAAGTCAGCATCGGTTTCCTGCTCACAGCGCTGCTCCGAGGATGTCTCCGGGCTTGCTTTCGGTCCCGTAAGTGTGGCCATAGCTGTTAGCATTTCTTGGAGCTTTTGTTGTTGTTGCTCCTGAGCCCTAGTCACTGATCGCGTAAGCGGTCGATGACCCATAGAAGCACGGCTTTTCTCTTTTCCAGAAGCCATATAAACGGTATGTGTTACCATGCCCCCAGACTTGGGGCGTTTAGGTTCAGCATCCCTGCGGTTCGCCGCGGTCACAGGGGCTTTCTCTGGCCTCCTTCTCCTGTGAGCGGTTGATGTTGAGGGAGCCATTGCAGCGGGCACCCAGACGGATGACATATTTTATGGCTTGACAGGGTGGTCGTCTTCTCGCTGAACTTTCACCTTTTTCTGTCTGTGAGAGTAATCTTGATCAATCACCGAGTCTTGGACTTGACGCCAGACCTTGTAAATTTTAGAGGATAGCCGTTGAGGGGGCTGCTCCAGCTACACCTTAGTAGAGTTCTCCATGGGTGGAGGAGATCTCTTCAGCACGACATTTGGAGAGTTTTTGTGCACTCTCCTTAGCGGTTCGAAGCTGTTCTCAGTTGGAACAGCAGCATCAACTTCCACCGTTGGAGCCGGCGGAGTCAGTCCGGAAGGGGAATTGCCCCCAGCCTTCCTCACTCGGTGCCAGTGGCGACGTCGAGCGTGTCTTGCAGTTGGAATTATCTCAGCTACGGGGGTGGTTTCCTCATGCCCCCTGTCTTGATCAGAAGTTGTCGCTGTCAATCTGTTGAAGACTGACGTCCGCTGAGTGGGGATGGCCAACCTATCGAAAGCACACTTCCGAGCAGGGGAAGCAGCCTTGATGATTTCGCCTGAAACAGGAGCTGAAATAGTCAGTCTTGTGAAGACCGGCCCTTTGGCAGGAGAAGCCGCTTTGACGACTTTGAGAGCAGGAATGGCTATCATTTTTGGAATAACCCTTTCTGGTATTGCGGGCTTCTTCATGGGCCCAACTGAGTTTTGACCCAGTCTGTCAAAGACTGAGGCGTTGGAGCTGGACGACCCGTTAAGAGGGGCCGCAGTAGTTGTAAGTCGATCAAAGACCGACTTCTTCTGAGCTTCTTGTGATGGTACAGGAGCGCTGAAGCTCATTGGCGGGAGCATGGTCCCGAAGAACAATCCAGTGGTAGCCTGAGTGACCTATTCCACCGGCATAGCGAAGATGGAGGCCGCTTGGGGCCCGTAAGTCACTCCTCCGGACGGGACGGAGCGAGAGTTGCAGTTGCAGTTAGTGCAGGTTGAAGCCATTGATCTTCTGTTTTCTGCACGGAGCAAGACACCAAATCTTAGTACCTCGAACCCAAAGGCAACCATATCAAACCGTGATTCGTTCGCGAACACGACACACAAAGTGTGGAGTGGAAAGAGGAAAAGGTCCCACCGGGCGTGCCAGAATCTGTTCCCCGCCGAAAAACGGAGACACGACCGTGCGGGTCCGTCTTGCCTGAATTCGGGGGCAGATGCTAATTGGTGCTATCCGTCCACCTCTCCGAAGATGCCAAGTTGATTTATGGCACCATGTATTGAAGGTTTAAACGGATGCGGCCGATGTAGCAGACTTCGTCAGATTCCCCCTCGTTGAGGGGGTTTTGATTGTGGGGACGCTCTTCCCTACAGGCGCAAGCCCCTGCAGTTAATTATGCTACCGCATTGTGGTAACCACTTTCTCCTTCTCTAGTGGTCACTTCATGTCGTGTGTGTTTGTTTTATTTTTGGTTGCCCGTGGATTGTATATGGAGACTAATTTATATTTTCGCCCGTAGGGTGTAGATTAGTCCAAATCCGTATTTTCTTGGATTTGGGTTTGGGGTTGAATTTAAGGATACGTTAATCTCATTTGAGACTAAGATCAACTTAAACGTTTGTTAAGGATACATTAGTCTCATTTTAGACTAAGATCAACTTAACTGGATCATTTAGATCCAACAAGAGAGCATTTGGGCTCTATTGTTTAGTTTAGGGACATTACGGTCGATTACCAGTTTAAGGACACAGTGGTCCAATGTTAGTTTAAGGACATTACGGTCCAAGGTTAAGGACATCATAGTCCATGGGTTTCAAAGGACCCCACAGTCCGAGGTTAAGGACATCAAAGTCCATGGGTTTAAGGACCCTACAGTCCAGTTTAAAGACGCCATAGTCTGTGAAATGTATGGTTGTCGGGACCCGTCGCCTCTCTGAAGACGTTGAAGGATTGCAACGACATATATCAGAGGGGTTCAGAGATGTACCTTCGAACCAATTTTGGTTAGTAGATCTGTAGTCTAATTTGGAACTAAGATCTGTTAAAAGATTTATGAGCATGTAGGCTCGATTAATCTGAATTTGAAGACTTATGGTCGATCTTGGACTAAGTCCAATCAAGTTAAAATGTTTTACATTTGTTTTGGGCTGTTGAGCCTTTATTTGGGCTTGACCCTTTTAACAATGCTGAGCATTGACTTGCATTCTGACAATGTTTTGTCTTTTATTAAATGCTGAGCATTCATCAGAGCTCTGGGCTTATTAAAGAACAATTTATGTTCTATCAGCGCAACACATAGTGCGCTTGGCGCTTTGCGCCATTCAAAGAGCGCAGTGCGCTTTTGCCGAGTAGCGCACACGTGAGGGACACGTGTCGCATTTGGCGCTAAGCGCCAGATGATGGGCGCATTGCACTAGTTTATAAGCGCAGAGCGCTATTAGTTCAGTGGCGCACACGTGAGTGACACGTGGTGCGCTTGGCGCTGAGCGCCAGCCCATGAGCGCAGTGCGCTATTTCAAAAGCGCAAAGCGCTAATTGTTAATTGGCGCATACGTGATTGACACGTGGCGTGTTTGGCACTGAGCGCCAGCCTAAGAGCGCAAAGCGCATCTGATCAATTTTATGATCTGAGAAACAATTTATGTTCTTTTAAAAGAGACTTTGTCTCAAGATTTAAGAACAACCGTTCTTATTTTGTAGGAAATGCTTCAATCTCTTATATTGATGAAAGGTTTTGCCTTAATAGATCTATGATCCTTAAGAGAATTGAATTATTCTCCCCCCCTTTTATAATGAGATGTTCATAATCTCTTTGAAAAAGACCTTAGTCTTATAGATCTATGATCTGTGAGAAAGAAGTAAATTCTTCTTTTATTTTATGATGAGATCTTTTGATCTCTTTGTAAAAGACTTTTTGTCTTTTTAGATCTATGATCTTTTAAAGAAATGAATTCTTCTCTTTTTTTTTAATCATGAGATGTTTTCATCTCTGTGTTCATCATCATCATTTTTACCTTGAGGAAAAATCTTCTTGCAAGAGCTTGCTCTTTGAATTTTCTCCAAGTTTTTGGGAAGGTTTCTCTCTTTATTTTTCTATATCTTAGACTTGAAGTCTAGGGGCCTTTATATAGGGCAAGCTGGTTTGTTCAATCAGTTAAGAAGATCTTTTCTCCAATTGATTTGGGGAATTTCCCATCGTTGGATCTTTGATCCAAGGGTTTCTGATTTACAGAAGGAATTCTTCTTGTTTTTAACAAAATTGATAAATCTTTCCATACAGAATTTATTCTATCTTTTGGTAATTTTTATTTACCATTGGATCAGTTATCCAACGGTGCTCTGATTTATAGAGCACAATCTTATTATTTGGAAAGATTTTGAGGAATCTTTCCTTAACAGAATTTAATTCTGATTAATTAATGATTTATCATTATTATTAGATCTTTGATCTAACGGTAGGGAGCTTTTAGTTCCAGCGCTAGCGCGCCCGTGCTTTGCACGTGGTGTGCTGTTTAAAGGGCAGCGCACTTTGCGCTAGTTCACCTGTGTTTGACACGTGGTGTGCTGCTTGGAGCGTAGCGCACCCAGCATTAGCGCCCACGTGCTTTGCATGTGGTGCGCTGCTTAGGGCGCAGCGCACTTGGCGCTGCATCTGAAGCGTTGCTTCTTTTCAAAATTTGAATTTTAAACAGGGCTTTGCTCTGATTGGGGGAAACAACGGGGACAAGAAATAATGAAAGTGAAATACTCCCCCAAACTTATTTTTGGCTCCTAATTATGTAAAAAAAATCTTTTCGTTCAAGAGCCAAAATATATCCCCCCTCAAACTTGAGTAAAATAGTATTAAGCATTTAAAATTATGAGGGGGTTAAAGTTATTGGTCTATATAAAGTTTTACAAAGACCAAAACTCAACACCAACCATTCAAATATTTTATCGATGTAACTCACTGGTTGGTAGATGAACATGTCACCTATCGACGTGAAGAAATGGGGAGGGGATAAGGGGTGGAATAGAACGGGTTTATATCTCGGTTTATAGAGATGAAACAATGATGGTGGATTACTCGCATTCTCGTTATTGAAAAGAAGAAGGGGTGATGGTTCAACTTCTTTGTGTTGGGGTTGATTCACCACAACTTCCATGTTTTCTAAGAATGCGAGTTCTTCAGCGAAGATTTCTTCAAAAATTTCATCGATATTCTGAATAATAATCTCATCGGAAAGAACGGGATAATACTCGGACTCCATATAAGGTTCACATTTAGCGTTAGATGTTGACCCGGACAGCTCGATAGAAGTGTCCGTATGTGTATAATAAATAGCAGGGTCAAACAACAACGTAATAGTGGAGTCGAAATCAGTATCGTGAAATTGTTTAGATTCGCTGCTTTCGGAATTTATCGCTTCGACAGATAATACTTGAGCATAGGGTTCGAAGGGTTCACTTCCCAACTTGTAAATGTTAAGCTTAACTGACATCTTCCCGAAAGATAGATTCACAGAGCCGTTACGACAATTGATTACAGCGTTGGAAGTCGCAAGAAAAGGTCGACCTAATATCACCGGGATTTGGTTTCGTGGGTTCGCTACAGGTTGTGTATCTATAATGATAAAGTCCATAGGGAATATAAATTCCCCGACTTTGATTAACACATCCTCTAGCTCACCCCTGGGTTGGGTGATAAATCGATCAGCCATCTGAAGAGTGCAGTGTGCCGGTTTTGACTCTCCGATCCCTAATTGCTCATACACAGAATACGGAAGCAAGTTAACACTAGCGCCTAAATCGAGTAGAGCACGATTGATATTTTTACCCCCAATAGAAATAGATATAGTAGGACTTCCGGGGTCCTTTCGTTTCTTGGGTAGTTGTTGGGTAAAAACAGTGCTTACATTACTCGCTAAGAAAGCTTTTTTAGGCACTTGAGTTTTTCTCTTCCTAGTGCACAAGTCCTTTAGAATTTTTGCATAAGACGGAACTTGTTGAATAGCATCTAGTAGAGGAATGTTTATATTAACTTGCTTAAAAATTTCCACAATCTTCTCCATTTGTGGACTTGGTCTGTTGCCCCTTAACCTGTTTGGATAAGGTGCTTTATCAATAAGGGTTGGGTCCAACATTGGAGAGGATTGTGGGGATAGAATGGATCCCAGAATTGGAGTTGGGATTGTTTTAGGTTGACTTGAGAAAGTGGGTTGAGTGTTCGAGCCTTGGGAAAACGGAGAATAGGCTCGAAAGAAGGTGGTGGACTAGAAGAAATAGGAGAAGAAGTAGAAGCCGGGGAATCATTAATATCATCAACGTCATCAACGTGTTCACCTACTTGGTTATCCAGCACTCTTCCTGATCTCAACATGGTAACAGCACTCACATTATAACTTTGTGAGTGTCCAGGATTAGGTATAGGTTGAGATGGAAGTTTCCCTTTTTCTCTCACACTCATCGCAGCATTTATTTGTGCAAGTTGTGCCTCTATCGATTTTATACTTTCACCATGGGAGGTAGTGGTCTGTGTTAATGATTGGATAGAAGACTTTATTTCATCCGTCGATTGCATGGAATGTTTAATAAACATATCCATGCTTCGTTCAAGTGCAGATGAGTTTTCGTTACCGGCCATTTGGAAAGAATTATTATAAGGTATAGAATTGTTGGCCAGATTTTGAAAAGGTAGCGAATGAAAGAGGTACTGACTCTGTGGGTGTGGTTGTTGTTGCTGTGGAGGAGGTCTTTGATAATTGCTTTGGAACTGGTTTTGATTTTGGTTCCAAGAAAAATTAGGATGATTACTCCATCCCTGATTATATAAGAATAAGGATCGTTTCGAGATCGTTGCTGAAAAGTAGCATTAATTTGTTCTTAACCTTGAAGCGGTGGATTCAAAGGACATTCTTCCGTTAGATGTGATGGGTTGGAACAGCAACCACACACGGTTTTGGGGAGCGTAAATTGGTTTAGGAGGGCTGAAGAGACTTTGTTTTCTATAGCATTGAGTTTCTTTTGTATCGCTGCCATTTCGGCTTTCACAGCTGTCACGACCCGAAATTTGGCACGTGACGGCCCT
The DNA here is from genome assembly GCA_030015575.1 of Agapanthus africanus. NCBI lineage: Eukaryota > Viridiplantae > Streptophyta > Magnoliopsida > Asparagales > Amaryllidaceae > Agapanthus > Agapanthus africanus. The sequence goes on from CM057338.1 coordinate 439,815,150, forward strand.
TAAACTACGCAACGTCTACAGGCGTAACGCAATTTAAGTAACCCGAAAACCCAGCAATCTAAACCATCAAAGTAGTAAGAAATAATAGCATTTTCAAAACCTTTGAAATCTCGACCCAAATTCTTTAAAAGTCCAACTTTATTTCCTTTAAAATTTTGACAGCACCCCCTTTGTAAAAACTAACCCCAAAATGGGTACAACAAAGATAAAAGGAAAGCATCCCCAAACGGGAGCAAATACAGGCCCAAAGGCGGAAAACAACCACCACAACAAATATACGATGCCGTAGCGAAGAAATAAAAGACGATAAAAGGAAACTGTATAAAAGACCTCCAAGTCACAGAATAATATACAATATCGTCCTCATATCAAGTCTCTAAGTCAAACATGAAAGTAGTAGATGGAGAGTACATGGATACAACGAATATACAATAATAAAAAAAACGGAGACCACAAAACCCACCTAAGCAAAACTGCACACTATGAACTGAAGCGGTATCCGCAGCAAAAGATGATGAGATAGATGAATAGCTGCCTCGACTACTCTGGGAAACAACCTGCAAAATACTGTGGCACAACTGGGGTGAGTTGCCAACTCGTGAATAGTAAATAACATATGTAGGTAATCGCAAGTATGCACGTACAGCGCGAATCTAACATGTGCAACTAATAGTAATAAGAGATCATATGAATGCAATAATCATGAAAGGTACACTAGCAGGTACAACTAATACATGAAGAAATAATAATATGACAATGTATATATGTAACAGTCATGAAAGGTACTCTAGCACGTACAACTAACACATGAAACAATGCATATAAAATGAAGTATGTAAATGCAACAGTCATGAACGGTACACTAACAGGTACAGCTAATACATGAAGCAGTGCATAACAATAACTGTGAAGTATGGAATGAAATATGTCATTTCCACGGAATCCTGACATCGTGGTAGGACCAAAATCCATCAAGACAATCCAAATTCTAAATCCTCAAATCAGCCCCCAAATTGGCTCTCATATCACGTAAGTCCCATACATCCTGAATGTACAAAATCAGCAATCTCATATATGTCCTATATCCAATCTCAAATAAATCTCCTATATCCCAAATCCAATATCAAGTGAATCTCATATAACCTAAATATAATTGCATGAATAAATATGATGATGTATATAAAATACTATATCGAGCACATAGGCCCCGAGCACATAGGCCCCACACATCGACCATATAGGCCCCTCACATCGAGCACATAGGCTCCGAGCACATAGGCCCCTCTCATCGACCATATAGGCCCCTCACATCGACACATAGGCCCCGAGCACATAGGCCCCTCTCATCGACCATATAGGCCCACTCATATAATGAATAAGTATATTTGCATATATTCTCATGATGATATATGATGTAGGTGTGTGTGTGTGTGTGTATCAGTGTCCCATACCACTGATATATATACGATGGGTATACATATATATATCAGCGTCCCATACCACTGATATATATATACGCAGGAGTAAAACAATCCAGAAAACATCATATGAAAACCATATCTCAAAGCCAAATCTATGAATATAATATATGCAACATGAAACAGTAATATGAGCATATAAGGAAAAATCGCTATTTAACTGCAACAAATTATAAAATATAACATGCGGTTCCTAAATTCTCCAAATCTATATAACATCAAGTAAAGGTAAACATGTAGCTATGTCATTATGTGTGTATGCACCTATCGCTAATGGTACAATACCCTATAGGTATACAGGTAAGCTATATGTCATATGCGTAAAGAAATATGAATCAATGTCTCAATGTCTCTAACCAAACGATATCATATAGGTATGTGTATTGTGCGTAACATAGCAATTATTGACGGTGTGTGTAGCACACAATCAGTGTTCGTGCAACATAAGTCGTCAATAATATGTGCAGTGTCCTAAGGATACTAGTCGAAGCACAATAATCATTAAGCAATAAGGGTATGCGCAAACTATATATATGAAATAGAAAATGCGACAATATTAATATCTCTAGCCCAGACGCATAACGCCATGCGGGCGATTCCCCTGTAGATGTTAAATCTACTCACCGTGGTCTTGTGCTAAGTGTAGCCGACTACTTGCTTCCCCTTCCTTGCGGCGTCCGACGTACCCGTCTGCGAACCTAGAATTTACACAAAGAATACACATAAGCTAAAATCCTGCAAAAACGCGATATCAAAACCAAACAAGAAACTTACGTCGCGAACTAAACGCGTGTGAATCCGATACGCTAAAACGTGTGAATACGCGTCTGAAACTACCCCGACACGCGGTGACACGCAGCAACCACTAAACCCACACACATAACACACGTGTCGTGCAAGCTTAAAAGTATAGGAAATACGGTATTTTCCTCCAGATTTTGATACAGACAGAATTAGAAAAAGTTGCATACACCAAAGACCTTAAATATGTAGCAGACTCACCCAGACCAAACCCCGACACCCAGAACCCTCATCTGGCCGCAAATTGCGGCCAGAACCCATTTATTTGCGGCCAATTTGGGGAATTGGGGTCCCGTGCTTCGTGTGTGTGGTCTAGGTCTAGTGTACATGCTCCAGTAATTGCAACTTTTGCCTGAAGCAACCGGTTTGAAAGCAGATAAAAAAAAAGCACAAATCTTAACTAAAACGCTAATTTAACACTAATTTGATACAAAATGGTATTTTAGTGTAACCTGAGAAATTAACTTGGTTTAAACAACATTAATAGCACCTAATTAAATTAATCAAACCAAAAAAACCCTAATTTAACTTAATCTCCACTTAAACCACATAATTAGCACAAAAACCCATTAAAACACTAATTTAAGCTAACCATACTACAAGTTTAGCAAAGAGGTAAATATAGTAGGCTTTATACCTCAACTTGGTCCTAGGAGGGATCAATCTTGCTGGCCTTGCATCAAGAACCAAAACGGGAAGGGTTTTGGGGTGTTTAACAAGAGGTTTAGTGAAGAAAAGATAGATTTTTGATATGGAAATGTGCTTGGATGCAAGAATGAGAAGAAGAAGAAGAAGAAGAAGAAGAAGAAGAAGAGGGAAAGAGGAGGGCTTTGTTGCTGCTGCTGCTGGGATTGCTGCTGCTGCTGCTGCAAGTATTAGAGAGAGAGAGTGTGTGTGCAAAGAAGTCAAAAGCCCATGCCTCAATATAATATCCCACCATGCATCTTTATCAATTCTTTTCTATTTTCTATTTTCTTTAATAGTTTTGTTTTGGGGTTACAAAAGAAATTGGGACAAAGAGGGAAAAAGAAGAATGGTAGACATGTTAAAACTTAACCTAGGGTGAAAATGTGCATGCTACACAACTTTTTTTTTCTAGGAAAAATTAATTAAGGAAAATTTCTAATTAAGTGAACACTAAGCTAATTATAATTAATAAAACCCATTTATATATAAAAACATACCTTATCACAATTAAAACTGATTTTATTTTAGTTTAAGTGGAAATTTAAAATTTACGAGATTTTATGAAAAACACGGATTATTGCTAAATAACACGAATTAATCTAAACGAATTTCAAAGCGTTACAACAGCGAAGGAAATATCGAGCTGATGGATACCTCCCCTAGACGATGCAGGTCTAACGCTTTCCCACTGTAGGGTTTGTTCAGCGAGATTTTCCAGAAATTGCCAAGTTTTACCATCATCTTTAGACAGGAAATGACATTGACATATAGTTTCAAGCATCTGTTTGTTGTTAGATCAACACCCTCATATATAATGCGACAAAGGTCTCATCTATTGATTCCGTGATGAGAGCATTGTAAAAGAAGATCCTTAAACCGTTCAAAGCATTTCCAAAATAGTTCATTGGAAAGTTGGGTAAACTGGTTAATCTCGCTTCGAACGCGGGCGGTCTTATGATTGGGATAAAATTTCTTAAGGAATGCTACAACGAATTCATCCTATTTGACAATAGAATGTGAGGCAGTGTTATAAAGCCATTTTTCTGCTAGATCGTACAAAGTAAAAGGGAGAAAACGTAAGCGCATAGCATCCACAGACAGTTGTGACGTACCCATCATTACGCATATGTTTTCGAATTTGTTTATAAAAACGTATGCGTCTTCGGATTCAAGCCCATGAAATTTGGGCAACAATTTGATGAAGTGGGGTTTAATTTCAAAATTATCCCCATTGGCTGGTGGAATAGATAGACAGGTAGGAAGGGGTCCGCGCATGGGATAACATCTTTCTTGGAGAAAGATGCACGGTGGATTCTGCGCACCGACGGATGGTAGCAGGATGGTGGTGGTAAAATATGATGGATAACCGTCCATCTCGGTCGATGTGGTGGGTGGAGAGGAAAAAGGAGATGAAGAAGTACCGACTTCAGAGTCGATAGCAGAAACGCGGACAAAACAGGCACTAGAATCCCGTGTCCAGCCGAGCATGCACTAAGCGGGTTTAGCGCACGTGGCAGCGTGTAAGAACTTAAAAATTGGTTTGTTTTGAAAAGTGTCAGACGTGAGACAAACCATAAAAAAATACACACACAACCCTAGAACTAAGGTTACCTAGATCAAGTCTCTAGACCGCTCCTAGACTTTCAAAGGACAAGCCGCAGGATCAATCCTCTACCACCTCTTTATCACTCTTGTAGCCAGGTAAGCGCCAGGTAAGTGGGAGGTATCCGCTATATGAATCACCGAAAATAGCGGGCCTAATTAAGTAACCACTTGTCTTAGACACACTTGCCTAGACACCAAAAAAGTAATGCGGATAAGCGATAGATTACCCACGACCTACCTCTGTCTTTATTGAGCGCGGCGGTCCTTAGAGTCTTGGTCTAGATATTTTTAATTAATATATGGTGATGCGGATGCTCGTTTTGTGATTTGTGTGGTCTAGGAAGGGTGATGAAATCCCCACCTAATCTGAATTTGGTCTTTACCCCTTAATGTCCGTATTAAAATATGCAAAAACAAACCAATTACAAAACACGCAAAAAGATTTTTGAGCGGCGATATTTTGCAAAGAATCCTGTAGAAAAATATATTATTGGATTTTATAGGAGAGAGAAAGAGTTGAAGAAGATACCAGAGAAAATTGAAGCCCTAATTTACCAACACCGCCGCGGTTCCGCCGCCAAAACGCACTTCTTGTGTTCCGCCGCGGAGTTGAGAGTTCTTTGAAAACATTTTGCTACGGTGGCCTCCCTTGCTCCTCTGGGTCTTGATGAATGTCTCTGAATCTTTATCTCCTCGCTACAGTGACTCCAGATTCCCTTGCAAAAATCGCACACTAATCGTTAAATATGTAAGATGCGGTTTTGTTTTGTTTTATGATATAGATCGAACATAAATTCAACACGAATAGTAAGAATAAAAAATTACGCACGTATCCCCGGCAACAGCGCTATTTGATTGATTTCTATTTTAGAGTGTGTAGTAGTAATAACCGCAATCAATAACGGTGTCGCGTGTAGCTAGACCGAGATGAGTACGGATCGTCCTCAGAGATATGTGGAATCTTTCAATCTTACTTTAGACGTGTTGAAAAAGAGGAAGAATAGAGGAATAAAGAATAGTGGAGAATAGTTTCTAGATCTATGTCAAAATACGGATGTAGAAAACAGATCTAGTTTGAATACGGATATAGAATTTATAAGAAGAATGCTTGTAGGGTTCGTTCGGATTTAGTAGTCATGAATGACTAATAAAGATTACTCCTTTTATCTATTGATAGATTTAAAACTAGATTGATAGTGATGAATGAGGATTAGGGTTCTTGAAAGAAAATAGGGTTTCCACACTGTTGACCCTTATCCTTTCATTAATCTCTATTCATGTCTAGCCCTTAACAAAATAATTGTTAATCCAATCTCAAATCGCGGTCGAGACTAGCAATAAATTGGTAGTGCACCCGATTTGGATGTTAACGATTCTTTTGCTAAAGTTTATAAACTTCATAAGACTTAAAAGAAATTAAAATATTTTCTCATCCATTGTTCTACCCTAATCCTACGAACCCTATCAAGCGGAGAATTACTCACGCATGATGGAGATAGAAGAAGAACGGATAGAGAAAGAGATCATAATGCAGAAATTAAATGCTAAATAATTAATCTAATGATCTATCTTTATTAATCAACTTCACAATTACAAAACCTTCGAGTTTAGATTACAAGAGGAAGAAGAAGTTACTCTCGATCTCTGTCTCGTAGGAAGTAGATGCTCCGTCGAATCTCATGTTGCCTTATCACGCCGAATCGTAGACTTGTCATGGATCACTTGTTCTTTGACGGTGATTTGCTTCGTGTAAAAGATTGATGATTTCTAAGTTTAGTCATCGGTCCTTTATATATCCCCAAAACCATAAACTATAGATCCCCAAAATTAGGGTTTGTTGTTACAAATCACAACTAAAAATCCTAAATCCTGACTCAGTGAATCGGCCGCGGATCCGCCGCATTGATGCTAGTTTGGCCGCAGAAGCGTGGTTTGTTGGTGAGATCTTGGCTTCAGAATTCTGGAGCTGCTTCGTTGTGACACATGGAGATTTATTTGATGTCTGGAATCTTCATATCTTTTCTGAGTCTCTGCCAGTATTGATTCTTCGATTTTATTTAACTTTATCGGCAGATTTTTGATTCCCGACATCTCAACATCTCGATCTCCTGACCTGAACTAAACCTTGCAAAATAACTCATTGAATAATGTTAGTAATATTTGGTTTATTTGAGATATTATCCTAACAATTTGATATGATATTATATTTTAAGAATATTGATTAAGGATATTTAATATGATATGCATATTTAAATTGTCAAAATATTATATAAATATTATATGCATATATTTTCCTTTATAATATTACTTATAATATATAAATATATGGTAAATAGTATTTTTACAGATAAACCCAAATATATTCTATATTTATAATAAACACCTTTAGATTTTTAAGAAAAGTAAGGAAAATGTTATATCAAATGTGCGATATTTTCGACTGAACAGCGGGACAGGCCTCGGGACCGAGCTCAGAACCGGTCGGGACGAGCTTCCGCTCCCGGTCTTCTTTTGGGCCTTCGCGGCCATGGCAGCTAAGCACTTGGATCGGTCCATTTGCTCTGCAAAAAGGGGAGAATACACAAAGAGAGTTAGTAACGCTGAAAAAGGCAAAGAAAATTCATCAAAGTCTAAATAGATCGTCTATGGCGGCCCTAACTTACCCAGAAAGCGCGCAGGGCTGAGCCCAGCCCAGCTCAGGGCCTGCTTAGAAAGCAGGACGTCGGCCCGCTGGATCGGCTCCCATAAGAACACCGCCCTTGCCTCGGGTGAGGATCACTGTTTCACTCTTCGGGCAGTCGGCCATATGCCACTGTGTTGGCACGGGCCAATCCTCGCCCTCTGGCGGCCCGACGAGAATGAACTTCTCCTTCCATTCATGGATGGAAGAGGGTACGGCTACCCCACCCGACCCGGCCACCCACCCCTACGTTTTTTGAAGAAAAAGTACACCAGGCTCGGCTCATCCTTGCTGGTGCCAGGGTAATTCTTATAACAGAGGAAGGAAACGAGGAGGGTCAAACTGAAGGGGATACTTTCAAGTTTCAACCGGACCAGAAACCTGAGGAGGATTCTCCACGAGTTTGGCGCTAGCTGGCCCGGGGTAAGATGGAAGCAGCGAAGCACCCCACATACCTCGGGTGAGAAGGGCAGACGCATTCTGGCCCGGAATGCTTCCAAATATAGGGCAATCTCCTTGCCCTGCACCCGGTCAGCCCGCTCACCCTCTCTCGCAAAGCGAAGCGAATAGTTGAAGGGAATATGGAATCAAGCCCGAATCTCGGCAAGCTCGTCCACATTCCTTAAAACGGAGGGCACATCATGGGCGTTCCCGATGCGCGCCTTAGGCGCCCTTGTCGCTACCCGACAGTGAACACGACACGGGCAGCTCCTGACACAGACGACACGGCAGAAGATGAATCGTTTTGGTTATCTGAAGCCAAAGAGGAGGAAGACCCTCTGGACTCAGCTCCAACAACTGGAACCTCATCGCCCGACTCTACCCTACCTACCTCTATAGACTTCTCAGATGAAGACATCTAACCTGACTCAAAGGAAGGGGATGGCCGAGGAAAAAGTACGGGCGATCCGATCTAAAAGGAAGGAGCGTCGGGCAATCTCTGACAATGAGGGTGAATTATGGTGGAAGTGTCCGCCCTAGGGGGTCCCCTCCTATTTATACACTCCACAGAAAGCATTCAACGACCCAGATCAATTCCCGCCAAAACGAATTGTCGTGCCAGCTAGCCTTCAAAACTCCATGTGGCGATCCGCCATTGGGGACGCCCCTTCATCTGCAGGTGACAGCGACAGCCTGTTGTGTCCACCAACCCGCGTCGGACACGTGGCCTGCGGTCCAACAGAAGAACGAGCGAAACGGCGCACCCTCTTTAAAGCGCGATCATTTCATTGATCTGCTGACGCCGTCGTGGATACTAGCGAAGATTCAGGCGAATGACGAGGCGACACGTGGGCCCATGGATCGAAACGACGTAACCACCAAACGGCATTCTGTTCCTGGACGATCCGCATTACGGTTCCTTGGCGCCAAATTGAGCAGAAGAAAGACCGAGCAGACCACTCTCGACCCGACCCTTGGATGGGTCGGACCGAGAGTAGGGGCTAATGATGATGCTCACAAGTGGTGTCTCCTCATATTATGACGCGTGGCAGATGACTTATCCCGGATTCCACGGGGTTGGAATAAATGAGCCGCATCGGGGACAGTCCCTGGGGCCCCTTCTCGGGGGACGTACCCAACCTTTTGAGAGACCCCCTGAAAGATATTCCACCTTCATTTAGGAGACTAATGACAGCTTGTCTTCGAGCTTCCTCAGTCTCCTCACTCGTCTCCGAGCCTTCTCTCGTGCCGAGCTTTCTCGGCCTCCCGCTCGTCTCTGAGCTCCAAGCATGCCGAGATTCCTCGGCCTCCCGCTCGTCTCCAAGCCCTTGATGTGCCGAGCTTCCTCGGCCTCCCCCGATCAACTGAGATTGCAGAGCCCCAGCGCATCCGCAACAGCTTCGCATATCTCGCCAAAGCGAAATAACCGCTACCCCACGTCCCGCGTCCCACGCTAGCACGTCCCCCCATTAATGAGCATATCCCGTCATTAATGAAGGGATCCCGTCATTTACGTACGCGTAACGTCAGGGGCGTAACCGAAGGCGAAGATCTCGCCCCTGCTCGCTCCATGCGACCACTATAAAACCTCCCTCTTAGACGACTCAGGTAAGGCAACTTGAACCCAATAAGCCGCTATCCTTAGCTTGGATGGGTAGGAAGCTACCCGCTAGGGATGGACCGGGCAGGGAAGCTGCTTGGTGGCCTCATGAGAAGGGCTTTGGATCCTTATCGTAGATAGGTAGGAATCTACCCGCCAGGGATGGACCGGACAAGGAAGCTACTCGGTGGCCTCGTGAGGAGGGCTTTGGACCCTCTAGGGATGGATCGGGCAAGGAAACTGCTCGGTGGCCCCATGAGGAGGGCTTTAGAGACTCCCCTATGCCTTCATGGGGGAGTTGTTCGATCTTCCCTAACCCATAAAATCAGGAAGAGTGACTGTCGTGGATGACACGTGGCGGAATTATATCGGAAAGGCTCGATATTCTAAAGATTTGCGTCGTTCAACCTTCCGTTGACCGCTTGGGAGCTCATGAAGACCGAAATGGTCGCCACGTATCTGTTCTGTATCGGGAAATTGAAAATATCCCGCGATTCGCGCCGCTGTGCGCGTAAATTACGGCCTTTGGAGATTTTAGTTGAAGCTATAAATAGCGAAGGCATGTTGGTTTCTCTCTAGCCTTGTGTTTCTGAAAATGGTCGGGTGTCCGTGTGTGCTCATCAGGGAGATCATTTCTCATGACGACGTGTATCTTTACAATCTCGACCGCTCCGTGCAGACGTATGAGGCGGTGATAGACCGCGTGGAGGGGCACTTTAGACGCTTTCTTTTCCGGCGATCTCCACTCCTCCAACTGCTCATCTACGCGATATGGAGGATGTCCCTGGGGCTGCACAATGCCCTGTCTCCGCAGCTGAGGGACGAAGCGATCAAAAAGTTGCACTCGCTCTACCACCTCGGCTTGCTCTCGAAAAGCAGGCGGGACCGATCGGTGGACCTTCTTCTGGAGTGTTTCTAGAAGAGGTTGATCGCTAATTTTGGTCCAGCGGATGGCGCTCCCGTGGCAGCCGAGGAAGGTAGGGCTTGGCTGGTGGAGATTTCCTCGGAATACCATCAACAATGCTTTCTTAATCCCCGGCCCCCTTGTTGTAAATGTATATATTTTTTTGTAAGGCTAAGGAGCCTATAATACCTCTTTGATGAATAAAAGTTTTTCTTATTGAGGCATTTTGTTTCCTTCTGTCCCTTTTGTATTGTTTACGTGCTTTTTCAAGATGAGCTTAGGGGTCCCGAAACTGAGAAAGAAAACAAAATTTGTAGAAGAAGCCTCTTATAACTCGGGAGACTTAATAAAAATTACATCGCTTCAAAAGGGAGAAAATACATTCATTTATACAATTTGAGTTTCTCGGTGTTGTAAGGCCGAAGAAACCTTCGTCCCCTGGCGTCTTGCAAGCGATATGCTCCACTGGGTAACGTTTCCGCTACGAGGAATGGGCCGTCCCATTTTGGAGAGAATTTGTGCAGCCTTGTTTGGTCTACGAACTCGTTCCTTCATAGGACTAGATCTCCTGCCTTGAAGGCGCGATGTTTGACTCGGGCGTTGTAGTAGCGAGTAGTTTATTGTTGATAGGCAGCCGCTCTGATTTGTGCTCAGCCTCGTTTCTCTAGTAGGATATCCAAGTTGGTCCGGAGCGCCGAGGTGTTGGCTTCATCATCGATGTGTTCAACTCTGTAACTGGGCAATTCGATCTCCGCGAGGACCATGGCCTCGGTGCCGTAGCAGAGGCCGAAGGGGGTTTCTCCCATGGGTGTTTTTCTTGACGTTCGCAGTGCCCACAGGACCCAAGGTAGTTCCTCGACCCAGCCGCCTTGTCTTCCTTCTAGACGGGCTCGGAGACCGCGGATGACGCCCCGGTTCGCAGCCTCTGCCTACCCGTTGCATTGAGGATCAGTAACCGTGGCAAACTTCATCAATATGTGGTACTCGCTGAAAACTCTCTGACTTTGTCTTTTTCGAAGTTGATCGCGTGGTCGGTGATGATGCATCTCGAGATCCCCAATCGGGTGATTACGTTGTTCTGCAGAAACTTTATAGTGGAGGCGGCGTCTGGTTTTCTGATGGGGATGGCCTCTATCCACTTTGTGAAGTAGTCTACTGCGATGAGGATGTACTTATGTCGGCTCGTGCCGGTGGGGAGTTGACCCACCATGTCCATCCACCTTGTGCAAACGGCCAAGGGGAACTTAGGGTTGTTAGCTCGGTAGCGGGGAGACGAGGTGTGCTGCCGTGGAGTTGGCATCTTTTGAATCTTCTGACAAACTTCTCGGCATCCTGGTGTATACTCGGCCAATAATATCCTTGGAGCAGCTTCTTCTGGACCAGGGTGCGGGTCCCTTGGTGCGCCCCCATGACCCCTTCGTGTATCTCTCGTAGAATATAGTCGGCTTCGGGGGGGTCGACGCATCGGAGTAGAGGCTGAGTGTACGATTTCTTGTAAAGGTTCCCATTGCTCCAGATGAAATGACGAGCTTTTGCTCGAAGGCGGCGTGCCTCTCCTCGGTCCTCTAGAAGTGTGCCGTCTTTTAGGAATTCTACGAGGGGCTTCCTCCAATCTTGGCCTTCCTTCTAAGTCGTGTATACCTGGAGAGTTACCTCTCCGTCCTCCACGCTAGGCCGTGGTAATATTTCGAAGAGGATATTCCTCTTATGGTTGGTCGTATAGGAAGAGGCGAGCTTACTCAATCCGTCAGCTTGGGTGTTCAGATTCTGGGGAATCCGCTCTACCTGGACTTCGTTGAAATTTTTGCGAAGCCTTTTTACCTCGGCTAGGTACTTTATCATGAGCGGTTCCTAGGCTTCAAAACGCCGGGTTACCTGGCCGACGACTAGTGTGGAGTCGTTACGGACCCTGATGGTCTTCAGCCCCACCTCGGATGCGATTCGCAATCCTGCTAATAAGGCTTCGTATTCCGCGGTGTTGTTCGATGCTCTGAACCCGAGCTTTAAGGAATATTCCAACTCTGCTTCATTTGGGCCGCGGATGATCAAGCCAGCCCCGCTCCCTTCCTCGGTGGAGGATCCGTCCACACCCAGTCAGGAATGGGGTCGGATACCTCTTCGACCGATGGACGTGGTTCGGGGCCTTGTTATGCCATTCCGCCTTTAATGGGAATAGTGCACTCGACAACGAAATCGGCTAAGACCTGCGCTTTGATGGCTTGCCGGGGGTGGTACCTGATATCGAATTAGGACAATTCCCACCTCCATTTTTCTAGACGACCCGATGACTCGGGGGAAGCGAGGATAGACCCTAAAGGTCGCTCGGTGAGGACGAGAATTGTGTGTGCTTGAAAGTAATGTCAGAGTTTTCTGGAAGTGACGACAAGTGCCAAAACTATCTTCTCCATGGCGGGGTATCTTGTCTCTGCATCCTTGAAGACATGGCTCACGTAGTATTACCGGCTTCTGCACACCATCGACTTCCCTGACGAGCACCGAGCCTGCAGCTTGATCAGAGACCGCGAGGTATAACAATAGCTCGTCGCCTTCGACTGGTCGACTAAGTAGCGGAGGAGTCGCTGGGTGTGCCTTGAGCTGCTCGAAGGCGTTCTAGTATTCTTCGGACCATTCGAACCTAGGAATCTTCCTTAGGGCTTTGAAGAATGGTAAGCACTTTTCCCGAGACCTAGACATGAAGCGACTCAGGGCATCAACCCTCCCGGTGAGGTGCATGATCTCTACACTACTCTTGGGAGATGCCATGTCGAGGATGGCGTTGATCTTTTCCGGGTTTGCTTCGATTCCTCGGTGGGTTACCATGAACCCGATGAATTTTCCACTGGTGACTCCGAACGCGCACTTGGTCGGATTGAGTTTTATTTTATATTTGCGGAGGACGTCGAATGTTTCGCTGAGGTCTTTGGTGTGCCCGGCCGAAGAAACGGATTTCACTAGCATGTCGTCGACGTGAACTTCCATGTTTCTCCCGATCTGCGGCTTGAACAGTCTGTTGACGAGGCGTTGATATGTATCCCCAGCATTCTTAAGACCGAAGGGCATCACTTTGTAGCAGTATACCCCCCGATCTGTGGTGAATGCGGTAAGTTATTCATCTGCCGGGTTCATCCGGATCTGATTGTAACCGGAAAACGCATCCATGGAGCTAAGTAGTTCATGGCCGGCTGAGCTGTCCAATAACTGGTCTATCCGAGGGAGAGGATAGTTGTCTTTAGGGCAGGCCTTGTTCAGATCTGTGAAGTCGACGCACATGCGCCATTTCCCGTTCGCCTTGTTTACCTTGACCACGTTCGCCAGCCACTCTGAATAGTCCAGGTTTCTAATAAAGTTGGCGGCGAGCAGTCAATCCACTTCGTCCTCAATCGCCCTTTGCTTTGCCGGTGGAAAGCATCTCTTCTTTTGTCGGACGGGCTTTGCTTTCGGATCGATCCCGAGCTTATAGGAGATCACTTTGGGGTTGATCCCGGGCATATCCGCGGGGGTCCAAGCGAACACGTCTGAGTTGTCTCGAAAGAACCATATCAGGTCCTCGCGGTGGTTCCCGGTTAAGAGGGAACCGATCCGGACGGTTCGGTCGTCGACCTCTTCGATGAGGGGGAAGTCCGTCAGTGCTTCTACCGGGGATCCTCGGACTTCCCTTTGGTCGTCGTGCATGTCCAGAGACCTCTGGAAATCGCACACATCTTCAAAATCGTCGCTCGTCTCTCCGGTGGACGACACGGAGGTGAGACAAACCCTACCAATCTGCTGATTCCCGTAGGCCCGACCTATCCCACTTAGTCTAATGGAAACTTGATCGCAAGGTGGTAGGTCGATATTTGAGCCCGGAAGGCGTTTAATGTCGGACGCTTCAGGAGGATGAGGGGATTCTAGCGACGATGAATTCAACAGGTACGGTCCTCGTATGGCCTGCTTCTCCGATGTTGCCCGGATGAGGGTAGCGGGAAAAGCTCTGCATTGGGCCGTGTCGGACTTATCCTGGAAGCTCATGCCTGCCGTAAAGGCGTCTAGATTGTCCTTCGGATCGGATTTCCCATCGAAGAGGGCCACCTTGGGCGGTTTGTTCCGGGACGAGACATGGTCGGCCAGCAGTTCTTCCGTAAAGGGTTTCGTCGGTTAATCGGCGGAGTATCGGGCCCCTTCGCTGGTTGCTTGGCGGTCCCGGTGTATGCCCTCAATTTTCTTCTCGAGGGCCTTGAGGCGGTGGTGGTAGACCGAGAATTCCGCACAGTCGGAGTGGTGACTGTCCCCACTCCAGGTCTACGCCAGTGTGCGGGTTCGATTCCGCTCTATCAGATTTCGCAAATCCTCGGGCGAGGTCCTTCTCTATTGGCCCCGGCGTTCGTCGTTCGTGCAACCCCGGCGGGAGGGGAGGTGTCGGTCATGCTTGGAAGCAGGCAAGCTGACCAATACCTCCTCGAGGGGCGAGAACGCGTGGTGGGCATTGGAACGACGATCCAGTCTTCCCTGGGACCGTGGCGTGGAGCTATCCGGCGTCCAGCGGGTCATGGAATCAGTCGCCGCGTGTGGGTTAAGGTGGCCGGAGTCGGTCCGCCGGCGCTCAGTGGCGCTGTGATGAGGATGAAATAGATCAAGGGCCTGAGCATGCCCGTCCGTCCTTCGGTGGACGTCATTATCCTGGGAAGGGGGAACTGCGGCCTGGTGGGTGTGACTCGTTGCTTGGACGCGAACGAAGGCATCCACCAGTGATGTGAGCCTATCTATCCGAGTGGACAGGGCGCCGATGGCGTTAGGAGGGGGAGGCGAGCCGCTTCTGCCTCCATTGTGGCAGCTCGTATTTGGATCATTGCGGTCATCGCTCGCCATTTGGGTCGAGAGCGGAGGATCAACTTTAGTTGGTGGAATAAGATAAGTCTTTCGCTCCCACAAACGGCGCCAACTGATGGAGGCCTTGATCTCCTTCAGATGCTGTCCTCCGTCGATCTGTCGCGAGCGTTGCTGGACGGTTGAGATTGGATTCAGAGGTTGCCTCCTTGAGTATGTGGATCTCAATTTGTTGAGTTTGAGGTGGAAGCCAAGCTACCTGCAAAGAAGTTCCGGGATGGGTGACTACCGTAGGACCCTCCGACGATCAAGTTAGGCGAGAAATTTGAGCAAAGTACCGGCTTATTGGGTTCAAGTTACCTTACCTGAGTCGTCTGAGAAAGAGATTTTATAGTGGTCGCATGGAGCGAGCAAGCGCGAGATCTTCGCCTTCGGTTACGCCCCTGACGTTACGCATGCGTGAACGACGGGATCCCTTCATTAATGACGGGATACGCTCATTAATGGGGGGACGTGCCAGCATGGGACGTGGGGTGGTGGTTATCTCGCTTTGGCGAGATACGCGGAGCCGTTGCGGAGGCGCTAGGGCTCTGCAATCTCGGTTGATCGGGGGAGGCTGAGAAAGCTCGGCACATCAGGGGCTCGGAGACGAGCGAGAGACCGAGGAAGCTCGGCATGCTTGGAGCTCGGAAACGAGCGGGAGGCCGAGGAAGCTCGACACGAGAGAAGGCTCGGAGACGAGTAAGGAGACTGAGGAAGCTCGGAGATGAGCTGTCGGTAGTCTCCTAGATGAAGGTGGAATGTCTTTCAGGGGGTCTCCTGAAAGGTCGGGTACGTCCCTCGAGAAGGGGCCTGGGGAATGTTCCCGATGCGGCTCATTTATTCCACCCCCGTGGAATCCGGGAAAATCATCTGCCACGTATCGTAATCTGAGAAGACACCACTTGTGAGCATCATCAAGTTCAGACTGGCCATAAATATGTCGTCGGCTGATCTATCAAATTGCCACCTCGAATAGTCGCTTTGGAGCATGTATATAAAATATCTGAAAGGACCATGCAATCTGAATGATAAGGTATATTCCACCATGTTTCCACCTTCTTGTTTAAAGTCACTATGTAATCATGTTTTGAGGATTAAAGAGGGTGACAGACATTTTTTCCTTCTTTTACACAACTTTGACATGTTGCGGATCCTTCTCTCTGTTTAACAATAGCTTAAAATTGCATGGCAGCAGGGATCCTGAATTGAAACATGTGAACGTCAAAACATTTCACATTGGAGGACATTTCCCTAGAACACGAAGACCCCTTCATACTTAAGCTATAATCAGATCGGGCCAACACTAACCCGAAAACGACCCAACTACAAGAGCCCATAAAAGCCCATGATAAACCCTAGACATCCCCAATTTATGCTCGCCTCCATCTCCCCCCTCTCCTCTCCTCAAACCCTAGCAGCCTCTCTCTCCTCTCCCCAAACCCTAGCTATCTCAAACCCCAAACCCTAGCAGCAGCAGAAGAAGCCATGGCGGAAGCGGCACCCGCGACGCGATCGGTCCAGTGCTTCGGGCGAAAGAAGAACGCCGTCGCCGTGACCTACTGCAAGGCCGGCCGCGGCCTGATCAAGGTGAACGGCGCCCCCATTGAGCTGGTGAAGCCTGAGATACTCCGCTACAAGGCCTTCGAGCCCGTCCTCCTCCTCGGCCGCCACCGCTTCGCCGGCGTCGACATGCGCATCCGAGTCAAGGGCGGTGGCCACACCTCCCAGATCTATGCCATTCGCCAGAGCATCGCCAAGGCCCTCGTCGCATACTACCAGAAGTACGTCGACGAGCAGGCCAAGAAGGAGATTAAGGACATCCTCGTCGGCTACGACCGCACCCTCCTTGTCGCCGACCCCAGGCGCTGCGAGCCCAAGAAGTTTGGAGGCCGCGGAGCCCGCGCCAGGTTCCAGAAGTCGTACCGTTAGATGTTTTGGCGATCAAAGGTTGGATCTTTTTATGATTTCGGGTACGATGAGTTTAAATTGGTTTATTGAGACTATCTAGGTATGATAAAGTTGAGACTTCTGTCTTTTTTGGTTATGAGATACTCATTGTGTTATGTTCGTTGCTTATGTTTGTGATGGAATGTTGGAGTTTATGTTAAGCTTTATTTTATCCTGAATTTGAATTTGCTTTGATTGTTATTGTTAGGTTTTGCCTGGTCTTGTGATTAATAATCTGAACCTTGTGTTAAATAATGTAGCATTTAATATCGGTAATTGGGCAATTAGGGTTTCCATTATTTTGGTTCATAAAAGTTATTCAGTATCACAATGAAGAGATGAAGATCTCTGTTGGTTGGTTTTGTGTGTTTCCATGTCCATTTATACTCTGAGTTTATATGTTTTATTAAGGTTATATAGGTATGATGGGTTAAATTTTTGGCTAATTGTTAATCTAAAAAAATGACATATATTGTTATTCAAAGCTCGATAGGAAGTATGTAAAGATTATGGCTTGTGGGTGTATTAGCAAAGCGTAGATTGCAACTATTATATAAATAGTAGCAATGAGGGCTTTTGTTTTACTGGTTTGGATAATCCCATTCAATCTTTTATAAACAAGAGATGAAGATCTATATCAGTTGGTAGCTTGTTCTTGGTTTTCATACGCATAACTAGTTAGCTACCAATAGTGTAGCATCAGATGCATATATCATTATTTTTTTGTAATCAACCCGCCTTGGTACCGAGCGAAGCCCAATTGGTAGGATGCATCAATTTTAATATCGTTTGCATTCAATTCACCCACATATACACAATAATTTAGAAAATCAATTTGGACAGCAAATACTATTCTAACTAGCATGATATATGAATTTAGAAAATCAATTCAATACGTTGGTTATGTGTTTGCCAGTGCTATTGATTAGGCAACTCCAGTCAAATAGTTCATGTTTGCTATGAGTGTGACATTGAATAGAATACCACGCCTTGAATAGAATACCCATGAAGATGAGAGGAAAATTGTTTGACGTTAGTATAATTGAATGATTGTTATGCAATTACGTATTCGGAGCAAAGATTTTGGGATGCATGATCATTACGTCAATCATGGGTCTGTTCAGTAGGAATTAGAATCAGTTTTAAATTGAGGAGCAAAGAAATTATTCTTCCTTGCTCAAGACTATTTTTAACGAATTAGATGCAATTACAAACTATTTTGTCTGCTGAAGACTATTTAGGCATGATAAAGTTATGACTTTAGGTTTGGTATTACACTTGTGTTTTGATATGCTTGCTTTTGTTTGAGACAACCTTCTGGAGCTTATGTTTAGTGTCTTCTCATATTTTTTTTCTGTTATGGTGAAAATTTTGATAGGCTTGTTATTGGTAATTGATGGAAGTAGGAGAGATAGAGAATGCAAATTCAAAATAAATAGCATTCTTTGTATAAAAGATAACTCAAGCGCTTTTTATTTAATAATATTGTTGCGACAAAATACAACACACTTTTGCTCACTACGGTGTTACAATGTCCTTCTCACAAACCCCTCCTTTCTCTCTTACTTTTCTTTACGTTTTGTTCTCTCTCACACTTTTGGCTTAAGATTGTTTTCACTGGCTTCATGTCTTTATATAGTTTTTCTAAGCATGAAAATTGAACAGTGCATGAACAAATGTTCATGCCATTCTTTGAAAATTTTGCAAGCTGATTAATATATAGTAGACTAGTAGGTAGCCGTAGGCAGGGGTTGGTCAAATAGTTTTGGAAAGAAAATAAAATTGTTTTCAACACTCCACTTCAATTTTGTTTTATCATGCCAAGTTTTTTCAGCTTTTCATGAGGTTCAGTTTTCAGAGTTTTGGTGAATATGTCTGCAACTTGATCTTCCGTCCGACGGTATACCGATTTTCCATTTCTTTCTTTCACTTGGTGCCTGAGAAAATGATATCTTATTTTAATGTGCTTGCTCCTTCCATGCGCTACTGGATTCTTCGCAAATGCTATCGTCGACTTGTTGGCAATGTTTATCTCTGCCAGTTCTTAAGAATGATACAACTTCTTCATCAGGTTTCGGTTTTCGTAATTTGTTTTCGTCGGCTTCGGAATTTGCAGTTGGATCATATTTGCTATTTCGTCGACTTCGATTGGTCCGGTTTGAACAACCGGCTCTGGTATGAAACTCTGGAGAGACTCACCAGGTAAACCAGTCGATCCGACATATAAAAGTTTAGTAGGGAGTTTGCGATAATTGACTATCACATAGCCCGACATTATGTACGCCATTGGACTGGTCAGCTGATATATGGAGGGAAACCCAACAGGAACGCTTCACGGCGGCCAAAAGAATTCTAAGTGACTACAGGAATGGCCTAGACGAAAGAAATACATGTTCAACATTGGGTCTGCAGCATTTTCATGGTCCTCGAAGAAGCAGTCCATTATCGTCCTCTCATCATGTGAAACAGAATATATTGCAGCGGTATCATGTGCATGTAAGGCGATATGGCTCTGAAACCTGATGGAGTTGCATCATCCATAAGAAGAACCGATAGAGATAAATATTGACAACAAGTCGGCGATAGCACCTGCGAAGAATTCAGTAGCGCATGGAAGGAACAAGCATATTGAGATAATGTATCATTTTCTCTGGTACCAAGTGAAAGAAGAAATGTAAAGCATGTATACTGTCGGACGGAAGACCAAGTTGCAGACATATTCATCAAAGCTCTGAAAACCGATCCTCACGAAAGGCTGAAAAAATAACTTGGCATGATAAAACAAAATTAACAGTGTTGAAAACAATTTTGTTTTCTTTCCAAAATTATTAGACAAATCCTCTACTACCTACCATACATTAATTAGCTTGCAAAATTTTCAAAGAATGGTGTGAATATTTGTTCATGCTTAGAAAAACTAAATAAAGATATGAAGCCAGGGAATGCAATGTTCATGTCATAGGGGGGTGAGAAAATGCAACGTGGAGAAGAGTTTGTGAGAAAGGTGTTATAACATGAGCAAAAGTGTTGTATTTTGTAGCAATAATATTATTAAATAAAGAGTGCTTGAGTTATCTTTATACGAAGAGTGCAATTTATTTTGAATTTGCATTCTCTCTCTCCTACTTCTATCGGTGATCTAATTCTTCATTAAGAATGTTGTATCTATGGCACAGTGAAGATTATAAGTATTTTATATTTAAAATGTGCAAATATAGATTTTCCATTGACTGGCTCAAAAAAGTCAATTCATATTACACTTCAGATATGAAATTCTTTATTATGTGTTGTGTTTTTGGGTATCTATTTGCATAACTTTGACATTATATGATTTATTAGGATTGTTCTGACTATTTACCCATGATAGTCTGGGGTTTTGGTTTCTTAAGGCATGTTTGGTTGCAGGTTTGTGTTGGATTTGGCACTATTTGGATGAGCAAATCAAAGGATTTCATGATTTTGTGTTTAGGGAGTTTGGATTTGCTTGTCTTTTGTAAGGGGCCCACCAAAAACAAGGATCCATGAATCCTTAAAAAAGTTTAGGATTTGCACTATTTATGGTACTTTTATTTATTTAATAATCGCCTCTCTTTAAAATCCAAATCTCATTTTCTTTTCACCCACCAAACAACAATACAAATATTTACAAATCCAATACCAACTAAACAACAAATTACCAAATCCAGAAATTTTCATCTGTACTATTTTAGAATCCAAATTTCATACTCCTGCAACCAAACAACCCCTTAATGTGACTGGTGTTATATTAATATGTTAGTTTCTTCGGGTTTTTTCTTGTCACCCCCAAAACTTAGGTATTTCCATATTTCACTACCAAAAGTTTGAAATTTCAAATTTCACCTCAAAAGATACTCTGTTAACCAAAAATACATGCGGTATGTACTTTCCGTCAAAATATAACTCGGGTTGGAATTTGTTAACGAGGATTTCACAGAAATAAGTAAGGATTTATGTGGCCTTCTCTAATCAATGTCCTTTACTCAACAGTGTTTGAAAAGTAACCAAGATGAGTATCTTTACTCAAACCATATATCTCTAACCGATGTTGGGTAAAAGCAACCGAGAGCAATATTTTGGGTAGCCTAAAACTTTTGGGGAGAAATATGAAATTACCTATATTTTGGGGTGACGTGTGAAAAAACCTCTAGTTTCTTATCTTTTAGTTCAATTCTGGGAGTTATGATTCATATATGAGAATAATGGAGGAAAGAGGTCAGGAGGGAATTTCCTCCTATAGTGTCGAAAAAATAAGTCATCTATCGTGTTTTCCGACGATCGGAATCCATCATCTTTATCGTTATCATCTAAGATGTGGGTACGCCAAATTTCATATGATTCTACAACTTTTTCACCATTGATTTAGCAATGTAAAAAGTTCTATTGTCGGTAAACCGTTAATTTTGAACCCAATAATTCAATGGTGAAAAAATTGTAGAATCACATGAAATTTGGTGTACCCATATCTTAGATGATAACGATGAAGATGATGGGTGCCGATCGTCGGATAACACGATGGAGATTGTATTTTTTTCGACGCCATAGGAGGAAATTTCCTTCTATGGCATCTTTCCTCCATTATTGTCTTCATATATAGTGCTTTCTTATCTGTTTGTTAATAGCTATGTTTGATTGATGATTTTTGGTTTTAATAATTTTCCTGGGAGTATTCCTTTTTCTTTTACAGAAAGGGGAAAAACGTCCTTTATGGTTCATCTTTTGATTGTTGATAATATATCATTTATGATCTTATTTCTGTTTTATGGAACTGCTGAATGAGATCAAATTGTTTTAATTTGATATTTTATTTGTCCCTGTTGTGGGTTATTAAGATTGTATCCTTATCTCATTTGCACACACTCTCTTAATTCTATGATTGTTTGGTGCAGTAGCTTATTGTTGTTCCTTTTTATTTGGAGTCGAGTTCTTGCAAATTTTTGTCATGAAATGCAGTCTGATAAATAATTGGTGTTATGGTTATAAACTACGCTAGTTGCTGGTTGCTAAATCTATGGCTGCTCCGTACATGCATCCTTGATTTTATGGAATCAGATATATTGTATTTACTGGGAATAAGTTTTGAAATGGATGGGGGTCAATTCTGAGTATCGATGGCTGATGGCGGTCAATTCTGAGTATCGATGGCTGGTTGTGATCGACCGCATTCTCATTTAATTCCAAATATTATTATGCTTCTAATGTTGTCGCAGGACTAACTGTAGGGGTTGATGCATATGATATAGCTGCATTTGTTTTCAATACTTTAAGGAGTATTTTTGAGTTTTGTAGGTGCTGATCATTGATAATCCTCAACTGTTTCCACTTGGTTCTCTTCAGGACCCCAAAACTTGCGTATTTTGAAAAACAGCCTCCAAAACTTCATATTTTTAAGGGAAAGCCTTGAAACCTTATCTTGTTAACTAAAAAGAACCATCCTCTGTCGGTGACCTGAAGGTAAAAAGGATTTGTTTAGCTTATGTAGAAATGTTAAATCACTCATTCAGCCTATAAAACTCCGCTTTTCTCACATTCATTATTTTGACAAAACTTTCATGTAACAAAGCGACAATTGGAAGTTATTTCACGGAGAAAATAAAGGAACCGGGTGTTTTAATAAGAATGGTGAGGATAAGAAGTGGGAGACATTTGGAGATAAATGGATGAAGAGAGAGGGAAGGAAGAGAAGAGCTAGGGGTTTGATTGGACGGCTGGAATTCGAGGAGACGGGCTTGGTAGCCAGGGTGATGGAGAAAGGAGGAAGATGATGGCAAAATAGTAATTAGCCATCTTAACAGTCAAATTTAACATGGTTTTCGATTGTTTTCGCAAAATGCATCAATGCAAACCTACATTCAAATATAATTTTCTATATTTTGTTTCTTTTGCAATATTTTCTTTCTCTCAGTTCATTTTCCCCGTAATTCCATCAATCTTCAACCCATATTCCCTTTAAATTGATTTAATCCTCGTTATTTTATTTATTTTATTCATTCATTTATTATTGACTATTTAATTCTATATTTTTTGTGGAGAAATGAACAATCCTCGGTATGATGAAGACCTCAAACATAAGCAAGCTTAAATTTGTCTTCCGGGACATCTGCTCATCTCAATTAGTGTGAATCGTATTATATGGAGCAATCCCCTTTGCTTTTTCCTTTTCCTTTTTTTTCCAGATAAATATCTTTTTAAGTTATTATCTGGAGGAAACTCATGCTTTGCATGGGATAATGATATCAAGGAGTTGACGATGTTTTTTCTTTTTTTTTTCTCTGCCCATCATTCAACTAAGCAGCACTCAGGGTGTCTGTCGGGCCGGCCCGGCCCAAAGTCCGTCGGGCTTGGAGGTCTTCGGGCCGGGCCAGGCCATTAAATTTTTTTGATTTTTTATAAAAAAATTAAAGTAAATTTCTACTTTTATGAAAAAAATTTAACTCGAACTTCGTGTAGGTTCCGGGGCAGAACTAGATATTTTATTGATTAAATTTTTCTTTTGAGGGGGACATAAGTTGGCAAGGCTTACCCCTCATATAATTGCCAAAAAAATTTAAAATACAATTCAATAATAAAAAACTAACTAGTGAGCTTCTGTCGGTCTTTACTCTTCATCGGTATCGAAGTCTTCAATACTCTTAACATGTTATTGTCTAGCTTCTGCATCGAACCAATCTTTTTGGCACACTACGATCTCCAATGCGTCATCCAGAAGCCTCGCTCTCTTGTTGCTCAGAACCCTGTTACCTGCACTAAAATTAAGCAGACACCGGAGTTGTTAGTAAATCACGAGCCATGACAGAAAGCACAGAATACATGTGTCCATGTATTTTCCACCAATCCAAAATATCAAGATTATCTATTTGATCTGCGGTGAGAAAATTACTAAAATCAGTTTGCAAATACATTATAAGCTCATTATAAATGGAAGAAGTAGAAACGGTTGTTCTTTGTTTTTTCCGTTGCAAAAACTAAAATATTACTTTTTTAGAAGTTTGTTGTGAAGAGGAAGATAAAGAAGAAGTTCTGTTTTGACCGTACTGTGCATCATATATGGCATATAATTCATGCAAATAAAAATCTAAAATATTTGTATAATCTCCATATCAGTACCTAAGTTTTTATAGTATCCATCTAATAAAATAAATAAATTATCTTTTTTAAGTTTAGGATAAAAAAAATAGAAGCTAAACAAAACAATGCAGAAACTTTTCGGCAATATTTATTCAATTTCGTAAGCATGCTATGTAACATTCCAGCAAATGCACCTTTAGGGTCAATTAGATGCTCATCAATAATCTTACTAATATAAAATAACTGTTTTACTGCTAAACATGCAGTAGGATAATAAACACCAGATAAATGTTAGTTGCATTGTAAAATATTTCTAAAAATTTCAAAATATATTCACAAACAAACCAATTATAATTCTCTAAATTATTATTGGGCGTTTGTTCCTCATAAAATAAAGTAACAGGCTAACGAACACATTTCAACATCTCATAAGTGGAATTCCACTTGGTTGGAATGTTGAGTTTGAAAGATCTAAATTTTAAATTTAACTGGGTATAAGTTTGCTTAAAAATTTGTTTTCATGGTCCAGAAGTTTCAATAAACATCATTGCATTTTTAACTTTCGCTAAATGAGAATCAATTATACTAATACCATCACGCACAATTAAATTTAAAACATGGCATGCACATATTTGATGAAATAATTCTCCATTCAAAACAGGATTTAAATTATTTTTTGAAATTGCTATAACAGAATCATTATTAGTAGCATTATCAAAACTAACAGAAAATATTTTATTTTGAATATTATATTCACGAACAGTGGTTAAAATATAATTACTTATATTATTTCCACTATTTGGATGCTCCATTTTTTAAAAATCAATAATAATTTTATGTAAAAACCAATCGTTATCAATAAAATGTGCAATAACACAAATATAACTCATGCCCAATTTTGTAGTCCAAACATCAGAAGTTAATGCAATTTTACTTTTAAGATTTGCAAAAATATCAATCAAAATGGCTTTACCATTATGAATTTTTTTTAAAACATCACTTCTAAGTGTTTTTCTGGGTACTCTTTGAAATGCTGGATTATATGCATTATTTACCAATCTATCAAATTTTTCGTTTTCTGCAAAACCAAATGGTTGTTCAACATGTATAACAGATCTTGCAAGTTCTCTTCTATTAGTATCTTGCGAATAAGAAAAACTAATTAAAGAGTTAAACGACATACTTAGAGTCGTTTACCGAGAATCTGCTTTTTCGTATTTGATTAAATGTCTTTTTAGGTGAGTAGTTCCACCTGAAGTGGCACAAGTAAAATCCGCTTGGCAATGAGTACAAACTGCCCGCTCGCCTTTATCTGCAACTGTTTGTACTACAAAATATTTCCAAACATCAGATGTTTTAGCTCTTTTATCTTTAGGGGCAGAAGCTCTTGCTTTAGAAATGGTAGGAGCATGAACTTTTTCAGGAATATGACTTTATGACGTAGCAGGAATCTCATAATTAGAAGATTCATAGTTAGAAAAATCAAAATCAAAATTAGTTTGCAGCATAATCTGTCTCTCTTATGAATCCATATCGATTTGAAATGAACGTCTCCGTGAAAATGAAGTATCCATGTTGTTTTGTGAAGATGAACCTGAAATTCTTAATTAAAAATATTAATAAGAAAGAAAGAGAAATGATTAAAAAAAATATAGGAGAAAAATATATAATCAATATAAAAAAACCTGACAGAATCAAATTAGTGAAATTGAAGTGAAAATTAAGACTGCGAAAATGAAGATTGCGTGATTCCAATTTTAACAGTAAACTTCTCGGAAATTAAAGAGAGTGGTTGGGAGATTGAAAATTTTGTTGTTGTGGATTGTGAGAAGAATGAGAAGTGTAGATCAGTATTTATAGAGTTTTAGATTAGAAATATAGAAATGTATAATTTTGAGTGAGGAGGTTTTAGATAATTTTACAACCTCATTTTGATTCAAATTTTCTCTATTTATTAAAAAAAAACACCCCCGTTCAAAAAAAACTCATCCCAAGGAATTGACCAGCCCCAATCCCAAAAAAATCCCCAAGGCCAAACAGCCAAATTCAAATTTGAATTTGGCCGGTTTGGCCAGGCCGGCCTGGGGGCGGTCCGGCCGGTAGACACCATGCATGGCGTAAAACAGATTTCTAAGGCCATGCTTATCACTCACAAAAGTTTCCTGATATCTTTTAGAATATTTGCTTAGTTCAACTGTGTAAAACGTCATGGTTCAAAATGCAAACTCTAAAGAATTCCCAGCCCTCGATTGTGTAGATTTGATCTTGACTGCCATAAAGAATGAAGAAATAAATAAAAACCTTACCCCTTGAAGTTGATAGCCTCATAATCAATCATCTCATGTCTATTGAGTATTGTAATCATGTATGATTTGCCATTAAACATCGCCCAAGAGTGCTGCAACAGACGTACACATGCACGTGATGCTTGCAATGTTGTTGATTGGATTAAATCTCATACGCTAGCTCCTCAATGGAGGATCACTTGAATCGTTCATGAGTGTCGATGGTTACTTCAATCTCATGCCCAACTCTCGCTTGGATTCATTCGACACAATCTCTAAACTTGTACGGGTCTTGGGACTTTCTATGTACCCCGCTTTCTTTTTCTCTCCCTCCGTAAACGAACCGGGATTTTGCACTTTAAAATAAAGATGGTCAAGGCCTTTTCACCAAATACACACACAAGGAGCATTCAAGAAAAATGACAGCTTTGGATGTGGCATCTATGTCATGCAAGTATTCACATACCATAAACTGAGGAAAGATCATTTATACCAATTCTTAACAACAGATAAAAAATCACTTATACCAAAGCCCAACAGTTGCAATTTTCTGCAATAACAAGAAGCCATATATAAATAGCAATTTCCCAACAAGTCAAATGTGCAGTTTTACTGATAAGCTGTGGCATAATTCTTTCTTAGCAACAAACAACAAAAACATAGGTTACTAACATCTGGAAAGAAATTACAGCACATTACAATACAACAATGGTTTAGCCCTGTCACAACACCTCGTAGATACAGTAAGCAACATACAACAAGAAGCATTTCCGGTTAAAGCGAGCAACGATCTAATTTCTGCAGCTTCATAACAAGAAAGTGAACACAATAAACCAGTTTTCTTCGATGTACCGAAGGAATAAAATCATTTTTAAAGATATCTAAACTTTCATTCAAGCAAGCTTTTTTGCACGGCCAAGCGAATGAAATGCCGTATCATCCTTTTTGGAGCCAGGGGCTTCAGGTTTTCTCGCCCAAGCAGGAGCACGATCTGGCTCATAGCGATAATCATAGAAGAGCTCTTCTCCTGCACATATTCGCTCTTTGGCAAATATACCGACTCGATGATCACCAGCTACCATTATAACCTTTGCATAGCAGTTTGGATCCGGGGAATGGTTCGCAAATTTCAACTTATCTCCCCTACGGTAGGCATCTAAAACAAACTGCATCATGATATAAGAAAGATTAGGGAGTCTTTCATGGGCAACATTTAAAGGGATGTTTACCAAAAACCACGTTGTGGTTTGATCCTTTTACGAGACACCGCCCTTGTGGTTTTTTTCTAACGAAAACCATCCTGAAATATGCAACGTTAGCGTCAAACCATCCTGCATGATGGTTTCTTGCTAAAACTATTAAACTATATTGTGTTTTTTCGCTTAAACTATCAAATTACAGGGTGGTTTTTAGTGAATATCTCAATTTGGTGTAGTTGAAAATAAAGGGTAGAAATGTCATTTTTTGATATAACATGGTGGTTTTTTTGCTAATAGTGCATACTTAGGATGGTTTTTCATTAGAGAAAAAATCACAAGGTGGTTTCTCATAAAAGAGTCAAACCACATGGTGGTTTTTGGTAAATATCCCACATTTAAAAGGGCCGATTGCACGTAACACTTTCATCACTAACCCATACTATTTTTCTAGCCCCTCGACCAATCTATTAGTATCCAATACCCTTGAGATTAGTATTGATTGGCCCTAAAATATCACATTTGGCATGATTGCTGGCTTATCTAGCCAGTTTAGAGCTTTGAGGTGCTAAACAAGGGCGAATAATGGGTGTGCATCGCGGGTTTACTCTCTCTCTCTCTCTCTCTCTCTCTCTGAGGTGCTAAACAAGGGCGACTAATGGGGGGTGCGTCGCAGGTTTACTATAACACACACACACACACACACAAGTCTGAAATTGTGGAGCGAATAAGAAGAAGAAATCAGCTGCAATTGCATGCCGAAATTTTACGATGTACATTGTATAAATTGTTTTGATTAGTATGTAAGCTAGACATTTTAGCCCAAGTGGTAGTATAAAGTATCCCCTAATCAAAGGTTAAGGTTGTTCGCTCCAACCTTTGCTATCTTTAGTTTTTATTTATATGGTAAGGAAATTATATGATTGTCTTTTTATGTATATGATTAAATTAATTAAAAATTTTGTTCAGTTTTCAAATTGTATGATGACTATGATATATATAAAGTTGGATTTCTCAATAGAACTATTTTATAAGAGGTGTATCACCTCCCAGTATTACTGCTTTCGCCCCTAATACTGAATGAGATAAATTAAGTTTTAAAAAAGGTACGAGTTCACTGTAAACAATCTATGAGACGTGCCTGGTCATTAAGATTGAAAAGAAAAGATGAGTTTTCGCGGTCGTATATCTTTCCACGCTTGTCTGCTTCTCTATGAGAGATCAATTCCCCAGTGTACTCTCCAAGGTATTCATGTTTCCCAACGCTATTCTGTAGAGGAGGAGCATCAAAGTAATCACTTGATTGAATGGACAGGAAAGAAAAATAAGATTGTGAAGAAACTTTACCTTAAGGAAAGCACCCCAACCAGAAACGTCAGATCTCCCCAGTAAAACCTACAAACACACATTGCAAAAGATTCAAAATTCAGCTTCATCTCTTCAAACAATAATGATGGAATGTATACCAAAAGTTATCTCCGATAGAATTGATCACAGATATGTACAAAGAGTCATGGCCTATAACTGAGAGAATGCAAGAATCCAGAATCAAGATATCGTGACGATATTTTGCCGCAGTGGGGAAATTTGCGTTTGTCAAGAAAAAAGGAAAAGACAAGTATGTTTTGGAATGATTGTAAAACAAAATTTAATATTTTGGGGCGAAACAATTAATAGAAGCCTATATCACATATTTGAATAAGTTTTGACATCTAGCATGGATCTAAATAAGATAATGTGAATCTAAACATCAATCAAGCTAAAGAATAAAGCCATAAACCAAAAAATTCAGCATAAAACCAATAAGCAATCATAAAACATCAATAATCCAAAATCTGATCAAGGTACACAAAAAAAACTTAAACATGCAAAATTAAGATCCAACTCCTAAGCATCAAATGCAAAGGATAAAGGCCACAAGGTAGAAGTAAGAAAGAAATAGGAGCAAAAATTCATCAAAATCCTGATATTGCAGATCAATTTTGCGTTGTAACTAGCAATAGCTCGAAATTGCATGCACAACATCCAATTTAGCAGATCTTAACGGATATGCCCCTGAGCAAGAAACATACTAGATTCCTTCTGGGTTGACCTCAGGAACACCAAAACATCAGCAATGCTGCTATAGGAGAAGTAGGAAACTTATGAAATAGCTGAGAATTCAATGATCATCCAGTTGCAAAGTTTGTGTGAGTTTACGAATTGAGCTGTGAAGGTGGCCCAGAAATTTACGCTGTCACCCAAAGGTGCACTGTTACTAGCGCCCACAGCATTTTAAAAACAATATCCTATTTTATTTTATACAAATAAGCTTACCAAATAGGTAAGCCATTTGAAATCCGTAAAGTTTCCATTAGCCCTTGAAAAAAAAGGAAGAAAAAAATACTCTGTACGTCTACCAATCTGCTACAAAGCAATTGGCATTGAAGGATATAAATGGATGAGATAAATGATGTGATGTGAAATGAACTTTACCCGTTGCTGTTGCTTGAGGAGAAGCTTCATATTCCTGCATTCATAATTATCTCCTCTTTGGTTAGGGCCACCTAAACTACCATCTCCACACCTATAGACAAAAAAATTTGGAATCAAGAAATAAATACATAAACAAGCGGCCAAGGGCCTAACCGCCTAAGGCGGAAGTAAAATGGAGATCAGAGTCAAAAATATCAAGATATCAATTGCATGATCAAGCTCTGAGAATTACCCGACCCAACAATTCCTGCAGACATCAGGATCACATTCTCTATCAGCAGCAAAACATGGGCACTGACGGCTACGACATTGACTCTTTGCACAATGACAACCTCGAAATCGATTTTTACAAATCTTTGGACACCTATTGGTTGATAAAGATGAAAAAAATATCAACATTAAAGTGATATTGCCTGCTGCTACTAAAACTAATAGATAACTGCTGCTCAATTGACTTATGGTGATGGACCCGGTTCAATGATAAAGCAGAATGACAAAGTTGCAAACAACCTGGCATGTGAGAGAGACTCATAAAGCTTGATTGAGTAAATATATACCATACAGACAGGTTATACAACTGCAACATTTGAGAATTTGAAGTGCATTCTTGCTTATGTGTACAAAGAAATGCAATGAACGGATGAAGAGAAAGGCCCTTTCACTATGCATAGGATGTGAGTGGCGTAAAATGAACAGACGGCACGGAGAAACTGGGAGCTTTCTGTTTAAGTTTTAAGGATATTCTTGTTTGCTGATAATATATACATAATGTATGGAAAATTATATACTACTGTCGAGAAACTTTGGCGTCATGCATAAAACTGAGGAAAGCTGATAACCAGTGGTTATAATTTTATCAGATATTTTTGTCATGATGGACTTGGTACAGTTCCACAGTTCTCTATGTTATCACACCAAGGCTTTATCCAGATGGAAAAACAAACATTACGCGTTGTTACATGTCAGCAGAGTTGATCTTTTCAAGAAGCCCAAAAACTTGTAAGGAAAGCCGTAGACAATTAGTTTGGGTTCTGAGTTACAGCGATATGTATTGTTATCTGTATTAAACATCGTTTTTATAATCACTACTGCTCGTTTATATTAAGTATTCTCATGATGCATGATGTAAATGTGACCAAATAAGAGTTTACTTAACGATTAGATAACCAAAATAATTGAAAAGCGAAAGAAAAACTTATATTGCAGCCAACCACTGTCGTTTGATGTTTGCGAAATTGTCATTACCCGACATAAAATTATGAAGGCAGAGAACAAGCCGTTCGATAGCTTTCTCCATTGTTCCAAGGGAACCATATAACAAAGGCATG
This sequence comes from Agapanthus africanus, assembly GCA_030015575.1. Taxonomy (NCBI): domain Eukaryota; kingdom Viridiplantae; phylum Streptophyta; class Magnoliopsida; order Asparagales; family Amaryllidaceae; genus Agapanthus; species Agapanthus africanus. The sequence goes on from CM057338.1 coordinate 439,846,508, forward strand.
TATGAAGAATAAAAGAACTGCACATCAAGAAAAATATACTAACCCACAGTATTTCTCGCAGCATGTTCCATTTACAAGGCAAGGACATTGTTTCCCGCAAGCAGTCTGACAACCACAAGAATTATACTGCCTACAAGGCTGATCCTTTCTCTCAGTTATCCTCTTTCTTATGGAATGATAACCTGCAGATTTCCAAGTGTATTTTAGCCGGCGAACTCTACCTCGCCTCCTCAAAAACCTTGACCTTGCTCTGTCCTTACCCTGTAAGTTATAGCCAGCAAAACGCGTGGACTTTGAAAAAAAAGCTTAAAATTTAAAAATCCAAATTCCAGGCTAGAGTGTCATTGGAGTCAACCTTGTCATGCCCTTCACCAAGAGCATCTGAACCATCAACAGCGCTGCATGCTCCTTTCTTTTCAATGAAATTCATGTATTGGAAGACATCCGCGCATGTTTTCATCCCACTCAGAAGATTTCTTGCAATTAAACAGCTGCCAAAGCAAGGGAAGTTACCGCTTTAACTTTATGGAAAATAAGAATGAAACATGTATAGGTTGCAACAGAAAAAGCGTTCTTAAGGAAAAAACAATTGTATTGGTATGTAGATCGTGGGCAAATATAAAAAAAGAACACTTAGCGCACAGTAATGTTACTAATGTAAATAAGGAACATCTAGGAAGCATAAATCATTGAAACTTAATGCATGCTTGTAAGTTGCAATATAAGAAATTAATCAATGTGCAGGGTTGTGAATAGAAAACGGAAGATAGAAATATATCAAGAATCCTTTACCAGTTCTCTTCCCTCCTCATACGCATTTTAAAGAATCGGGAAAATTAAAATTAAAAAAAATGCAGGAGAAAAGGTAACCAATAATTAAAAAGGAAGAGAAACTGGATACGACTTCAAGCTAAAAGTGAATATCCCAATTAACATCGTCTGACCTGTTCCTTCCAAAAATCTCCACGCCTTTCTCAAACAGGCTCTTCTCAAGATTTTTCCAAGATCTGCAACTGTTTTCAGGTCTGCACATGTTCTCATCAACAAACTCTTTCCTTGAACATTCATCAGCATCTGTGGCAGATGTTCCCTTGGACATCTCATCCAGAGATTCGTTATGCACGTCAACAGATGTTGAATTTTTCTGCAGTGAAGGACGGCCCTTTTTTCTGGATTTCTTCCCGGTTTCTGTTTTGAGAGTTTTGTTCCTTGAAGACGAACTTGCATCATTGCTTTCGTTGCGTGAATTTGATCGAAGCTTTTCTCGTGGCCCAATGGTTCCACTTACTATCGAATCTGACTCAGATGGCACGAGATTCTTTTGTCTTTTACGTATGCAAATAAGAACGCGTTCAGCAACTCTTTTGTTGTTTCTCTTTCGAATTCCACTTTTCCCACCCAGCTTACTTTTTGAAGGTGATGAAGAATGAGGGTGTACTTCAGACTCACTGCTCTCTGATGCAACCTTTGCATTTGAGGAAGCACTTTCGCTTTGATAAGATCTCCTCCTGCCAACAGAACCTTTGGATTTCTTTTTGGGAGAACGGTGAAGCCCAGCACAACCGGAGGAAGGAGTTGACTCTTTAACAACATGAGACATTTGGGAATTCACTGTGGCCATGCTTTCTGATTTAGCAACCTGATAAAACAATAATTATATATATTATAAACCTGAAGCCAAGAACTAATGTGCTTGCAGCTTCCAGCATCTGAGTTCATACCAGCTTATAGCAAAGGATACCGCAAGGTGAAACTTCATCTGAGTTGTTCCATGAAAGTTGTTTCTCCGTCTGACATAGAAAGGCCACAAAAATTAATAGGTGGTTAGAAGCTGGCGGAGGGGGCGTGGGCGGGTGGGAGCCAAAAAACAATTTCTAATTCACCAACTTACAGGGTACACTAAATCCTGAGAACATCCATGTAGTCTACAATCAAAAACCTAGAGAAACAGGAAAGATAAGCCCAATATGCAATCAGCAAACAGAAAAAACACATAGAACAAGAAAAGTAGAAAACACCAGCTGCAAGAAGATTTATGCAGTCAGTTACCAGGCAACGACGACAAAAGAGGTTGTCAAACGAATCCAGAGCCGCATCCAGATCTTTATCAAGAAATGCATTTTCAACCTTGACACCAGATTCACTTTCTCGCTTTTCAATGCAACTTTCAGGTTTCTCCCTTGTCAAAAAATGTTCATATCTTGCCTGTATAAGATGTTTTGATGGTGTTTCATAGTTCATACCTCTGTCATGCCAGCAAAAAATGAATGGGAAACAGCGAAACTAAAGTTCATATAATATCGGTTCACATTGCACTTAAGGAAAAGCAAGCAAACTGCCATAGATATCTGACATTACCATTTAAAAAGAAGGTGCATGTAGGTAAACTAGAATATTACGCATAATGGATAGGGCACAAGTAATATACCTTAATTTCGCAATGACTTTTGCCGAGGTACTTAGCCAATGAGTCCAACACGACATCAGAGAAGCCAGCTTCTTGGGTGGTCATCCTGGGGAAGTAAATAGATTTGCACATTAAACAAACACTTTGTAGAAATGAGAACCCCCACCCCCCAGGTGGGGGTGATTTCTCGACAGAACAGTCATATACTTTTTTGTAGTGTAGATAAATAGTTTATTTCCACTCTATAATTTCGTTACAACCACCATCAGTACTAAATATTGAATTTTCTCTCTCTCAAAGTTCACTTCTTCAATTAACTAATTCTCAAGGTCGCCAAAACAATTATGGTCTATAGTAGCAGACTCAATTCAGATCAAGTGAGCACAAGCAGTTACTTGGATACAAATAGGCAAAGCAATGGTATATGAAATATAATGTCAAATTGAAAACGATGCAGGCACCCATTTCACCAACTTACATATACAAACTTTGATCAAAATTTAATGGAGACATTAGATTAGTTCAGAAGATGACGGATGTGAGATCAGCTATTGTTAGCCTTAGAAGTAGACTGATAGAATTTAGCTGCAGAAATATATCCACCTCAATAACCTTTTATTTGAGTAATGAATGGTCTTGGATGTATCCATGTACTCTAGATAAAAAGCCTTGAACTTGGGACCTCCGTGTCGCAATTCTCATTCTCTTCCAACTCTCCCGAATCTAGGATCCACCAAGCACAAGCAAGATTTTAAGCGGTAACAGAATTACAGAAATAATTTAAAGATAATGATCTCTCTACTTACTAGAGATTAATGGATTGTGCTTGGCCATTTGTTCTAACAGAACTTGATTCTAAGAAAATTGAGGGTTTAGTACCGTAATTAAAATAACATCCAGATACAAATAGAACTACAGATAGATGCTGAAGTATACATAATTTTTTTGAAATTTACAAACCTGTTGAAAGGGTCAAGAGGTTGAATAATGTTGTAAAACTTGGTTTGGGCCCATAACAACATGGGCCCGCACATGGATGCACATGAGCTTTTAATATAGTGGGACTCCATCCAAAACACTCAAGCCTTATGAAGGTTTATTCTATCTTATATCTTATACCCATATGCATTCCACAATTTTCCCGATGTGGAACTATGTTAACCACATTCTCAACACCCCCCTCACGTGCAACGCACGTAGGCAAAGAGGACTTCACGTGTAAGGGCTGAAGCCTCATATGCAACGTGAATAAATAAACAGTGTGAGGGCTCAAGCTTCATATACAACGTGAACAAATAAACATGCACGTGGATAAAGAGGATTTCACGTGCGAGGGCTCAAACCTCATGTGCGAGGGCTCAAACCTCATATGCGAGGTGGATAAATAAAACATCTGAGCTTTGATACCATGTAAAACTCGGTTTGGACCCATAACAAGGGCTCACGCATGGATGCACATGGGCTTTTAATATAATGGGACTCCATCCAAAAGACTCAATCCTTATGAAGGTTTATCCCATCTTATATCTTATATCCATATACATTCCACAATTTTCTCGATGTGGGATTATGTTAACCATATTCTCAACAAATGTAATACTTTAAGTTGTAATATATTTATAAGCAAAATTCACTTGTTGCCTTTATTGTTCGTTATGCTAAATGCCAAAAAGCAAGTCACCAGTTACAATCATAATTCAATCCCTCGATCGCCATTGGCTGAGGCACCAAGTACTTCAAAACATTATGTACCGAGTTAACAGAATTTGACGCAATCAAGCTCCCATACTGAGCCAACTTATGTGGACAGCCTTAAAACCAAGGTTTTAAATCTCAGCCGATCCCAATTTGAGATTGCCGATTCAGATCCCAAAAATGATTGCCCAAGTTCCAACACCGAGATTTTGAAACCTCGGTGCTGGGTTCACCAACTGATTTAGTAGGGTATTAGTATTAGGTCTATTAACGAGTTAATGGATTTATTAATTGTTTGCTAAGTTTATTATTGGTTTCTCAAACATCATTAGTTACTTAAAACATAATAAAAAGCTTATTGTTATATTTCTGACATATTTAGAATACCACTTTAGACTTCATCAATTACTAAAGAAATGTCAAATTGTATTGTATATAATATATGAACTGTTACTAACTTCAAGAAATATGTTTAGTCCAACAATACAAATCCAATATCCCAGTATGAGATGGCCATAAAGTTGAGACAGCCAATTATAATCCTTAAGTGACCGTTCAATATAGGTACCAATATCAAGATTTAAGACCTTGCTTAAACCTAATAAAATTTGGAATATATCAAGAAATTAGTTTATCTTTAAGTGAAATCATGATGCTTTACTCCAGGGGACATTGCTATAATCATATGAAACTAGACCATAAACAAATTTAATCTTCCTAAAGATGTGCTTCCATTAAGAAAAATATCGCAAGCAAACATGATCTTCTGTGAAGAAAGAAAATGAAACAACAAATAAAGGAATGGTAATCTGTAGGGCTCATGTTTCTATAAATATTAACATTCACCTACCGTAGAATATAATCTTCAACTTTTCCAAATTCTTTCTTTTCTTCTTCATCATCAGCTATATCTTCCTCACTGTCACTGCAGATTAAAGCTTCACCACCTCTTTGGTCATAATATATTCTTCTACGACCAACAACAGATTGATCTTCTGTCATTCTTTGATTTCTGCATAAATGTAGCCAAAAGAGGTAAAATAGAACTTCCAGGCATGTAGTTCAGGTAAGGGTAAAAACATAGAAAAACAATGGCATGGACAATATAAATAGACAGCTATTTGTTTGCTCTAAACCTCAAATAAGGTGTCTTCATGGACGAATAGCTTACAAGGTCAAAACTCGAAAGATAGCAACAACACAATTTTCTAATTAAACAATTAATGTACACGCGCTTGCTCATGCACAGAGAAAGTGCGGTGGGGAAGAGATTATATAACATCCCAAGAAACTTATATGACAGGACAGCCTTTATGAAATCTAATATGTTGTTCTATGCATGATCCAAACAATTCATCATAATCTGTTGTGAAATTAAAATAAGAACACATTGGAATTATATAAACTCCATTCATGTAGCAGTCACAGAATAACCATGGAGTTTATAATTTGCCTAATAAATCAATTCATCCGTATCCATTTATATATCTTTCTTAAATCTCTATTACATATTGAATGAGATTACTTTTAAGGCATAAATTATCAAATTTAAACTTCAAGCCTCCTAAAGGCCTGAAATTCATGGGAGAAAAAAGATACAACCCATTGGTGAATCTAATAACCATCTTTAATGCACCAAGAGTGTATTAGTTGGACCACCATTGGATAAGCCTGCATCATATCTCGCATATGGATCTTGCTGTATAGGCTTTTTATAAACACATCAGAATAACCATGGTGAGTGTTTATTTTGAAGGATTACAATATTGTTCGCTACTGCAAAGTGTTTTCACTAGTACAAAGATGACTTTCCCCTAGGGGAGAGGTCGAATCCGTAGGGGTGTGCCCCTACGATACCCATCGTAGGGGCATTTACACATAAAAATTATAAAAAATAAACTTCTGTAATTGCCCCTATGGTATCGTATGAGAAACCCCTACCGTGGGCACCGTAGGGGCAGAGTCGGGGTATTTTTAAAAAAATAAATCAGAATATTACCCCCTTTTTCTTTTTTCCATCACGCTCCTAATCATTCCCCCCCAAAAAATGTCCCCTTCACTAAACCCTAACCTCCACCACCGTCGATCGTCGTGCTCTTCCACCGCCGCCTCCAAGTCAGCACCCTCCACCGCCTCGAAACAAACCGCCACCATCTCCAAGCTTCCAAGCTTCCTCCACCGCCTCCAAGCCAACCGCCGCCAGCACCTTCCACCGCCTCCAAGCCTCACCACCGCCGCCAGCATCCTTCACCGTCTCACCATCACCGCCGCCGCCCTCCGCCGCATCCAAGACTCCAAGCCTCGATCTCCGCGGTCTCGCCGCCGCCGCCATCATCATCTCCGTTGCTGTCGTCGCCTGCTAGCTTAAAGTCTCCACCATCACCACCTTCTGTCGATCCGAACGTACCCAACAGTGACTCCTACCCCTAAACCCCCCCCCCAAAACAGTGATCAGGTGAAAAAATTTACAATTTTTTTTACTATTAGGATTTTAAATTAAGTTTAATTTGTTTATTTTAATTTGTTCATATTGAATCTTTAGAATGTTAGGTTGAATTTGTTGAGATGAGGAAGATGATAGGTTAATTGGGGAAAATAGTTCAATTAGAAAATTTGGGGCAGCTTGGATGCTGCAGCTACTAGTTATGCTGTTATCACCATATAATTTCTCCATATTATGATAGATTGATTATATATCTAAATCTGAGACTCATATCTGTGTGTGTGTGATATGATGATGATCTCTCATATCAAACAAGGAAAAACCTTAATTCATCATCATTCCTCTGTTTTGATTGGATTATTGAGTTAGTTGATTGAAAAATCTAAAGTTCGGATATGAAATCCATTGTTGAAGAAGAGTTTGTGATGAAGCCGAGGAAGAATTTGTGATGAGGTCAAGGATCCTTTGAGCCTTTTATTAGATGACTCTTTTCTTGAAGGGCACCACATAACTTAAGATATAATCATTTTTTTGGTATGTGGTAGGCTTTGTAGCATATGATAACATCTTTTACCTGTGGTGTAGTAAGGAATGTGGGTGGTGACAGTGGCGCCGGGCGTGGGCCAGTGACACCGGGTTCGAGGCTGAATGGGTTTGCGCTTTGATTCGAAGGAAATATGAGATTTTTGAGTTTTTCTCAATGTTGTTCACTTGAATTATGATTTGTTTGTGAAGAAAGGTTATTGTTTTATTCTAAACCCTAATCTTATTATGGTTGAAATTGTCTTGTGCTTTTTAGGTTGACAAGGAGCAGATCGTGAGTTGGGTTCTATCATTTCAAGCGTATCCAAGAAAAATCAAAAGCCTCTCAAAGCCACTAAATACCCAATTTAACTCCACAACTGTATGTAATCTTTCTCTCGCTTTCTATGCTTATTTTTGTAGATATGTTGTTGGTTTGGTTTGATTTAAATTCAAGCAGGTCAAACTCCAAGTGCTATGAAGGAGAACCGCTTGATGTCTCCTCACCAAGCTTGCAAGTTAATTTACTTATCTACTCTTCAAATTTGGTTCAAAACCTATCATTTTCTCTAATCATTAGCAAAATTCAAAAATTTCCTCACCCATTTATGTGATGGGAGTCTAGAGGAAGCAAGAGTTTTGAAAAGGGATCAACTTCCATAGAAAATTTGAATCAAGGTTTTGCTTTAAAACCCTTTCGCATTTTATCAACGATGGTGGCGGAAAATTTGTAATTTGGTGGTGGAATTTGTTACATGCAGCAACAATTTGCGATCGGGGTGAATGACGTCACTCGGGTGCTGGAGAGAATGGCTGCAAGCGGAAAAGCATATGATTTTAGTGAAGATACAACCGAAAGCTCTCTTCGTAGAGTTCAATTGGTTCCACTTCCGGTTTGCGTTCTCTTTTGTTTCCAAGTCTTTTAGTTGTTATCTATAGTTTATGATCGATATCCGTTCCATGCGGAATTTTCGATCACTTGGATAAGCTTGAGTTCAAAGAGAATTGAATTAATTGATATAAATTGAAAACACTTCGGCATTCGTTATATACATGATGCTTAATGAAACTTTCAAATCTATGTCGATAGTTGTTTATAGTGCTCTTATCTCTTTGCGAAAGGTATAATAATGCCTTTGTCGATATAGCAGTTTGACTGCTATTACTGTTTAGATTGGGTTAATCCGATAAATCAATGCCGAAATTTTACGCAGAGCTCAAATTAAAGTGATGTCTGTGTATATGGTCGAACCCTTAGTTGCTAAAATCATGCGATGCTCATGGCATTGCGCATGTTATCAAATATAAGAGAGCAGTCCATGACCTTATACTTTATAACCATGACCCTCTTACTTTAGATAAAATATAAATTTATGCAACATTGCGATTCGATTCTATTTTCAACCACACAAACTTTAAGCACCTACTGTCGGTTTTGTTCCGTAAGTAGGAATTAAGTTGATATTTATTTGAAGTGTAAACTACAATATGAATAAGTTGACGACAATACTGGTAATCGTTAGGGGCAATAAATAGTAATTCTACTTATATAACCTAGTGTCCGATTTGTACTTCACATAAAGATCTCTGTGAAATTATTCATCGTCTCTTCACACAATCATCATTTTGAGCTTCAATTATCGATGAGCACATTAAAACTTATTTGCAAAAACCTTGCAACAAACCCATGTACCACAATATGAGAATATTATGTGTAATCATATCGGCGCCATTATTATGTTCTATAATCGAGACTTTTTCTTCAACGACATTATGAAATTTCCCCCTTTCTTTATGTTACCATCTTCACAAATCTATTTTCCCTCTTTCTTTCTTTCTTTCTTTCTTAGATGATCTTAAACATGACATGGATACAATTTTCGATGATCTTATGTGTTTTCATGAGATGATTTTGTCATCGCCTCCTCGATCTAATTGAAAAATTTATAGCATTCCTCTCTCTAGCTAGTTCTAAGTACAAACCTCTCTCGCTCTCTTACTATATATTTACAAATTTATAGATCTATTTTGATTTTGTGTACGGAGGCACCCAAATTTAAGGGAACTTAACATGCTATTGATACACAAACGTCTTGTTTAAATAAAATTTATACATTTAACATCTTTATGATTGTATTCTGTTCATGGTTTTAAATTTAAATAATAATATCATGTATTGTTATATAATCATTCTCTTTTTAAGACAAAGGAGTATGTTTTAAACGAATTAAATGTTAAAGTCAATAAATTTTTAATGTTGTAAAGAAACACATTAATATGTAAACTTATTAATGTTATATATGAGATTTTGGTAAGGTTTATTAAAGTTATTCAGTAATAGTGATTTTTTTATATTTGCAATAGTTACTTGGAGATGGAGCACCTAGTCGGCAGTGATTTTTTTAAATATTTTTTAGATTTTTGTAGAATGTCTGTATTATTTGCGACATGTATATTTTGAATAACGGTTGTATATGATGATTATGATCCTGATTTTAGAGTGATTTCATATTGTGTTTGTTTATTTCGTTATATATTATGCGTGGGATTTTATTGATGTATATTTTTGTATTTAGGTATATAATATAGCGTGTGGTATATTATTGTATATAGGACGGACAAAAAACAAAGGCAGCATTTTTTTTTAAAAATTTAAATTTTTACCCTTACGATCAGCACCGTAGGGGCAAATTTCTGCCCCTACGGTGGATCCTGTAGGGAAAGAAATATCATAAATTTCTGTCTCTACGGTGGAACCCGTAAGGGCAGAAATATCACAAAAAACAGGTACTATACCCCTATGGTTCCCACCGCAGGGACGTATATATTATTATTTTTTTTTAAACTAAAAAAAACTAATAATTTATGCCCCTACGGTTCTTACCGTAGGGACATAAAGTTGCCCCAACGGTTGGAACCGTAGGGGCAACATATTGTTATTTTTTAAATAATAATAATAATAATAATAATCATCCTTACGTTGGAAACCATAGGAGCAAATTCATAACCGTAGGGGCATTTATTTGCCCCTATGGTGGAAATCATAAGGGTATTGGTTTGCCCCTACGGTTCCAGCCGTAGGGCAACTCTTATTCGTAGTAGTGTTTATTTTACGATATTAGAGGTGTTTCGACATGCACTGGAATATTCCATACTTCTACACTCACATGATGAGAGGTATCCATACAACAGTTGTAATAAGAACTTGAAGAAGGTTCCCATGTTGCCACTAGATCAAGTGATGGGAACTGAAAAGTTTTCTAGAGCTATAGCAGATTCAGACGAAATTGTATATAAAGAATATACAACAAAAAAAATCTTGAAGAACATTATTTCTTGTTCTGATGCAGTCAAAGTAAGACAGATATGTGAAATATGCTTTAGGCCACACCTGGCGTCCTAAATTTCTTTCCGAAGGCCACATCTACATATACATATCTATGAGCATGTATACATGTAATGCAAATTTTATGTTTGGATCAACTATAAAACAGAAGGAATAGGATAAACAAAAAAGGAATAAAGATATCCAATATAATGTTTAAAAAAACAAAAAAAAACGTGACGAGATGAGAACCCTACTAAATGGACACCTGCAGACATACTTCATCAAATTCAAATCCATTTAAATTGGAAGTTTGAGGCATTTGTGTCAATATAATGTGCAAAAATATCTTGTTATTCCGAGTTCTTCATAGAAATAACAAATAATCTAGTGAAATAAAGGCAGCAAATTAAACTAAGCAAAGGAAATGGGCATTTTGATAATTGAGGGACTATGGTATGTAGATTCTGCATTTTTCCAACAATATAGAAGAAGAATCATTAGGAATAACCAAATGAAGCCTTACAAGAATTTTAGCAACAATGGGTGTCAAGACATACCCCCTCATGATCTAGCATTTAAAAATACACACAAAACGATAATATTATCAATGTCAAAGATTTTAGTAAATGTACATGTTAACATTGATGCAGATGCAACATGCAAGTGTATACAACAATGTATCGTGTTTAAAATGCATACAATGTGCTCTCTCTATATATGTAGATCAAGATTGTGCATATAGCAATGTATGACATCTATTTATGTAATTGAGATGCAATGGCGTCTGGTGTGATTGTTCCTCACCTGTCCAGAAACATCCAAGTAGTATATGGAGGTAGTTTAGGAACCACAGTCAGTTTGATTGGACGAGTACCATTCTTTCCAACAATATTGCTCCCAAACAGAACAGGTGAAGCATTTGAACTTTCCTCTTGACTGTTATCTCTTTCTCCACACGATGGATCAAAACCAGTCAGCACATTTAGTGCATCCTCTTGTCTTCGAGTCAACAAATCTGCGTCTAACACAGCACAATCTATTGCAGTTTTCCTCTTAAGCATAGACAAATTATGTGCATGATGTGTGATGCTACTCAATTTCTGCTTGTTCTCTTCCACTCTTTTCTGGAAGTAAATTCATACATTAAATGTAAGGATTACAAGTAAAGTATCAAGAATTTACATCAACCATTAATAATGGAACTATGGAAGAGCAGTCACTGTTAAGATTTTTAGAGAAAAAAAGATCTAGTTTGGAGGAGATACCTTAATATAGGCAAAACGATCGGCAGCGACTTGGTCCTTCAAGGAATCAATAATTGTTGAAACATCTCTAGAAGAATGGCATCCTTCTTTCACTCCTGTAATCTGTATTTGACAAGCAATAACAAAGAATTGCCTCGTAAATGGATGTTGTTTATGCATATGGTGTGTTTTTGTGACAAGCAATTGCCAAATACCTATGCAACTGTGTGCTTGTTCTAGCAACGGTATTTTACCCAGTGCATTGTCCACGGAGGGTAGAAAAACCATTATGCACAGTGCATTGTGGATCTTGAATTGTGGAATTACTTTTTTGTCGGTGTTTACATTAAGTTCAGATTATGACCCCAGCAAAAGTGCCACGTTTAAGGTGTCAGCCTTTCAAAACCGTAAATTTTATCCCTAGATACTCAACTAAAATCCAAACATCAACAAACATAATGTTAATGCAACCTGTGATTTGATTATGTTGATGTTAATGTATCTAACAGGAGCGGTGTTTTTTCACAAGATCTCACACCAGTGGAATCCATATAATACAAAAACTCCTGCTAGAACTTTTAGCATGCAGAAATCCAGTTAAATATGCTTAAAGAAAAAGGCTAAATGACTAATATTCATAGCTTGGGTATACACTACCAGAATCTTTTATGCATAGCAAATTTATTGAAGGATATGCGCGAAAGAGATATTATAGTTGTTTGGACGCAGCTGAAATGAAAGGGAAGGAATCGAAGAAGACAAGGAGCTAATAAGCTACATTATCAGTATATAATCTGCCAAAAAAATTAACTTTTAAATTGTTCACCATTTACAAATGCTAATGTTATCTGGAGATGCATTGTTGAAGGCCAAGCATCATCAAACGTTGCAGTGTGCGAGCTTTAAATTATAGTCGAGCTTTAAATCAAACTTCTCGGATAGAGATCTCTACAAAGCTTGCAATTTTGCAAAAGCTAACACAAAATACTAGCTAAATATACTGGATGCTAAGCTAAATATACTAGATGCTAATCTAAATGGCAAAAACACAAAAAAAGATGGGGGGTGGTCATCGTCATCACTCTTTGGACCTTGGTTGGCAATGGTACAGTTTCCAAAATCATGGCTTCGTGAGACTTAACTCAAAAAATTGTAAAAAATTGCAACCAAGACGTTTAGCAACCAAATTAGAGTTTTCCCAAACCATGGTTTAAAAGGTTTCAGGGGCTCCAAACCCCTTTTTAAACTCCAAAAAGGCTGGAATTTCGCAAAGTTTCAAGCCACTCTCTTTTTATAACCCTATATTAAAATAAACCTTGGGTTGAAGACTATGTTGTAAAACCACCCTAAACTTTGTGAAACCCCATTTTTACAAAATTATGGTTTTCGTGCGTGCAAACCATGGTTTCATTCTGAAATTATTATTAGGAGAGAGAGAATTAAGACAGAATATGTTTTAGAGAAAAATAATGGATAAATTGGCCTAAGCCCGATCCTCCTCTTTATCTAGGCAAAAGTCATTTTACTATTACACCATTATTAAACATCTAATTACATACCATAACCCGTATACACTACGGGTATTCTAATACTCCCCCTCAAGCTGGAGCATAATTATCAAACATGCCCAGCTTGTTACAAATAAACTGCATTATATTTTTTCCTAAAGGCCTTGTGAATAAATCTGCTAACTGATAAGAAAATTGAACATGGTAGGTATCGATGATCCCATATTCAATCTTCTCCTTCACGAAGTGCCAATCCATCTCAATGTGTTTCGTTTGCTTATGGAATACAAGATTAGCGGCAATATAGATTACGGTCTTATTATCACAATACAGTATAAAGGAAGTGGGCTCAAAGCCAAACTCTCCCAGTAGGAAACAAATCCATACTAGTTCACAAGTGGTATTCGCCATGGCCCGGTACTCAGACTCGGCGCTGGAGCGAGACACTACGGTGCTTCTTACTCTTCCAAGAGACCAAGTTACCTCCTACAAACACGTAATATCCTGTAGTGGATCTGCGGTCGAATGGAGACCCGGCTCAATCTGCATCAGTGATGTCTGCTAATCAAGAATGTCCATGATCCGGGTACAGTAAACCCTTCCCTGGAGTATTCTTCAAATAGCGAAGTATTCGAATCACCGTATCCCAATGAACCACTCGAGGATCGACCATGAACTGGCTCACAATGCTAACTGGGTATGAGATATTAGGTCGAGTGAAGGTAAGGTGATTCAGCTTACCGACCAACTGTCGGTATCTTCCGGGATCTTCAACTGAGTCGTCTTGTCCCGGAAGCAGCTTAGTATTAGGATCCATTAGTGCCTCTATGGGTTTGCACACAAACATCCATGTTTCAGTCAGCATATCAAGCACATACTTCCGTTGTGAGATGTAGATGATATCTTTCGATCGAGCAATTTCGATACCCAAAAAATATTTAAGACTCCTAAGATCCTTAGTCTGAAACTCCGTTTGAAGCTGGCGCTTAAGCTGTGCAACACCAGCCGCATCATCGACAGTAGTCACTATGTTATCGACATATACCACCAAAAGAATGCGAATGCCATTGGTGTTATTACAATAGAACACCGAATGATCATGTGCACGCCGTTTGAGGCCAAACGAAATAACTATCTCAATAAATTTTCCAAACCACGCTCGAGAAAACTATCTCAAGCCATACAATAATTTCTTCAATCGACAAACTAGACCAGACCTCCTGAGCAACAAACCTAGATGGTCACTCCATATAGACCTTCTCGATCAAAGAATCATGAAGAAACGTATTCTTCATATCAACCTGATGCAGTTGTAATGATGGGTAGCCGCAAGAGACATAAGCAAACGAACAGAAGTTATATTGGTCACCGAAGAAAAAGTCTCCTCGTAATCAATGTCGTCAGTCTGCGAATACCTTTTAGCAACCAAATGTGCTTTCAAGCAGAAAAGGGTCCCATCATGATGAAGCTTAACAGTTTATACCCAGTGGCACCCTACTGTCTTCTTCCCGGGTGGAAGAGGAACCAAAACCCAACTTTGATTTTATTCAAAGACGAGCATCTCATCAATTATCGCATTGGTCCACCCTTTATAAGACAAAGCATTGGGGAGAGACTTAGGTAAAGCATGTAAGTCAAGGGACGAAAGAAACGCTCGATACGCCGGAGATAAATGAAAAATCGCCACATGATGAGATATAAGATATGAAGTGCAGCTATGGGTGCCTTTTCGTAAGACAATAGGGAGATCAATGTGATCCTCCGGCGGAATTTGACTCTAGGAGATCATCAGTAGGAGGCTGAGGTTCAGGAGCCGTATGGGCCAAACGAGCATACACCCTGTAACCGGTGGTGTGGGGCCCAATAGTATGGAATCAGGGATGGGAGGGATGGGAGGTGGATCAAGAGAAACAGTACGGGTGACCTCCAACACGAGGGTAGAGTTCAACCGACACAGAAGGGGTGTTGTTGTGTAACAAAAGATATGAGATATCTAAAGGAAAATCACTATCCATGTCTACAGGTGTATGAGATGTAGCAAAAGTATGGGGGAACTCATGAAAAGTCACGTCCGCCGATATAAATCGACGACGTAACCCGGGACTATAGCACTGATATCTCTTTTGAGTCCAAAAGTACCCAAAAAAGGCACTTAATAGCCTTGGGGTCCAATTTAGAACCCCCGGTTTGTAAATCATGGACAAACCAGACACCCAAAGACCCGCGGAGGAACATGGAAAGATACCACCAAAGGGAATAATGTAAAATGTGGAAGTTGTCTATCTAGGACAAAGGAGGGCATACGATTGATTAAGTAATTAGCAGTAAGGACCGCATGCCAAAAGGATTTAGGCGCTCGCATATGAAACAAAAGGGTATGAATAACCTCTAGCAAATGTCGACTCTTCCTTTCTGCCACCCCATTTTGCTGGGTATAGGGACAAGAAGATTTATGAACAATGCCAAGTTTCTCCATTAACTCCCTAAAAGGCGTACAAAAATACTCCTTGGCATTATCACTCCTCAAGGTACCAACAGTGACTCCAAACTGAATTTGCACTTCAGAACAAAATATCTGGAAATGAGAAAACGCTTCATTTCTAGATTTCATCAAGTATAACCATGAGACTCAAGAAAAATCATCGATAAAGGCCATAAGATAACGAAAGCCTCCTTGGGCAACAGGGCAGGCCCCCAAACATCAGAATGTACTAAAGCAAAAGGTTTAGCAGCTCTCTTATTGGCACGAGATGGGTAGCTAGAGCGATGATGCTTCCCAACTCACAAGACTCATTCTAAGATAGTTAAACTACTAAGAGAGGGAACAATCCTCTTCAAGGTCTACAGAGAAGGGTGACCAAACCGACAATGGACATCAAAAGTAGATGTGGATGCTGTTGGGCAGGCTATAGGGTGTCGATACTCATCAAGGTGGTACGACCCGTCAACCTCGGTTTCTGTGCCAATCATCCGCCTCGTTCCAAACTTCTGAAAAACACATCCACAGGAAAAGAAAGTTGTGTCCCGGTTCAAATCTCGAGTCAACTGACTAATGGAAAGTAAGTTGAAAGGAAGCCCAGGCAAGTATAAGACAGTAAAGAGAGACAACTATGATGTAGCACGAACGGACCCTGCTCTCTCTATAGCAGAGGTGGTGTTGTTTGCTAAGGTCACCGGGATACACCCAGGCCTTAGCCTATACAAGGATAATATGCCTCTATCTACCATCATATGGTCCATTGCACCTGAGTCGATCATTCAAGGACGACATACATAAGTCGTAGAAATAAAGGCTGTATGATTACCTCCCGAGAGACATAAAATGGTCACAGCTGTAGCTCGAGGTGTAGCTGATCCAGCAGAGCTACTAGAAGCAGATGAGGTCACGAGAAGTCTCAATCTAGTAATCTCCTCCTCCAAAAACTTGACGGAACTTTCGGACGATGCTGAGTTCGTCGAAATAATGGAGGATGCAGAAAATGATGTCGCAACGTGTACACGAACAGCAGGGCGAGAAGGCCTCCCATTCAGCTTCCAGCAAGTACTGCGAATGTATCCCTCCTGATGACAGTAATCACAAAAACGAGGATCTTCTTGTCCTCTACATCCGGCTCTACCTCCTCTACGGCCCGCTCCTTCTTTCCCTCGTGGAGAGTAAGATGTGGAAGAAGTCTCTGGCCTAATGAGAGCACTGTGCTCATCAGATGCAGGCTATTCATCGGTAATCTCCGACTGAAAAATCTGGTGAAGTGTATGATAAGTGGTCGCAAGGGTGATTTCCGACTTCCCAAGTAAGGCCGGACGTGCTGATTGATATTCGGGTTGTGGTCCACCAAGGAAAATGATCGCAAGGAGAGCTTCATGTCGCCTCCTCATCTCCGCAATATCACTAATGATTGCAACAACTCTGAGACCAGCTGAGCAAAGCGACGAAACTTTGAGTCATATTGGTGCAGTGAGCGAGTCCCTTGCTGAATCTTGTACAGATGGTGCACCAAATCATAGGCCTTTGAGAGGCTCTGCTGTGTAGAATAGAGCTTGTGGAGCTGATCCCAAATCGTCTTCAAGGATCTCAAGTGCAGAAGCCCATCCATCCGTCGCTCCATCGACCTAAGCATAAGAGATAACTCAACTGAGCGTCATCCACTTCCCAATCGGCGGTAAGTGGATCAGAGGAAGGTTTCGTCAAGTGATTGTCCTTCCTCCGCCCCTTGACATAATGCTTCACTATGAGCTTCCAACTATGGAAATTTTGATCGTCAAGCTTGAAATGCACCATCTTAGTGGCTACAACATCGGTCGAAGAGACTGGCTTACTCTTGGATTTACTCTCTGTCGTCATCTCTAAGAACCAAAGAACCACTACTCAACAAATCAAGAAAAGGGATCCCAAATTCCGATCTCCACGCAAGCAAACACTAATCACACAAATAGCAGATTCAATCGAAAACAATCTCGGTTTCCAACACTCTAAATTCCTCAATACTCCAAAATATATTTAAAATAGACATAACCAATCCAAAAGCAACAAAAAAACAACTCCAAATACTCACTGATTAGCCGAATCCAGATCTTTCAATTGAGCTCCTTCTCCAACAAACTACAACCTCCTTCCCAAATCAACTCCAAAAGAAACCAAAAAACAACCTCCTTCCCAAATCGAGCTTGATACCCCCAAATTGATTGCCAAATCAGGCTTGAAAACACTATTGAGGTCACGAAATCAACCCACACACCAAGTCCGGGGCAAAGGAAGTCGGTTGATGATGAAAGAGGGAGGATCGACCCAAGATATGTGATTAGGTTGATCTCAGAGATGAGATCAAGTAGGCTAGAGGGGCTCAGGTCACGATCAATGGCGTGGACGAACCCCAAAGCATCATCGACGAAGATCCGGTGAGATCGAGTAACATCGATGAAGATTCGGCGCCGACGAACTCCGACTTCTATTGAACAACCATGTCGAGCTCAGATCCAGATGAATCGACAAAGATATGAGCTCGGCTTGACTGAAATCACGTCGATGTAGTCGCCGGTGCTCCATCAAGATCCCGATGAAGGTAGGTGAGGTCCAACGAAGCTCCGATGAGAGGGTGAGACAGTACGGCGGCGGGAAAAGCTAGGGTTAGGGCTTGTTTGGTGTTTAGATGAGAATGGGTGGCTAGGATTAGATCGTAAGAGATTGAGTGGCTCGGATCAGCTCTGCAACCATGAAATTATTATTAGGAGAAAGAGAGAAAATTAAGAGAGAAAATGTTTTGGGGAAAGTAATGGATAAATTTGGCCCAAGCCTAATACTCTTTTTTATATAGGCAAAAGTCATTTTGCTATTACACACTTATTAAGCATATAATTACATATAATAAACCCATATACACAACGGGCATTCTAACCTTAAAACGAAACCAAGGTTCTATAAACCTAGAGACCCAGCAAAAATTCCATGTCTGAAGTATTCACCTTTCCGCAAATGCTATATCTATTCATATATACATAATACATAAGTAAAATCCAAACTCAATCAAACATAATGCCGCTATATATGAATTTAATTATGATCAGGCTTGAACTCATAGAAGGGTGTGCTCTACAAAGCCACCAATTTTGACAAAATTTAGCATCAGTTGATCTTAGCACACAAAATACCAGCTAAATATGCTAAGAATTAGGCCAAAGGTACTCATCACTTTTGCACATAAACTACCAAAACTTTCTTCTGCTTAACGATTCAAGTTTCTAAAGAACGTATTCAAAAGGGCTAATTTAGGGATGATGCTTGGAATAGAAACGAGAAGCGAAGGGATTGGAGAATAGAAGGACCTACATTATCATCGCCGGCGCTTTGCCGGTGGATCTCCGCTGCCATGGCCGGAGACTCGACGTCGCCGTCGCCGTCGCTGCCGCCCTAGGGAATGAGGGTTTTCAAAAACGAGGGTGAGAAATTTGACCGCTTGTGGGAGGGTCTTTGACCAAAAGCTCGATCCTGTTCGGGTTTGGTAGGGGTTGTTGAAGGGGTCGGCTCGATTCAAACTTCAAGCTAGCGGGTCGGGTTTTGGAGCAAAAATAAATCTGAACCTGCTTGTACGGACGGTTTTCAACTTCTACGTACCTTGAAACACGTTCTTAAATCCACACCCGATGAATGCGGCAGGTTTTGGGTTCGATTTCGGAATTAACTATTTTGGACGCGTTATTATGGGTTTGGACAAATATTAGGTTTACAATTACATATAGGATTTGGTATTTTATATAAGGGTAAATTTTGCTACACAAACTTGGACTTTTCATGTTTTATGTTAAACCAGCCTTAATTTGTTTTACTGTTGATATCTATCTTGAACTTACTAAACTTCATTTAATTTCCTAACCATGTTAAAAATTGTGGCAAATCATCTATTATATCACTCGGGAGCAGGAGCCCCGGGTTTTGGAGATGGGAGGCGAGACTGGTTCTCCTGCGTCTCTCCTCAAGAGGTACCATAGGACGATGCCCCATTCCCCGGCTTCCCCGATCATCATGGACGAAGGGGAGCTTCACTTCGAGGTGCCCTCGGGCCTTTCTTTCGCCGACAGCCTGCTCTCGGAGATGGAAAGGTTAGCCGGGGGCAGAATCCCTCGTGGACCCTCAGGGCCTAAATGGCGGCCATAGCCCAGGAGGTCGTACAGGTCAGTGTTCGCACCTCACTCAGGTTTTTATTCAGTACTTTTTGTCCGCAAGATTGGGTGCCCCCTTTTCTTTTTAACCCCTCCTTTGTTTTCTTCAGGTCCTCCAGCACTGCGCCCTCGTCATCAACATGGAGGATGAGGAAATTGCCCCAACGATGCAGATCGCGGGTGAGTCCTCCTCATGGGAGGAGAGCTCGAGGCCGGAGCTGCAAGCGGAGATGGAGAGAGTCGCCGCCCTCGAAGATCGGGTAGCTGCCAGGATCGGGAGATCGCCAACTGCTGAGAGGCCGTCCGAGCCTCCGAGGCTAAGTTGGAAGATTCCAGGATGCTTGTCACTGCCCTGAAGAAGACGGCGAACACCCTCCGAAGGGAGAGCGAGGCGGCGAAGGAAGGAGTGAGGCGTGCCGACCTCCGAGCGTCGAAGGCGGCAGAAAGCTATAAGAAGTCGGACCAGTACTACGTCGATCTCGCTGAAGCCGCTGCCCTCGTTTGGCATGAGGCCCTCCACGCCGTCAAAGCCCTGATGCCGGAGTTTCCCGACGGCCAGCTCCAGGGTGAGTACCCCCTCGAGGGTGAGGCACAGGGGAATGCCCCCGGAAGCGCTGCGGGGCCTCTAGTGGGAGCGTTGGGGAGAAGTCGGTCGCCCCGGCTTGCAGCGCCGAGGCTCCTGCGGTGGGCGCCGACCTTCAAGCTCCCCCCCCCGTTGTCGTGATGGAAGCGGAGCTCGTCGAGGTTCTCCCCGGCCCCGAGGCCTGAACCTCCTCGCCTCCTTTTTTTTTCTTTACGCTGAAATTTTGTAAGCCTCCGGGCGTTTTTGTAAGGCTGGGGAGCCCATAATACCTCTGTAAAGACTTCTGAATTTTGTGAATGAAATCTTTTTGCAGTGTTCTTTGCGTACATATTTTCCCTTTGTTTATGGTAAAATCTCTATTTGCGCGGTACTGCTTTCATGATGCGTTAGGTCGGAGATCGATTTTTCATCTAGCGATCGTACATCGAGTTGAACTTAACCATTTGCCAAGTATGCAAAGACCGATGCAAGGTCGGTATCTCCATGGTCCTGAAGTCGAGGTAGGGATCGCTTAGTAAAGACGTGTAGGAAGTCACCCTCTAAGGATGGATTGAGCAGGGAAGCTGCTCAATGGCCTCTTGATGAGGGCTTTGATCCTTGGCGTCGTTGGGTAGGAGATTACCAGCCAAGGATGGACCGAGTAGGGTTGCTGCTCGGTGGCCTCTTAATGAGGGCTTTGATCCTTGGCGTCGTTGGGTAAGAGATTACTGTAAGTACACGGTAGCGTCCCGGCCGTTTAACAGACGCCAAATACGGAACAAAAACTTTTACAACTGGCACTATCGCGTACTATAACCCAGATCTGCCATTAAAGTTAAACTAACAAACTACAAAGTGGGTAGAAATGTTATACCGAACGATCCGAGTCCTTCGGTCTTCAACCATCATCCCACGCTTTGTTGCGGCTGCTCCGATCTCCTCGATCTCCAGTCTTCTCGTTCAGGTGGCACCACATCGACGGATCTTTAAACGGGCTCCCGCCTCTGAACCGAGGCAACTCGATCATCAAGTTTGCTAAAAGAGATGACCAAGCTTGATGTAGAGAATGAGTAGAACACTTTGTCTCGCTTCGTCCAAAGGTATGGACGAACGGTTAATGAAGTTGCCTTTTAGATCGGGTGGAATGAGAAATGAGGCTATCTAATTTCCATGAGTCCAAAACTCTATCAATCTTTTTTCCAAGCAACCATATCATTTTCCAAGAGGGGGGCCGGCCATTATAGAGGTAGGGGTGAGTGTAGGAGGGGAGAGGGTAACCATAAGATAAAGATCAAGAGAAAATATCAAAGGTATAACAAAAAACATTAATGTAAAGAATGACTCATTAACCTTAGTCATCCAATCAATTAATGCATATCAATGATTCATTAACCTAGTCACCAATCCAAGAACCTTCCACACTCATGACTCACCTCATGACTCACCCAAAAGGAAAAAAAATAAATCCGCATTTAACCGAATGTTAAAAGCGGGTGATAGAAAACTGGAAACTGGCAACTTCCAAAAGTGATCCTGAAACGAATTTCAGGATAACCCCATATCAGTATAAACATACCCGTATTTGTATTACGACCGAATACAAATGCAACCGAGACAAAGATATTATATCTACAAAGTATAATACTTAGATCCGGCTTAAACCAAAGCCCACAGTATTATTTGTCCGAAATATGACACGTGCGTAAACGCACGTGCATTTTCCGAACCCTGCCATAAAACCATACGGCCTCTACAACGTTTCGCTCGAACTTGGGAAACTGTCTGTGGGTGACTCTAATGACTCATCAACACACTGGCACTGGGTATAACCACTAGCACGTCAGAGGTACGAGTTGTACGTAACGGTTGCCTATGTATTGATTGGAAGGGAAGCTGACAAGCGAACTCATCCATAAACCCTACTGAGCCTGACAGTGACAATATCCGTACAGTCCGGTCCGTTTGTCTAAGAGTATCGCATATCAAGTTTACGGGGGTGGATAAACTCAGACCTCTAATAACGCAATAATTCGTGTCGGTATAAAGCCCATCACCACCTGAGAAACTACTGATCCAAATCAGTAATTCTCCACTACTCGGCCGAGAATTTCTAGTGATGGTCACCCGTGCACTGTGCGACATCAACCCCCAATACCGGGAGAGACGAATCCCCAATGATCCGCTCACTGCCTCCATGTGGCTCGGGACTGTACCCAAAAAATACATGTTTGCACGTCTCCTTTGAGCGTGGTAGGGTAGAAATCAAAGCACAGTGGGAACTCACGCGAGACAAATGACGATCTCAGGTCGACAAACTAACTTGTACACATGTCACCAGGGAACTGCTATCTGACGATATGTATAATACCAACTAGCATGTTCCCGGTGAGTTCTGTCCAGTGTACTCATAACCCAATGAGCACCTGTATATATCTTAGGTGAACCAACTGACACCAATGGCTTGTGAGACCGGCCACCGCCCCTCGTCGGGGTCTCAACTGTATACACTAGTCTACTCTGGAGTATTGATGCCCTGTCTCGAAACTCCCACGATTAGGGACACTTTAAGGATGTGCTTATAGACTCCAGCTCCCACGTATATGATCGCCATCATACTGCTGGCAGTCAAGCAAGAATCATATGGGCTCTATCAACATGCAATAGCGAACTAAAGCATGTAAACTATGATAAAGACAAACCAGATAGCATACTATCATCTCAAGCAAGACTGTCATATCGGTATAGGTCCTATCTCAATCATTGTAATCACGTACCTGCGATCTAATAATTGACTTTGAGGGCACTATATCCAACAATCTCCCACTTGCACTTAAGGCTAATTATTGTAATGTCGCATACTCACAGCCCGTGTGATACCGAACACCCAACTCCTCTACTAATCAGTTTCACAAAGCTAGTTTGTAAAACTCTTGTGTTCGAGAAATAGCCTCAGTGAGTGGATCCGCCCTGATGTTTCTTTTTATGTCTCTCTTAATCTCAAGTTCGCGGAGAAAGCCATCTCCCGAATCGAGTAATAGGTGTCTTAGAATATGTCTGGATATCTGATGGGACCTAGTTCATAAATGAACTCCAAATCCAAACTTCTAAGACTTTATTAATAACTGAATCTAATCAGTATCGCACACCATGCCTCCCACAGTATCCTCTTGGACCACATGTCCATAATACTGTCCCTCGTCAGAGGGAAAACTATAACTCTGGCAATCACTCTGTCATCCAGGTCACCTTGGAAGCCTGGAATGATAACTATCTCCTCAAGGAGGCTGCCATTATCAAATCCATAGAACATCCATTCATGTTCTAAAATTGCTTCCTAATGTTTCTCTAGGATTGGATTAATATAAACTTATCGCATCTAGTGCAAAAACAACATCTGGTGTGGTACTTGACATCTCACGATTGACTCAATTGCCTAAGCAAGTAATCTGCCAATCATGCACATCCCTCTCCCCTTTAGTCTGTAAGACACCTTTAGAGAGGGTGACTCCATTATCTGCAGGTACACCATCATGCCAGGAGTCATCTATTCTAAAATACCATTAGAATACTGTCAAAGTACCCAAATTGAGAAACTACCCAATTCTAGATCTAAAACCATAGATCTAGTAACCAGAATGTCTGATATTATATCCATGTCCTTTGTGGAGAAACAACTGTGTGACGACCAAAGTACAACCGATCGTAGTATAGGAGTTTTACTTCCTACTCTGTGTATGTCATCCATATACCAGGACATCACATCCTTCTACCTTCTTAACAGATCCATCCCCTATTCCGATGAAGTCAAAGCCATGACCATCACATCAAAAATAGATGATCTTATCTCCGCTATATCTGCTCAGGCCTATAAATAGACATAAGCTACTTGTCCACTATGCTTCCGCTGCTCCCACTGACTACGACAACCCTCTGGCAGAATAATATATACGTACACTTCTAAATATAGTTTAGAACAACGCTATACTTACCCTCCTGCCGGGTCTCATAGCCTGGAACAATAGTAGTGTCAAGTCTGGGCAAACAAGAATCTCCCTGTCACCTTCCTTGAGGCTACCGGAGTACCTCTCGGGTGTCTGAGGTTACCCAGCATGTCTGCGGAGTGGCTATTGGAATGTCAAAACCTGATTGAATATATAGGTCCTATTAAATTTTCCGTAATCGTTTGCGGTTCTGAAATCACTTCCAGTTCTACCATACTCCCACTACTGTTTTCTGAAAAAATCCATTTTACTAAAACTGTGGCGAGCCAAGAACAATATCACTATTGATCTTCCGGATGGTAGAAATGTCAACCCTCGTCAAAGCCAGGGTCAACCCACAAACTGCCATTACAAAAACGTGCCTTGAGTTATCCAGTGTCTAGTTTTAAGCATAAGCCGGACAACTCCCCGTATCTTAACATCGTTAAGATATGAACCATTCTATAAACAATATAGAAATAGAGGCACTAATTTTACTGAAACCAGATTCAAACCATGCAACTGTCTCCAGTGCATATCAACTTAATGAAGTGAGGCTGATCAATATTACTCAACTTAGGAATCAATCCAATTATGAGTAATCTGAAAGAGAAACTAGTTTCTCAAAACCGTTACTATCAACTGAATACCAGTCACAAGAATCTACATCTTCAATTTCTTTGAAGAATCCTGATACTTGCGACACCTGGTTCTCTACTTTATTCCTATACCCACAACTTCTCAAAACTTAGACACTGTATTTCTACGAAACACTTGTCTAAAAACTAGAGAAGTCATAAGTAAACAGAGCATAGTATGAGGACCTACCCCTTTGTCCTGACGGACACTGGACAACATACAATACTCTGTATAAGTCCGCTGAGTTGAATAACTCATAACCTGTGCATCGTAGGTTGAAAACTGTACCCAGGCGATTTCCTCAAATATCACCAATTACAACGAATTCCGATATAATGAGGATGATCACCTAATTCCCAATAGCTTACTCCCATTCATCATCTGTAAAACCATACAGATATGAGAATGAAACCTGGTAAATACATATCCTGGAGTAAGTATCTAATTGGGAAATCAGTTTTCCATTAACAATGCACTGAAACATGAAAATGTTTCGTAGGGGTATCTGGTATTTATAGTAATGCCTCTTCCATATTCCAATTCATGACTTTAACCGTATATTTCTTTGCCACCTCTCCAAATCCCTTTATTTGTCTTTATTCATTACCTTCTGTATACCCCTTAGGCTAAGTGGTTTTCTTCCTTCCCTACCGTTCGGCACCAGCCTATGGTTTGGAAGAAGACTATCCAGTAAGCATAATAGGTGTACTCTCCTAAACCAAGGAGTACTCGCAACTTGAGAGAAGGTGATGATAAAAGACAACTGAATAATACCTTATTCTATTAAAGGTGAAATAGGAGTGGCGATGAAGTACGTGGTTTGGTCGAGAATGATAACAGTCGTAATTTACTTTGCCCTCTTTTTAATCCCTTTATTTTGTCTTTACATATTACCTTCTGCACACCCTACTTAAGCTAATTGGTTTTCTTCATTCCCTACCTTTCGGCACCTGCCTATGGTTTGGAATAAGACTATCCAATAAGCGTAATAGGTGTACTCTCATAAACTAAGGAGCCCTCGCAACCTGAGAGAAGGTGATAATAAAAGACAACTGAATAAACCAATTCTATTTCTCCTGAACCTGGATCCATCCTCGAAGAAGTCCCTTCGAGTTCGTATATAACCATACGATGGATCTATCCAATGGAAGTGGATGTCCGTAATAATACGGGGTGTTCTGAGAAATACAAAGGGTAAAGGAAGGAGCGGCAATGACTTATGCAACTCGGACAATCCAAAAGCCAGTATTATAAGAAGGTTCGGTGAACTTGGTCATTAAGTCATAGTCTAGGGTCGGTCAAAGGTCGCTGCCAAAAAGAGAGAGAGAAAAGAAACACTCTGCGTGCACTCTAACCTAGATCAGAATGGTTATCACTTTATCTAATCAGGAAATCTCCCACTATTATCTCAAATTCTCCTACAAACCTGAAAGAAGAATTAGTCGGGATCACCCGAAGAGTAAACCAACTCATCAGTGAGAATCAGGATCCAATTATCATCGCATGATAACTTGATGGAAGCTACTCAAGTTATCACACTCCAGAAGGTATGCACATGCCTGACAAGTTTCAGTATGTTTGAAACTCCCGATGTTAATTTTTGCCCCATGCTCTTATGATCGTGACTTTGGCCAACCCATCATAAGTCACATGCCAAGTTCTACCCGTCATTATCCATGTTAATTTGAACCCACCCGTACATACCCTTGACTTTGACCAACAAGGTAATACAACTGTCCCAAACCAACGCATCTATCTATACAACAGATGAATACCCGGCAACTACCAAACACTATGCCTTGACTTTGGCCAAACAAACATAGCTTGAATACTACTGACCATCCATAAGACATGACGGAGGGCTACGGCTGGTTTTTGGCGAAAAACCTTTAACGTAATGAACTTGATCTCGTTGAAGGAACCTAATAGCTTTTTATAAAAATATTGTGACGAAAAACCTTTGCTAAAGAGGCCACTCCCGGTGAAGGGATCTCGGCTCTTTCCTCGTGGAATAAGGTGCAGGATATTCCAACTGAATACCTCGATGCAAAGCAACTTGTAATCGACTTATTGAAGTTATTACCCTGACGCAAACTTCTGCCCAAGGGGTCTCTCCCGGTGAAAGGATATCAGCCCTTGCCTCGTCGAATAAGGTGCAGGATATTCCAACCGAATACCACTGTGCATAACAAAAGAAAACATCTTTGTAATAACACTTTTTAAATTTATTCCAACAACATCAAATATAGGTTTGTTTTATCCTTGCATTGATAAGAATCAACGCAATCCCATCATTTAAACACACCAGAAAAGAACGAAAAATAAAATGTACATATATGCCATCCGCATTCGCCACTGGGTCCCGTCATCACCCGTTAGGTTACTTAACTAACGACAGAGCGGGGACTGGACTACTGCGGGTGTAAAACATATACAACATATAATAGTATATATATCAATATATAGTAATCGCTCCAGGCATAATAATATGCAACATTACAGAAAAGTAATAAGCATCACAGAACAATACAGATAATCTGGGATCCCCGGGTTTCACAGAGTCGCTTCTGAAACCCGACGTTCCCCTGGTCGTGTGGATAGCCTGTGTAATGAAACCTAGACCCCTACGGGTGCGGCAAGTTACCCGCCAAAACCTGAAGCAAGGCAGCCCCCTACAGTAGATGAATGAACCACCCGGCACTTCACGGAATCCGGTAATTTGAGCACCCCTCCTTGGGTCAACATGTACCCCCTACGAGTGCGGCGAATAGTCTGCCAATTCTAGAGTAAGGCCCCTCTGCCTCTCAAAGCCATGAGATACGGACCCGCTGCTCTCCAGAACCCGGCTATCCGTGCACCCTTCCGTGGGGTAATCCTAGTACATAAAAGAAAATATATACAACAGGTACATCGACCTCAGCCCGGTCGTGCTCCAAAAGAATATTATACAAACAGGCAGTGACGGCAGTCCACATGTTGGACGCTCGCCCCGCAATATCAAATGTACAAATAAATCCAAACAGCACTACCATTACACACTGCTGTCCACTATGACATATCTGCAACATCACAGCATAACACAGAACATCAACGCGAATGTCACGTTCGCAAATCCGTCTAAAAGGACTATAGCAATTAGACGCAATTTACCACTCAAATGACATTCCCGGTCGGAGATATAATGTAAATACTGCATACTAATAAGTTTAAAATTTCGATCGACAAAACTTCCCGAAGTGGGCCCCACGAACATCTGCTGTACAGTAATAAAATCTGGGCCCAAAAGAATAGTACCAAAAACCACAATTTCCAATGTGAAGCTCTCTGGAAAAACTTGGAGCACTGTTCCCATAGAACGGCCGCGGTTCCGCGGTCAAACCCTAGGTTTGACCGCAGATCCACGGTGGTAATGAGGGATCACGTGCCCAAATTTTCCCAGAATGCTTAGAAAAGCCTGCTCTGTTTTCTGTGATATGTAAAATTATTTTTAGACCCCTTTTAAAATCGACAGAAACTTTAGATTTGGAATTTGCGGTTTTCGAAAATCCGTTCGATCGATATTTTAAACGCATTAGCACAAGTTAGTAAAGCTTAATGGTGAGGCTCTGATACCACTGTAAGTACACGGTAGCGCCCCGGCCGTCTAACAGACGCCAAATGCGGAACAAAAACTTTTACAACTGGCGCTATCGCGTACTATAGCCCGGATCTGCTATTAAAGCTAAACTAACAAACTATAAAGTGGGTAGAAATGTTATACCGAACGATCCGAGTCCTTCGGTCTTCAACCATCATCCCACACTTTGTTACGGCTGCTCCGATCTCCTCGATCTCCAGTCTTCTCGTACAGGTGGAACCACGTCGACGGATCTTTAAACGGGCTCCCGCCTCCGAACCGAGGCAACTCGATCATCAAGTTCGCTAAAAGAGATGACCAAGATTGATGTAGAGAATGAGTAGAACACTTTGTCTCGCTTCGTCTAAAGCTATGGACGAACGGTTAATGAAGTTGTCTTTTAGATCAGGTGGAATGAGAAATGAGGCTATCTAATTTCCATGAGTCCAAAACTCTATCAATCTTTTTTCCAAGCAACCATATCATTTTCCAAGAGGGGGGCCGGCCATTATAGAGGTGGGGGTGAGTGTAGGAGGGGAGAGGGTAACCATAAGATAAAGATCAAGAGAAAATATCAAAGGTATAACAAAAAACATTAATGTAAAGAATGACTCATTAACCTTAGTCATCCAATCAATTAATGCATATCAATGATTCATTAACCTAGTCACCAATCCAAGAACCTTCCACACTCATGACTCACCTCATGACTCACCCAAAAGGAAAAAAGATAAATCCGCATTTAACCGAATGTTAAAAGCGGGTGATAGAAAACTGAAAACTGGCAACTTCCAAAAGTGATCCTGAAACGAATTTCAGGATAACCCCGTATCAGTATAAATATACCCGCATTTTTATTACGACCGAATACAAATGCAACCGAGACAAAAATATTATATCTACAAAGTATAATACTCGGATCGGGCTTAAACCAAAGCCCACCAGTATTATCTGCCCGAAATATGACATGTGCGTAAACGCATGTGCATTTTCTGAACCCTACCATAAAGCCATACGGCCTCTACAACGTTTCGCCCGAACTTGGGAAACTGTCTGTGGGGGACTCTAATGACTCATCAACATACTGGCACTGGGTATAACCACTAGTACGTCAGAGGTATGAGCTGTACGTAATGGTTGCCTATGTATTGATTGGAAGGGAAGCTGACGAGCGAACTCATCCATAAACCCTACTGAGCCTGACAGTGACAATATCCGTACAGTCCAGTCCGTTCGTCTAAGAGTATCGCATATCGAGTTTACGGGGGTGGATAAACTCAGACCCCTAATAACGCGATAATTCTTGTCGGTATGAAGCCCATCACCACATGAGAAACTACTGATCCAAATCAGTAATTCTCCACTACCTCGGCCGAGGATTTCTAGTGATGGCCACTCGTGCACTGTGCGACATCAACCCCCAATATCGGGAGAGACGAATCCCCGATGATCCGCTCACTGCCTCCATGTGGCTCGGGACTGTACCCAAAAAATACCTGTTTGCACGTCTCCTTTGAGCGTGGTAGGGTAGAAATCAAAGCACAGTGAGAACTCACACGAGACAAATGACGATCTCAGGTCGACAAACTAACCTGTACACATGTCACCAGGTAACTGTTATCTGACGATATGTATAATACCAACTAGCATGTTCCCGGTAAGTCCTGTCCGGTGTACTCATAACCCAATGAGCACCTGTATACATCTTAGGTGAACCAACCGACACCAATGGCTTGTGAGACCGGCCACCGCCCCTCGTCGGGGTCTCGACTGTATACACTAGTCTACTTTGGAGTATCGATGCCCTGTCTCGAAACTCCCACGACTAGGGACACTTTAAGGATGTGCTTATAGACTCCAGCTCCCACGTATATGATCGCCATCATACTGCTGGCAGTCAAGCAAGAATCATATGGGCTCTATCAACATGCAATAGCGAACTAAAGCATGTAAACTATGATAAAGACAAACCAGATAGCATACTATCATCTCGAGCAAGACTGTCATATCGGTATAGGTCCCGTCTCAATCATTGTAATCACGTACCTGCGATCCAATAATTGATTTTGAGGACACTATATCCAACAATTACCAGCCAAGGATAGACCGAGCAGGGAAGCTGCTCGGTGGCCTCTTGATGAGGGCTTCGATCCTTAGCATGGGAGGGCAAGGAGTTGCCTGCTGAGGATGGACCGAGCAGGGTTGCTGCTCGGTTGCCTCTTGATGAGGGCTTTGGTCCTTAGTACGGGAGGGCAGGGAATTTTCTGTTAAGGATGGACCGAGCAAGGAAGCTGCTCGGTTGCCTCTTGATGAGGGCATTGATCCTTAGCGCGGGAGGGCAAGGAGTTGCCTGCTAAGGATGGACCGAGCTGGGTTGCTGCTCGGTTGCATCTTGATGGGGGCTTCGATCCTTGGCGTCGGTGGGTAGTGAACTACTAGCCATGGATAGACCGAGCAAGGCAGCTGCTCGGTTGCCTCTTGATGAGGGCTTCAATCCTTAGCATGGGAGGGCAAGGAGTTACCTGCTAAGGATGGACCGAGCAGGGAAGCTGCTCGGTGGCCTCTTGATGAGGGCTTTGATCCTTAGCCCGGGAGGACAAGGAGTTGCCTGCTAAGGATGGACCGAGCAGGGTTGCTGCTCGATTGCCTTTTAATGAGGGCTTCGATCCTTGGCGTCGGTGGGTAAGAGGTTACCAGCCAAGGATGGACCGAGTAAGGAAGCTACTCGGTGGCCTCTTGATGAGGGCTTCGATCCTTAGCGCGGGAGAGCAAGGAGTTGCCTGCTAAGGATGGACCGAACATGGTTGCTACTTGGTTGCCTCTTGATAAGGGCTTCGATGCTTGGTGTCGGTGGGTAAGAAGTTACCAGCCATGGATGGACCGAGCAGGGAAGCAGCTCGGTGGCCTCTTGATGAGGGCTTTGATCCTTAGCGCGGGAGGGCAAGGAGTTGCCTGCTAAGGATGGACCGAGAAGGGTTGCTACTCGGTTGCCTCTTGATGAGGGCTTTAATCCTTAGCGTGGGAGGGAAAGGAGTTGCCTGCTAAGGATGGACCGAGCAGGGTTGATGCTCGGTTGCCTCTTGATGAGGGCTGTCACGCCCCGCTTCCCAGAGTACGCTAAGATGGGCACGTGACATAGCCAACCATGCTACCTGTGGATAGAAAATATCCTTCCACAGTCACATTACGGCTGTAGAGATATCAAGAACAATAATAAACTATCTAATATATGTCCATAAGCCAGAATAAAACGAGTCAAGAATAAAAATAATGCGGAAGCAAAAGATCCAATACAAGAATAACTGGAATGTATGTCCCATAATGCGGGCTCACATCAGGAATGAAAATACTGAAAATAAAAGAACTAACTACTAACGAGTCCTCACTGCTCAGCCTGCTGACTGAAGTACTCCTGCTCGGACTGCAGCAAAGGTAAGGAATCTGGGCCATGCAAAACCCAGAGGTCAGCGCGTCATAACATCAAGCAATAATATATAAACAGGGTAACAAGACATGCAAGTATGATCATAAATGGTAAAGCAGGTGTAACAGCAATATAAATCAGGGCAGTGAAAGGTAGTGTGCAGTGAATAATCTAAATTGGTCTATTGGGTTAACTACTCTCAAGTCTCTGAAATCAATTTGATGAATCATCGATGTAACTCAATAGTATCCCGTGCGTGCCCGGGATCACGGTCTACGACTCTCGGGCTAAATCCAAGACGTGCTGCAAGGCAGTAAAGGGTGGTAGGTAATGACGAGTGATGTCAGCAGCATCACCCCGGGGCTGGCCTAGCCCGTAAGACTGATCAGAAAAGTTATAGAACTATCGAGTTACAAGTCAGGTTTCATCATTGATTTTCCCATACCCCCAAGTTATATGTGCTCAAGTCAGGTATTAAATAATCTGGAGCTAATGCCAACACGGGATCAGGCAGCTATAGGTTTATCTGGATAGACAACAGGAAATGTCCGTAAGGACAACATGTCAGGTTTGTTGGCATTAGTCACAAGATCAGGTAACAGATAAAGCCATAGTACATCAGGTCAAGTCAGGTAGTATATAGGTATCATGTCATGTCGAGAGGTGCACGGTACCATGTCGTGTCAAGTAGTAGGTGTAACAAGTCATGTCAGGGGTGCACAAAATGCCATGTGGGTGCTCATAATCAACTAACATAAGCATGGGTATACAAAACAAGCATGGGGTACTAATGGAACAATAAAATGGAACATTGTAATGTGATATGCAATCAGGTACAGATTAAGGCATATAGATGCACAGTTATGATTAGGGTTAAAGTTAAAGTTCTAATACTAATTAAACTACAATATATCAAATGTAGAATGTTCATATTATAATATTATAGATTTAAGTGATCTATGGATGCAATGATATGTATACTAGACGAGATGGATGCAAACGGGTGTTTGAACAGTGATAAACTATTTAAAGAGTACTATGGGCTATGTAAATAATTATTATGTGATTTAAATATGGATGTGGGTCCTATGTATAGTAAACTACAATGCAACAGGGTATGTCTCAAATTCTGAATCTAAAATGATATAATGGAACATCGAACGTTAAAATGTAACATGAGACATTAGATTAAATCTATAGGTTTCACATGTAATAAAAAAAGTATAAAATATTATGAATAGCATGTAGCAAGTTTCACTTGCATCGACGAATCAAGAAACGGGTATACGGAACGTCACATGTCGGCGGGAAAAGTAGCGACGCGCGTACGGTATACGGAACGAATCCAAACAACGCACAAGGGAATCACACGGGTCAGAAATCCTCGTTGGATCGTCGGGATCGTCGACGGCGCAACCGGATTCCGGCGAACAAAAAGAACAGTGAACAATAAAAGAAAAGAAATGCATAAAGGAATGAAGAAGAGAAGAAGGGAAGGAGGAAGGAGAAGAAGGAAGCTCACTGCGGTCGGCGAAGAGGGTCGTGAGGGGGTCGACGGCGTCGACGGAGCTCCGGTGAACGATCTGCAAAAGGACAGCCGCGCATAAAAAAACAGAGAAGAAAAGAAAAGAAAGGAAGAAGAAAGAAAGAAAGAAGGAAGAAGAGGTGTGGGGCTTACTGGGGTGCACGGAGCCGGGAAAACGAGGACGAGAATCACCGGCGGCGATCAACCCCGGCGGTGCAATGGCATGCAGGGGGTGCTCGGGCTTGGGTCTGGAAGTGTGCAGGCTCGGGAAAGAAAAGAGATGGAGGTGGAGGCGATGAGGATGGGGAGATGACAAGGTCGGGAGTGGCGTCGTCGGCTGTGGGCGACGGCGTGAAGGAGGCGGCTAGGGTTTAATATTTTGGGTTTGTTTGAAAAAAACGAAGGAAGAAAGAAATATATATGCAGAGGAGGAGAGAGAGAGGAAGAATTAGCGAAAGGAGAGAGAGAGATTCTGAGAGATGGAGAGAGAGAGAGAAGAGAGAGGGGGGAGGAGAGATAAATTTGTAGGGTAGCGGGGAAAGAGAAAGAGAGAAGAGAGAGTGGGGCCGGCGTAAATTAAAGGAAAAAGAATTTTGATTGGTTGGGAAAGAGAGAGAGAGAGAGGCTGGGGTTGTTTGAGAAAGGTTTTTTGAAAATTAAAAAAAAAGATTTTAGTTGTTAAACGAAAACAATTTATGGAAACTGTAAAAGATTAACAAAATTTTAAAGGTAAAGTTAAAAATAAAATATTAATAAAATTTGAATTTAGGCGGGATAGAAAAATATTCCAAAACGCGCCCGGGTCGGGTCTAAAATTTTAGATTTAAAATACGAAAATTATTTATAAGCTCCAAAATTTAAAATGAAAGATTAGGCAACGAAAAAGCGTACCCCCAAGAACGGACGCACGTACGTGCGCGTAGACATTCAAACACGTCCGTTTCACTGAACGAGATGAAAACAAGATGCACGGACGCTACCACAGGGTTAGGGGTATCATGCAGGCCATGTTATGTATTTTTAAATTATTTTACGTGACTTAAATTGTTATATGTAAAATACACGATGCTAGGTGAATGTTAATATGCAGAATATATGAGATGCACGTGTGTAATTAACAGGACAGGGTAGTTTAGGAATATGAATCAACAGGTTCAAACAAGCGGGTCGGGTCGAATGTAATGTAAAAGTGTAAACTACCATTCGCACCCAAACAAGATATATCAGTAAAATACCACAGATAATAAATACGGAACAAAAATTGGTATAACTGAACTCGGTTGTTACATTATACCCAACTACAAAAAGAATTTCGTCCTTGAAATTCCAAGAACAAGAAGAATAAACAATCAATCAAACTACAAGAATAGATGCGGAAACTTCTACCGGATTTCATCTTCTTGTTCCGAAGTTGACTCTCCATGTGAGCGATTACCCCAAGAAACAAGTACAAGAGGGATACCTTTATTCTTAAGAACCTTTTCTCTTCAATCCACAATCGACATCGGTCGCTCCTCAAAAGTCAAATCTTCTCGTACAGTCAACTCTGAATGATCCAACACATGTGTTTCATCTCGAACATATTTACGGAGTTGAGATACGTGAAACACGTCATGAACATTCGCCAAGGATTGCGGCAACGCCAATCGATACGCTATCTCACCAACATGCTCCAAAATCTCAAAGGGTCCGACGAATCGAAGACTGAGCTTTCCTCGACTTCCGAAACGAATCACCCCTCTAGTCGGTGATATCTTCAAGAATACCAAATCACCTACGGCGAACTCTAAAGGTCTTCTCAACGTATCTGCCCAACTCTTTTGTCGATCTTGTGCTGCTTTCATATGATTCCGGATAGTGTTAACCTTCTCAACTGTTTGTACAACCAAATCTGGTCTCAACAATCTTCATTCACTGACATCGTCCCAGCAAATAGGTGAAAGACACTTGCGACCATATAAAGCTTCGAATGGAGCCATCTGAATAGTCGCCTGGAAACTGTTATTGTAAGAAAACTCCACCAAATGTAGATGATCCTCCCATGAACCCTTAAAGTCCAACATGCAAGCTCTCGACATATCTTCAAGAGTTTGGATCGTTCTTTCCGACTGGCCATCTGCTTGAGAATGATAAGCTGTGCTAAACTTCAAACGAGTCCCCAAACTTTCCTGTAAGCTCCTCTAAAATTATGATAAGAAACGAGTGTCACGGTCGGACACGATGCTCACCGGTACACCATGCAATCTTACAATCTCCTGCATGTACCTTTCTGCCAAAGTTTCTGTTGATTGACCAACTCGAAAAGGTATGAAATGAGCTGTCTTGGTCAATCTATCAACAATCACCCAAACTGCATTGTTGCCTTTTGGACTCCGCGGTAGAGCCGTCACGAAATCTATGGTTATATGTTCCCACTTCCACTGAGGAATCGGAAGTGGTTGCAATAAACCAGCAACCCTTTGATGTTCAGCCTTAACTTGCCGACACACCAAGCACTTTGCCACAAAGCGGGCAATCTCCCGTTTCATGCCTTCCCACCAGAAATGCTGTCGTATATCTTGGTACATCTTCGTGCCTCCTGAATGTACGGAATATGCTGAACTGTGCGCCTCCTTCATAAGCTCTTCGCGAATATCTCCCTTGGGCACACACAAACGGCTACCGTATCTCAACGAACCATCTTCATGGATCAATAAATCTGTTCGAAGTCCAGCTTCAACCTGTTCTCGAAACTTCCGCAATCTTGGGTCCTGCAATTGCGCTGCTTTAATATTCTCGATCAACGACGACTGTACTTGCAACTGCATCAACTGTCCTGAAGAATGCGGTAGCACAACCTCCAAATCGAATCTTCGAAAATCTTCAATAAGTTCCTTCCGTGCAATCAACATCTGAATTGCTGGTAACCGACTTAGCGCATCTGGCACGACATTAACTTTTCCCGGATGGTATTTAAGATCAAGATCGTAGTCAGCCATGAGCTCCAACCATCTACGCTGCCTCATATTAAGCTCCTTCTGCGTGAACATATACTTCAAGCTTTTATGATCGGTGAAAATCTCGATCCTTTCGCCCAAAAGGTAGTGTCTCCAAATCTTCAAAGCGAAGATCACAGCTACAAGCTCCAAGTCATGAGTTGGGTAATTCTTCTCATGGGTCTTCAACTGTCTTGATGCGTATGCTATAACCTTCCCATGCTGCATTAAAATACATCCCAATCCTTTCCCAGATGCGTCGCTGTGAATCACCAATCCTCCGGAACTGTCTCGCATGGTCAGAATATGAGCGATTATCAATCTGTGCTTCAACGCCTCAAAAACTGATGCAAACTTATCCGTCCACATAAATGGTACCTCCTTGTGCGTAAGCTTGGTCAACGGCTCCGCCAGACGAGCAAAGTTCTCCACGAACCTTCTGTAATACCCGGCTAGTCCAAGAAAACTTCTTATCTCCGCAACATTCTTCGGAATCGACCAATCTCGAACTGCTGCAATCTTTTCGGGATCAACAACGATTCCATCGCCAGACACGACATGCCCCAAAAACTTTACTTCTTCCAGCCAAAACTCGTACTTTCTCATCTTTGCATATAATTGTTTCCCCCAATCAGAGCAAAGCTCTGTTTTAAAAAAAATTCAAATAATAAAAGAAGCAACGCTTCAGATTCCTTGTGCTGCGCGCAACGCGCCACGTGTCAAAAAAAGACACGCCATCGCTGCGCCCAAGACAGCGCACCCAATCAGAGCAAGACTCTGTTTTAAAATAAAAATAAAGGAAGCAACGCTTCAGATGACTTGCGCTCTGCGCTGCGCGACACGTGTCAGCGCAGTTGCGCTTGCGCAGTTGCGCTGCGCTCTGTGATACGCGACACGTGTCAGCGCAGTTGCGCTGCGCTCTGCGCTGCGTGACACGTGTCAGCGCAGTTGTGCTAGCGCTCTGCGCTGCGCGATACGTGTCAACGCAGTACCGCTAGCGCAGTTGCGCTGCGCTCTGCGCTGCGCGACACGTGTCAAGCGCGGGTGCGCTTGCGTCAACCGTGCCAGCATTTAAACAATAAAATTCTGGAAAGATCTTTCCAATCTTGTTAAAAACAAGAAGGTTAACTTCTGTAAAATAGAAGCCCTAGGATCAAAAATCCAACTGTAAATCCCCGTTTCCATCCTAATAAAAGTTTCCTATTCTCTGATTTCTAGTGGTTTCTTTTCTTTTTCCTTCATATTTTGAATTGGTTGTTTAAGCTTAATATTTATATTTTTCCAAACCCTAAAACTTAAAACCCAAGATAAATTGGAAAACCAAACTCAAACCAAAAGTTAAAAACAAACAAACAAATTTACAAAACCCTAACCCACTCATTCATTTCCCTTATTAAACCCTTACTAAATTCCCTCAGCCCACTCAAAATTTCATTAATAAATTACTTATAAAAATTCCCCAGCCCGTTTCATCTCAGCCCAGACAAAATTTTCCCCAAATAAATTCTCTAAATCATTTCTCCCTCGGCCCGTTTATTTCCTCAGCCCACAGAAATTTTTAATGGGAATTATTTTGAAATTGGGCCCAGCCCACTCCCTCCAGCCGCTTCTTCATCACCAGACCCGACCCGACCCCTCCTATTCACTTTCTCCCTAACGGCTACCCATCTTTCCCGCTCCTCCTTCAATCCGCGACCCGCCTCTTCCGCCGTCGCTCACGCCCACGCCCTCGCAGTGCCGTTGCCGCCGTTTCCTATCACAATCTCACCTCTCTCGCTTCTCTTTCTTTTTTTGAAATCCCTGATTCTCCCCATTCTCCAAACCCACCGAGCACCCAAACTTTCCTCGAACCCACTGCACCCCACCGCCGGCGATCACCCACCTCTTCGATAACCCCTCGACAACCCTCGCTTACTCCTCCTCCACCAACCTTCTCCCTCTACGACTCCACTCTCCATCAACACGAGCACACCCCTGCCGAGCATCCCCTGCACACAACCCCACACCTGAGTTTGGCCCCTCTTACACTCGACGACGGCGAGCCCCCAACTGACCTGAACCACGTCGTCGACACCTCCACTGAAACTCCGCATCGTTATCACTATAGCCTCACCATCTCTCTCTCTCTCCCTCTCTAGAAACCACACCCAAAATCACCCAAAACCCATTTCCAAACATTTCACTGTTGCACTTCGCCGGAGCGCCGCCGCCGACCATCGTCAATCTCAGCACTACTCAAGAGATCCACAGAGCCTACTCTACACTTCCAGCGCGCACAAGACGACTCCGGGAAACTCCGACGTAAAACCCGTGTCTCGAACCAAGCTCGCGAGAATCCGTTACACGGCGTACGTCACGCGTCCGTGACGCCACTGCTGCCGTACGACCCCGAGACGTTTCCAGGCAAGTGTTTACTTGCTTCATGCTAAAATAATAGTGGTACAAACTTAAATAATCTAGTTTACGAATTTACCGATTCCCGATACGTATTGTGACCTAAGTGTTCGATACTAGATCCCAATAGAAATAATAGTTTATTTTGACGGAAACTGATATTTTCTGTTGGCCCTTTCGATGATAAATATCGTGTATGAATCTCGCTGGAAAATACGATTGTTGGTGACAAAAATTGACACCCCCAAATATGCCATTAAAACTAGAATTCTCTCGTACCTGAAAACGAATAAAATCATCATAAATTATATACATACTGGAATGATATGTTTGAGGGCTTAAATCGAAGCCGGCTTGACGAACTTTAACCCTATGTAAAATTCTAATGATTTCTATTCTGTAACTGTGAAGATAATTAGATCGGAATGCGACTCTGAACTGCGGTCCAGAGCGTTTCTGATTATTGTGTTCTGTCCAAAGACCTGTGTCACTGTGTTTCCTGAAGTCGTATGTTACGGAACCCTGCAGTAGATTAAAGATAATTCTTTTATTTAAACAAAACTGCTGGTTCCATTCCGATTCATCGCCGTTTGCTATTTTAAACTGTATTTAAAAGGGCAGAACGTATAACTGTCCAAAACAGATTCTGAAATGACACACTGAGGTTAAACTGTGTATAACTTTTAACGTACAGATGCGATTGAGGATCCATCTATTGCGTTGAATACTATATTAGAAACCCTATATTTCATTCAACAGTAGCATTGCTAAATTCTGAGCCCAATCGGGTGCAATTCGGGTCGCGAAACGGACGTTCAGTTCTGAAACTGAATCTCCAGCCGTGAGCACTTAAAATGAAACAGCTATATCTTGAAAACCGGAATCCCGATTGAACTGAAACAAATTTTGATGAATTGCTGACTGAGTGTTCTATTTATCTTACTGTATCATTTTGCTGAATTCTTAACATATTAATTTATGCAATTTATTTTAGTTCATGACATGCATGTTGATTCATAACATACAGAGCTTATTGGTAGCATACAATACATATATCATACCCTTGCCATATACTCAGTATTAGTGCGTGTGGACATTACATTATCGTGCGTAATAGATGTTGGTTTAGGAGTGACGAGTACACCAATGGAAAGTGAATATTCGTGACAGTGATTGATACAGTGAACAGTGATAAAACCATGCCATTGGTATACTTGTACACAACTAGATCAAGATCATAAATAGTGTAAACCTGGGGAAAAAGGGGAAATCAAAGTGGAAAGAGTATCGTATTTAGCGGGACCGTGTTTAGAGGATGATCATTCGAACCGTGATACTGATACGTGTAGGGTAGGATCTAGCGATCCGGCTGACAGGGTTATGTCCCGGGCATGTGGGCCGTTGTCTCGGGTATGTACGAGACTCCTGTTAAACATGATCCTCCTTCCACTATGTGATTTCAAACATGACCTAGAGACCGATAGGGACACATAACATATTCTGCATCATATAGTGACATAGTGATTACTTGCATTGCTCCTACACCAGTATTACCTCATATACCTGTTTCATCTTATTATAATAACATTGTTATTGTGTCGCTCTGACGACCTGAGTATGCATGCTCAGATTCCGCGGGAGGACCAGCACAGGAGACGGATCTACCCTTTGAGTTCACGGAGATATAGTTTGGTGCACCTTCTTCATTTACTGCTTTCCATAAAAGTGATCGTGAGATTGAACTTGGTTAGTTATTGTTCTTATTATCTGTAATTTGTGAACAATGGAATTTTAATGTAATAAATTAGTGATGTGATTCCTTTAATACTGTGCTTTATTTACTGATTACCATGTAGTGCTAGAAGCCGAAGTGTGACTACGGCGGGATGAATCCTTGACCGTAGGAGCATGGCTGGCCTAGTCATCCCTCGTTTTCCGTATTTTGGGAAGCGGGGCGTGACATGGTTTAGTTGGTATCAGAGCCTGTGTTTAGTATCAAGGAATAACATTAACTATACTGTATTACGTTATTCTTGTTTCACCACTCTTAATTTTCATCCTTGAATCTGATCCTATCATTTTGAACCTTCCAGTGATATGACGTCCCCGAACGACCCCTCCTCGGACTCCAGCTCTCAGGAACGCACGGAAAGAATACTTAGTGCACTGACCACTCTCGCGGAAGCTCAGGAGAGGAAGACAGATTTACTCACTGAGGGACTCAGGGCGATTACCGCCGCAGGAGGACCCTCCGCTCTTTTTACCGCCCCCGAGGGTGCTACTCCACCAGCTTATCAGGCTAGGGCTGGTACCGTATCAGACTTCCGACGGTTACACCCAGCTGCATTCACAGGGCTAGCTGAACCCCTTGAGGCTGAGCAATGGCTGGTAAACATGGAGAATTTATTGACAACCGCCAGGGTTCCAGAGGAAGACAGAGTGGATATGATAAAGATTCAATTAGAAGACGAAGCCCGTACATGGTGGTCGGTGGAAGAAAGCAGACTTGACGAGCCGATTGAATGGAGCAAGTTTAAGGAGTGCTTCTTAGATCATTATTTTCCTCCCACAGCCAAGGCAGAAATGGAGGAAAGGTTTATTCTTTTGAAGCAGAATGGACGCCCAGTGGACGTATATGCGGCAGAGTTCAACCGTCTGAGCCGCTTTGCTCCATACATGGTCAAATCAGAGGCTACCAGGGCCAGACGCTTCCTTCAGGGGTTAGATTTCGAGTTACAGCAGTTGATTGCATCGTTGGATTTGCAGACTTTCGCACAGGTACTCAACGCGGCGAAAGTTCAGGAGCAATTGGTTAACAAGTTCAGAAGACCCCCAGTCATTCCAGCACGTACCCACGCGCCTTCTCGAGGAGCCATACCGGTTCACAGAGCAGGAACGACACAAATGAAGCGCCCGTTCGTACCACAGCATCGCCCCCAAAGACAGGGCGTAACTTGCGGCTATTGAGGTAGAGGAGGGCATACCCAGAAGGACTGTCACCGTGCCAAAGGACAGTGCTTGATTTGCGGTTCCAGTCAGCACAGGATTTACAGTTGCCCTGAGCGAGCAGAGATACAGGGAGGTTCTGGACCGCCACAGCAGAGGCCATAGGAGCAAAGGCAACCCTTTACAGGTCGCGGTCAGGGACGGGCTTTCACCTTGACCGCCGAGCAGGCAGAAGCGTCAGAAGACGTGGTTATAGGTACTCTACTCGTACATTCCTTGCCAGCTAGAGTACTATTTGATTCGGGAGCATCGCATTGTTTCTTGTCTGAGCATTTCACTAATACACACTCAATACCACATGAACCACTAACCAAGGGATGGGAAATTCATACGGGTAATGGCATTATAATATCTAGTCGAGAATGTAGATTATGCCCGGTTGTAGTGTGTGGCAGGGAATTCTATGCGAATTTCCTTCTGATCGGGACAGGCAGTTACGACGCAATTCTCGGGATGGATTGGATAAGCATTTTCCATGCAGTTATCGATTGTCATGCAAGGAAGGTGATCTTCCGCATCCCCAATCACCCGGAGTTTATTTTCGAGGGCGGAAGCGAATCTTTGGAGCCAGCTAAGTACAGAGCAAAGCCTAAGGAGCCGACAGCTATGGAGATTGATAAGAGCCCAGTCCCAGAAATTGTTCAAGACTTTCTGGACGTATTTCCTGAAGATCTACCAGGTATACCACCTCCTCGAATCTTGGAGTTCTCAATCGATTTGATTCCAGGTACAGTCCCAGTATCCAGGGCCCCATACCGAATGGCACCAGTTGAGTTGGCGGAATTGAAGAAGCAGGTTGAAGAAATTTTGGAGAAGGGATTTATTCGGCCGAGCGCTTCATCGTGGGGTGCACCAGTTCTGTTAGTAAAGAATAAGTATGGATCGCTGCGAATGTGTATAGATTATCGGGAGTTGAACAAGGTCATAATAAAGAACAAGTACCTAATACCGCGCATTGACGACCTATTCGATCAGCTAAGTGGAGCTAAGGTATTCTCGAAGTTGGACCTCCGTTCTGGATATCATCAGATCAGAGTAGCAGCCGAGGATGTATGCAAGACGGCTTTCAGGACCCGATACAGACACTACGAGTTTCTTGTGATGCCGTTCGGTGTTACCAATGCCCCAGCAATATTCATGGAATTGATGAACAGAGTGTTCGCAAAGTACTTGGACACATTTGTC
This sequence comes from Agapanthus africanus, assembly GCA_030015575.1. Classification (NCBI taxonomy): domain Eukaryota; kingdom Viridiplantae; phylum Streptophyta; class Magnoliopsida; order Asparagales; family Amaryllidaceae; genus Agapanthus; species Agapanthus africanus. The sequence continues at coordinate 439,889,615 of CM057338.1, forward strand.
GTTGTGTTTATCGACGACATACTTGTCTACTCGAAGATCCGGAAAGAGCACGCTGAACATTTGCGCACGGTACTACAAATTCTTCGGGAAGAGAAGTTGTATGCGAAGCTAAGCAAGTGTGAATTCTGGCTCGACAAGGTTCAGTTTTTGGGACGTATTGTTTCGGGCGAAGGCATCTCGGTGGACCCGGCGAAGATAGAATCTGTCAGAGATTGGCCAACGCCGAAGTCAGTAGCCGAGATCAGGAGCTTTCTGGGATTGGCAGGTTATTATCGGAGATTCGTCCAAGATTTCTCAAGGATCGCTGAACCATTGACGAGGATGACACGGAAGGACGTGCCGTTTACATGGACAGAGGAGTGCACTCAGGCATTTGACACACTGAAGCAGAAGTTAACCACGACACCTATACTTACAGTACCAGATGATTCCGTTGGTTTGGTGATACATAGTGGTGCCTCAGGGAAGGGATTAGGCTGTGTTCTAATGCAGCACAGCCGAGTGGTTGCTTACGCCTCTCGACAACTGAGAAACCACGAGAAGAACTACCCCACGCATGACTTGGAGTTAGCTGCGGTAGTCTTTGCGTTGAAGATTTGGAGGCATTATCTATTGGGTGAGAAAGTGGAGGTATACACGGATCATAAAAGTTTGAAATATGTTTTCACTCAGAAGGAACTAAACATGAGGCAGCGCCGATGGCTAGAGCTGATGGCAGATTATGACTTGGACCTTCAGTATCACCCGGGGAAGGTCAATGTTGTACCAGATGCGCTCAGTCGCAAACCAGCGGTCATGATGTTGACCGATCAGAGGAGCATTATTGAGGATTTCCAGAGACTTGCACTTGAGGTCGTTACGCCGAACGCACTCAGTCAATTTTGGTAACTACAGGTGCAATCTTCCCTGGTGGATCGCATCAAGATTGCACAAGCGGATGATCCCCGATTGCAAAAGTTCAGAGAGCAAGTGGAAGCTGGACTGAGAACGGATTTGATTATACATGAAGATGGCTCTCTGAGATTCGGTAGCAGACTCTGCATACCTAAAGGAGATGTTCGAGAAGAAGTTTTGGCTGAAGCACACAGTTCAGCTTATTCTGTGCATCCAGGAGGTACAAAAATGTATCAGGACCTAAAGCAGCACTTTTGGTGGAACGGAATGAAGCAGGAAATTGCGAGGTTCGTATCCAGGTGCTTGGTATGTCAGCAGGTGAAGGCGGAACATCAGAGGATAGCAGGATTGTTACAACCATTGCCGATACCTGAATGGAAGTGGGAGCACATTACTATGGATTTTGTGACGGCCTTACCACGGAGCCCTAGAGGCAATAACGCTATTTGGGTTATCGTCGATCGCCTCACAAAAGCTGCACAGTTCCTACCTTTCCGAGTGGGACAGTCGACAGAATCACTGGCAGAAAGATATATGCAGGAGATTGTGCGACTTCACGGTGTTCCAGTCAGCATTGTGTCAGACCGGGACACGAGATTCTTGTCGCACTTTTGGAAGAGCTTACAGGAGAGTTTGGGAACCCGCCTTAAATTCAGCACAGCTTATCACCCGCAGACGGATGGACAATCCGAGCGTACGATTCAGACGCTCGAGGATATCTTGAGAGCCTGTATGTTGGACTTTCAGGGTTCCTGGGAGGACCATCTGCACCTAGTCGAGTTCTCTTACAACAATAGTTATCAGGCTAGTATTCAGATGGCTCCTTTTAAAGCACTATACGGGCGGAAGTGTCGATCCCCAGTATGTTGGGATGATGTGGGAGAACGAAGACTACTGGGCCCCAAACTCATTATGCAGACAGTCGACAAAGTCCAAATGATCAGGCAACGTATTAAGACGGCTCAGGATCGACGGAAGAGTTGGGCAGATACCAGCAGAAGGGCACTAGAATTCGAAGTCGGAGATCACGTATTCTTGAAGATTTCCCCTACTCATGGAGTTATCAGATTCGGAAGTCGGGGAAAACTTAGTCCCCGTTTTATCGGACCTTTTGAGGTGCTAGAGCGAGTAGGAGAGGTGGCCTATCGACTTGCATTGCCTCCATCGCTAGCTGGTGTGCACAACACTTTCCACGTGTCACAGTTGCGGCGTTATGTTCGGGATGAGAGCCATGTCCTGGACCATTCGGAGCTAGTTTTGGGAACCGATCTGTCATACGAGGAGCAGCCTACTACCATCTTCGACCGCAGAGAGAAAGTGCTGAAGAATAAGGTCATTCCGTTAGTCCGAGTGTCTTGGGGCGGTCGTTCCCCAGGAGAATCCACTTGGGAGCGGGAGGAAGACATCCGTGATCGTTATCCGCATCTCTTTGTTTAGTACATTGTTTCTTGTATCTTTGTTAAATTTCGAGGACGAAATTTTGTTAAGGGGGGTATGATGTAAATCCCCGTTTCCATCCTAATAAAAGTTTCCTATTCTCTGATTTCCAGTGGTTTCTTTTCTTTTTCCTTCATATTTTGAACTGGTTGTTTAAGCTTAATATTTATATTTTTCCAAACCCTAAAAGTTAAAACCCAAGATAAATTGGAAAACCAAACTCAAACCAAAAGTTAAAAACAAACAAACTATTTTACAAAACCCTAACACACTCATTCATTTCCCTTATTAAACCCTTACTAAATTCCCTCAGCCCACTCAAAATTTTCTTAATAAATTCCTTATAAAAATTCCCCAGACCGTTTCATCTCAGCCCACACAAAATTTTCCCTAAATAAATTCTCTAAATCATTTCTCCCTCGGCCCGTTTATTTCCTCAGCCCACAGAAATTTTTAATGGGAATTATTTTGAAATCGGGCCCAGCCCACTCCCTCCAGCCACTTCTTCATCACCAGACCCGACCCGACCCCTCCTATTCACTTTCTCCCCAACGGTTACCCATCTTTCCCGCTCCTCCTTCAATCCGCGACCCGCCTCCTCCGCCGTCGCTCACGCCTACGCCCTCGCAGTGCTGTTGCCGCCGTTTCCTATCACAATCTTACCTTTCTCGCTTCTCTTTCTTTTTTTGAAATCCCTGATTCTCCCCATTCTCCAAACCCACCGAGCACCCAAACTTTTCTCGAACCCACTGCACCCCACCGCCGGCGATCACCCACCTCTTCGATAACCCCTCGACAACCCTCTCTCACTCCTCCTCCATCAACCTTCTCCCTCTACCACTCCACTCTCCATCAACACGAGCACACCCCTGCCGAGCATCCCCTGCACACAACCCCACACCTGAGTTCGGCCCCTCTTACACTCAACGACGGCGAGCCCCCAACTGACCTGAACCACGTCGCCGACACCTCCACTGAAACTCCGCATCGTTATCACTATAGCCTCACCATCTCTCTCTCTCTCCCTCTCTAGAAACCACACCCAAAATCACCCAAAACCCATTTCCAAACATTTCACTGTTGCACTTCGCCGGAGCGCCGCCGCCGACCATCGTCAATCTCAGCACTACTCAAGAGATCCACAGAGCCTACTCTACACTTCCAGCGCGCACAAGACGACTCCGGGAAACTCCGACGTAAAACCCGTGTCTCGAACCAAGCTCGCGAGAATCCGTTACACGGCGTACGTCACGCGTCCGTGACGCCACTGCTGCCGTACGACCCCGAGACGTTTCCAGGCAAGTGTTTACTTGCTTCATGCTAAAATAATAGTGGTACAAACTTAAATAATCTAGTTTACGAATTTACCGATTCCCGATACGTATTGTGACCTAAGTGTTCGATACTAGATCCCAATAGAAATAATAGTTTATTTTGACGGAAACTGATATTTTCTGTTGGCCCTTTCGATGATAAATATCGTGTATGAATCTCGCTGGAAAATACGATTGTTGGTGACAAAAATTGACACCCCCAAATATGCCGTTAAAACTAGAATTCTCTCGTACCTGAAAACGAATAAAATCATCATAAATTATATACATACTGGAATGATATGTTCGAGGGCTTAAATCGAAGCCGGCTCGACGAACTTTAACCCTATGTAAAATTCTAATGATTTCTGTTCTGTAACTGTGAAGATAATTAGATCGGAATGCGACTCTGGACTGCGGTCCAGAGCGTTTCTGATTATTGTGTTCTGTCCAAAGACCTGTGTCACTGTGTTTCCTGAAGTCGTATTTTACGGAAACCTGCAGTAGATTAAAGGTAATTCTGTTAGTTAAACAAAACTGCTGGTTCCATTCTGATTCATCGCCGTTTGCTATTTTAAACTGTATTTAAAAGGGCAGAACGTATAACTGTCCAGAACAGATTCTGAAATGACACACTGAGGTTAAACTGTGTATAACTTTTAACGTACAGATGAGATTGAGGATCCGCCTATTGCGTTGAATACTATATTAGAAACCATAGATTTCATTCAACAGTAGAATCGCTAAATTCTGAGCCCAATCGGGTGCAATTCGGGTCGCGAAACGGACGTTCAGTTCTGAAACTGAATCTCCAGCCGCGAGCACTTAAAATGAAACAGCTATATCTTGAAAACCGGAATCCCGATTGAACTGAAACAAATTTTGATGAATTTCTAACTGAGTGTTCTATTTATCTTACTTGTATCATTTTGCTGAATTCTTAACATATTAATTTATGCAATTTATTTTAGTTCATGACATGCATGTTGATTCATAACATACAGAGCTTATTGGTAGCATACAATACATATATCATACCCTTGCCATATACTCAGTGTTAGTGCGTGTGGACATTGCATTATCGTGCGTAATAAATGTTGGTTTAGGAGTGACGAGTACACCAATGGAAAGTGAATATTCGTGACAGTGATTGATACAGTGAACAGTGATAAAACCGTGCCATTGGTATACTTGTACACAACTAGATCAAGATCATAAATAGTGTAAACCTGGGGAAAAAGGGGAAATCAAAGTGGAAAGAGTATCGTATTTAGCGGGACCGTGTTTAGAGGATGATCATTCGAACCGTGATACTGATACGTGTAGGGTAGGATCTAGCGATCCGGCTGACAGGGTTATGTCCCGGGCATGTAGGCCGTTGTCTCGGGTATGTACGAGACTCCTGTTAAATATGATCCTCCTTCCACTATGTGATTTTAAACATGACCTAGAGACCGATAGGGACACATAACATATTCTGCATCATATAGTAACATAGTGATTACTTGCATTGTTCCTACACCAGTATTACCTCATATACCTGTTTCATCTTATTATAATAACATTGTTATTGTGTCACTCTGACGACCTGAGTATGCATGCTCAGATTCCGCGGGAGGACCAGCACAGGAGACGGATCTACCCTTTGAGTTCACGGAGATATAGTTTGGTGCACCTTCTTCATTTACTGCTTTCCATAAAAGTGATCGTGAGATTGAACTTGGTTAGTTATTGTTCTTATTATCTGTAATTTATGAACAATGGAATTTTAATGTAATAAATTAGTGATGTGATTCCTTTAATACTGTGCTTTATTTACTGATTACCATGTAGTGTTAGAAGCCGAAATGTGACTACGGCGGGATGAATCCTTGACCGTAGGAGCATGGCTGGCCTAATCATCCCTCGTTTTCCGTATTTTGGGAAGCGGGGCGTGACACCAACTGTAGGGAAACATCCCTAAATCAATCAGTGAAAGATCTCTGTAACAAACTCAACAAACTAATTGGCCCTATATAAAGGCCCCTAGACTCCAAGTCTAAAAGATACAGAGATAGAAATACAGAACTCCTCTAAAAACTTTGAGAAGAACTCGAAGAGAAAAAGGCAAACCTTTAGAAAAAAGAAGAATTTTCTTCTAAAAAAGGTCAATGATCTAAGAACAAGATCAAGATCTTCCATAAAAAAAAAGAGATCATAAAGATCCAATCACAAAAAATAAAAGAAGTATTACTTCACAGATCATTTGATCTACATAAAGGCATTGCCTTTTGTTGAACCCTCGATTCTTGAATCTTGAGGTAGAACCTCTAAAGAGATTCTTTTCTTTGATCTAAATTAGATCAAGATGCGCTCTGCGCTACTGTACAGTACCTTGCACTTTTGATTTGCGCTGTTGCGCTCCTTGGACTGGCGCAAGTCACCAGAGAGCGCCACGTGTCAATCTGCGCCTTGCGCAACTAAAAACAGAGCGTTGCGCTCTTGGATTGGCGCAAGTCATCAGAGCGCGCCACGTGTCAGCAGCGCACTGGCGCAGCGCACTGCGCTAACAGACTTGTGCTCACCAGAGTGTGACACGTGTCACCTCCACATGCGCTTGCGCCTTACGCTCATTAATTGGCGCAAAGCGCCTGACAAGCCACGTGGCACACTGTCAGACTATTAAATGCAGTGCATTATTAAACAAGGGCAGAGCCCAATTAAAAGGTCTATCAGACCAAACAAAATGCTCTACATTATTAAAAAAAGGGACAGAGCCCAATTAAAAGGCCTAACAGGCCTAAAACAAATGCTATGCATTATTAAGCAAGGGCAGAGCCCAAATAAAGGCCTGATAGGCCAAACACAAATAAAATGCTGAATATTCTCAACTGGACTTAGCTCAATTTTAGCCATAAATTCTTAAATTAAGTTGAACTGAGCACAACTGCTCTCTCAAATCAATTTACATCCGGTTCAAGGGTACATCTCTGAACTCCTCTGATATTTTTCGTTGTAATCCTTCAACGTCGTCAGAGAGGTGACGGGTCCCGACAACCACACATTGCTACGGACTGTGGGGTCCTTAAACTCATGGACTAATGCGTCCTTAAACCAATATTCGTCCCCAAAATGGGAATGTTGGACCACCATGTCCCTAAACTGGCAGTGGACCACCATGTCCCTAAACCGGAAATCAATATTCGTCCCCAAAATGGGAATGTTAGACCACCATGTCCCTAAACTGGAAATCAATATTTGTCCCCAAAATGGGAATGTTGGACCACCATGTCCCTAAACTAGAAATCAATATTCGTCCCCAAAATGGGAATGTTGGACCACCATGTCCCTAAACTGGCAGTGGACCACCATGTCCCTAAACTGGCAATGGACAACCATGTCCCTAAACTAGAACAATAGAGCCCCCAAATGCTCTTTTTTCGGATCTAAACGATCCTGTTAAGTTGATCTTAGTCTCAAATTAGACTAACGTGTCCTTAACAAACGTTTAAGTTGATCTTAGCCTCAAATATGGCTAACGTATTCTTAAACCAAAACCCCAAACCAAAATCTAAGAAAATACGGATTTGGACTAATCCACGTCCTACGGGCGACGACACAAATTAGTCTCCGTATACAATCCACGGGCAACCACAAACAAAACAAGCACCCACGACACGAAGTGACCAGTTGGAGAAGGAGAAAGTTGTTACCGCGATGCGGTAGCGTAATTAACTGCAGGGGCTTGCGCCTGCAGGGAAGAGTGTCCCCACAATCAAAAACCCCTCAAGCGAGGGGGAATCTGACGAAATCTGCTACATCGGACGCATCCGTTTAAACCTTCGATACACGGTGCCATAAATCAACCTGGCATCTTCGGAGAGGTGGATAGATAGCACCAAATAGCATCTGCCCCGAATCTCAGGCAAGACGGACCTACGCGGTCGCGTCTCCGTGATTCGGAGGGGAACAGATTCTGGCACGCCCGGTGGGACCTTTTCCTCTTTCCACTCCATACTTCGTGTGTCGTGTTTCGCGAACGAATCGCGGTTTGCTATGGTCGCCCCTGGATTCGAGGTACTAAGATTTGGTGTCGTGCTCCGTGCAGAAAAAAGAAGATCAATGGATTTCAACTGCACAAATTGCAACAACTGCAGCGATTCTCACTCCGTCCCCGCCGGAGGAGTGACCTACGGGCCCCAAGCGGCCTCCCTTTTCAAGATGCCAGTGGAGCAGGTAACTCAAGCTACTACTGGACTAGTCTTCGGGACCATGCTCCCACCGATGAGCTTCAATGCCCCAATGACGTTGCAAGAAGCCCCAATGAAGTCGGTTTTTGATCGACTTACCACTACTGCGGCCCCTCTCAACGGGTCGCCCAACTCCACTGCCTCAGTTTTTAACAGACTAGGCCAAAACTCCAACGGGCCCATGAAGAAGCATGCAATACCAGAAGGCATTATCCCGAAGCGGATAGCCATCCCTGCTCCCGTTCTAGGCGAAATCACTAGGGTTACTTCCCCTACTCGGAAGTCTGCTTTTGATCGGTTGGCCGTCCTCACTCAACGGACGTCGGTCTTTAAAAGGCTGATACCGGCGAATTCTGACCAATACAGGGGGCATAAGGAGGTCACCCCTACGGCTAACCCAACTCCAATCGCGCGACATGCTCGCCGTCGTCACTGGCGCCGGGTAAGGAAAGCTGGGGGCAACTCCCCCTCTGGGATAACTCCGCCAGCTCTGATGGTGGAAATCAATACCGCTGTTCCGACCGGGAATAGCTTTGAACCGCTAAGAAGGGTGCGCAAAAACTCGCCAACTGCCGTATTGAAAAGATCTCCTACACATGTGGATAATGCCCCAAAGGTGAAGCTGGAGCAGCCCCCTCAACGGTTGTCCTCTGAAATTTACAAGGTCTAGCATCAAGTCCAAGACTCCGTAGTGGATCAAGACTATCTCCGCCGACAGAAAAAGATGAAGGTTCAGCAAGAGGAGGACTACTCTGTCAAGCCAGAAAAAGCAACAGCTGGCTGGGTGCCCACTGCAACGACTCCCTCAACGTCAATCACTCAAGAGAAAAGGAGGCCGCAAAAAGCCCCTGTGAACATGGCGAACCGTAAAAGCGCTAAGCACAAATGCCCCAAGTCTGAGGGCATAGTGGTACATACTGTTTATATGGCTTCCGGAAAGGGGGAAAGCCGTGCTTCGATGGGTCACCGACCGCTCACTCGATCCGTGACCAAAGCCCAGGAGTAGCAACAGAAGCTCCAGGAAATGCTGACGCAAATGGCTGCACTCACCGGGCCAAAAGAAAGCCCGGAGGCATCATCAGAGCAGCGTCACGAACAAGAAACCGATGCTGACTTCCTACGCAGAGTCATCGAAAAGAAGGACAAAGAAGCCGCAGAGCAAGCGGCTAACATAAAGCGAATGACACTTCTCTTTCAAGACATGGTCGGGATGATGTTACAGCCAGATCCTCCAGCCGAAGACCCTCCGATCATTATTGAAGACGATAGAGGGGAGACATCTAATCCTCCTCCGGCTCTTTCAGCAGCCAAGGAGGAAACTATCTCCAAGGCCTCCCTGGATGATTATATAGCTCAGCGGATACGAGTTCATCAGGCGAATGAAGCGGCTGGGCAAATTGTTAGAACCGGACGACCCTATCTGGGCTGGTATGACCAAATCAGTTACCCGCCGGGATATACGATCCCTAAGTTCCACGTATATAAAGGAACGGGGAATCCCCATCAGCACGTCACTCAATTCAGGGCCTTATGCGGCAACACTGGAGGCGACGACAAACTGCTGCTTTGCCAATTCGTCGGCAGCTTAGCAGAAACGGCATTTGAATGGTATTCGGAGCTACCTAACAACTCTGTCAAAACATTTGCGGAGATGGAGCTACTGTTTACACAAAGATTCGCGAGTGCTAGTGAACGCACCCCGATCACTGCATTGATCAACGCCAGGGTAAGGCCAGACGAAACGTGGGTTCAATATGCAACACGATGGCGGAATCTGTGGTCGAAATGCGAACAGCGGATCGAAGAAGCACCTGCGGTAGGTATGTTCGTGGGCACTCTTGATCCGCAAGCGACCATCTCGCAATTCATGATGTTCTTCAAGCCAACTACTTTTCAGGCCTTAATTGATAAGCTAGCCCAGATGGATCAAATGGGTCACAGACCATCTCCTCCGAAGCCGGAACCCCGAAACGACAAGGGTAAAGGGAAGGCGACCTTCGTTGCGAACACCCAACAGCAGTCCGGTTTCCCAAAGCTAGTGGATCAACTGGAAGAGAGGCGGCGGTATTATAATGAGAAAATGAAGCGCCCTTACTCATTCCCGTGGGATAAAACGAAGAGGTTATTCGAGCTGGCGATACGCAACAGGCTTATCAACCTACCAAACCCAAGGCGACCATCGCAACCCAACGAAGTGAATAATCCCAATTACCTCCCTTACCACCAAACGGTAAGTCACCCGATCGAGAATTGCTTCGTCTTTAAGGGATGGATCGAGGATCAGTACCTACAAGGCAAGTTTGCGTTGTTTGAGAAGTGGAAAGTAAACCCACCACAACCACATGCTCTTAAAAAGGTGGACATGCCGGGGGCATCATGCTCTTTTATAGAAAAAGCTCCGCGGTTTGATGACAAGCGCACGGATCTGCGAAAATATATCAATGCGCTGGAAGAGTATAACCAGAAAGCGCGGGCTCCAATCACGCTCCAAGAATTCCTCAGCCACGTCCTTGGAGACGGAAATAATGGAGAAAACTCATCAGATGGATATGAGGATTACATAGCAAGTTGTCATGTGATCTCTCACTCGTTGATAGACAGTGAAGAAACTCCTGACGTAGGGAGACTGAGGGCAAGTCCCGAACAAAAACTTCTAGGACCATCAGACGAAATGATTGATGCATTCCTAAACGAAGCCCTTCAGGAAAGCAAAGCCAATCGAGAGCGTGAACTGGCTATATTTGAAAAGGCCAAACGCCACCGACTGGAGCAAAGCATCCCTATCGCCAGCAAAAGCAAACTTAAAGTAAGGAATCAATTTGCTAAGGCCTTGGCAATAGGAATGAAGTTGCCCTCTCTCGAAGAAAATTCCCCTGGCAATATATGTCTTGATGAAGCGGACAAACATCCTAACTTCTGCCTATACCATCAGAGGATTGCACACCCCACCGAGGAGTGCATAGCCTTTAAAAACTGGTGGCAGGGATATGTTGCCCATCGACGACACGTTCAACAAGTGAAGCGCAAGGCTCGTCAGAAACGGAAAAACACGACAGATGAGCGCGAAAGAGCTGTTGGCAACTGTCACATAGCCGACACCAAGGGATCGCAAATTATCACCTTTGGAAGCGACTCTGACGAAGAAATCGCCCTCATCCCTCTCTTCAAGGAATCCACCTCCGGCATAAAACATGCGAAGATTTGCGACAAAATCTAGCTGCGTAATCGTACGTTGACCTATGACCGAAACGTCCTTAAACTAATAACGGACCACTACGTCATAAAACTAGCTGTTGACCGAGATGTCGATAAACTATGGTGGATTGCAGCATCCCAAAGCTGATACTGGAATTAAAAAAAAAGAAAGAATAAAAAAAATGGTATGTCCATAAGCAAAGTGGGCACGGATGAAAACCCGAAAGGGCTCCGTGAGTAAAAACAGCAGGGCTACCGGCGAGTGTTTATGAAAACCCGAAAGGGCGCAACCTCGTTAAAAGACATTTACAGGGTCCTCTCGACCTTGTAAGGAGAAACCACCCGCGTGAGATCCTTACGACTCATAAGGGAGCAACACACTTAGGGATCCCCACGATTCCTAAGGAGAAATTACACTTGCGAGATCCTCACGACTCGTAAGGAGAACTCTTTTATGGGACCCTCACGGCTCATAAGATTTGAAAGTCTTAACTTACAGAGACCTAAATCTGTTCTTAAGCAACCCCCACAACCTTCGATACTGCCCTAAAAGTTGCTCAATACTGACCCTTGTATACAATCCACGGGCGCGAATAAACATTTCCCCAGCAAAGTCCTACCCGTGACTAGGGATATGTCCATATGATGAACAACCCTTGTAAGTTCTCTCGACTTATAAGGAGAAAACCCTTTTGTAAGATCCTTACGATTTACAGAGGAACATGCACTTAGGAATCCTCACGATTTCTAAGGAGAAAACACACCAATAAGATCCTCACGACTTGTAGGGAGAAATACCTTTGTGAGATCCTTACGGCTCATGAAGTCAAAAGCCTTAGTCAACATGACCCTAACCCTGTTCGCTAAGCCACCTTTTTTCGACATCGACAGAGGCAAATGATGATTCGCTCCTGGCAATATCCCAGTTGTAGCGGTGCTGATGCCGAAATCGATGTCTAATCCCAGGCTTACAGCGAAAAGCCAGCAAGTCACACATGCATACGAAATAGCCGAAATGATGGGGCAACTTGCAACAAAATCAGCAAGTAAAAATGTATGCATGCAAAATAGCCGAAATGATGGGGCAACTTGCAACAAAATCAGCAAGTAAAAATGTATGCATGCAAAATAGCCGAAATGATTGGGCAACTCGCAATAAAAAAACAGCCAGTAAAAATAAAATAAATAGCCGAAATGATTGGGCACCGCGAAAAATAGCCGAAATGATTGGGCAATCATGATTTTCGCGATATAAAAAGCTAAAATGATAGAGCATCGCGGATTGAAAAAAAAGGATGAAAGAATGAAACTTTTTGCCCTACAAGTGAGATCACATCGATCCCTGTATACAATCCAGGGGCACAAACAAAGAGGGAACCATGCCTTCCCAACAGGCTCCACCAGAAAGCGAAGCCAAATCTCGACGGTTCATAGACAACCTAGAGACAATCTCGACATTTGTCGCAATATTGCAAACACAATGTCAACAAATGAAGCGAAGGAAGATCCCTAGCTTCAGGGTCTCGATGTCGATATCGACAACTTAGAAATCACCAACGGCGTTTCCCCTCACTCCAACCAGATGCAGGCATGACGTCAACAGCCGACCTCAGAGTCGCAACGAAAAGGAGCCACGGCATAGTCCCTAGTTCCAAATCTTAACGGCAATATCTACAACCTAAGAATCAACAACGGCATTCCTTCGCAGTCCAGCAGGATGCAGATACAACGCCGACAAAAGACCTCACAGTCGAAACAAAGCGGAGTGGCGGCAAAATCCCAGCTCCACTTCAGCACTCGTCTCGATACAGCAGACGAGATGTCAACAACGGCGTTCCTTCGCAGTCCAGCAGGATACGGATACAACGCCAACAAAAGACCTTACGGTCAAAACAAAGCGGAGTGACGGCAAAATCCCAGCTCCACTTCAGCATTCGTCTCGATACAGCAGACGAGATGTCAACAACGGCGTTCCTTCGCAGTCCAGCAGGATATGGATACAACGCCAACAAAAGACCTTACGGTCAAAACAAAGCGGAGTGACGGCAAAATCCCAGCTCCACTTCAGCATTCGTCTCGATACAGCAGACGAGATATCAACAACGGCGTTCCTTCGCAGTCCAGCAGGTTGCAGATAATAACGCCGACAAAAGACCTCACGGTCGAAACAAAGCGAAGTGACGGCAAAATCCCAGCTTCACTTCAACATTCGTCTCGATACAGCAGACGAGATATCAACAACGGCGTTCCTTCGCAGTCCAGCAGGTTGCAGATACAACGCTGACAAAAGACCTCCCGGTCGAAACAAAGCGAAGCGATGGCAAAATCCCAGCTTCACCTCAACATTCGTCTCGATACAGCAGACGAGATATCAACAATAGCGTTCCTCCTCATTCCAACAGGATTCAGACACGCCAAATCAAATGAAGCGAAGGCCAAATTCCTAGCTTCAGGGTCTTAACAGTAACTCATATAAAACCGGAAAGACCATCGGAGATCATCTCACACCAACATGGAGTGGTCACCACCCCGACGTTCGTCTCGATACAGCAGACGAGATGTCGCCCCAGCGTTCTTCCTCCAATAGATACGGACGTGATAAAGCAAACGAAGCGAAGGCCAAATTCCTAGCTTCAGGGTCTTAACAGTAACTCATATAAAACCGGAAAGACCATCGGAGATCATCTCACACCAACATGGAGTGGTCACCACCTTGATGTTCGTCTCGATACAGTAGACGAGATGTCGCCCCAGCGTTCTTCCTCTAACAGGATTCGACAAAGCAAACGAAGCGAAAGCCAAATTCCTAACTTCAGGGTCTTGACGGAAACTCATATAAAACCTGAAAGACCATCGGAGATCATCTCACACCAACATGGAGTGGTCACCACCTCGACGTTCATCTCGATACAGCAGACGAGATGTCGCCCCAGCATTCTTCCTTCAACAGGATTCGGACGTAACAAAGCAAACGAAGCGAAGGCCAAATTCCTAGCTTCAGGATCTTGACGGTAACTCATATAAAACCTGAAAGACCATCGGAGATCAACTCACACCAACATGGAATGGTCACCATCTCGACGTTCGTCTCGATACAGAAGACGAGATGTCTCCCCAGCGTTTTTCCTCCAACAGGATTCGGACGTGACAAAGCAAACGAAGCGAAGGCCAAATTCCTAGCTTCAGGGTCTTGACGGTAACTCATATAAAACCTGAAAGACCATCGGAGATCATTTCACACCAGCGTGGAGTGGTCACCACCTCGACGTTCGTCTTGATACAGCAGATGAGATATCACCCCAGCGTTCTTCCTCTAGCAGGATTCAGACGCGACAATCAAACAACGGAGCCACGGCAAATTCCCTAGTTCCAAACCTCGACGGTTCACCAACAACCTAGAGACAACCACGACATTCGTCTCGATACAGTAGTGTAGGGTGTTTTTCGTCACCCCAGTGAGATGGGAATACGCGAGCGCTTATCAGGCGTACTACAGATTCCCCCTGCCTAGGGTAGGCCGAGGTTTAATGATTGTGGGGATCCGAATCTCCGGCAGCCGCGGACTAAGCTGCCGTTAATTACCCCCCCGCCTTTGGGGCGAGCGAACCTCCGATTAACGGGTTAAATTGGTCATGCGAACTCAATATGCAGTGTGCGTGTGTTTTGTTTTGAAAGGGGGTTTTGGATATATTGGGAGCCACGCAGAGTTTTTACGGGGGTCCCGCTACCCGGATAGCGGGCTGGGGGTCAAGGGGGCTAGCAGCCCCCTTGCGGGGTTCGGGGCAGCGCCCCGGTCCGAAAATTTTTTCGAGGGGGAGAATGTGGCGGAGTATGTATATGTGTGAATTTGTATACATATGTATATGTATATGTATATACATAAAAAGAGGGGGAAAAGGCATCCAAGGGATGCGTGGGGCAGCACCTTGGGCGCTGTGCGCTTAGGTGCTGTGCGCTCAGCGCGCGCGCGCGCCACGTGTCGGCACGCGGACGCCTTGTGCACTTACGCAAGCGCGCAGGTGCGCAAGCGCGTGCTTGCGCAGGTGCGCAAGCGCGCGCGCCACGTGTCGGCACGCGGGCGTCTTGCGCACTTGCGCAGGTGCGCAAGCGCGCGCGCCACGTGTCGGCACGCGGGTGCCTTGCGCACTTGCGCAAGCGCGCAGGTGCGCAAGCGCGCGCGCCACGTGTCGGCACGCGGGCGCCTTGCGCACTTGCGCTGCGCGCCGGAGAGGCACAAGAGGCTTTTAGCCTGAAAAAAAAAGGATTTCTCAAAGGAGAAATCAGAGAGGAGTCGGGCTCCTGAATGTGTTTTAGGTTTAATGGAAGTGGTTCTTCTTCTTCCTCCTGTCGCTTGCTGGATCTTGAAGATCAAGAGATGTGAAATCTCAAAATCTCTCCTTTTTAAGATCTGATGACAGATCCAAGTTCCCCTTTGTGGGTTTTGTGGTGGAAAACTATTTAGTTTTGAAAAAGGAAGAGTAAAACTCTTGATTTAATTCAAAAGAAAGAAGAAGGTTTTGGAACCTTGAAGAAGGAGGAAAGAGCTCAGCTCTGAAACTTTTTTGGAGAGAGAAAAAGTTATTGGGATATTTCATTATCCTTGCCCTTATAGGCCATACATTTTACACATAGCCCCTTGGGCTTCACAAAATGGCATTTTGCCTATCCCATGGCTCATGTGCCATTTCTTTTTGCACATAAGCCATGGGTTTTACAAAATTTTGGCTTTATGCCTATTTTTCTTACATTCGTCCATAAAATAAAATAAAAGAAATACAACAAAATTATTTATTACAAAATTTTTATCTTGGCATGGGGGGAGGCCGGCCGCTTCATGTTCGGGCTCGACCCGGGCATGGGCCTACTGGATCTGGGCTTGGGCCCACTTGGCTTGGGGTTGACTTTGATTTTGACTTGGTCAACCGGGGTGTAAATTTTTACCCCAACAAATTGCCCCCCATCAATAAATGCACACCACATATGTGGGTCGTGTGCATGAAATTGATGGATCTTCTTTCACGTGGAGGCGACTTGGTTTGGTTCCCGCTTTTTGGGAAGCTGGCACTGCCCTTTTTACGACATGGACGGTCGTTGCTTGACATGTCTCCGAGACGGAGTGTCCGTGATAGACGTTTTCCCTGGCCCGGAGTTATCTGGTTCCCGCTTTGTAGGAATCCTGCACTGCCCTTTCTGCGACTTGGACGGTCGGTGCTGCCCTTTTTGCGACTTGGACGGTCGTTGCTGCCCTTTTAGCGACGTGGACGGTCGGTGCTGCCCTTTTAGCGACGTGGACGGTCGGTTCTGCCCTTTTTGCGACGTGGACGGTCGATGCTGCCCTTTTAGCGACTTGGACGGTCGGTTCTGCCCTTTTTGCGACGTGGACGGTCGGTTCTGCCCTTTTAGGGACGTGGACGGTCGATGCTGCCCTTTTAGCGACGTGGACGGTCGATTCTGCCCTTTTTGCGACGTGGACGGTCGGTTCTGCCCTTTTAGCGACGTGGACGGTCGATGCTGCCCTTTGAGCGACGTGGACGGTCGGTTCTGCCCTTTTAGCGACGTGGACGGTCGATGCTGCCCTTTTAGCGATGTGGACGGTCGGTTCTGCCATTTTAGCGACGTGGACGGTCGATGCTTGATTTGACTTGCTCTGCTTCTTGCAATGTCAGGGGCAGACTTGACTTGCTCCGCTTCTTGCGGTGTCGGAGTGGAAGTTGACTTGTTGATTTTGATTTGGGTTGACATCAGCATCGCTATACTGGAATATGGTACCAGGAGCGAATCATCATCTGTCATGGAGAGGATTTTGGGATTTTGGTTTTTGTTTGGCATCTGCATTGCTGCACTGGAATAATGCCAGGAGCAACTCATCATTTGCCCTGAGAGGATTTGGGAGAAATTGGGATTGTTTTACGCCCGTGGATTGTATACGGTTTTGCAGGATGTCTGATCCAGACCGTAGGGCCGGAAAAATTTTGGGACTTTGTCGGCGTCTGCATCGCTGCACTGGAATATGGTACCAGGAGCGACTCATCATTTGCCGTTGGGGTATGGGATTTGGAATTTGGTTGGCGTCTGCATCGCTGCACTGGAATATGGTACCAGGAGCGACTCATCATTCGCCATTTAGGGATTGGGGAGCGATGGCTTAGGAGACAGGTTTAGATCCCTATCGCCTAAGGCTTTTCAATTTTATGGGCCGTGAGGGTCCCATAAAAGCATTTCCTCCCTACGAGTCGTAAGGATCCCGCAGGTGTATTTTCTCCTTAAGAGTCGTGAGGACTCCTAAGTGTGTTTTTCCTTTATGAGTCGTAAGGATCCCACAAAGGTTTGTTCTCCTCATGTATCGTGAGGACACATGAGTGGGTCTTCTTAATGGAGCATAATTCCAAAGGCGGAGACCAGCCGCGTAACTGGTACTTGTGGTGGGGCATGGGTATGACGAGAATTATTTGAGCCCGTGGATTGTATACGGTAGTCAACTTGGGGACCAACCGTAGGGCTGGGAGAATTTTGAGAAATTGGATTTTGGTTGGCGTCTGCATCGCTGCACTGGAATATGGTACCAGGAGCGACTCATCATTCGCCGTTTGGGGATTTGGAATTTGGTTGGCGTCTGCATCGCTGCACTGGAATATGGTACCAGGAGCGACTCATCATTCGCCATTTGGGGACTTGGAATTTGGATCTTGTTTGGCATCAGCATTGCTGCACTGGAATAATGCCAGGAGCAACTCATCATTTGCCTTGGGAGGACTTGGGATTTGGGTTTTTGGTCGGCATCAGCACCGCTAACACTGAAGCGAAATGCTAGGAGCGACTCATCATTTGCCGTTGCCCGTTGGGGAACGATGGCTTAGGAGATAGGTTTGGGTCCCTACCACCCAAGGCTTTTCAATTTTATGGGCCGTGAGGGTCCCATAAAAGCATTTTCTCCCTGCGAGTCGTAAGGATCCCGCAGGTGTATTTTCTCCTTAGGAATCGTGAGGATTCCTAAGTGTGTTGCTCCATTGTGAGTCGTAAGGATCTCACGCAGGGGTTTTCTCCTCACAAGGTCGAGAGGATTTTGTGAGTGTATTTCATCTCTTTTCACGAGTTTGCGTCCTTTCGGGTTTTCACAGACTCGCCGGTAGTCCTGCTGTTTTTACTCACGGAGCCCTTTCGGGTTTTCATCCGTGCCCGTTTTTCTTGTGGACATACCTTTTTATTTTTCCTCTTTTTTTTTCTTTTTTTTCTTTTTTTTTTGTGCCGCTGGTGGGACTTTAAAAGTAGTCTTACCAGCAGAATTTGGGAGAGATAGGGGTCATTTACGCCTGTGGATTGTATACGGTTTTGCAGGATGTATGATCCAGACCGTAGGGCTGATGTGCTCAATTTGCCTGCGACTTAGAGCATTCACGTGTAGTATTTCTTGAGATATCGGCCATTGATGGGTGGCATGGGCCTTTCTCCCTCGGCACTTATTAGTTGGTAGGATCCTCCGTCGAACACTTTCTCGATGACGTATGGTCCTTCCCAATTTGGCTCGAATTTTCCCTTGGCATGTCGATTGAGGATGATTGGTCTTTTGAGGACCAACACCAATTCACCTTTCTTGAAAGCGCGGAGACGGGTTATCTTGTCATAGGCCCGTGACATTTGGGCTCGGTATAGCTCCAGATTTTGCTGCACCGCGAGCCTCTTTTCTTCGAGGGCATCGAGCTCTTCAAGTCGAAGGAGCACGTTTTCCTCCTCCGTCAACTCGTGCTGAACGGCCATTCTTAAGCTTGGGACTTCGACTTCGAGGGGGAGGACCGCCTCCACTCCGAAGAGCAATGAGTATGGAGTGGACTGTGTTGGAGTACGGTGCGTGGTACGATATGCCCACAACGCCTTGTGAAGTTTGAGATTCCAGTCTCTCTTGTTGGCTGAAGCATTTTTCCTCAGGAGCTTGCATAGAGTCTTATTGAAGGCTTCGGCTAGCCCGTTGGCTCTTGGATTATAGATGGAGGAATATCTCCAGTCTATCTTGTGCTGAGTAGCGAACCTTGAGACATTGAAGCTCTTGAAAGAAGGCCCGTTGTCAGAAATGATTCTTCTTGGTGTACCAAAGCGGTATAGAATATTATGCTGGAAGAATGTCAGAATATCTTTTGTCTTGACTTCTTTTAGCGGGACAGCTTCAGCCCATCTGGAGAAGTAGTCTGTCGCGGCCAGTATGAACCGATGGCCTTTAGATGACGGAGGATCAATTGGGCCAACAATGTCGGTGCCCCAGACTTCGAAGGGCCACGACGCCACCGTAGGATGCAATGGATTGGGATGCTTGTGAATAAAATCACCGTGAATTTGGCAGATATAACATTTCTTTGCATGCTCTCCGCAATCCCGTATCATGGTGGGCCAGTAATACCCAAGCCGTTTAATTTGCAGTCGCATCTTGGGGCCAGATTGGTGAGCACCGCAAACGCCTGAGTGAACTTCTTTTATGACTTTTCGGGCTTCGGCCGATGACAGGCACCTGAGCCAGAGTTGGTCTTATGACCTGCGGTATAGCGTGTCATTTACAAACATGTATCGGAGAGCTCTCTTCTTCAGCTGAATCCTCGCAGATTTTCCTTCGGGCAGCCTGTCGTATCGGAGGTACTCTATGAAGGGTTCTCTCCAATCGGGCTCGTCTTGGATGATCGAAGTTTCTTCGGCAGGACTGCTCTTCTGTTCCGCGCTTTCCTCTTCTCGTAGAGAGACTGGGGGCAGAATTTGTCGGCTCCTGACTGTGATCAGAATTTCGTCCATGTCAGGATCAGCCAGCTCCTTGGCTAAGCGAGCGAGCACGTCAGCCTTTCCATTCAACGCTCTAGGGACTCTCATTAGTTCAATGTGAGTGAACCGTTTCATGAGTTCCACCACCCGGCCTCTGTACTGAGCTAACTCGGGTTTGTATATCTTATAGTCGCCGCTTACTTGGTTGACGACAAGCTGGGAGTCACCGTAAACTCGTAGCCGAAGGATTTCCATTTCTATGGCGAGTTCCAAACCAGCTATCAGAGCTTCATACTCAGCTTCATTGTTCGTTCGAGGCTCGGTGAGAGCAAAAGAACGTCGTAGGGTTCCCATTGATGGTGTGATGAATACCAATCCTATCCCTGCTTTTATCTCCGAGACACTTGATTTACTGGAGGTCCTTATCGATGAGGCCCCATCGAAGTAGAGCTCCCAACATGGCTCGTCATTCTCTAGGTGTAGCACCTGTTCGTCGGGTAACTCACAATTGAGTGGTGACCCTTCTGGTATGGGATGAGCAGCGAGGAAGTCTGCAAGAGCTTGACCTTTTACTGCTTTTTGAGGAGTATATACTATGTCAAACTCAAGTAGCATGACGGCCCATCTTGCCATTCTGCCGGCTAGGCTTGCTCTGGTCATCAAGTGTTTGAGCGGGTCGACCTTGGAGATTAGCATAACCCGGTGAGCCAGCAGATAGTGCCTCAGCTTCTTCATAGCAAATATCAGAGCCAAGCATTGCTTTTCGATTGGGGAATAGTTGTGTTCCGCCCCGACTAGAGTTCGACTGAGGTAGTAGAGGGCATTCTCTTTTCCCTCCTCATTGTTCTGAGCAAGGAGCGCACCAAGTGACTCATCTAGCGTGGCAGTGTAGAGAATCAGCGGTTTATTTGGAATGGGAGCGGCCAACACTGGAGGGTGCAACAAGTACTGTTTGATGCTTTCAAACGCTTCTTGACACTCGGCATCCCAGATAAAAGGAGCTCGTTTCTTCATGAGCTTTGAGAAGGGCCTACATCTCCCCGATAAATTTGAGATAAACCTCCGTATATAAGCAAGCTTGCCTTGAAAAGATCTTAGCTGCGTCAGACTCTTCGGAGGAGGCATCTCCATGATGGCCTTTATCTTTGATGGGTCAACTTCGATCCTTCGATGTCGAACTATGAAGCCCAGGAATTTTCCCGATGACACGCCAAAAGCGCATTTCAGAGGATTCATCTTCAGATCAAATTCCCTCAGTCTGGTGAGAACGGTCCTAAGATCCTGGATATGATCGGCCTTGGTTTCAGTCTTAACGACCAGATCATCAACATAACATTCGACGACTTTATGAATTAGGTCGTCGAAGATATTGGTCATTGCCCTTTGATATGTAGCACCTGCGTTCTTCAGTCCGAACGGCATCACCTTGTAGCAATATATTCCGATCGGAGTTCGAAATGCTGTGTGCTTCTCATCCTCAGGCGACATCTTGATCTGATTATATCCAGACGAGCCATCCATAAAAGTGAACAGCTCGTAATTTGAGGTGTCATCGACCATCATTTCCATGACCGGTAGCGGAAAGTCGTCTTTAGGACATGCCTTGTTGAGATCCCTGAAATTGACACAAACTCGGATCTGCCCATTTTTCTTCTTCACTGGGACTATGCATGCGATCCAGTCCGCGTATTTCTCTTCCCTGATGAAGCCGGCATCGATGAGCTTCTTAGTTTCCTCGATGACCTTTTCTTCTAGTTCCCTTCTCATTCTTCGAGGAGCTTGTTTGACTGGCTTAGCATCAGGAGATATAGCCAATTTATGTACGGCCACTTCAGGGGAAAGGCCAGGCATTTCTTTGTATGTCCACGCGAAGCAGTCGACGAACTCATGCAGCAGGGCAATTATCTGCGCTTTCATTTCCTCTGACAAGAGCGAGCTGATGTAGGTCGGCCTTGGATTATCGGGCGTTCCTAAGTCAATCTCGGTTAGCTCGTCAAAGGTTGCTTGTCCGCCATCTTCGAGCTCTTGAGGAGCTTCTTCTGGCTCGGCTATCTCGTCGTCATCATTTGATCTTTCGCTGGCCTCACCAACATGGATCATGTAGCACGCTTTGGAATTAGGTTGAATGTAGCCTATGCCCCGTCTATCTGGAATTCGTCCATCGATGAGTGCTCGGACCTGGGGCGGATGCCATAGCCCTTCGTAAAACTTTGCTTCGGACTCCGTTTGATATAACCGGCATCCGCACTTCTTAAAGTATTCCCGCATCTCGGGCGCATAGTATCTGGGATTGAGGACGGCTCTTATGCCTCTCTCATATGGAAGGCATGCGACAGACAAATCGTCCGGGTGCGCAACGGGGTTTGACCCATAAAACAAGATGCCCTTCTGTCCACTTTTCCTCCCGGGAACGTAGAAAGTTTTCAGCTGGTCCACGGTGGAGATTGATAATGCATCGAGCTCTTTGCACATTTGCTCTGGTACCCTTGTAACGGCTAGGGACCCTTCTGCAACTTCGAAGGTCTCTCGTAGTTTCGCTTGTTGCGTGGGGGTCCAATCTGCACCGCTGTTGCACGACAGGTCCTCCTCCTCTGACTCTTCAGTGTCGCTGCCAAGATGAGGGCGGACTTTACTGCTAGATGGGCTTTCAGTAACAGATTCGTCCGTATCGCTGCCGAAATGAGGGCGAGTTTTGCGGAAGGACGGGCTTCCAGCGTCGGACTCATCAGTGTCGCTGCCGAAATGCGGGCGTACTTGGGCGTTTTTGCTTTTGAAAGTGATAGCCGGCGCAGATTTGCTTTTGAGTCTTGGAGCCGGTCTATCCTCAGTCAGTTGTGGCTTAGCATTTTGGTGATTCATAAAGTACCGAGAATCTTCGTAGCGGACTTCATGCACACCGAACGGTTGGATGTCTCCGTCAATGCGTCTTTCTTCGCCATTTTTAGTATATTTCATGTATTGATGGAGAGTTGACGGAATGATGCCATAATCGTGGAGCCATGGCCGCCCTAAGAGAATCTTATAAGACGTGTCGGCGTCGATCACGTATATCTTAGCTTCAGTTTGCAGATCCCCGAATTTGATTGGCAAAGCTATAGACCCTAGAACTTGCTGGCAATTTTGGTTGAACCCTTGAATGACAATCCTTTCCCTCGACAGGTGTCGGACGTCCATTGACAAACTCTTCAGAGTTCGCAAGTTCATGATGTTCACTGAGGACCCCGGATCAATCAATATGCGATTAATTCGATCTCCGTCGCTGTACCCGGTCACGTAAAGCGGCCGATTATGCTCAGCCGTTCCCAGTAGCAAGTCTTCATCCTTAAATGTGACTGCGGCGGCATGCAAAGCGTGCTGGGCTTCTTTCATATTAATTTCCGCAAAGTGAGCCTGATACCGCTCGGGGTTTTGTAGAGCGTGAATGAGAACGTCTCTAAGCTCCTTAGATAGGACCAAGGCGTCGTAGATGCTCAGGAGAGATGGAAGCTTCCGGAGATGTGCCAAGACATTATAGTCCACCGAGGAAGGACTTATGTTTTCATCGGCCGGTTCTCTGCCATCTTCTTCATTAGCGACATGTTTTTCCTTCCCTTTTGGGGCGTTGCCCTGATTTTGCGGTAGAGCCCTGCCGCTTCTGAGCTGGATTTGATTGGCCTTTGTGGTGAGCTCCTCGTCCTCTTCCGGAAAACAGAGATCATCCTCGGAGTCGCTGCCGAGATGGATGGCGTAGCAGGTCGCTACTGGGATCTCTTCATTGGAGTCTTCTTCTAACTCCTCCAGAATTTCAGCCGCTTGTACAGGGAAGAACTCCTTCAATTGAATCAATGTTCTTTCCTTTTGTTCATATTCTTCGAGGGAATCGATATATTTTTGAATGGTCGATCTCCCTGCAGACTCTTTTTCGCGCCGAGCTGCACTTTTCTTCTTCTTCAGCTTCTTGGATTTTGAGCCTGATGGAGCTGCATTGGCAGCTGGACTGGTAGGCTTCTTCTGCCATTCCCATTCCGTCCTGAGTTCTTTCCGAAGTAGCTTTATCATCTTCTGCGTCTTATTAGATATGTGCGTACTCCACGGAGGCCGCGATGAGTCCGTTTCATTTCTCAAGGCAGCGGGTTCGACTGTCTGCTCCCAGAAGGCTTCAGTTTCTGTCTGTATAAAGTTGGTGGTTGCAACTTGGTTATTCACCAACACACTTTTGGACAGCTCGATCTTTCCAGCCTTGTACTGCTTCTCGACCCAGTCTTTGAAGATATAGCAATCCTCGATCGCATGGCTCACTACTCGGTGGTACGGGCAATACAGAGGATTGTCGGTCATTTTTGCTTCTTGGGGTCTTTTCGACTCCGGCAATTGTAGGCCGTTGTTCAAGGCATCTTTAAATATCTTACGGACCTTGTCCCTTCTGAAAGAGTAAACCTTGTTCTTCTTCTCCTCTAGGGAAGGCCCATCTCCTCCCAGCAATGGCTTTCGAGACCGGTTGGTTTTGGATTCGCCCGCCCTTCGCTTTTCTTCATTGTCGGAGGCATTGAAGACATTGGTACTGCTGGAACTCCCGCTTCTACGGTTGTCGTCCCGCTTGCTTTTCCAGGTTTTGTCTCTCTGAGTGTCCGGCGGGGACTCTTGCTTTGAGCGTTCCAGCATTTGGACTTTCTTGGTTAGCTCCTGAAATGTCTTGAGGCCCGCTGTACACAAGAATGGGACCATCCAATTGCTGAGGTTCCCAATGAGAAGGCTGACGGACTGGTCCTGCTCCAGCGGCGGTTCGCACTTGACTGTGAGATTACGCCATCGGGCGATAAAGTCAGTGTTGCTTTCATTCTTCCCCGGCTTGGTCCTCACAAGGTCGGCAATGGAGATTTTATCACTGACGCTCATGAACCTTTGCCGGAACAGAGACTCCATTTGGGCAAAGGTAATGACGGACCCATCTGGTATGCTCGCGTACCAGTCGAAAGCAACGCCGGTCAGGCTATTGACAAACTGACGAAGAAGGAGCGTGTCATTGCCCCCTGTATTTCCGCACGATGCTTTGAAGTGGGCGACGTGCTGATTTGCATTCCCCGTTCCATCAAATCTTCCGAACTTAGGAATAACGTAGCCGCTTGGGAACTCAATCAGGTCGTACTGCGCGGGATATGGCCGCCCGCTACTGCCGATTTCTTTCTGAGCTTCAGCTTCGGCCACCAATGTTTTAACCTTGCTGGTGACCAAATCCATTATCCGATCCTGTGTTAGCGGGATAATGCTATCTGGGGCCAAGGCGTCCCCAGAAGCGGAGTGTGGCCGGCTTTCATGTGGCTCGACCAGTCTTGGGCCCGAAGGAACAGGCATTGGCTGCCTCGGATTGTCCTCACCCGGCTGATTAGTAGCGGCTTGTGCTTGATTGGGAGGCGCCCGAGCAATTTGAGCCGTAAGCTGCATCACAACATTTGTTAGGTCGTCAATTTTCGAATAGAGCTTGGCCATCTCTTTATCCTTGCTCCTGAGCTGTTTTCGAAGCTCTTGAAGCAGCTCTTGCTCTGCGGTCCTGGGGCGGAAAGTCGGCTCTTCCTCGCTGTCTGAGCTTGACTCTGCATGGACCGAGGGGTCTTTCTGCCTATCATCCTCATCGAGAGGGTTTTCTTCATCCAGCGGGGGCGGCTGTTCTTGGGCAGCGGCAACCACATTCAGGCTAGATTGAGCTTGGGATGTGGTGGCCCCATCCTTGCTTTTGCTGCGAAGGTTGTCGCTGGGGCGCCCGCCCGCCATATAGACCGTATGGATGGTATATCCGGACGTCTTTCTATCATTGGCAGCTGATTTCATGGGTCGCTGTCTTGACCCCCTTGTTTCGGTAGCTGGTAGTCGATTGAAGGCGGCTGGCCTAACCAGGTTCTTAAATGGTGCTGGCGCATCTTTTCTGGGTTTGCCCCGCTGCTTTCGTGCGGCACAGAGCGCTTGATAGACTCTTGAAGAGATAGTGTCGTACTTTTTCTGTTGGGGCGGGGACACGTCTCTTTGTGGCACTGCTCGGACCGCTGTCTTCTTGATTCTGGCGGTCATGGCGTTTTTCTGAACCCACTTCAGAGGCTCGAAGGAATTGCTGATTCTTACGTCCGACTCAGCCGTCGTCGCGGGGAAACCCTGCACTTGGAACTTCACATGATTCCATTTGGCCGAAGCCTTGGCCCTTTTGTTGGCTCGATACCTGAGCCGCTTCTGCCTTAACTTTTCTGTTCTAAGCACCTGGCAGACTTCAGCTCTTTGGGAAGACGCCGCAGACCGGGCGACGGAGGGCTTTGGAGATACGCTCGATTGTGCGTTTGTTGGAGTCATCGCTTGAGCTCGTCCGCGACATTTGTTGTTGCCCTTCGCACCAGAAGTCTTGCCCCCAGCTAGAGCATCAGGGAATCGTTCAGACACCATATTAAGTTTCGGTTGTGGTGCCTTACCAATCACAACATTCGGCCTCTTGCCCCTTGGGACCGGCTTGACCACCTGTTCCGCCGGGATTTCTGCCAGATGAGCGCTTCCAGCAGGGTAGATGATGACGGAGCCAAACTGGCGGGGCGGTTCCTCCCACTGTCGACTGAGGCTTGCAGGGAGAACCACACGAGCGTTGATCTTGACCACGTATGGAATCGGGGTCACGTTGGAAGCTGAATTCGTCTGGGGAGACATTGTCGTTGAAAGCTGATTGCTGCACGCAAAGAAAACATCATTTCAGTATAGGCAATCGATATGTATATTGATTGAGTTCGCATGAACGTTTAACCCGAAATATGGAAGGAGAGATTGGTCCCACCGGGCGTGCCAGAATCTGTAGGGTGTTTTTCGTCACCCCAGTGAGATGGGAATACGCGAGCGCTTATCAGGCGTACTACAGATTCCCCCTGCCTAGGGTAGGCCGGGGTTTAATGATTGTGGGGATCCGAATCTCCGGCAGCCGCGGACTAAGCTGCCGTTAATTACCCCCCCGCCTTTGGGGCGAGCGAACCTCCGATTAACGGGTTAAATTGGTCATGCGAACTCAATGTGCAGTGTGCGTGTGTTTTGTTTTGAAAGGGGGTTTTGGATATATTGGGAGCCACGCAGAGTTTTTACGGGGATCCCGCTACCCGGATAGCGGGCTGGGGGTCAAGGGGGCTAGCAGCCCCCTTGCGGGGTTCGGGGCAGCGCCCCGGCCCGAAATTTTTTTCGAGGGGGAGAATGTGGCGGAGTATGTATATGTGTGAATTTGTATACATATGTATATGTATATGTATATACATAAAAAGAGGGGGAAAAGGCATCCAAGGGATGCGTGGGGTAGCACCTTGGGCGCTGTGCGCTTAGGTGCTGTGCGCTCAGCACGCGCGCGCGCCACGTGTCGGCACGCGGACGCCTTGTGCACTTACGCAAGCGCGCAGGTGCGCAAGCGCGTGCTTGCGCAGGTGCGCAAGCGCGCGCGCCACGTGTCGGCACGCGGGCGCCTTGCGCACTTACGCAGGTGCGCAAGCGCGCGCGCCACGTGTCGGCACGCGGGCGCCTTGCGCACTTGCGTGCGCAAGCGCGCAGGTGCGCAAGCGCGCGCGCCACGTGTCGGCACGCTGGCGCCTTGCGCACTTGCGCTGCGCGCCGGAGAGGCACAAGAGGCTTTTAGCCTGAAAAAAAAAAGGATTTCTCAAAGGAGAAATCAGAGAGGAGTCGGGCTCCTGAATGTGTTTTGGGTTTAATGGAAGTGGTTCTTCTTCTTCCTCCTGTCGCTTGCTGGATCTTGAAGATCAAGAGATGTGAAATCTCAAAATCTCTCCTTTTTAAGATCTGATGACAGATCCAAGTTCCCCTTTGTGGGTTTTGTGGTGGAAAACTATTTAGTTTTGAAAAAGGAAGAGTAAAACTCTTGATTTAATTCAAAAGAAAGAAGAAGGTTTTGGAACCTTGAAGAAGGAGGAAAGAGCTCAGCTCTGAAACTTTTTTGGAGAGAGAAAAAGTTATTGGGATATTTCATTATCCTTGCCTTTATAGGCCATACATTTTACACATAGCCCCTTGGGCTTCACAAAATGGCATTTTGCCTATCCCATGGCTCATGTGCCATTTCTTTTTGCACATAAGCCATGGGCTTTACAAAATTTTGGCTTTATGCCTATTTTTCTTACATTCGTCCATAAAATAAAATAAAAGAAATACAACAAAATTATTTATTACAAAATTTTTATCTTGGCATGGGGGGAGGCCGGCCGCTTCATGTTCGGGCTCGACCCGGGCATGGGCCTACTGGATCTGGGCTTGGGCCCACTTGGCTTGGGGTTGACTTTGATTTTGACTTGGTCAACCGGGGTGTAAATTTTTACCCCAACAAGTAGACGCAATACCAGCAAACAAAGCGAAGGCCAAATTCCTAGCTTCAGGGTCTTAACGGCAAATCATATAAAGCCTGAAAGACTATCGGAGATTATCCCACACTAGCGCGGAGTGGTTATGACTCATCGGGGCTCTCCAAAATGAGCCTAACCTCAAGTAAAAATAGGCATGGCAAAATTCCTAACGCTTTCTCTTCTGACGGTCAAACTGCCTAGGAGGATTGCTTGAAGAAGTCTTGTCCAGCCCCCGAAGGGATCAGAGACACGACAGTCGCAAGGCCACTCGAACAGCAAGATTGCCTATCGAGAAATGCATCAGCCAACGCGACGGTGCGACGGACAAAACCCTAGTACCACAGACCCTAACGGACCTTTGTCGTAAAGAGCAGAAGTTAACTGTAGCGTTAGAATATTCTTATGAGAAATGTTCGATTCGTCTCGACTCGTGAGGAAATTAGTGTCTTTACGAGAACTACTCGATATGTTTCAACTCGTGAGGAAAAGCCTTAAGCGGCAGGGATTAAAAACCTGTTTCCTAAGTGCTGGGACCCTGCAAGTTAGTCCAAAATGGACTCTTGCATACTATTCACGGGTTACACTCTCCGAAGTCGAATCTCGACAAGGAGGGAAACAACCGCCTACGGGTCCTCTCGACTCGTAAGAGGGAAAATTCTCTTATAAGATCCTTACGACTTATAAGAGAAAACGCACTTAGGAATCCTCACGATTCCTAAGGAGAAAATACACCTACGAGATCCTCTCGATTCGTAGGGAGAAAAGTTTTTATGAGACCCTCACGGCTCATAAAGTTGAAAAGCCTTAGGTAGCAGATCTGAACCTGCTTCCTAAGCCATCACTACTCCCCAAAGTATTCAAGACGCAATATTCTATATCACCTACAGGCTATGCTTACTTAAGGAATATGCCAATAACAAAGCAGAAAATGAAAGGAAGGAAGCAAAAGATTTGTCATCCATACTTGGAAAATTCTTACATCAATAAAGACAATAAACAAAAGCAGCATTGTTGGAATGCTATTACAATGGCAAAACCTCAAATCCAGGACATGGATTGAGGAACTCAAAAGTGACCTTGTCCAAGGCTTTCCAAGCCTGGTGAACCATCCTAGTGTGCTTTCTTTCGTGAGCATGAGGTTGGGGTCCCCACTGATGTCCTCCACCCTCCGATAGGCAGCAAGTATGGCGGACTGTTGGAAGGCCTGGTGCAGGAGATCGACAAGATTGTCTCACCGTCTCTTCAAGATTAGGTTCATCAGGTACACCGAGTGCACCTTGTCTTCAGCGGCATCCAATGCTCCAAGTGGCACACCCGTACAGAACAAGGGAAGCGCTTCCCAGATTGCTCCCACGATAAGCTTCAGGAGAGGGGAGCGTTGAGGAAGCAGTTGACCGTTGTATACGTCGAAGCGACTCATGATTTCGGCACACTCGACGTTTGTGAATTCTCGATTCTGAGAACGGCCGAGTCGGCGGATGTCCCCGTAAGAGATAATCTCATCGAGATCGTGCATGTGGGCGTCCATTACTCCTGTAAAAGAAGATCAGCAAAATTTAGCAGACAGACTGATTAAGCGAATTCTTATTAGAAACAGGCACAGGGAGTTAAACTCCTCGAGAGCAATGCTCTGCAGACAGGAGTGACACCTGTCAAATTCAGTTATGAGGGGAATTTAAAGAAATTCCCCGAGAACGCTGAGAGCCTTGCTATGATATAATCCATCAAAGATAAAACTCTATTTTTGATCTTCATTATCCATGAACAAACTCTTAAGAGTTCTGTTATATGATCTGAAAGGAGCAAAGCTCCATTAAAGAATTAAGAAATCATAAATAAAAGCCTTTTAGAGGGCAAAACTCTATCAATGGAACCCTAAAAGGGTTCTCTTTAGATCAAAGATCTATTAAGAGCAAAGCTCTGTTAATGGATAAAACCCTGGTTTATTAAAAGTTTTTAAAACTTTACCTAAGTTTTGACAGAGTTTTACTCTTGAAAACTTATTAAAAACTAGAGCAAGCCTCTGAATAAAAATTCTTATGAAGAGATGAAAATCATCTAAGGGACCAAAGGTCCTATTTATAGGCAATGAGAGCCATTTCAATTTCCAAAAGTTGGCGTAACGGTTGGAATTCTGCCACCGCTGTGCTCACGTCTGGGGCCACGTAAGCGCAACGGTGGGGGGGCATTTGTTCCCCTAATTAGAGTAAAGCTCTGTTTTAAAAAAAAAATTCAAATAATAAAAGAAGCAACGCTTCAGATTCCTTGCGCTGCGCGCAATACGCCACGTGTCAAAAACAGACACGCCAGCGCTGCGCCCAAGCCAGCGCACCCAATCAGAGCAAGGCTCTGTTTTAAAATAAAAATAAAGGAAGCAACGCTTCAGATGACTTGCACTCTGCACTGCGCGACACGTGTCAACGCTGTTGCGCTTGTGCAGTTGTGCCGCGCTCTGCACTGCGCGACACGTGTCAGCGCAGTTGCGCTGCGCTCTGCGCTGCGCGACACGTGTCAGCGCAGTATCGCTAGCGCAGTTGCGCTGTACTCTGCGCTGTGCGACACGTGTCAAGCGCGGGTGCGCTTGCGCCAACTGTGCCAGCATTTAAACAATAAAATTCTGGAAAGATCTTTCCAAACTTGTTAAAAACAAGAAGATTATCTTCTGTAAAACAGAAGCCCTAGGATCAAAGATCCAACGGTAGGGAAACATCCTTAAATCAATTAGAGAAAGATCTCTGTAACAAACTCAACAAACCAATTGGCCCTATATAAAGGCCCCTAGACTCCAAGTCTAAAATATACAGAGATAGAAATACAGAACTCCTCTAAAAACTTTGAGAAGAACTCGAAGAGAAAAAGGTAAACCTTTGAAAAAAAGAAAAAATTTCTTCTAAAAAAGGTCAATGATCTAAGAACAAGATCAAGATCTTCCATAAAAAAAAGAGATCATAAAGATCCAATCACAAAAAATAAAAGAAGTATTACTTCACAGATCATTTGATCTATATAAAGGCATTGCCTTTTGTTGAACCCTCGGTTCTTGAATCTTGAGGTAGAACCTCTAAAGAGATTCTTTTCTTTGATCTAAATTAGATCAAGATGCGCTCTGCGCTACTGTACAGTGCCTTGCACTTTTGATTTGCGTTGTTGCGCTCCTTGGACGGGCGCAAGTCACCAGAGAGCGCCACGTGTCAATCTGCGCCTTGCGCTCCTAAAAACAGAGCGTTGCGCTCTTGGATTGGCACAAGTCATCAGAGCGCGCCACGTGTCAGCAGCGCACTGGCGCAGCGCACTGCGGTAATAGACTTGCGCTCACCAGAGTGTGACACGTGTCACCTCCACATGCGCTTGCGCCTTGCGTTCATTAATTGGCACAAAGCGCCTGACAAGCCATGTGGCGCGCTGTCAGACTATTAAATGCAGTGCATTATTAAACAAGGGCAGAGCCCAATTAAAAGGTCTATCAGACCAAACAAAATGCTCTACATTATTAAAAAAAAGGGCAGAGCCCAATTAAAAGGCCTAACAGGCCTAAAACAAATGCTATGCATTATTAAGCAAGAGCAGAGCCCAAATAAAGGCCTGATAGGCCAAACACAAATAAAATATTGAATATTCTCAACTGGACTTAGCCCAATTTTGGCCATAAGTCCTCAAATTAAGTTGAACTGAGCACAACTGCTCTCTCAAATCAATTTACATCCGGTTCAAGGGTACATCTCTGAACTCCTCTGATATTTGTTGTTGTAATCCTTCAACGTCGTCAGAGAGGTGACGGGTCCCGACAACCACACATTGCTACGGACTGTGGGGTCCTTAAACTCATGGACTAATGTGTCCTTAAACCAATATTCGTCCTCAAAATGGGAACGCTGGACCACCATGTCCCTAAACTGGCAGCGGACCACCATGTCCCTAAACTGGAAATCAATATTCGTCCCCAAAATGGGAATGTTGGACCACCATGTCCCTAAACTAGAAATCAATATTCGTCCCCAAAATGGGAATGTTGGACCACCATGTCCCTAAACTGGCAGTGGACCACCATGTTCCTAAACTGGCAATGGACCACTATGTCCCTAAATTAGAACAATAGAGCCCCCAAATGCTCTTTTGTCGGATCTAAACGATCTTGTTAAGTTGATCTTAGTCTCAAATTAGACTAACGTGTCCTTAACAAACGTTTAAGTTGATCTTAGCCTCAAAAATGGCTAGCGTATCCTTAAACCAAAACCCCAAACCCAAATCTAAGAAAATACGGATTTGAACTAATCCACGAATGATGGGAGACGACACAAATTAGTCTCCGTATACAATCCACGGGCAGCCACAAACAAAACAAACACCCACGACACGAAGTGACCGGCTGGAGAAGGAGAAAGTTGTTACCGCGATGCGGTAGCGTAATTAACTACAGGGGCTTGCACCTGTAGGGAAGAGCGTCCCCACAATCAAAAGCCCCTCAAGTGAGGGGGAATCTGACGAAGTCTGCTACATCGGACGCATCCGTTTAAACCTTCGATATACGGTGCCATAAATCAACTTGGCATCTTCGGAGAGGTGGACGGGTAGCACCAAATAGCATCAGCCCCGAATCTCAGGCAAGACGGACCTACGCGGTCGCGTCTCCGTGATTCGGAGGGGAACAATAATTTTTCTTGTCTCAACGTCTGCAGTGTGATCTTCAAATGTTCTGCATGCTCTTCAATACTCTTCGAGTAGACCAGAATATCATCAATGAACACCACTATAAACTGGTCCAAGAATGGTGAAAAGATTCGGTTCATCAAGTCCATAAATATCACCAGTGCATTCGTTACTCCGAAGGGCATCACTAAATACTCGTAATGTCCATACCGAGTTCGGAACGCCGTCTTACAAATATCTTCTGTTTTAACTCGGACCTGATGATATCCGGATCGCAAATCCAGTTTCGAGAATACCCCCGCGCTACTAAGCTGCTTAAATAATTCGCCAATGCGAGGGATCAGGTATTTGTTCTTAATAGTCACCCGGTTTAATTCTCGATAATCGATGCACATTCTCCTTGTGCCATTCTTCTTCTTGACTAGAAGAACTGGAGCTCCCCAAGGCGAGTTACTGCTTCGAATCCAACCCTTCTCAAGTAATTCAGTAACCTGCTTCTTAACTTCTTCCAACTCCACTGGTGCCATTGGATAGTACGCTTTAGAAACTGGCGCTGCACCAGGAACAAGATCAATTACGAACTCCACGTCTCGCTTCGGCGGTAAACCTGATATGTCTTCGAACACGTCCATGAAATCTCGAACAACAGCTGGCACTTCATCTTTATCAACCTCCAACGACGAAAGAACACTAGATGTCGGCCTAGCCCTAAACTCGACTGGCCCGACAGAACTGCTTCCTCCAGTGAAGATAAACTTTGGATGTCCGGGAATTTGGAAAATTACTTTCTTTACCCTACAATCGATGTGAGCGTGGAAAGTGCCAAGAAAATCCATTCCCAAGATGACTTCATAGCTGCCTGTATCAATCACCAAGAAATCTGCGAACAGCTCCCGTCCGCAAACAACAACTGCATAATCCTTACATTCTCTACTAAATATGATCTTCCCATTCCCAGTGTGTATGTCCCAGAAACTAGACAGGGTCGTGCAAGTAATCGAGTGTGTAGCAATAAACTTGGACGCCATAAAACAATGGGATGCACCAGAATCAAATAACGCTAATACAGGAAAACCATGAACAAGCAGAATACCTGAAACAACTTCTCCTGAAGCCTTGGCTTCTTCAGCCGTCAGGGTAAATGCTCGAGCTTGATTGGGTCCCTGAGTTAGCTGCTTCTGTCCCTGAAACGGTTTCTGCAGTGGCTTCTGAACATCATCCTTCGTGCGAAGCTTCGACGGACAAGTGCTGATAGTATGATCCGCCGATCCACAAACCAAACACAGTCCCTGTTTCCTTCGACATTCCCTTTGCACGTGCCTTGGTAAATGGCAGTAGTCACAAATCACGGTCCTCCTCTGATCGACAACAACAGGCTTCTTCGTTGGTGTTACGCCACGACAGTCCACTGGAATACCTCTGCATCCATGTGCTCGGTTCGGTGCAAATGTCGGCTTCCTTACTATAACTGCTGGCTGCTGTGTACTCCCAGTCTTCATAAATAAGCTCTGCTGCTCTCGAGCCGCTGTAAGTACTTGGGAAAAAGTGGTCAAACCCAGGGAGACAATCTACCTCTGGATGTCCACATCCAAACTACGCATGAACCTCCTTGCCCTATCCGCATCGTTGGCAACCAGAGGTCCAGCGAATCTACTAAGCCACGTCCACTCAAATGCATGTACATCTACAGGTGCGCCGTTCTGCTTCAAACTGATGAACTTTTCTTCCATTTCCTCCCGTGCATTCCACGGGAAGAACTTCTCCAGGAAACTCTTTGAAAAATTCGCCCAACTGATCGGCTTAGGCAAGTGGGTCTCTTCCACAAGCCACCATTCACGGGCGTAATCCACCAATTGGATGCGTACCACATCCACTCTCTTATCTTCTGGGATCTGTGCCGCAATGAGTAAGTTCTCCGTGTCAACCAGCCACTGCTCCGCTGGTAACGGCTCTTCCAGGCCAGTAAATACAGACGGACCCAGTCTCCTGAAATCCACCACGGTACCCACACGATCAACTGGTCTGGCCACCACATTGTTCACGGACTGCTGAACGGTCCGCAAACCTTCCTGAAAAGATTCAGCTTGCTGTTGGATCAGCTCGGTCTGTCGCTTTTGGTTCTCCAACATCCCACGTATTACACCAAGCATAGCGGCTTTGTCAACACGCCTTTGGTACGTTTTCAAATTCTTGTCTGTCATGTTCCTGAAATCAAAGCACTAAAAGGATTAGCATGATAACAGATTCCAATTATAGATCAAGGATATGAATCAAAGCTAGAACTCCAAGTTACTTAAATAGAGTACCGCATTGTAACCATGCCGCGGTATCATAGCTACAATCACATAACTCCACCCAAGTCGCCTAAGTTCTTGAGATAAACAAGGAAACCAGGTTTTCGAGTTGATATGCAAAGGAGGTTTGCACATTGTAAAAGTAGAATCAGGAGGAGGTTAAGATTCAAGAATGGTAAGACGGTAAGGTGGCAGGACATGTTTCCTAATCACGAGTATTCTGATTTGTGTATTGGGTCCAATACCCAACTTCAAAAGAATCAAACCCGATTAATCTAGATCCTATGTCTCTGATACCAAAAGAACCATGTCACGCTCCGCTTCCCAGAGTACGCTAAGATGGGCATGTGGCATAGCCAACCATGCTACCTGTGGATAAGAAATATCCTTCCACAGTCACATTACGGCTGTAGAGATATCAAGAACAATAATAAACTATCTAACATATGTCCATAAGCCAGAATAAAACGAGTCAAGAATAAAAATAATGCGGAAGCAAAAGATCCAATACAAGAATAACTGGAATGTATGTCCCATAATGCGGGCTCACATCAGGAATGAAAATACTGAAAATAAAAGAACTAACTACTAACGAGTCCTCACTGCTCAGCCTGCTGACTGAAGTACTCCTGCTCGGACTGCAGCAAAGGTAAGGAATCTGGGCCATGCAAAACCCAGACGTCAGCACGTCATAACATCAATCAATAATATATAAACAGGGTAGCAAGACATGCAAGTATGATCATAAATGGTAAAGCAGGTGTAACAGCAATATAAATCAGGGCAGTGAAAGGTAGTGTGCAGTGAGTAATCTAAACTGGTCTATTGGGTTAACTACTCTCAAGTCTCTGAAATCAATTTGATGAATCATCGATGTAACTCAATAGTATCCCGTGCATGCCCGGGATCACGGTCTATGACTCTCGGGCTAAATCCGAGACGTGCCGCAAGGCAGTAAAGGGTGCTAGGTAATGACGAGTAATGTCAGCAGCATCACCCCGGGGCTGGCCTAGTGTAACACCCGAGTTCATTTATACCAATTCCAGTTCTCGTATTTCTTTATTCGTGATATTTCTTGATTTAACATATTGTGGGAGCGAATGGTATTTTACACTTTATATTGCATTCGACCCGACCCGCTTGCTTGAACCTGTTTGATTCTTATTTATAGATTACCTTGACTTGTTGTATGGACATGTGCATCTCATGTTTAGTACATACTGGTATTTTATCTAGTATCGCATCTTTTATCATATAACACTTTAGGTCACAGAAAATAATTTAAAATTGCATTTCATAACCTGCATGATACCCCTAATCTCGTGGTAGCATCCGCACATCTTGTTCTCGTCCCGTTCAGTGAAACGGACGTGTTTGGATGGCTACGCGCACGTACGTGCATCCGTTCTTGGGGGTATGCTTTTTCTTTAACTGGGCATTCATTTTGAAATTTGGAAGTCGCATATATTTTTAATATTTTAAATCTGAATTTTTGGACCCGACCCGGGCGCATTTTGGAATACTTTTGTATCCCGCAAAAATTCAAATTATTTAAACTTTTAAATTTCGTTTAACCTATTCCAGAATATATATTTTACCTAACCAAAATATTTTTAAACCTACAAATCTTTTTTTAAAAATTTAAAATCTTTCCTTTCTCTTTTTCTCCCTCTTCCGCTGATCCCATGGACCCCACTTTCTCTCCCTCTCCCTCTCTTTCTTTCTCTCTCTCTCTATCTCACCCGCTATCTCTTTCTCTCCCCCATAAACAAACAAAATTCTCTCTCCTTACTGTTCGCTCTCC
Source organism: Agapanthus africanus (assembly GCA_030015575.1). Lineage (NCBI taxonomy): Eukaryota > Viridiplantae > Streptophyta > Magnoliopsida > Asparagales > Amaryllidaceae > Agapanthus > Agapanthus africanus. Next base: position 439,926,506 of record CM057338.1, read on the forward strand.
TCTCTCTCTCATCTCGATCTCTCTCATTCTCTCTATATCTCTCCTCTCGCATTCTCTCTCTCTCCTCTCTCTCTCTCTCTCTCTCTCTCTCTCTTTCTCTCTCCCTCTCTCTCCACTCTGCCTCTTTCTACATATAAATATACTTTATATTATATTATTTTCTTTTTTACAAAACCTTTTCACATTCTCCCTCACGTTCTCCTTCTTCTTCTCAAAATTTCCTTTCCCGCTCTCGCGACCCACGCTCAAGCTTCGTCGCGTCGCCCTCGCCACCGACGAACCCTCGCCGTCTCCCCACCCTCTCTCGCCTTCATCTCCTCCACGCCACCTTCCTTTTCCTCTTCCCTGCACCGAACCCCGACGAAGAACCCATCACCCCTCGCCTGCATCTCCGTCGCTCGTGCCCACCGTCACTGCAATCACCGCCTCTTCATCCACCTTCTTCTTTCACTTCCTTCTCTCCTCCCGGCTCCATGACCACCTTCGTCACCGTCACCAGCAACTTTTCCCGGCAACTCAAGAAACCCAGCAAACCCATGCCAAGCCCTAACCCACGCCTGCGCCTCACCTTGTCGTCTCCGTCGACCTCACCCAGCCTCGTCACCTTCCTCATCCCTCTCTCCCGACCTCCCAACACCACGATCAACCCCTCTGCACACCCGAATCCCCGACCTTTGCAAACCCCAACGACCCAAGAAAACCATCACCGCCGATCACCGACAACCCCAGACACCACCGTCGTCACCCTCATCATCTCCTCACCCCCCTCTCTTCTTCCTCTCTCCTTCATCCATACGAGAACCCATCCCCGATATCCTCATCAATCCTACACCCAACCACAGCCAGCACCCATCACCAGCACCCATCGCCGGAAAACCTACGACCTCGTTGTCACCCCCTCGCCTCCTCGTCTCTGACTCCAAGCCAGAGCACCGAACACCACAACCCTAGACTATACCCTCTTCTTTTCTTCTTTTCTTTCTTTTATTTTCTTGAGTTCTCTATTTTCCGGTGATTGTCGGAGTCGTGCATGTCGTTGACGATCCGGGTGACCCAGAAGACGTTCCCAGCCAGCATGGTTACTTTCTTGCCTTACCTGGTTCTGTTCTGTGCTCGCGTGGACACATCGCGACGTTTTCCCGACATCCGACATGTCACACGTACCGCTTTGAGATCCGATCAGGCAAGTGAAACTTGCTACATGCTATCTATATTATTTTATACCTAATTAATTGCATAGTAAACCTGTAGATTACATATAGTGCCACATGTTCCATTTTCCTTTTCGATGTTCCATATATCATTTTAGATTTGGATCTTGAATTATACCTTGTTGAATGTTAGATTACAATATCGTGTACCCACATCCGTATTTAAATCACATAATAATTATTTACATAGCCCATAGTACCTTTTAAATAGTTTATCACTGTTTAAACACCCGTGTGCATCCATCTCGTCTAGTATACACATTATTGCATCCATAGATCACTTGAATATATTATATTATAGTATTGAAATTCCACATTTGATAAATTGTAGTTTAATTAGTATTGGAACTTTAACCTTAACCCTAATCATAACTGTACATCTATATACCTTAATCTGTATCTGATTGCATTTCACATTACAATGTTCCATTTTATTGTTCCATTAGTACCCCATGCTTGTTTTATATACCCATGCTTATGTTAGTTTGATTATGAGCACCCACATGACATCTTGTACACCCTGACATGACTTGTTACACCTACTACTTGACACGACATGGTACCGTGCACCTCTCGACATGACATGATACCTATATACTACCTGGCTTGATCTGATGTACCATGGCTTTACCTGTTACCTGATCTTATGTCTAATGCCAACAAACCTGACCTGTTGTCCTTACGGACAGTTCCTGTTGTTTATCCAAACAAACCTGTACCTGCCTGATCCTATGTTGGCATTAGCTCTAGATTATTTAATACTTGACTTGAACACATATAACTTGGGGGTATGGGGAAATCAATGATGAAACCTGACTTGTAACTCGACAGTTCTCTACCTTTTCTGATCAGTCTTACGGGCTAGGCCAGCCCCGGGGTGACGCTACTGACATCACTCGTTATTACCTACCACCCTTTACTGCCTTGCGACACGTATCAGATTCAGCCCAAGAGTCATAGACCGTGATCCCAGGCACACACGGGATACTATTGAGTTACATCGATGATTCATCAAATTGATTTCAAAGACTTGAGAGTAATTAACCCAGTAGACCAGTTTAGAATACTCACTGCACATCACCTATGCCTTACCCTTCACTGTCACTTTTATATTACTGTATACATGTTTTACCATTTATACTCATACCTGCATATCTTGTTACCCCTGTTTATAGTATTGCTTGATGTTATGACGCACTGACGTCTGGGTTTTGCATGGCCCATATCCTCTACCTTTGTCGTAGGCTGATTAGGAGTACTGTCGCTGTTAGACCGAGCAGTGAGGATCCTGTTGGTATCCAGTCTTACTTTCCAGGACTTGTATTTTATTGGATCTTTTCCTTCCGCACATTATAGTATTTCTCGACTCATTTATTCTGGCTTATGGACTTGTACTAGATAGTTTAGTTTACTTTCCTGTTCTTGATATCTCTATAGCCGTAATGTGACTGTGAAAGGATTTTTCCTATCCACAGGTAGCATGGTTGGTGTTTCCCTCCGAATGGCGGCCAAGATAGGGACGTCTTGCCTGAGATTCGGGGCAGATGCTATTTGGTTTTATCCGTCCACCTCTCCGAAGATGCCAAGTTGATTTATGGCACCATGTATCGGAAGTTTAGACGGATGCGGCCGATGTAGCAGACTTCGTCAGATTCCCCCTCGCTTGAGGGGTTTTTGATTGTGGGGACACTCTTCCCTGCAGGCGTAAGCCCCTGCAGTTAATTACGCTACCGCATCGCGGTAACCACTTTCTCCTTCTCCAGATGTTCACTTCGTATCGTGGGTGTTTGTTTTGTTTGTGGTTGCCCGTGGGTTGTATACGGAGACTAATTTATGTCGTCGCCCGTAGGACGTGGATTAGTCCAAATCCGTATTTTCTTAGATTTGGTTTTGGGGTTTTGGTTTGAAGATACGTTAGCCATTTTTGAGGCTAAGATCAACTCAAACGTTTGTTAAGGATACGTTAGTCCAATTTGAGACTAAGATCAACTTAACGGGATCGTTTAGATCCGACAAAAGAGCATTTGGGGGCTCTATTGTTCCAGTTTAGGGACGTAGTGGTCCATTGAATGTGTGTCCGTAGGGACCCGTCACCTCTCTGACGACGTTGAAGGATTACAACGATAGGTGTCAGAGGAGTTTAGAGATGTACCCTTGAACCAAAGTTGATTGGGGGATCTATAGTCCAATTTGGGACTAAAGTCTGTTTGAAGGTTTAAGGATACGTTAGGCATATTTGAGGCTAAGATCAACTTAAACGGGATCGTTTAGATCCGACAAAAGAGCATTTGATGGCTCTATTGTTCCAGTTTAGGGACGTAGTGGTCCATATTCCAGTTTAGGGACGTGGTGGTCCATTGCCAGTTTAGGGACGTAGTGGTCCATTGGTTTAAGGACGCTTAAGTCTGTGAGTTGGTTTAAGGACGCTTAAGTCCATGAGTTAGTTTAAGGACGCTTAAGTCCATTGCAATGTATGGTTGTCACCCGTCACCTCTCTGACGACGTTGAAGGATTACAACGACAGATGTCAGAGGAGTTCAGAGATGTACCCTTGAACCGAATGCAAATTGATTTGAGAGAGCAGTCGTGCTCAGTTTCAATTTAATTTGAGGACTTATGGCCATGAGTGGGTTAAGTCCAGTTGAGAATGTAAAACATTTTATTTGCATTTGGCCTGTTAGGCCTTTACTAGGGCTCTGCCCCTGTTTAACAATGCATAGCATTTTGGTCTATTAGACCTTTATTTGGGCTCTGTCCCATTTTTTTTTAAAATGATGCACAACATCTGTTTTGATCTAATAGATCTTTGTTTGGGCTCTGCCTTCTTTAAAAAAATAATGCATTGTATTTTATTAGGCCTGTTAGGCCTTTTCTTTTAATTGGGCTTGGCCCTCTTTAAATAATGCAGAGCATTAAAGATCTGACAGTGGCCACGTGGCCTATCAGACGCTCTGCGCCAAATAATGAGCGCAAGCGCATGTGGAGGTGACACGTGTCACGCTCTGGTGAGCGCAAGCGCAGTTAGCGCAGTGCGCTGCGCCTGTGCGCTGCGCTAGTGCGCTGCTGACACGTGGCGCATTCTGGTGCAGTGCGCCAATCTAAGAGAGCGGTGCTTTATATTTTGTGAGCGCAAGGCGCAGACTGACACGTGGTGCTCTCTGGTGGCTTGCGCCAACCCAAAAGTGCAACAGTGCAGATTTACAAGTGCAGGGCACTGTTTAATTATCTTGATCCAATTTTGGATTAAAGAATAGAATCTTTTAAGATTCCAGAATCAGTGGTTCATCAAAAGGCAATGCCTTTATTATTATTATATATTATATATATATATATATATATTTATTGAAGATCTTTGATCTTATTCTTAGATCTATGATCTTTTTAGAAGAAACTCTTCTTTTATTCAAAGGTTTTTACCTTTTTCCTTTCTGAGCTCTTCTCAAGGTTAGAGGAATTCTCTATCTTTTTCTCCCTTTTTTCTTTGTGTTTCTCTCCGTTTTAGACTTGGAGTCTAGGGGCCTTTTTATAGTGCCAATTGATTTGTTAAATCGGTTAGAGAGATCTTTCTCTAAGTGATTTAGGGATTTTTCCCCACCGTTGGATCTTTGATCCAAGGGCTTCTGTTTTACAGAAGAGGATCTTACTGTTTTAATAAGATCAGAAAGATCTTTCTAGAATTTTAATTCTGTTTTGGTGATGGCACAGTTGGCGCAAGCACGCCTGCACTTGACACGTGTCGCGCAGCGCAACTGCGCTGCCGCGTGTCGCGCAGCGCAGAGCGCAGTGCAACCGCGCTGCCATATGTCGTGCAGCGCAGAGCGCAAATCAGCTGAAGCGTTGCTTCTTTAATTTTAACTTTTAATTTCAAAGCAGAGCTTTGCTCTGATTGGGGAAACAGAAGCGTTGCTTCATCTCCTGCCTCGGAATTTGAACAGAGTTTTGCTCTGATTGGGGGTAAACAAATGCCCTCCACCGTTGCGCTTACGTGGCCCCAAACGTGAGTGCAGCGGTAGCAGAATTCCAACCGTTGCGGCAACTTTCGGAAGTTGAAAGGGTTCTTATTGCCTATAAATAGGACCTTTGGTCCTCAACAGATGATTATCATCTTCAAAATTTTTCATTCTCAGAACTTCAGAGCTTTGCTCTTGCTTTCAAGAACTTAAGAGTTAAATTCTAGAAAATTTTTAGGTAAAAATTAAATTAGATTAAATTAATTTTAAGAGCCTTGCTCTCAATAGATCCCTGATCTAAAGAAAACCCCTTTAGGGTTTCACTTAGCAGAGCTTTGCTCTATAGGTCTAAAGGGGTCTAAAGAGAACTAAAGAGAACCCTATTAGAGTTCCATTAATAGAGCTCTGCTCTCCTGAAAGGATCTTATTTATAATTTCTTGATTCATTAATGGAGCTTTGCTCCTTTTAAATTATATAGCAGAACTCTTAAGAGTTGCTAATTTTGTTGACTTTCTTTTATAGGAGTGATGGACGCCCACATGTACGATCTCGACGAGATCATCTCTTACGGGAACATCCGCCGACTCGGCCGTTCTCAAAATCGAGAATTCACAAATGCGGAGTGTGCCGAAATCATGAGCCGCTTCGATGCATATAACGGTCAACTGCTTCCCCGACGTTCCTCTCTCCTGAAGCTTATCGTGGGAGCCATTTGGGAAGCGCTCCTCTTATTTTGTAACGGTGTGCCGCTTAGGGCGTTGGATGCCGCCGAGGATAAGGTGCACTCGGTGTACCTGATGAATTTAATCTCGAAGAGACAGCGAGACAATCTTGTCGATCTCCTGCACCAGGCCTTCTAACAGTCCGCCATACTCGCTGCTTATCGGAGGGAGGAGGCATCAGTGGGGACCCCGACGCCTGTGCTCGTGAAAGAAAGCACACTAGGATGGTTTGCCAGTCTTGCAAAGTCTTAGATAAGGTTACTTTCGAGTTCCTCAATCCATGTCCTGGGTCCGAGGTTATACCGTTGTAAACATTTCAATAATGCTATTTTTGTTTATTGTTTTTTATTAATGTAAGAATTTTTCGAGTATGAATGACAAATCTTTTGCCTCCTTCCTTTTATTTTCTGCTTTGTTACTGGCACATTCTTTAAGTAAGTATAGCCTGTAAGCGATATAGAACATTCTGTCTTGAACACCTTGGAAAGTAGTGATGGCTTAGGAAGCAGGTTCAGATCTGCTGCCTAAGACTTTTCAACTTTATGAGCCGTGAGGGTCTCCTAAAGACTTTTCTCCCTACGGATCGAGAGGATCTCATAGGTGTATTTTCTCCTTAGGTGTCGTGAGGACTCCTAAGTGTGTTTTCTCTTGAGAGTCGTAAGGATCTCACTAAAGAATTTTCCCTCTTACGAGTCGAGAGGACCCGTAAGCGGTTGTTTCCCTCCTTGTCGAGATTCGGCTTCGGAGAGTGTGACCCGTGAATAGTATGCAAGAGTCCATTTCAGGCTGCCTTGCAGGGTCCCAGTGCTTGGGAAACAAGTTTTTTAATCCCTGCCGCCTAAGGCTTTTACTCACGAGTCGAAACATATCAGATAGTTCTCGTAAAGACACGAATTTCCTCACGAGTCGAGACGAATTGAGCATTTCTCGTAAGAGTATCCTAACGTCACAGTTAACCTCTGCTCTTTACGACAAAGGTTCGTTAGGGTCTGTGGTACTTAGGGTTTTGGCCGTCGTACCGTCGCGTTGGCTGATATATTCCTCGATATGCAATCTTGCTGTTTGAGTAGCCTTGCGATTGTCGTGTCTCTGATCCCTTCGGGGGCTGGACAAGACGTCTTCAAGTAATCTTCCAGGTAGTATTACCATCTAAAGAGCAAGTGTAGGGATATTCCATGTCATTTTTTACTTGAGGTTAGGCTCATTTTGGAGAGCCCCGATGAGTCATAACCACTCCGCGCTGGTGTGGGATGATCTCCGATAGTCTTTCAGGCTTTATATGACTTGCCGTCAAGACCCTGAAGCTAGGAATTTGGCCTTCGCTTCGTTTGCTGGTATTGCGTCCTCTATTTCGAGACGAATGTCGTGGTTGTCTCTAGGTTGTTGGTGAACCGTCGAGGTTTGGAACTAGGGACTTTGCCATGGCTCCACTGTTTGATTGTCGCGTCTGAATCCTGTTGGAGGAAGAACGCTGAGGTGACATCTCGTCTACTGTATTGAGACGAGCGTCGAGGTGGTGACCATTCCGCACTGGTGTGAGATGATCTCCGGTTGTCTTTCAGGCTTTATATGACTTGCCGTTAAGACCTTGAAGCTAGGAATTTGGCATTCGCTTCATTTGCTGGCATTGCGTCCTCTATATCGAGACGAATGTCGCGGTTGTCTTTAGGTTGCTGGTGAACTGTCGAGGTTTGGAACTAGGGACTTTGCCATGGCTCCTTTTGGTGATGTTGCGTCTGATGTGTCGAGACGAACGTCGAGGTGGTGACCACTCCGCACTGGTATGAGATGATCTCCGATGGTCTTTCCGGTTTTATTTGAGTCACCGTTAAGACCCCGAAGCTAGGAATTTGGCCTTCGCTTCGTTTGCTTTGTCACGTCCGAGTCCTGTTGGAGGAAGGACGCCGTTGTTGACATCTCGTCTGCTGTATCGAGACGAATGCTGCGGTGGAGCTGGGATTTTGCTGACACTCCGCTGTGTTTGGACCGTGAGGTCTTTTGTTGACGTTGCATCTGCATCCTGCTGGACTGCGAAGGAACACCGTCGTTGACATTGCGTCTGCTGTAACGAGACGAATGCTGAGGTGGAGTTGGGATTTTGCCGTCACTCCGCTTTGCTGACCATGGGGTCTTTTGTTGACATTGCATCTGCATCCTGCCGGACTGCGAAGGAACGCCGTTGCTGATTCTTAGGCTGTAGATATTGCCATTAAGATTTGGAACTAGGGACTATGCCATGGCTCCGTTTCGCTACGACTCTGAGGTCGGTTGTTGACGTCATGTCTGCATCTGGTTGGAGTGAGGAGAAACGTCGTCAGTGATCTCTAAGTTGTCGATATCGACGTCGAGACCCTGAAGCTAAGGATCTTTTTTTACTTCGTTTGTTGACATTGTGTCTGCAAGATTGCGACAAATGTCGAGGTTGTCTCTAGGTTGCTGGTGAACCGTCGAGGTTTGGAACTAAGGGTTTTGCCGTGGTTCCTTTTGGTGATGTTACGTCTGCTGTGTCGAGACGAACGTCGAGGTGTGTCACGCTCCGCTTCCCAGTGTACGGCGAAGTGGACGCGACGAGGCCCGCTACGTATATACTCAGAAATACATACGCTAAGCGTAACTAAGCAATATAAAGTAAATCACAAGAGACGAATAATATAGAAATAACAGCAACTTTTATTAATAACATTCTTTGTACAATGCATGAAAAGAAAATACAACTGGAATGAAAAGCAATGCCTAAATAGTGGCATAACAGAAAATGAAAATACTGGAAAGAATAAGGTACAATTATCTAGAGCTCTGGGTCTTCTTGGAACTGCTCCAAATCTTCACCGATGGGCTCGATCTCAGCTTGGTCCAACGCACCTGACGACATTCAAAGAAGAAAGAAATAGAATATCGTCAGCGAACAGATCGCTCGGTAAGTCCCAAAGATAAGGAAGAATGAGAATGACAGAGTAACAGTATTTTCTAAAGTATTATATTGTTGAATATTATGGAACATTGTTTAACGCTGTTGTTTGTAGCTTGGTACAGAAGGATACCAGTGTATACGAGGGGGATCTCTATATGCTAGAGATCAGGGCAAAAGTAAAGTACAAGGAACCGTTATGCCACGGTACAACAGCAATAGGATTCAGTTAGGTGTCTTAATCTGACCACCTCGTGCCACCTTTAACACCTTCCGTACCGATCTACCCTTTAAACCCCGTAGTGTTTTAACAGTATTGTAGTATTGGAATATGTAATTTGGGTGACTGATCAAAACCATGATATCAGTAAACATGTTGTAACTGTATAATCGGGTAAATTGAATATCAGGATAATGGATGAATATCCATGGTTTGATTCAGTCAAAAAGAATATATTGTTAACTGGATTCAGGGTTTCATGTATTCAAATTGTATTGGAATATAAAAGAATATAGATTGACTTGAATCATATTCGAGTCAGGAATAGTCAGACTCTAACCCGAGTCAGACTAAAAGAAAGATAATTTGAAGTTCAATATTAGTTAGGGGCCTTATTGTAATTTGTAAAACTTGAGGGGGTTTTCTGTAAAAAGTACTTTTGTATAGTTTTCAAAATACACCTCAAGTATTTAATAATCGTCTTTATTGTTATAATGAATGTGAATTTTATTTGTGTTATTCTAGTGAATATATCCTAATAAAAGTATTGATTGTTTTATCTGAAATTCATGGTATTTTAATGTTACTTTCAATCTTTTAATTTTAGAAAAAAAAGTGTAAACTTTATCTTATGATAAAATAGGTGTTTAAATGATAATTATATATCTATAAACACATGAATAATTTTTAAATGAATATTTTATTTTCAAAAATCTCATTTTCCTTAAATATTGTATTTTAAACCTTTCGAGACCGAATACTCCTTGCGGAGGTCTGAATCTCGCACTACTAGCCTGCGGGTACACGATGAACCGTACTATCCCTAACAGGTTCCCCAAAAGTGGGTTGTAGCGGCACTTTGCTTAGGTTTTATAAATACTTTTCATTTAGGAAAACGGTTTTATAAATATAAGGTATTTATTTGCAAAAGAGTATAGTTTTCCATATTTTAGTTGTTAGGGTTTCCTAAGCCAACTAGCATATTTCTAAGGTCTAAACGATGAGTCATTAGAAGCCTCAAATTGCCTCTTCACCGTCAATTGCGGCCAGGTAAGTGCCAGGTAAGTGGGAAGGAACCACAGTCGTGGGCCTAATTAAAAACCACTAGCCTAGACACACTTGACTAGACACCACAAGACAGTTTAGATAAACGATCGATGTCCATGACCTATCGTGCTTTCATTTTTATAAAAGATTTTATTTAGAAAATTTTACATCTTAATGCTTTAACTAAGGGTTATAAAGATTAGGGTATTTTAGTGAAAGGTCCTGTAATTTCGTATTCTGTGTTTTGATATTTATCAATTAGGGTTATATTGAGTGTGTGTAGAGGTAGGTTATTACCTCGTGACTTATTTTAAGTTTTAATGAAGATTAGAGGTTAAACATGTTATGTTAAACTTGAAAGTATTAAAGCACAAGAATACGGTATTCGAAAACGTTATCATTTCATGTGTGAAAATTCATTCAAATTGGTTTCTACAAGTTTAGTGATCAAGATAAATATATTTAGGATTGAGGGAATTAATTAAACTAAGAAAAATGAACTTCATGGTATTTTTATGAAAAGAATACGATTTTACAAAGAAGCTATCATTTCATGTGAGAAAGTTTGTTTAAATTGGTTTATGGGTGATTAATTGTCAACATGAATATAGGTAGGTGTTATGTATTAGGTGACAAGTGGAAATTTATAGAAAAACCGAATCGGAAATCGGTTTGTCCGATTTCCGTCGGGTTCCAAAAAGTCGTATTTTTACATTAAGGAAAAGAGAGATAGAAGAGATGGGACTTACGGGTTTAGACAAGCTAAGGGGGCTAAAGAAGGTGGTGGTTGTTGATGCGTCGAAAACGTCGTGAAGGTTCTGATCCGGTCGCCGGAATCCGTCGTCGGTTTCAGCAGCGCTTCGCTTCTCGCTCTTTGCACCGAGTTCTCAAGAATTTGGGAGAGTGGACTTAGAGTTGTGTGGTGAAATGGTAGAGGGTAGGGGTCTTTATATAGGGCTAGGCTAGGGTTAGGGTTTGAATTAAAAAATATTTTTTAAAAAATGTAAAATTCATTAAAAATTCATTAATTTTGGGATTAAAAGAGGTTTAATGAGAATTTCATAACAGTACAGAGAAAATGGAGTATGCAGGGATGAAGACCAAGTCAACACGAAGATTTTTCGTGTTGACGACTCGGCCGACCGGCGGCGCCGGCCGATTCGGCCGAGTCAGGGCCGAGTCGGGTCTCGGTGGGTGGGGTTTGGTCTGGGGGAGATTTTGGTATAGTTTATTTTTTATAAATTGCATTAATTTGTGAGTTATGGCTGTTTGACCGTTTGTCTTCCTAAACAAAATTAAAACAAAATGATATAAAAATTATGTGGGGCATGGAATTCGAACTCTGGTGGCTTGGTTCAGCATTGCAAGGTATTACCAATGAGCTACAAGCTCCTTCTTGTAATTATTGTAAGGAATTAGATACTTAAATTGTTTCCAGCAACATCAATACTCCAAGTATACACTATATTTAAAGCAAATTTTTGGTATACAAAATTGGAGTTGTTACAATCTACCCTCCTTACAAAAATTTCGTCCTCGAAATTTACAACTTTTATTTTGAGGACTAGTTTACAAAAAGGTGCGGATATCTTGCACGCATTTCATCCTCCCTTTCCCACGTGGATTCTCCTGGAGTGTCTTTTCTCCACATTACTCGGACCAAATTAACTTCTTTGTTTCGAAGTGTCTTCACTTTCCTGTCCAGGATCTCCACAGGTTGTTGCTCACAAGACAAATCGGGCTGTATCGTGAGCTCGGAATGATCAAGTACATGGCTGGGGTCACTCACATACCTTCTGAGTTGAGATATGTGAAACACGTTATGCACTCCTTCCAATGAGGGTGGAAGCGTTAAACGATATGCCACTTCACCGACTCGTTCGAGTATATCGAACGGTCCAATGTATCTTGGAATCAACTTTCCCCGTCTTCTAAATCTGATCACTCCGCGGTTCGGAGAGATTTTCAGGAATACATGATCTCCTGGCTGGAACTCCAAGTGTCGTCTCTTCGCATCAGCCCAGTGTTTCTGTCTATCTTGGGCTATGCGCATTCTTTCCCTGATAGTACGAACCACATCAACGGTCGCTACTATCATCTCTGGTCCAAGGAGTTCTCTATCTCCGATGTCGTCCCAACTTAATGGCGATTGACACTTCCTTCCATATAAAGCTGCAAAAGGTGCCATTCCTATGCTTGCTTGGTAGCTGTTGTTGTACGCAAATTCCACCAGATGCAGTTGATCTTCCCACGATCCTTTGAAATCGAGCATACATGCTCTGAGCATATCTTCCAAGATCTGAATAGTTCGTTCCGACTGACCATCTGTTTGTGGATGATAAGCAGTGCTGAAGTTCAGACTTGTTCCCAAGATAGCTTGCAGACTCTGCCAAAATTGCGATCGGAACCTGGTGTCACGATCGGAGACAATGCAGACCAGTACTCCATGAAGTCTCACAATTTCCTGTATGAGTTCATGGGTATCAGGAATAGTACATTATGAAGAGTTTTTAAATCTAAATTAGATTATTACCTCCATGTACTTCTTCGCTAATGTCTCAGTTGATTGGCCAACTCGAAATGGGATGAAGTGAGCCGACTTTGTGAGTCGATCCACAATGACCCAAATCGCATCGTTACCCTTTGTGCTGCGAGGAAGAGCAGTTACAAAGTCCATCGTGATGTGCTGCCACTTCCATTCTGGAATTGGTAACGGTTGAAGTAATCCAGCAGTCCTGTGATATTCAGCCTTTACTTGCTGACACACCAAACATTTTGCGACACTTCTGGCTACTTCACGCTTCATTCCATGCCACTAATAATTCTGACGTAGATCCTTGTACATTTTGGTACCTCCAGGATGTACTGAATAGGGAGAGCTATGAGCTTCTTTCATTAACTCTTCCCGAACAGGACCCTTTGGTACACACAATCTGCTGCCGTATCTCAAAGATCCGTCTTCATGGATGATGAAATCTGTTCTGAGTCCATTCTCCACTTGTTCTCTGATCTTTTGCAACTTAGCATCGCTAGCTTGAGCTGTCTTGATCTGGTTGACAATAGTTGATTGGATTTGTAGATTCATCAAATTTGAAACATCACCTGGCATGACTAGTTCAATCTCCATCTGATGTAGGTCCTGCTGAAGCTTCCACTGGGCGGTGAGATTCATTGCTAATGGTTGGCGACTAAGAGCATCAGGTACTACGTTCACCTTCCCTGGATGATATTTCAAGTTGATGTCAAAATCCGCCATAAGTTCTAACCATCTTCTCTGCCGCATATTCAACTCTTTCTGAGTAAACACGTACTTCAAACTTTTATGATCTGTGTAGATGTTCACTTGTTCACCAAGTAAGTAGTGGTGCCAAATTTTAAGAGCAAAGATGACGGCTGCCAACTCCAGATCATGCGTCGGATAATTGCGCTCATGAGTCTTCAGTTGTCTTGAAGCATAAGCCACAACCTTACCGTGCTGATGTAGAACTTGTTGGAGATAGTGCCCTCAGAGTCAATTATTGGATCACAGGCACGTGATTGCAATGATTGAGGGAGGACCTATCCCGGTAGGACAGTCTTACTCGAGATGATAGTATGCTATCTGGTTTACCTTTATCATCGTGTACTGTTTTAGGTGACCTGACATGTCGCTATTACACGTTGATAGAGCCCCTAGGATTCTTGCTTGACTACCAGCAGTATGATGGCGATCATATACGTGGGAGCTGGTAGTCTATAAGCACATCCTTAAAAGGTCTCTAGTCGTAGGAGTTTCGAGACAGGGCATCGATACTCCATTAGTAGACTAGTGTATACAGTCGAGACCCCGACGAGGGGCGGTGGCCGGTCTCACAAGCCACTGGTGTCAGTTGGTTCACCTAAGATGTATACAGGTGCTCATTGGGTTATGAGTACACCGGACAGGACTCGCCGGGAACCTGCTAGTTGGGCTTATACCTGACGTCAGATAGCAGTTCCCTGGTGACATGTGTACAGGTTAGTTCATCGACCTGAGGATCGTCATTTGTCTCGTGTGAGTTCCCACTGTGCTTTGATTACTACCCTACCACGGCTCAAAGGAGTCGTGCAAACAGGTTTTAGTTGGGTACAGTCCCGAGCGGCAGTGAGCGGATCTTCAGGGGTTCGTCTCTCCCGGTATTGGGGGTGAGGTCGCGCTGTGTCTAGGAGAGCCATTACGCAAAGCCCTCGGCCGAGGCAGGAGATTTACTGGTAGGTATTCCAGTAGTATCTCAGGGCGTTCTGGGCTACACTCCGACACGACTTGTACCGCTTTTGGGGGTCTGACTTTTACCAACCCCCTAGGCCCGACATGCGATGCTCATAGACGAACGGACCGGACTGTACGGATATTGTCACTGACAGGCTCAGTAGGGTGTCAGGATGAGTTCGCTCATCGACGTCCCTTTTGGTCAATAGCTGGTGGCCCGTCACGTATTGGCTAATACCTCTGACGTGCTAGTGGTTAAGTCCACAGCCATAGTATTGACGAGTCTTTAGAGTCCACCACACTTTCAGTTACTCAAGCTTTCGGGCGAAACGCTGTAGAGGCCGTATGGAGATATGGCAGGGTCCGATCAGATACGCGCGGTATTGCACGGATCAGGATCGGACAGTTTTGTACTAGTGGCCGTATAGTTATATGGCAGGGTTTGATCTGATACGTGCGGTATTGCACGGATCAGGATCGAACGAATTTTACTAGCCGGCTTTGGCTTAAGCCGGTCCTAGTCTAGTACAGTGTAGATTTTGTCTCATTGCATTTGTATCCGGTCGGAATACAGATGCGGGTGTGTATGCACAGTATCGGGGTTTTCCTGTAATTTACTACGGGACCAGTTTTCTGGAGTTGCCAGTTTGTATTCCGTTCCGGCCGGTTTTCCTTTGTTCTTTCCCGGCCGGACTTTTATGATGGAGGGGGTAATTTGCAGTTTTGCAAATTACATTTGGTGGAGGTTTTATTTGTAAGATGATTAATTATGATAGCATCTTTTTATTCCATTCTTTTCTATCATCTTGTCTTGCTTTATGAAGATTAGATTTGAGATGAAGTTTGATGTAAGTTTGATGATGATTATGTCTTGATGTGGTCACCACTTGCTTTACCCTACACTCACCTCCCTTCATGCTTCATATTACCTCCTCCACCATTCTCATTTGGATAATAAGTTTTTCATAAGAAAAGAGAGAAGAAGAAAAAGAAAAGAGAGAAGAAGAAAAAGAAAGAGAGAAGAAGAAGGAGAGAGTTCTTCATTCTTGAGAGTTTCATCTTCTTGATCTCATTCATGCTAGAAAAATGCAAGCACTATTTTTCTTATCTCATTTCCTCCATCAAGGCAACCAAAACCCAAGTGAGACACTACACTACACATTCTACAGCATATCTTGAGCATGTCGAGTTGCCGGCTTCATGCCCGAGTTGCCTCGGTATTGAGGCGGGAGCCCGTAAAAGACGCAGGCATTGTGGTGCCCTTTCCGGCGAGGAGGCGACGATGTGGAGGCAAGACTTTCCGCGGGAGATCGGAACGATGACGAGAAGACCGGAGGACTCGGATCACTCGGTATACTTCTCACCCTATCTCTTGATTGCTAGCATTAGGTTAATGGTAAACGATCCGGGTTTTCATTGTCCGCGGTAGCGCCGGTTTCCGAGTAAGGAAAAATTTTAATTCCGCATTTTGGCCTCGAGTACGAGGCCGGGGCGCTGCCGTGGCGCAACAATGGTATCAGAGCCACGCCATTAACTTTACCTAGCTTCGTTTGATGTGTTTGCGTTTCCGATCGACCAAAATTTCCAAAAACCGTATTTTTCTAGCACAATCCGTTTCTGTCGAAATTTTTTGGAGTCTAAAAATTTTTCAGGTGGTCTCAGAATGATGTGCAGGGAGTTCTAAGAATGCTGCAAAAATTTGGTAAAGTGATCGTTCCGTACGACCGCGGAAGCGCGGCCTTATCCCCTTATTGGCCGCGCTTCCGCCGCAGGAAGTAGGCTTCACTTCACCAAATTTTTTCAGTGGGCTTGTGGGCTTATTTTAGGGGTTTTGGAATATTAAAATTGGGCCCAGGTTTTCTGTGAGTGCTACAGTTTTGATTGGGGGCCCACTTGTTAATTTTTGGTCAATCGGAAAATTTTAAACACATTTTTCACAGTGTTTACATTATATCTGCGACCGTGAATGTCAC
This sequence comes from Agapanthus africanus, assembly GCA_030015575.1. Lineage (NCBI taxonomy): Eukaryota > Viridiplantae > Streptophyta > Magnoliopsida > Asparagales > Amaryllidaceae > Agapanthus > Agapanthus africanus. Next base: position 439,942,766 of record CM057338.1, read on the forward strand.
TCGATCGGTAAATCCGGTCTAACTGCTATAGCCCGGTTAGACGGATTTGCGAACGTGACTTTCACGTTGATGTTCTATGTTTATGCTGTGATGTTGCGGATCGGTCGTGGGGGATAGCCTGGATGCAATGCTAGTACAGTGCTGTTGTATTATGTACATTTGATTTTGCGGGGCGAGCGTCCGACATGTGGACTGCCGTCACTGCCTGTTTGTATTATTCTTTTGGGGCACGACCTGGTTGCGGTCGATGTACCCGGTGTATGTATATTTTACTTTCTGTACTAGGATTACCCCGCGGTGGGGTGCACGGATGGCCGGGTTCTAGAGGGCAACGGGCCCGCATCTCATGGCATTGAGACGGAGGGGGCTTCACTCTAGGATTGGCGGGCTATTCGTCGCACTCGTAGGGGGTACAGGTTGACCCAGGAAGGGTGCCCAAGTTACCGGATTCCATGAAGTGCTGGGTGGTCCATTCACGGAGCTGAAGGGGGCTGCCTCGCTTCAGGTTTTGGCGGGTGACTTGCCGCGCCCGTAGGGGTCTAGGATTTCATTGCACAGGCTATCCACACGACCAGGGGAACGTCGGGTTTCAGCAGCGGCTCTGTGAAACCCGAGGCTTCCAGATATCTGTATTGTTTTGTGATGCTGTACATTTCTGTGATGTTGCATTTTATCACGCCTTGAGCGAAATATAATATATTGGTATATATATTAGTAGATGTTGTATATGTTTTTCATCCGCGCTAGTCCAGTCCCCGCTCTGTCGTTAGTAAGCTAACCTAACGAGTGATGACGGGACCCAGTGGCGAAAGCGGATGGCATATACGTACGTCAGTATATTTTCGTTCTTTGTGGTGTGATCATTTGATGGGACTGCGTTGATTCGGATCAATGCAAGTTAAACAAACCTATTATGATGTTGTTGGAACACTTTTCAAAAGGCTGTTATTGCAAGGACGTTCACTTTTGTTTTGCATCGTGGTATTCATTTGGAATATCCCGCTCCTCAGTCGACGAGGCAAGGGCCGAGATCCCTTCACCGGGAGTGACCCCTTGGACAGAAGTTTGCGTCAGGGCATTAACTTCACTATAGCCGATTACTTTTGCTTTGCATCGTGGTATTCAGTTGGAATATCCTGCACCTCATTCTACGGGGAAAGAGCCGAGATCCCTTCACCGGGAGTGACCTCTTTAGTAAAGGTTTTCGTCACTATATTTTCTAAAAAGTTATCCAGTTCCTTCAACGATATCAAGTTCATTACGTTAAAGGTTTTTCGCCAAAAACCAGTCGTAGCCCTCCGTCATTTCAGATTAGTATTACTTAGTATTCGTGCTGCGTTTGTCGTGCATTGCCGTGGCGTAGTGTTCGGTAGCTATGTAATGCTTTTCTGTCACATGGATAAGTGGATTGGTTAGGACAGTCGTGCGGTCTTGTTGGCATTGTCAAGGACTCGTACGGGTGGGTTTAATGCAATCAAGATAATGACGGGTAGAACTTGACTAGGACTCTTTGATTTGTTGGCATTGTCAAGGTCACTTGGGTCCTAGGGGTAAAAACAAATATCGGGAGTTTCAAAAGAACTGAAACTTGCCAGACATGCGCATACCTTCTGGAGTGTGGTGACGTAAGTGGATTCCGTCACGTTATCATGCGGTGATAGTTGGATCCCGATTCCCACTGATAAGTTAGTTTACTCCTCGGGTGACCCCGACTAATTCTTCTTTCAGGTTTGGAGGAGAATTTGAGATACAGTGGGAGGTTTCCAGATTAGATAAAGTGATAACCATTCTGATCTAGGTTAGAGTGCACGCTGAGTGTTTCTTTTCTCTCTCTCTTTGGCAGCGACCATTGACCCGACCCTGGACTTTGACTCAGTGACCAAGTTGACCGAACCTTCTTAACACTGGCTTTTGGATTGTCAGAGTTGCAGACCTCATTGCCACTCCTACTTTTACCCTTTTCTCCAGGACACCCCGTATTACTACGAACGTCCACTTCCATTGGACAAAACCATCGTATGGTTAGATACGAACTCGAAGGAATTCGAGGATGGTTTCCGGTTCTGGAGAAAACGGATAGGATTATTCAGTTGTCTTTTCCCTTTTACCTTCTCTCAAGTTGCGAGTACTCCTTGGTTTAGGAGTAGTACACCTATTACGCAAATTGGATAGTCTTCTTCCAAACCATAGGCTGGTGCCGACCGGTAGGGAATGAAGAAAACCAGTTAGCCTAAACGGTGTACAGAAGGTATTAAGTTAAGACAAAGCAAGGGATTAGTAAGAGGGCAAAGTAAGTTGCGACTGCTATTCACGACCAAACCAAGTATTTCTTCGCCAATCCTAAATCACCTTTGTATTTCTCCAGGACACTCCGTATCACTACGAAGATCCCATTTTATTGGATAATCCATCGTATGGTTATATACGAACTCGAAAGGAACTTGTTCCAGTTCGGGGATGGATCCTGGTTCAGGAGAAATAGGAATAAAGTACATTCAGGTGTCTTTTATCTTCACCTTCTCTCGCATTGCGAGTGCTCCTAGGATTAGGACAGTACACCCTTTATGCTTTTTGGATAGTCTTCTTCCAAACCATAGGCTGGTGCCGAACGGTAGGGAAGGAAGAAAACCATTTGGCTTAAAGGGGTGTACAGAAGGTAATGACTAAAGACATATAAAGGGATTTGGAGAGGTGGCAAAGAATTATACGGTTACAGTTGTGAATCTGGATAATGGAAGAGACATTACTAGGAATACCAGGATACCCCAACGAGACATTTCGATGTTTCATTTTCACTGTGTACTGTTAATGGAAAACTGATTTCCCAATTAGACACTTACTCCAGGGTATGTATTTACCAGGTATGATTCTCACATCTGTATGGTTTTACAGATGTTGAGTGGGAGTAAGTTATTGGGAATTGGGTGATCATCCTCATTATATCAGGATTCGTTGTAATCGGTGATATTTGAGGAAGTCACCTGGGTTGTTTGCCGGACGGCAATTATTTGGTTTTGAATATCCGCGGTTATGCACCAATTTCAAATTGATATATCTGTACGTCTATTTTCATAGAGTGAGATATACCTTTTGATATTATGTCGATGACATTTACCTATATCAGTGGATGGTTAGGTAAGGAGCATTAAACAGCGGTGTAATTCTTCTCAACCATAAGTACAGTTTTCAACCTACGACACACAGTGAAAGAGTTGTTAGACTCAGCGGACTTATACAGAGTATTGTATGTTGTCCAGTGTCCATTAGGACAGAGGGGTTGGTCCTCATACTATATTCTGTTTACTTTTAACTTCTCTAGTTCTTAGACATATGTTTCGTGGAAACACATGGTCTAAGTTTTGAGGAGTTATATGTATTTGAATAGAGTAGAGAACCAGGTATAGCAAGTATCGGGATTCTTCAAAGTGATCGAAGATGTAGATACTTGTGTATGGTGTTCAGTAGATAGTAATGATTAAGAGAAATTGCTTCTCTTTCAGGTTACTCATAATTGGAAGCATTCCTAAGTTGAGTAACGCTGATCGGCCTTCTTCCATTTAGTTTACATGCACTGGAGATAGTTGCATGATTTGAATCTGGTTCAATTGAATCAGTGCCTCTGGTTCTATATTGGATATAGAACAGTTCATATCTTAACGATGTTAAGGTACGGGGAGTTGTCCGGCTTATGCTTAAAACCAGACACTGGACAACTCAAGGCACGTTTCTGTAATGGCTGTTTGTGGGTTGACCCAGGCTATGACGAGGGTTGACTTTCTACCATCTGGATGAACAATAGCAATATTGTTCTAGACTCGCCACAGTTTTAATAAAAATGTTTTTTTTCAGAAAACAGTAGTGGGAGTATGGTAGAACTGGAAGTAATTCAAGAACCACAAACGATTACTGAAGATTTGATAAGGAACCTAAAGATTCAATCTGATTTGACATTCCATTGGCCACTCCGCAGATAAGGTGGGTAACTTCAGGTACCCGAGAGGTACTACGGTAGCCTCAAGGACGGTGACAGGGAAGTTCTTGTTTACCCACAATTACCATTGCTGTTGTTCCAGGCTGCGAGACCCGGCAGGAGGATGAGTATAGCGTCGTTCTAAACTAGCTTTAGAACTGCACGTCTGTATGACTCTGCCAGAAGGTTGTCGTAGTCAGTGGGAGCAGCGGAAGCATTGGTGGACATCAGGCTTATGTCTATTTATAGACTAAAGCAGATGTAGCGGAGATAGATCATCTATTTCTGATGTGACAGTCATAGGTTTGACGTCTTCAGAATAGGGGGTGGATCTGTTGAGAAGGTAGTAGGAAGTGATATTCCTATACTACGATCGGTTATACTTTGGTCGTCATACAGTGGTTTCTCCACAAGGGACTTGGATATTATATCAGACATACTGGTTACTAGATCTATGGTTTTAGATCTAGATTTGGGTGGTTTCCCAATCTGGGTACCTTGACAGCATTCTATGAGTATTTAGAATGGACGACTCCTGACACGGTAGTGCACCTGCAGTTGATGGAGTCACCCTCTCTAAAGGTGTCTTATAGACTAAAGGGGAGAGGGATACTCATGATTGGCAGATCACTTGCTTAGGCAATTGAGTCAATCATGAGATGTCAAGTACCGCACCAGATGTTGTTCTTGCACTAGATGCAATAAGTTGATATTGATCCAATCCTGGAGAAACAGTCGGAAGCAGTCTTAGAACATAAGTGGATGTTCTAGGGATATGATAACGACAGCCTCATTTGGGAGACAGTTATCATTCCAGGCTTCCAAGGTGACATGGACGACAAGGAGGTTGTCAGAGTTATAGTTTTCCTTCTGACGAGGGGCAGTATTTTGGACAGGTGGTCCAAGGCAATACTGAGAGTGGCATAGCGCAGGATACTGATTAAGTTCAGTTGACGATACAGTCTAAGAAGTTTGGATTTGAAGTTCATTTATGAGCTAGGTCCCATCAGACATCCAGACGTTCTAAGACAGGTATTGCTCATTTCGGGAGATGGCTTTCTCCGCGAACTTGAGATATAGAGAGACATAGAAAGAAACATCACAGCGGATCCACTCACTGAGGCTATTCCTCGAACGCAATAGTTTCGCAAACGAGCTTTGTGAGACTGACTAGTAGAGGAGTTGGGTGTTCGGTATCACACGGGCTGTGAGTATGCGGCATCGCAATAATTGGCCTTGAGTGCAAGTGGGAGATTGTTGGAGATAGTGCCCTCAGAGTCAATTATTGGATCACAGGCACGTGATTGCAATGATTGAGGGAGGACCTATCCCGGTAGGACAGTCTTACTCGAGATGATAGTATGCTATCTGGTTTACCTTTATCATCGTGTACTGTTTTAGGTGACCTGACATGTCGCTATTACACGTTGATAGAGCCCCTAGGATTCTTGCTTGACTACCAGCAGTATGATGGCGATCATATACGTGGGAGCTGGTAGTCTATAAGCACATCCTTAAAAGGTCCCTAGTCGTAGGAGTTTCGAGACAGGGCATCGATACTCCATTAGTAGACTAGTGTATACAGTCGAGACCCCGACGAGGGGCGGTGGCCGGTCTCACAAGCCACTGGTGTCAGTTGGTTCACCTAAGATGTATACTGGTGCTCATTGGGTTATGAGTACACCGGACAGGACTCGCCGGGAACCTGCTAGTTGGGCTTATACCTGACGTCAGATAGCAGTTCCCTGGTGACATGTGTACAGGTTAGTTCATCGACCTGAGGATCGTTATTTGTCTCGTGTGAGTTCCCACTGTGCTTTGATTACTACCCTACCACGGCTCAAAGGAGTCGTGCAAACAGGTTTTAGTTGGGTACAGTCCCGAGCCACATGGAGGCAGTGAGCGGATCTTCAGGGGTTCGTCTCTCCCGGTATTGGGGGTGAGGTCGCGCTGTGTCTAGGAGAGCCATTACGCAAAGCCCTCGGCCGAGGCAGGAGATTTACTGGTAGGTATTCCAGTAGTATCTCAGGGCGTTCTGGGCTACACTCCGACACGACTTGTACCGCTTTTGGGGGTCTGACTTTTACCAACCCCCTAGGCCCGACATGCGATGCTCATAGACGAACGGACCGGACTGTACGGATATTGTCACTGACAGGCTCAGTAGGGTGTCAGGATGAGTTCGCTCATCGACGTCCCTTTTGGTCAATAGCTGGTGGCCCGTCACGTATTGGCTAATACCTCTGACGTGCTAGTGGTTAAGTCCACAGCCATAGTATTGACGAGTCTTTAGAGTCCACCACACTTTCAGTTACTCAAGCTTTCGGGCGAAACGTTGTAGAGGCCGTATGGAGATATGGCAGGGTCCGATCAGATACGCGCGGTATTGCACGGATCAGGATCGGACAGTTTTGTACTAGTGGCCGTATAGTTATATGGCAGGGTTTGATCTGATACGTGCGGTATTGCACGGATAAGGATCGAACGGATTTTACTAGCCGGCTTTGGCTTAAGCCGGTCCTAGTCTAGTACAGTGTAGATTTTGTCTCATTGCATTTGTATCCGGTCGGAATACAGATGCGGGTGTGTATGCACAGTATCGGGGTTTTCCTGTAATTTACTACGGGACCAGTTTTCTGGAGTTGCCAGTTTGTATTCCGTTCCGGCCGGTTTTCCTTTGTTCTTTCCCGGCCGGACTTTTATGATGGAGGGGGTAATTTGCAGTTTTGCAAATTACATTTGGTGGAGGTTTTATTTGTAAGATGATTAATTATGATAGCATCTTTTTATTCCATTCTTTTCTATCATCTTGTCTTACTTTATGAAGATTTAGATTTGAGATGAAGTTTGATGTAAGTTTGATGATGATTATGTCTTGATGTGGTCACCACTTGCTTTACCCTACACTCACCTCCCTTCATGCTTCATATTACCTCCTCCACCATTCTCATTTGGATAATAAGTTTTTCATAAGAAAAGAGAGAAGAAGAAAAAGAAAAGAGAGAAGAAGAAAAAGAAAGAGAGAAGAAGAAGGAGAGAGTTCTTCATTCTTGAGAGTTTCATCTTCTTGATCTCATTCATGCTAGAAAAATGCAAGCACCATTTTTCTTATCTCATTTCCTCCATCAAGGCAACCAAAACCCAAGTGAGACACTACACTACACATTCTACAGCATATCTTGAGCATGTCGAGTTGCCGGCTTCATGCCCGAGTTGCCTCGGTATTGAGGCGGGAGCCCCTAAAAGACGCAGGCATTGTGGTGCCCTTTCCGGCGAGGAGGCGACGATGTGGAGGCAAGACTTTCCGCGGGAGATCGGGACGATGACGAGAAGACCGGAGGACTCGGATCACTCGGTATACTTCTCACCCTATCTCTTGATTGCTAGCATTAGGTTAATGGTAAACGATCCGAGTTTTCATTGTCCGCGGTAGCGCCGGTTTCCGAGTAAGGAAAAATTTTAATTCCGCATTTTGGCCTCGAGTACGAGGCCGGGGCGCTGCCGTGGCGCAACAGAACACACCCTAATCCCTTACCGGATGCATCACAATGTACTTCGAATCCTCCAGATTGATCCGGTATGACGAGAATAGGTGCAGATGTCAGTCTTGATTTGAGTTCTACGAAAGCTTGCTCGCATACTTCTGACCACACAAATTCTTCATCTTTTCGTGTGAGCTTGGTCAGGGGTGTTGTTATCTTCGAAAAGCCTTCAATGAATCTTCTGTAATATCCAGCTAAGCCCAAGAAACTCCGAATATCCTTCACTGATTTTGGTGTAGGCCATTCGCTGACTGCTGAAACTTTTGCTGGATCCACAGAAATTCCTTCTCCTGATACGATGTGTCCAAGAAAACCAACTTGTTTTAGCCAAAACTCGCACTTGCTGTATTTGGCATAAAGCTTATGTTGTCGAAGAGTTTCCAGGACGATTCGTAAGTGCTCCGCATGTTCTTTCCGATTCTTAGAATATACCAGGATGTTGTCGATGAAGATGACAACGAACCTGTCTAAATACTCCCGGAAAACTTGGTTCATAAGGTTCATGAAGATTGCTGGTGCATTGGTCACTCCAAATGGCATTACTAGAAATTCGTAATGTCCATAGCGAGTTCTGAAAGCTGTTTTGTGAATATCAGCTTCCTTGACCTTCACTTGATGATAACCTGAACGAAAATCTAGTTTAGAGAAGACACAAGATCTACTTAGCTGATCGAATAAATCATCGATGCGCGGGAGTGGATATTTATTCTTTATAGTAACTTCGTTCAAGGCCCTACAGTCGATGCACATTCTGTATGAACCTTCCTTCTTCTTCACCAATAGTACAGGTGCTCCCCAACTTGAAGTGCTGGGAAGAATCCATCCTTTCGCCAGTAATTCGTCCAACTGTGTTCGAACTTCCTTCAAATCTTCCGGACTTAGTCTATACGGTGCTTTGATCACTGGTTGTACTCCTGGTACTAAGTCAATACTGAATTCAAGAGCTCGATCGGGAGGCAAACCTGATATATCGTCAGGGAATACATCGCCGAACTCTCGAACTACCTCCGGTCTTAATTCTTCCTCTGCCTGAGCTACTGCAACTACTGCTTCCCTTGGCTTTGCTTTGTAAGTACTTGGCTCCAGTGTACGATCTCCACTCTTGAAATAGAAGACCGGATGATCTGGAATCTCAAATACTACCCTCCTTTGACGACAATCGATGGTAGCATACAAGGTTCCAAGCCAGTCCATTCCTAGAACCACATCGAAGTTTGGTATATCCAGTACCTTGAAGTCAGCATAACATTCTCGACTGCAGACGACGACTGGACACATGCTGTATCCCATAGTTGCCTTTAGAACACTATTTCCGGAACTGACGTTCCAGCTGGATACAAGCTGTGAGACTGGAATCGCATGGGTTCGGACAAACCGTTGCGACATAAAGCAGTGGGATGCTCTAGTATCAAACAGTGCAAGTGCAGGTAGTGAAGCTACTAGGATTGTACCTAAGGTATATGGGATAGGTTTTAGGTATAGGGAAAGTGTGTAGATAAACAAGACTAAAAGATAAGTTTGAGAAGGAAGTTTACCAGTAATGACTTGGCCAGTGGCCTCAGCTTCTTCCACAGACATCATGAAAGCCTGACGCTTCGGCACATTCCTCCTGGCCTGAGGAGCATTCCTCTGAACGTTCCTTTGAGCTTGATGGAACTGTCAAGGAGGTGGTGCAGCTTGTGGTCCCCTAGGTGGTGCAGGCAGTGCAAGTCTGGGAGCAGGTGCCTGAAGAGCTGGTCGCTGCTGATAAGAATTTGCTGGCCTGGGTGCAGCAACTGGGTTCTGCCTTTGGGGACAAGATCCAATATCATGAGTGGCTGAACCGCAGACTAAGCAGAGGCGGTTGGCTCGACGGCAGTCCTTCATCATATGTCCAGTTCTCTTGCAGTTTGTACAAAAGGCTGGGCTAGGACGATGAGTTGGTACTCCGGGTCGTCTCGGCACAAAAGATGGTCTGGACGTGGCTCCACCTGCCATCTGGTTGGCAGGGCGTTTGAATCCTGCAGACTGAGGTCTGCCCCTCTCTTTTATGACTGCCTCATAACTGCGGGAAGCTTCTAGAGCTTCTTCATGAGTCAAAAACTTTCCTGTGGCTAGAGCAGCGTTAATCTCTGTGTCCAAACCTTGCTGAAAACGATGGGCTCTGATCTCGTCCGTCGGTATCAGGTGTGCCGCGAATCTGTTTAAAGATTGTGTTAGCTGTGTAGTATGTGATATTTTAAAAATTGAACTATTGTGACATATCTTACCGGCTCAACATAGTGCACTCAGCATCGTATTCATCTACCGATTTCTCCCACATTGATCCTTGCTGTAGATGAATAAACTGCTGCTCCATAGCGAACCTGGCAGTCACAGGGAAATATTTCGCGTCAAACTTCTCGTGAAATGTCTTCCATTCAATCGGTTGTACCAGACGGGTTTCTTCCGCCTTCCACCAATTGCGAGCATTATCCGTGAGCCGTAGCTTCGCTACACGGACCCAAGCGTTATCTGGCACTTGAGCTGCTGCCAGATCGTCTTCGATACTTTGTGCCCATTCTTCTGCTTCGAGAGGGCTTCCTTTACCCGAAAATTGCTTTGGGTGCAAAGCTCTGAATTGCTTTATTCCCGGTGCATCTGTCTCAGGACGACTCAGAAGTTGTTGCTGTCCCTCGAGAAGACTGCAGATCGCATCGAATAGCATTGTTTGCTCAGTGGGTGGTGCCGGAACAACTGGTGTGAGAGGTAGTGCTGGAGGGGTGTTGTTGACGTTGGTGCTGGTGTTGTTCGGGGAATCCATAACCCTGAAGAAAAATTTGGATTAGGACAGATTCAATATACATGAAATGATAAGATTCAAGGAATAGAGATTTGCAAGATTCAAAGAACATGAATTGTAAAGAATGTTTTAGTTGCTGGTTCTTGTGTTATATTGCTTAGCTTGTTCACGCAGACCAGAACTGCATGACAGGGATTCATACAGCTCTGACCTGCATGGGCCACCAACAAAACCTGTCACGCCCCGCTTCCCAGTGTACGGCGAAGTGGACGCGACGAGGCCCGCTACGTATATACTCAGAAGCACATACGCTAAGCGTAACTAAGCAATATAAAGTAAATCACAAGAGACGAATAATATAGAAATAACAGCAACTTTTATTAATAACATTCTTTGTACAATGCATGAAAAGAAAATACAACTGGAATGAAAAGCAATGCCTAAACAGTGGCATAACAGAAAATGAAAATACTGGAAAGAACAAGGTACAATTATCTAGAGCTCTGGGTCTTCTTGGAACTGCTCCAAATCTTCACCGGTGGGCTCGATCTCAGCTTGGTCCAACACACCTGACGACATTCAAAGAAGAAGGAAATAGAATGTCGTCAGCGAACAGATCGCTCGGTAAGTCCCAAAGATAAGGAAGAATGAGAATGATAGAGTAACAATATTTTCTAAAGTATTATATTGTTGAATATTATGGAACATTGTTTAACGCTGTTGTTTGTAACTTGGTACAGAAGGATACCAGTGTATACGAGGGGGATCTCTATATGCTAGAGATCAGGGCAAAAGGAAAGTACAAGGAACCGTTATGCCACGGTACAACAACAATAGGATTCAGGTTAGGTGTCTTAATCTGACCACCTCGTGCCACCTTTAACACCTTCCGTACCAATCTACCCCTTAAACCCCGTAGTGTTTTAACAGTATTGTAGTATTGGAATATGTAATTTGGGTGACTGATCAAAACCATGATATCAGTAAACATGTTGTAACTGTATAATCAGGTAAATGGAATATCAGGATAATGGATGAATATCCATGGTTTGATTCAGTCAAAAAGAATATATTGTTAACTGGATTCAGGGTTTCATGTATTCAAATTGTATTGGAATATAAAAGAATATAGATTGACTTGAATCATATTCGAGTCAGGAATAGTCAGACTCTAACCCGAATCAGACTAAAAGAAAGATAATTTGAAGTTCAATATTAGTTAGGGGCCTTATTGTAATTTGTAAAACTTGAGGGGGTTTTCTGTAAAAGGTACTTTTGTATAGTTTTCAAAATACACCTCAAGTATTTAATAATCGTCTTTATTGTTATAATGAATGTGAATTTTATTTGTGTTATTCTAGTGAATATATCCTAATAAAAGTATTTATTGTTATATCTGAAATTCATGGTATTTTAATGTAACTTTCAATCTTTTAATTTTAGAAAAAAAGTGGAAACTTTATCTTATGATAAAATAGGTGTTTAATGATAATTATATATCTATAAACACATGAATAATTTTTAAATGAATATTTTATTTTCAAAAATCTCATTTTCCTTAAATATCGTATTTTAAACCTTTCGAGACCGAATGCTCCTTGCGGAGGTCTGAATCTCGCACTACTAGCCTGCGGGTGCACGATGAACCGTACTATCCCTAACAGGTTCCCCAAAAGTGGGTTGTAGCGGCACTTTGCTTAGGTTTTATAAATACTTTTCATTTAGGAAAACGGTTTTATAAATATAAGGTATTTATTTGCAAAAGAGTATAGTTTTCCGTATTTTAGTTGTTAGGGTTTCCTAAGCCAACTAGCCTATTTCTAAGGTCTAAACGATGAGTCATTAGAAGTCTCAAATCGCCTCTTCACCGTCAATTGCGGCTAGGTAAGTGCCAGGTAAGTGGGAAGGAACCATAGTCGTGGGCCTAATTAAAAACCACTAGCCTAGACACACTTGCCTAGACACCACAAGACAGTTTAGATAAACGATCGATGTCCATGACCTATCGTGCTTTCATTTTTATAAAAGATTTTATTTAGAAAAGTTTACATCTTAAAGCTTTAACTAAGGGTTATAAAGATTAGGGTATTTTAGTGAAAGGTCCTGTAATTTCGTATTCTGTGTTTTGATATTTATCAATTAGGGTTATATTGAGTGTGTGTAGAGGTAGGTCATTACCTCGTGACTTATTTTAAATTTTAATGAAGATTAGAGGTTAAACATGTTATGTTAAACTTGAAGGTATTAAAGCGCAAGAATACGGTATTCGAAAACGTTATCATTTCATGTGTGAAAATTCATTCAAATTGGTTTCTACAAGTTTAGTGATCAAGATAAAAAAATTTAGGAGTGAGGGAATTAATTAAACTAAGAAAAATGAATTTCATGGTATTTTTATGAAAAGAATACGGTTTTGCAAAGAAGCTATCATTTCATGTGAGAAAGTTTGTTTAAATTGGTTTATGGGTGATTAATTGTCAACATGAATATAGGTAGGTGTTATGTATTAGGTGACAAGTGGAAATTTGTAGAAAAACCGAATCGGAAATCGGTTTGTCCGATTTCCGTCGGGTTCCAAAAAGTCGTATTTTTACATTAAGGAAAAGAGAGATAGAAGAGATGGGACTTACGGGTTTGAACAAGCTAAGGGGGCTAAAGAAGGTGGTGGTTGTTGATGTGTCGAAAACGTCGCGAAGGTTCTGATCCGGTCGCCGGAATCCGTCATCGGTTTCAGCAGCGCTTCGCTTCTCGCTCTTTGCACCGAGTTCTCAAGAATTTGGGAGAGTGGACTTAGAGTTGTGTGGTGAAATGGTAGAGGGTAGGGGTCTTTATATAGGGCTAGGCTAGGGTTAGGGTTTGGATTAAAAAATATTTTTAAAAAAATGTAAAATTCATTAAAAATTCATTAATTTTGGGATTAAAAGAGGTTTAATAAGAATTTCGTAATAGTACAGAGAAAATGGAGTATGCAGGGATGAAGACCAAGTCAACACGAAGATTTTTCGTGTTGACGACTCGGCCGACCGGCCGAGTCCGGCCGGCGGCGCCGGCCGATTCGGCCGAGTCAGGGCCGAGTCGGGTCTCGGTGGGTGGGGTTTGGTCTGGGGGAGATTTTGGTATAGTTTATTTTTTATAAATTGCATTAATTTGTGAGTTATGGCTGTTTGACCGTTTGACTTCCCAAAAAAAATTAAAACAAAATGATATAAAAATTATGTGGGGCATGGGATTCGAACTCTGGTGGCTTGGTTCAGCAGTGCAAGGTATTACCAATGAGCTACAAGCTCCTTCTTGTAATTATTGTAAGGAATTAGATACTTAAATTGTTTCCAACAACATCAATACTCCAAGTATACACTTTATTTAAAGTAAATTTTTGGTATACAAAATTGGAGTTGTTACAAGGTGGTGACCACTTCACATTGGTGCAAGATGATCTCCGATTGTCTTTCAGGCTTTATATGAATTGCCGTTAAGACTTGGCTCCATTTTCTGATGGAGCATGGGGAGGGAAATGGTGCTTCCTTCTTTGTTTGTGCCCCTGGATTGTATACAGGGATTGCTGTGCTATCGCCTGTAGGGCATAAATTTCATTATATATTTTTTTCTTTCCGCGATGCTCTATAATTTCAGCTTTATATCGCGAAGGTTGCGATTGCCCAATCATTTCGGCTATTTTTCGTGGCGCCCAATCATTTCGGCTATTCATTTTATTTTCACTCGCTGCTTTTTATTGCGAGTTGCCCAATCATTTCGGCTTTTTTTTTTTTTTATACTCGCTGCTTATTATTGCGAGTTGCCCAATCATTTCGGCTATTTTGAATGCATACATTTTTACTTGCTGATTTTGTTGTAAGTTGCCCCATCATTTCGGCTATTTCATATGCATTTTTAGCTCGCTGATTTTTATCGCGAGTGTAGAACTTGGAATCTGGTGCCAATCTCAGCATCAGCATCGCTACAACTGGAATATTGCTAGGAGCGAATCATCATTTGCCATGAAAGGATTCGGAATTTGATACTGGTTTAGGCATCAGCATCGCTACAATTGGGATATTGCCAGGAGCGAATCATTATTTGCCTCTGTCGACGTCGAACAAAGGTGGCTTAGTAAATAGGGTTAGGATCCCGTTGACTAAGGCTTTTGACTTCATGAGCCGTAAGGGTCTCACAAAGATATTTCTCCCTACAATTCGTGAGGATCTCGTAGGTGTGTTTTCTCCTTAGGGATCATGAGGATTCCTAAGTGTATGTTCCCCTGTAAGTCGTAAGGATCTTACAGAAGGGTTTTCTCCTTATAAGTCGAGAGGACTTATAAGAGTTGTTCACCATATCGACATATCCCTAGCCACGGGTGGGACTTGGTTAGGGAAATATTTATTTGCGTCCGTGGATTGTATACAAGGGTCGGTATCGAGCCGCTTGCAAGGCAATGTCGAAGGTTGTGGGGGTTGCTTAAGCACAGCTTTAGGTCTCTGTAACTTAAGACTTTCAAATCTTATGAGCCGTGAAGGTCCCATAAGAGAGTTCTCCTTACGAGTCGTGAGGATCTCACAAGTGTAATTTCTCCTTAGGAATCGTGAGGATCCATAAGTGTGTTGCTCCCTTGTGAGTCGTAAGGATCTCACGCGGGTGGTTTCTCCTTATAAGGTCGAGAAGACCCTGTAAGTGTCATTTCAACAAGGTTGCGCCCTTTCGGGTTTTCACAAACACTCGCCGATAGCCCTGCTGTTTTTACTCACGGAGCCCTTTCGGGTTTTGATCCGTGCCCATTTCGCTTATGGACATACCGTCTCTTTTTTTTTATATTCTTTTTATTCTTTTTTCTAACGAGGTCGTGCCTTTTCGGGTTTTCACGAACACTCGCCGGTAGCCCTGCTGTTCTTACTCATGGAGCCCTTTCGGATTTTCATCCGTGCTCATTTTGCTTATGGACATACCGTTTTTTTTGTTTTTTTATTCTTTATTTTTTTTATCTCGTCAGCCTGAGGATGCCGCGGTAGTAGTTTAAAGACGTTTCGGTCATTTGCAAGTTTTAGGACATTGCGGTCCGTCGTTAGTTTAAGAACGTTTCGGTCCGTTGTTAGTTTAAGGACGTTTCGGTCCACTGTTAGTTTAAGGACGTTTCGGTCCATCGTCGCCGTATTTGAGGCAAATCTCTAGTTTACTGATTTTTCGGTCTATGGGGCTTTCCCTGAGCATGATGCTCCCGGCGTATCCATCTTTCTCAGAGCATGTGGTTGTGGCGGGCTCACCTTCCAGTTTTCGGACAACGCGAACTTGCCCTGTTGGTATTGGTCTTCAACCCAGTTTTTGAAAACGTAGCAGTTTTCGATCGGATGGCCCAATACTTGGTGGTAAGGGCAATAATTAGGATTGTTGACATCATTCAGTTGTGGTTGGCATTTCGGCTCCGGTAGAGTGATAAGCCTGTTGTGCACCGCCACTTCGAACAGCCTCCTTGTTTCATCCTGGGGAAATGAGTAAGGATGTTTCAACCTCTCATAGAGGGGTTGCCGCTTGTTGTTTTGGCGAATAATCGGCTTAAGGCCACTCGATTGCTGTTGAGTGTTGGCGACAAAGGCCATTTTTCCTTTTCCTTTATCCTTTTTGTTCGCTCCGTTGTTTGTGGGTCCGAGATTCTCTCCGGATATCGTGTAATTGTGCGGCTGAACGTTCTCGCAACTCTTCAATCCTTCAGAGACGGACTCCTTGTAAAGAGGGCCGAGGGCTACTTTTTCGTCGGAATTGCTCCCGAAGGTGAGAACTCGTGATTCTCCGGGATCATCCCTATGACAATTGCCGGCAACTCTTTTATGTTCATCTGTCGTATTTTTTCGCTGTCTACGAGCTTTACGCTTTGTCCTGTTGAAGTGTTGCCTGTGAGCGACATACCCTTGCCACCAACACTTAAAAGAGTCGCATTCTTCAGTGGGATGTGCGATCTTCTGATGATATAAGCAGTAATTAGGATGTATCTCTACTCCTCCGAGAGTGTTTTCTTGAGAGGGTGGTAGTTTCATTCCCATTGATATGGCTTTAGCAAACCTTTTCCTCGTATTGAATTTGTTTTTATCCGCAGCGGACGTCTTTTGATTTGATGGGAGTGCCTCGACTCTTTCGTCTAGTCGCCGGCGTTTGGCTCCTTCCAATATGGCCATCTCACGCTCCTGATTGGCTTTAACTTTCAGACGAATCTTATTCAGGAAGGCATCGATCATCTCGTCTGACGGCCGCAGAATTTCTGGTTCAGGGTCCGCCCTCGGTTTCTCGGCGCAAGGAGCCTCTTTATCATCCACCAATGAGTGAGAGATCACATGTGTAACGTTTTAAAATAATTAAATAAATATTTAAATGAATAAAATTGTTTAAGTGAATTTTATGATTTTCGGTAAAGCAAAATGTATTTTTCGTAAAACCAAACCGTGATTGTTTTTCATTATAAATTCAAAAATACCTATTTTAATTATGTAATTACTAGTAAATGGTGTTTATTTAGCCACTTATAAATTTTTAGTTCAATTAAATATTTTTCCTAAATTAATTATTTTAAATATTAACATAAGCTTTATTTTTACACTAAATTAGTGTAAATTACAAATTTGAATGGTTTTAATTTGTAAAAATGAACCATGGCATATTATAATTTAGTGTGTATCATGCAAAATTTATTTACAAATTTTTCCAATTTTCTAGAGTTTTCTTGAGTTGCTATAGTAAAGAAATAAAAGAAATTAAATAAAAGCATGAAAAGACTTTAAGTGATATTTCTTTCTTGAAACTTCCACACTTTTCTCAACTTTTCTCACTCTCCTCTCCCTCACCCTCACATGGCCGGCCTCCTCACTACCATGGCAGCCCCCCCATTTCCACTTCATTTTTGTTCAAAATTCATCAAAAATCCATCAAAAATTCAATTAAAAATCCACAAAATCCTATGTATTTCCTACCCTTTATTCTCTACTCTTCTTTGCATGGATTTTGGAGTGGGAAAGCATGTATTTTTGAGGCTCATTTTCTTGTTTGGACTTGAGGTTGTGAAGGTATAAATCTATCTCTTTTGTTTTATTTCCATTAGATGTGTCTTTTAAAGCATAATTAGATTATTTAGATTAATTCTAGTTGAAAATTCTAAAATTAAAGTTAGGTGTGTAAATTCAAGTTATGATTTTTATTAATTAATTAGGGTTATAATAGTTAGTTTAACACTTTTAGAATTGGAAAATCTTGCATGGTTGTTGAATTGTAAATTTTTCATTTAAAATTGTTTAAATGAAGCTATTTAGCTAACTAGTTTTTGTAAAATATATATGTGGGTAATATAAAATTCCAATTAAGGTTGCTATCATTAGATTGTAGTTTTAGTGAGAACTTTAGAATGTTAATGGAAAGAAAAAACTTAGTTTGATTGCTAGTTTCTATTGATAATTGATAAATTGTGATAAAAATTGCTATTTTGTAAACTAGATTTTAGAAATTTCTAAATAAATGAGATTAAAAATATAATTTATGGTTTCATTAAATCATTATCATCATGAATTGTGGTTTAATACATTAATTCATGCAAAATCACGTTTTGTGGTGGAATTGTGGTATTTTGCTTCAAAAATGTTGAAATTTGTTAAAGATTGTAAACTAGAAATTTCAAATAAATGCAAAATTGTGTAATAAAAATAAATTAAGGAGTTGTATAGTCTAGCATTGCTATTTAATGAGTTTTATGACCATTGGTTTCATTTAAATGTCAAGTTTTGAAGAAAAACGGTAAATTGGCATTTTCGGGTTTTACGAAATCGGGTGATTTGATGGATTTTAGGGTTTCGATGGATTTAATCATGTTTTATAATATAAGTAATGAGTTTGAAAACTACGAGTTATTTGTTGATGTTTATCTCGATCCATCGGAGTTTGTACGCCGATATCGAGCGATATTTGGTGCTTTTGCGTGGACGGGACATAGGTTTTAACCTATGCTTGTTCCTTGCGTCGTTTTGACTTTTGTATGTGATTTAGTTTACGATCCTATTTATATGTTTGCGTTTAGGTACCCCTCACGTGGACTGCGGGCGATGAAGAGGAGGATGGCGACACCGTCTTCGGCAGACATGGCCCAGGTGAGTAGATGCATATCTACGGGGGGAAGTCGGGTGGATGGCGTTTAACACCCCCGCAACGTAGAATAGGGATAGTACTTATTGACATTAGGAAACAAGATGTGACCCTAGATTCTTAATGAGTAAGACCCTAGTAATGACCCTAGGCTGGACTAGACTGATTTAGGAAAACCATATCAGAGGATGAGGTCCTTGGAAGAGGTTCGTAGGTTTCAGATAGAAACACACACGCACACACTGAAACTCGACATGGTGTTTACGTATATGTGTATGTATTTATAGGACTAGGTATAGTTATATATATATACATACAACACGTACATGGGATTCATTGATGTGATATGATATCTGAAGTGTGATGAAACAGTATAACTGGGCTTGATGCCGTGATTCTTGACTATATAGTCGTATTAAAGTGTTAGCGGATCATTAGAGAATGAGATAACGAACATGGATACATAAATTATAATGGGTGGTGATGATATTGAGGTACATGGGACTCTAAAATAGAACCCGAACTGTAACTTGTGACTGATCACGATATGATATATGTATGACTTGATTACGACATCATATAGGTGTGGCCTGACGTCGATATCATATAGGTGTGACTTGATGACGATATGGTATCAGTATGACTTAATCACAATATGATACATATGACATGATATTTCTGAGGATAAACTAATGATGCATATTATGATGGCCAGATATATGATTGATGTATGCGATTACAGTTTAGCACCTTGATCATGAGATGTGTTGATGATGACATTATACGAATGATGAGACACCTAGGAGATACTTGACCCGTACCCCGATATTGGGATGCCGTACGATGGATTTTACCGTACGAGGCATAAATATGATGATTGATCCGCACTCTTGATTCGAGGAAGCCGTACTACGTACGTGACGCTATTGAGGCCGGATCGCCGACTATTCGAGATATTGATTCAGACCTTAGGTAGACTCTTGTTTCTTATTGACTAGTTTCTTAGGTTTTGTTCCTTAGGAGGATAGATGGACACTAGGTTAGGTTCGAGTCATATAGTGGTAGTGGTAATGGTATATCAAATGAGTGGATAACACACATCCGTCTTTACTTTCACACTGGAATCATAGTGTTGCATGTTCATACATATGTTGCTATAATCAGTATAAACTTTACCTGTTAGGACACCAGCACCATTACCGATGATGTGCATACTCCACGCACACTTATTTGCCGGCTCACACACATCATCATCGGTAATTGCTATGTCACGTACACTTTAGATCATATTGTCTTTTATTGATAGAATCAGTTAACAACTAGACCGGTATAATCTTGGGATTACTCTCAGATGTTAGTCTAGACATGGCATTTATTACTTAGACATTCAGGCATTCATATTTTCATATTATCATGCAGTATCATGGGCATATGCCGACACTTATCATATACTTACCCATGATTTTGAGATTTGGGTTTCTATGAGATTTCTGGATTTTTGGGGAAAACCGCAAGAATATATAAAAAAACTTCTCTCTCTCTCCTCCTCTCTTTTTAAAACATAAGATGCGGTTTTCTCATGATGTATGTGTTGTCCACCATGAGATTTCATGTTTTCTGATGGATTTCGAGACCCGATTCGAGGAGTGGATGAACCATCTCGGGTACATGGTGGGCCCGGTATGGTACCCCGGGGCAAGAAGATCGAGTTGTAGACGATGAGCCTGGCAGGGGAAGGCTACCTACCGGTGATGTCTGGCGCGGCGGATATCCGGAGGATACCGACCGTTGTCGTGAGATTTGATGATATGGGCCGATCCAGACTGACGGAGCCCGAGATATTGAGACTTGAGATTACATGTGTTGTGTCGATACTTGACACGGATTTCTATGGATTTCATTATTGAGATTTCAGATTCTTATACACATTTTACTATGATAACAGCTAAAGATTTCTTATACATATATCTGGATTTCAGGATTTGTTACTTTACATTCATGGTGCATGCATTTCATTTCATATGACATAGTATTATATGAGGCACTGACCCGAGCACGGAGTATCTGCACTTACACGTAGTATTACCCTGCTATTACTAGATGATTGAGATATAGTAGTGTATTATTATGACCTAGGATAGCGTCATGCATTCGATTTCTTTTCGTAGATGTCTTCTACTCACGAGTTGGCAATTCACCCCCGTTGTGCCAAATTTTATTACAGGTTCGATGTACAGGTTTCCCTGGCAGCTTGCTGGCACATCTTTTCTTCAGGGTGATTTGCACGGTAGGTTGGTTCACTTGTATCTGAACCACCATTGTATTTTTATTCTTTCATTTGTATCTAGTAAGCTCCATCAACCATACTTGTATTACTTGATAAGTTTATTGGACCAGTATTTTTCTTTTATTTCGACCTTAGAGTCGCGCATGTATTATTCTGATATGGTGGTTTTGTTTTCTTTGAGTTTTGAGCCTCGCCCTTTGGCGTTGTATATTATTGTGCTTATTGTGGTTGTTTCCGCCTGTTGGCATTGAGCTAGCTTCCGTTGGGGATGCTTTTTATTGTTTATGTATATTATACTTGTTGTACCCGTTTGGGGGGTCAGTTTTTATAGAGGAGACTCTGCCGAAATTTTTGAGAAAATTTGCTGATGTTTTGAACTTGTTCCTTCATGTTTTCTTTTACTTCTTCTTCTTCTTTTTCATGGTTTAGATTTCTGGGCTTCGGCTTACTTAGGTTACATTGCGCCTCTAGACGTTTCGCAATCTAAGTGCCGGTCACGTTCCGTACTTTCGGGTCGTGACAACATGACAAGTTGCCCCCGGTGCGTCCATCTTCTTTGGAGTGTGCGGCTGTGGTGGGTTTACCTTCCACTTTTCAGGCAGCGCAAACTTGCCTTGTAGGTACTGGTCTTCAATCCAGTTTTTGAAGACGTAGTAATCCTCAATCGGATGACCCAATACTCGGTGGTAGGGACAGTAATTGGGATCGTTGACATCGCCTGGTTGCAACGGACGTTTTGGACTCGGCAGATTGATGAGCCTGTTGCACAGTGTCAGCTCGAACAGTCTTCTCGTTTTATTTTGAGGAAACGAGTAAGGACGTCCTAGCCTCTCCTCGAGGGATATACGTGGACGCTTATTATTTTGACGGACAACCGGCTTCAAGTTGCTCGGCTATTGCTAAGCATTGGCGACGACGATCGCTTTTCCTTTCCCCTTCTCATTTCGAGAGTCCGGTTTTGGAGGAGACGGTCCATGGCCCATCTGGTCCATTTGGGCTAATTTGTCGATCAAGGCCTGGAAGGTGGTCGGCCTGAAGAACATCATGAATTGGGATATAGTCGCCTGCGGATCGAGGGTTCCCACGAACATGCCTACTGCAGGAGCCTCTTCTATGCGTTGTTCACATTTCGACCATAGGTTCCGCCATCGTGTTGCGTATTGGACCCACGTTTCGCCTGGCCTTATCCTGGCATTAATCAGTGCTGTTATCGAGGTGCGTCCACTAGCACTCGCGAATCTTTGTATAAACAGTAGCTCCATCTCCGCAAATGTTTTAACAGAGTCGTTAGGTAGCTCTGAATACCATTCAAAGGCTGTTTCCACTAGGCTGCCGACGAATTGGCGAAGCAACAGTTTGTCGTCGCCTCCCGTCTTGCCGCATAAGGCTCTGAATTGAGCGACATGCTGATGTGGGTTCCCTGTCCCTTTATACACGTGGAATTTAGGGATCGTATATCCCGACGGGTAACCGATTTGGTGATACCAGCCCGGATAGGGTCGTCCAGTTCTAACAATTTGCCCAGCCGCTTCATTCGCCTGATGAACTCGTATCTGCTGAGCTATATAGTCGTCTAGTGCAGCTTTGGAAATAGTTTCCTCCTTGGCTTCTGAAAGAGCCGGCGGAGGATTAGATGTTTCCTCTTTATCGTCTTCAATAATGATCGGAGGGTCTTCAGCTGGAGGGTCCGGCTGTAACATCATCCCTACCACGTCTTGGAAGAGAAGCGCCATTTGTTTTATATTGGCAGCTTGTTCTGCTGCTTCTCTATCCTTCTTTTCGAGGACTCTGCGTAGGAAGTCAGTATCGGTTTCTTGTTCGTGACGCTGCTCTGATGGTGCCTCCGGGCTTTCTTTTGGCCCTGTAAGTGCAGCCATTTGCGTCATCATCTCCTGAAGCTTTTGTTGTTGCTCCTGGGCTTTGGTCACAGATCGGGTAAGAGGTCGGTGACCCGTCGAAGCGCGGCCTTCCTCCTTTCCGAAAGCCATATAAACAGTGTGCATCACCACGCCCCCAGACTTGGGGTGTTTAGGTTTAGTGGTCTTGCGATTCGTCGCAGATTCAGGGATTTTCTCCGGCCTTCCTTTCTTGTGAGTGGTCGAAGTTGAGGGGGCCCTTGCAGTGGGCACCCAAGTAGCTATCGCCTTTTGTGGCTTGATAGGACGGTCCTCTTCCCGCTGAACTTTCACCTTTTTCTGTCGGCGGGGATAATCTTGATCAATTACCGAGTCTTGGACTTGATGCCAGACCTTGTAGATTTTAGAGGACAGCCGTTGAGGGGGCTGCTCCAGCTTCTTCCTTGTATTATTCTCCACGGGTGGAGGAGATCTTTTTAGCACGGCAGTCGGAGAGTTTCTGCGCACTTTGTTGAGCAGTGCAAAGCTGTTCTCGGTTGGAACAACAGCATCGACCCTCATCATCGGAGCTAGCGGAGTTATCCCGGAGGGGGAGTTGCCCCCAGCCTTCCTCACTCGGTGCAGTGACGACGTCGAGCGTGTCGTGCAGATGGAGTTGTTTCAGCTATAAGGTTGACTTCATCATGCCCCCTGCTTTGAGGAGAGACTGTTATTGGTGCTAGCCTGTCGAAGACTGACACCCGTTGAGAAGCAATGTCTAATCTGTCAAAAACAGACCTCTGGACAGGGGAAGCAGCTTTGAGGACCTCGCCTGGAGCAGCAACCGGAATGGCCAGCCTTGTAAAAACTGACTTCTTGGAGGGAGAAGACTTTCCAATGATTTCGTCCGCTTGAGCCGGGATGGCTATCCGCTTTGGGATGGCAACTTCGGGTATCGCGGGCTTGTAGACGTTCTGGCCCAGTTCGTTGAAAACTGAGGAATTGAAGTTGGGCGACCCGTTGAGAGGGACCGCAGCAGTGGTAAATTGATCAAAGACCGACTTCTTTGGGGCTTCTTGCAACGTCATTGGGGCATTGAAGCTCATCGGTGGGAGCATGGTCCCGAAGAATAATCCAGTGGTGGCTTGAGTTACCTGTTCCACTGGCATCTTGAAAAGGGAGGCCGCTTGGGGCCCATAAGTCACTCCTCCAGCAGGGACGGAGCGAGAGTTGCAGTTGCAGGTAGTGCAGTTTGAATCCATTGATCTTCCGTTTTCTGCACGGAGCAAGACACCAAATCTTAGTACCTCGAATCCACAGGCAACCACAGCAAACCGCGATTCGTTCGCGAACACGACACACGAAGTGTGGAGTGGAAAGAGGAAGAGGTCCCACCGGGCGTGCCAGAATCTGTTCCCCTCCGAATGGCGGCCAAGACAGGGACGTCTTGCCTGAGATTCGGGGCAGATGCTATTTAGTTTTATCCGTCCACCTCTCCGAAGATGCCAAGTTGATTTATGGCACCGTGTATCGGAGGTTTAGACGGATGCGGCCGATGTAGCAGACTTCGTCAGATTCCCCCTTGCTTGAGGGTTTTTGATTGTGGGGACGCTCTTCCCTGTAGGCGCAAGCCCCTGCAGTTAATTACGCTACCGCATCGCGGTAACCACTTTCTCCTTCTCCAGATGTTCACTTCGTGTCGTGGGTGTTTGTTTTGTTTGCGGTTGCCCGTGGATTGTATACGGAGACTAATTTATGTCGTCGCCCGTAGGACGTGGATTAGTCCAAATCCGTATTTTCTTAGATTTGGTTTTGGGGTTTTGGTTTGAGGATACGTTAGCCATTTTTGAGGCTAAGATCAACTCAAACGTTTGTTAAGGATACGTTAGTCCAATTTGAGACTAAGATCAACTTAACGGGATCGTTTAGATCCGACAAAAGAGCATTTGGGGGCTCTATTGTTCCAGTTTAGGGACGTAGTGGTCCATTGAATGTGTGGCCGTCGGGACCCGTCACCTCTCTGACGACGTTGAAGGATTACAACGACAGGTGTCAGAGGAGTTCAGAGATGTACCCTTGAACCAAAGTTGATTGGGGAATCCATAGTCTAATTTGGGACTAAAGTCTGTTTGAAGGTTTAAGGATACGTTAGCCATATTTGAGGCTAAGATCAACTTAAACGGGATCGTTTAGATCCGACAAAAGAGCATTTGAGGGCTCTATTGTTCCAGTTTAGGGACGTAGTGGTCCATATTCCAGTTTAGGGACGTGGTGGTCCATTGCCAGTTTAGGGACGTAGTGGTCCATTGGTTTAAGGACGCTTAAGTCCGTGAGTTGGTTTAAGGACGCTTAAGTCCATGAGTTGGTTTAAGGACGCTTAAGTCCATGAGTTGGTTTAAGGACGCTTAAGTCCATGAGTTGGTTTAAGGATGCTTAAGTCCATAGCAATGTATGGTTGTCGGGACCCGTCACCTCTCTGACGACGTTGAAGGATTACAACGACAGATATCAGAGGAGTTCAGAGATGTACCCTTGAATCGAATGTAAATTGATTTGAGAGAGCAGTCGTGCTCAGTTTCAATTTAATTTGAGGACTTATGTCCATGAGTGGGTTAAGTCCAGTTGAGAATGTATAACATTTTATTTGCATTTGGCCTGTTAGGCCTTTACTAGGGCTCTGCCCCTGTTTAACAATGCATAGCATTTTGGTCTATTAGACCTTTATTTGGGCTCTGTCCTTTTTTTTAAAATGATGCACAGCATCTGTTTTGATCTGATAGATCTTTGTTTGGGCTCTGCCCTCTTTAAAAAAATAATGCATTGCATTTTATTAGGCCTGTTAGGCCTTTTCTTTTAATTGGGCTTGGCCCTCTTTAAATGATGCAGAGCATTAAAGATCTGACAGTGGCCACGTGGCCTGTCAGGCGCTCTGCGCCAATTAATGAGCGCAAGCGCATGTGGAGGTGACACGTGTCACGCTCTAGTGAGCGCAAGCGCAGTTAGCGCAGTGCGCTGCGCCTGTGCGCTACGCTAGTGCGCTGCTGACACGTGGCGCACTCTGGTGCAGTGCGCCAATCTAAGAGAGCGGTGCTCTATATTTTGTGAGCGCAAGGCGCAGACTGACACGTGGCGCTCTCTGGTGGCTTGCGCCAACCCAAGAGCGCAACAATGCAGATTTACAAGTGCAGGGCACTGTTTAATTATCTTGATCCAATTTTGGATTAAAGAATAGAATCTTTTAAGATTCTAGAACCAGTGGTTCATCAAAAGGCAATGCCTTTATTATTATTATATATTATATATATATATTTTTATTGAAGATCTTTGATCTTGTTCTTAGATCAATGATCTTTTTAGAAGAAACTCTTCTTTTATTCAAAGGTTTTTACCTTTTTCCTTTCTGAGCTCTTCTCAAGGTTAGAGGAATTCTCTATCTTTTTCTCCCTTTTTTCTTTGTGTTTCTCTCCGTTTTAGACTTGGAGTCTAGGGGCTTTTTTATAGTGCCAATTGATTTGTTAAATCGGTTATAGAGATCTTTCTCTGAGTGATTTAGGGATTTTTCCCCACCGTTGGATCTTTGATCCAAGGGCTTCTGTTTTACAGAAGAGGATCTTATTGTTTTAATAAGATCGGAAAGATCTTTCTAGAATTTTAATTCTGTTTTGGTGCTGGCACAGTTGGCACAAGCGCGCCTACACTTGACACGTGTCGCGCAGCACAGAGTGCAGTGCAACTGCGCTGCCACGTGTCGCGTAGCGCAGAGCGTAACGCAACTGCGCTGCCACGTATCGCGCAGCGCAGAACGCAAATTAGCTGAAGCGTTGCTTCTTTAATTTTAACTTTTAATTTAAAAGCAGAGCTTTGCTCTGATTGGGAAAACAGAAGCGTTGCTTCATCTCCTGCCTCGGAATTTGAACAGAGCTTTGCTCTGATTGGGGTAAACAGTTGGCTATGTCACGTGCCTATCTTAGCGTACTTTGGGAAGCGGGGCGTGACACCTAGCCCGTAAGATTGATCTGAAAAGGTATAGAACTGTCGAGTTACAAGTCAGGTTTCATCATTGATTTCCCCATACCCCCAAGTTATATGTGCTCAAGTCAGGTATTAAATAATCTGGAGCTAATGCCAACATGGGATCAGGCAGGTACAGGTTTGTCTGGATAGACAATAAGAAATGTCCGTAAGGAAAATAGGTCAGGTTTGTTGGCATTAGTCACAAGATCAGGTAACAGATAAAGCCATGGTACATCAGGTCAAGTCAGGTAGTATATAGGTATCATGTTATGTCGAGAGGTGCACGGTACCATGTCATGTCAAGTAGTAGGTGTATCAAGTCATGTCAGGGGTGCACAAAATGTCATGTGGGTGCTCATAATCAATTAACATAATCATGGGTATACAAAACAAGCATGGGGTACTAATGGAACAATAAAATGGAATATTGTAATGTGATATGCAATCAGGTACAGATTAAGGCATATAGATACACAGTTATGATTAGGGTTAAAGTTAAAGTTCTAATATTAACTATAATATATCAAATGTGGAATGTTCATATTATAATATTATAGATTCAAGTGATCTATGGATGCAATAATATGTATACTAGACGAGATGGATGCAAACGGGTGTTTGAACAGTGATAAACTATCTAAAGGGTACTATGGGCTATGTAAATAATTATTATGTGATTTAAATATGGATGTGGGTCCTATGTATAGTAAACTACAATGCAACAGGGTATGTCTCAAATTCTGAATCTAAAATGATATAATGGAACATCGAACGTTAAAATGTAACATGAGACATTAGATTAAATCTATAGGTTTCACATGTAATCAAATAAGTATAAAATATTATGAATAGCATGTAGCAAGTTTCACTTGCATCGACGAATCAAGAAACGGGTATACGGAACGTCACACGTCGGCGGGAAAAGTCGCGACACGCGTACGGTATACGGAACGAATCGAAACAACGCACAAGGGAATCACACGGGTCAGAAATCCTCGCTGGGTCATCGGGATCGTCGACGGTGCGACCGGATTCCGGCGAACAAAAAGAACAGTGAACAATAAAAGAAAAGAAATGCATAAAGGAATGAAGAAGAGAAGAAGGGAAGGTGGAAGGAGAAGAAGGAAGCTCACTGCGGTCAGCGAAGAGGGTCGTGAGGGGGTCGACGGCGTCGACGGAGCTCCGGTGAACGATCTGCAAAAGGACAGCCGCGCATAAAAAAACAGAGAAGAAAAGAAAGGAAGAAGAAAGAAAGAAAGAAGGAAGAAGAGGTGTGGGGCTTACTGGGATGCACGGAGTCGGGAAAACAAGGACGAGAATCACCGGCGGCGATCAACCCCGGCGGTGCAATGGCGTGCAGGGGGTGCTCGGGCTTGGGTCTGGAAGTGTGCAGGCTCGGGAAAGAAAAGAGATGGAGGTGGAGGAGATGAGGATGAGGAGATGACGAGGTCGGGAGTGGCGCCGTCGGTTGTGGGCGATGGCATGAAGGAGGCGGCTAGGGTTTAATATTTTGGGTTCGTTTGAAAAAAACGAAGGAAGAAGGAAATATATATGCAGAGGGAGAGAGAGAGGAAGAATTAGCGAGAGGAGAGAGAGAGAGAGATTCTGAGAGATCGAGAAGAGAGAGAGGAAGGAGAGATAAATTTGTAGGGTAACGGGAAGAGAGAAAGAAAGAAGAGAGAGTAGGGCCGGCATAAATTAAAGGAAAAAGAATTTTGATTGGTTGGGAAAGAGAGAGAGAGAGAGAGGCTGGGGTTGTATGAGAAAGGTTTTTTAAAAATTAAAAAAAAGATTTTAGTTGTTAAATGAAAACAATTTATGGAAACTGTAAAAGATTAACAAAATTTTAAAGGTAAAGTTAAAAATAAAATATTAATAAAATTTGAATTTAGGTGAGATACAAAAATATTCCAAAACGCGCCCGGGTCGGGTCTAAAATTTTAGATTTAAAATACGAAAATTATTTGTAAGCTCCAAAATTTAAAATGAAAGATTAGGCAACGAAAAAGCGTACCCCGAAGAATGGACGCACGTACGTACATGTAGCCATCTAAACACGTCCGTTTCACTGAACGGGATGAAAACAAGATGCACGGACGTTACCACAGGGTTAGGGGTATCATGCAGGCCATGTTATGTATTTTTAAATTATTTTACGTGACTTAAATTGTTATATGTAAAATACACGATGCTAGGTGAATGTTAATATGCAGAATATATGAGATGCACGTGTCTAATTAACAGGACAGGGTAGTTTAGGAATATGAATCAACAGGTTCAAACAAGCGGGTCGGGTCGAATATAATGTAAAAGTGTAAACTACCATTCGCACCCAAACAAGATATATCAGTAAAATACCACAGATAATAAATACGGAACAAAAATTGGTATAACTGAACTCGGTTGTTACAAGGGCTTTGATCCTTAGCGCGGGAAGGCAAGGAGTTTCCTGCTAAGGATAGACCGAGTGGGTTTGCCACCCGGTTACCTCTTGGAAAGGGCTTCGATCCTTGGCGTCGGTGGGTAGTGAACTACCAGCCATGGATAGACCGAGCAGGGCAGCTGCTCAGTTGTCTCTTGGCGCCGGATTTGATCCTTAGCGTAGATGGGTAAGAAATTACCCGCTAAGGATAGACCGAGCGGGGTTGCCACACGGTTGCCTCTTGGCTAGGGCTTCGATCCTTAGCGTGGGAGGGCAAAGAGTTGCCTGCTAAGGATGGACCAAGCGGGGGAGCTGCTCGGTGGCCTCTTGATGAGGGCTTTGATCATTGGCGTCG
This sequence comes from Agapanthus africanus, assembly GCA_030015575.1. Classification (NCBI taxonomy): domain Eukaryota; kingdom Viridiplantae; phylum Streptophyta; class Magnoliopsida; order Asparagales; family Amaryllidaceae; genus Agapanthus; species Agapanthus africanus. The sequence continues at coordinate 439,972,061 of CM057338.1, forward strand.
TTGGGTAATAGATTACCGGCCAAGGATGGACCAAGCAGGGAAGCTGCTCAGTGGCCTCTTGATGAGGGCTTTGATCCTTAGCACGGGATGGCAATGAGTTGCCTACTATGGATGGACCGAGCAGGGTTGCTGCCTGGATTTGTGAGGTTTTGTCTAACCTTCCTTAGTGTGTGAACATTGGGAAGAGCGACCGTCGCGGACGGCACGTGTCAGGAACACATGGGGGAGGCGAAGCGTTTCGAAGAGCCGCGTCAGTTCCACCATGTAAAAGAGAATGGACCTCGGAGACGATAGGTGATAGGCTCCGCCGGGCAGGACCTCGGAGACGAGGAATGGACCGTCCCATTTCGGGGAAAACTTATGCAGCTCGCCTTGATCGATGAACTCGTTTAGCATTAGGACTAAATCTCCGGTTTTGAAGAATGGCAGGCATTTCTCTCCGGACCTTGACATGAAATGGCTAAGGGCGGCCACCGTCCCTGTGAGTCGCATGATCTCAAAGTTGGTCTTCGGGGCGGCCATGTTGAGGATGGCGCTGATTTTCTCCGGGTTAGCCTCGATTCCACGGTAGGTGACCATGAAGCCGAGGAACTTTCCACTGGTGACCCCGAATGCGCACTTGGCGGGGTTCAGTTTCATCTTGTATTTGCGGAGGACGTCGAAGGCCTCGCCCAATGTGTTCATCCGACGATATTGATTTGACGAGCATGTCGTCGACGTAAACTTCCATGTTCCTGCCGATCTGTGGCTTGAACATGCGATTAACCAAGCGTCGGTACGTAGCCCCGGCGTTTTTGAGGCCGAAAGGCATCACCTTATAGCAGCATACCCCCTGGTCCATTGTGAATGCGGTGAGATCCTTGTCCACCGAATTCATACGGATCCGGTTGTAGCCGGAGAAAGAATCCATGAAGCTAAGTAGCTCGTGGCCTGCCGAACTGTCGACGAGCTGATCTATCCGAGGGAGGGGATAGTCGTCTTTCGGGTAGGCTTTGTTGAGGTCAGTGAAGTCGACGCACATGCGCCACTTCCCGCTAGACTTTTTAACTATGACTACATTCGCCAACCATTCCGAGTAAGACACGTTCCGAATGAAGTTGGCGGCGAGGAGCCGTCCACCTCATCCTCGATCGTTTTTTGTTTGATCGGGGCGAAGCTTCGTTTTTTCTGCCTGATGGGTCGGACCGTAGGGTCCACCCCGAGCTTATGCGATATGATTTTGGGGTCGATCCCAGGCATGTCGGTTGGCACCCAGGCAAACACATCAGAGTTACTTCTGAGGAAGTGGATCAGATCGTCTCGCTGAGTCCCCGTTAAGAGTGACCCGATCTGGACGGTTCGCTCATTGTCCCCTTCCGCAAGGGGGACCTCAGTCAGTGGTTCCACTAGGGTTCCTCGGACCTCTTTTTGCTCGTCTCGAGTATCCAGGAAACCCTTGATATCATCCTCGCCCTCAATGTCATTGTTTGGCCGCTCAGACGTAAATGTTGCGGTGAAGCAAACCTTTGCGGTTCTTGGTCCCCGTAGGCCCGACCTATCCCGCCTTGGTCGAGCGGGAACTTTATCGCTAGGTGGTAGGTCGATATCTGGAAGCGGAGGGAGTTTAGTGTCGGGCGTCCTAAGAGGACATTGTAAGCCGATGGGATTCTCGCGACGATAAACTCCACAGGCATGGTGCACGTACTTCCCGCTTCCCCGATGTTAAATTGGAGCATGATTATCCCTTCCGCCGGGATGGAGTAGTTAGTGAACCCTGACAGGATGTGGGTGGTTGGCCTTAGGTCCGACGGGGTGAGTCCCATACGCAGAAAGCAGTCATAAAAGAGAATGTCCGTCGAGATTCTTAAGTCGACCAATATCCTCTGCATTTCGCAGCGCTGGACCCGGGCTGTGATCACCAGTGGGTCGTTGTGAGGCAGAGATATACCGTGGAGATCCTCGTCGGTAAAGTTGATCGGCTTAGCCGCTTTAGCCTTCTTCCTTGGGTGGCTGCCAATCACCTCGATCGGTGAGGGGCACCGTGTCTCGTCAGTCCCCGTCGTACCCTCCGCTGACACGACCATGATTTGGCCGATTGTCAACTCGCCGGGAGAGGATGGTGCTCTTGCTCAAGGTTGGCTTGCCGCTTGTCTCGCAAGTACCTTGCTAGGTGCCCCGAGCGGATTAACTCCTCGATGTAGTCTCGGAGCTGCTTGCAGTTCTCGGTGGGGTGGCCCTACGACCTGTGGAAAGCGCAGTAGGGGCCCCGGGTACGCTTTGCCACCTTATGATTGACCGAGGGGAGTTTGAAGAATCTTTCCATTTGCCTCCTCCAGCAGCTCCGTCTGGGAGATGCTGAGCGGGTTGTACTCCTGGAACTTCGGGGGGTAGGGCTTTGGCCGCTCAATATTCTTCTTCTCCTCCCTGGCCCTTTCTTCTGATCGGCTTGGTCTGTCCGGTGTAGGTTAGCATTCACCTCGGACTCAAGCTAGATCTCACATTCGGTCCAGGCCTTTACCTCGGCCATGGTCTTAGGTTGCGCTAATGTAAAGGACCATAGCCACTCCTTGTTCCTAAGACCCGAACTAAGGTCTGTAATGACCGTCTCGTCCCAGTGCTCTGGGACCTCAAGGAGGGCGTTGTAGAAGCGGGTGACGTACCCTTTGAAGGATTCTTTGTCCCCGCTCTTTATGATGAAGAGATGATCAACAGTCCACTTCTGTCGTCTGTTCCCGACGAAATGGCCGAGGAATTGGGTGGCCAGCTCATCGAAGGTAGAGATTGAGCGTAGCATGAGTCCTCAGAACCAATCTCGTCCAGAGCGAATGAGAGTGCAGGGAAAGCACGGCATTGCGCGGTGTTGGAGTTGTCCTGGAAACTCATCCCGGCAGTGAACGCATCCAAATGGCCTTTCGGGTCGGACTTCCCGTCGAAGAGTGAGACCTTTGGGGGCTTGTTCTGGGAAGAGATGTGGACAGCGAGTAGCTCTTTGGTGAAAGGCTTCGTGAGCGAGTCGGCGGCATATCTGGCTCCGTCTCTTGAAGGACATTTTTCCCGATGTATGCCCTCGATTTTCTTCTTGAAGGCGTCGAGTCGGTCGTGGTATCCCCATGATTCGGCATACTCTGATTTATGTCCTCTGCTGCTGGCGACCTGCGCCTAGCCGCAGCCCCGATTCCATTCGATGAGGTTCCTTAGGTCCCCCGGCAAGGTTGTCTTCGAGCTACCGTGGAGAGTCCCGTCCGCGCGACCCCGTCGAGGGAGGGGGTGCCGGTCATGCCTGGGTGCAGGCGAGCTGACCGATACCTCCTCGGGAGGGACAGGAGCGTGATGGGCCTTAGGGCGGGGTGCTCTGGCGAGAGACCTTGGTGTTGAGCTGTGTGGCGCCAAGCGGGTCATTGAATTGGCCGCCACAGGGGATCTGCATCCACCGGAGACAGCGAGGCGGTGCTCGGTCGTGCCATCGTGGGCAGTGTCTTCTCTCCCTCTGTAGGGGTCCCGGTCCTGAGGTGGGGGAGCAGCGACCTGGGGAGTTTGCCCGACCGTTTGGACACGGACGAGCGCATCCACGACGGACGCGAGCCGATCTATCCGAGTAGATATGGCGTGAATGGCGTTCGGGGGAGGAGGGGATCCTCCCACATCTCCATTGTGAGGAGGGCGATAGCTGGTGCTTGGATCATCACGGTGATCACTCGCCATGAAGTTGAGATCGGAATGTGAACTTTCATTGAGTGGAACTACGCTTCCCACAGACGGCGCCAACTGATGGATCTCCTTCAGATGTTACCTTCCGTTGATCTGCAGCGAGTGGAGATGAGCGACTGAGATTGAGTTGGGAAGTTGCCTTCTGGGGCGTGTGGATCTCAATGGGCTTGATGTGGTTGAGACCGAGCTACCTTCAAGGAAGTCCCTGAGTGGTTGCGCCACCGAGGACCCTCCGACGATCAAGTTAGACGGGCTAAATGGGCAGAGTAACGACCTATTGGGGTAAAATTGGCTTACATGGGTCGTCTGAGAGAGGGGTTTATATAGTAGCAGCCATGGACAGGCGGGCGCGAGATTCATGCCGGCCGTTACACCCCTGGCGTCACGCCCGCGTGAAAGGTGGGATACCCCATTAATGACGAGATATGCTCATTAATGGGGGAACGCGATGGCGTGGAACGCGGGATCGTGAACGGCGGATATCTCGCGTCTGGAAAGATTCGCGGAGCCGTGGCGGAGACGCCTGTGATCAGTGCCGTGGGTCGGTCGATGAGACCGAGGAAGCTAGGCTCGATGGGAGGCTCAAGAACGAGCGGGAGGCCGAGCGAGCTTGGTTCTGTGATAGCTCGGAGGCGAGCTAGAGGGCTGAGGAAACTCAGCGTGTGGGAAGGCTCGAAGGCGAGCCGATGGTGTTTTGTAAGGCGGGCATGGGAGTGGTCTGGAAGGCTACCGAAGGTCGGGAACATTCTCGGGTCGAAGGCCCAGGGCATGCTTCCAATGTACCATTCTTGTAACACCACCAGTTTATTTATACCAGTTCCAGTTTTCGTATTTGCTTATTTTGGTATTTTCTTGATTTATCGTGTTTTGGGTACGAATGGTATTTTACATTTTACATTGCATTCGACCCGACCCGCTTGCTTGAGACTTGTTTAATTCATATTTATGAATTATTTTTGACTTGTTACATAGACAGGTGCACTTTCATGAATACTGCATACTGGCATTTTATCTGACATTGCATCTTTTACCATATAACATTTTAAGTCACGTAAAATATTTTAAAGATACATTGCATGGACTACTTGTTACCCCTAACCCCGTGATAGCATCCGCGCATTTTGTTCTCATCCCATTCAGTGAAACATACTTGTTTGGATGGATACGCGCACGTACGTGCATCTGTTCTTGGGGGTATGCATTTTCGTTACCTGAGCATTCATTTTGAAATTTGGACGTCGCATATATTTTTCATATTTTAAAACTAAATTTTTAGACCCGACCCAGGCTCGTTTTAGAATATTTTTGTACCCCGCCAAAAATTCAAATTTATTAATATAATATTTATTTAAACGGTTACAATTAAAATTTAATTAACTAATTATATTTTTATAATTCTAAAATCCTAACTAAACGCCAAACTTCTCTCTCCTCTCGCACTCTCTCTCCTCTTCCTATCTCTCTCTCCTCTCTCTCTTTCTCTCGTTCTTTCTCTCTTTCCCTCTCTATTTATATTTTAAAACCCATACACGTTTTCTCTCTCTATCCTTCTTCTCAAGAGTTTCCTTCCTTTCCCGCCTCCCGCCGCTCGCGAACCCACGCCCGCTGCCTCGCCGTCGCCTCCACCGACGACGACTTCGCTCATCTCAACCTCTCCTCATCCTTACTTTCCTCCCCTCTCCTCTTTTCTCCTCCCCTGGACGAGCTCCGATCACTGCACCCATCGTCGCCCGCTTCGATGTGCCTTATCTCCCCGTCGACCGCCTCTTCTGTCTCCGTCTCACCACTTCCCTCTTCACCTCCACAACCATCTCCTCTTCCCTCTCCATTCCCTGTACAAAACCCCGATCCCAACATCAAGAACCCATAAACCCACTGCCATTGCCATCTGCACCTCGCGGGATTTCCGACCACCTCGTCGTCGGCCTCGTCTCATCATCATCACCTTCTCCCCATCTTCCTCCACTCCCTTCTCCTCAACACCAGAGTTTTCCCTTCAACCCAGAAACCCTACACCTCGCTGCCTTTGCCGAGCACCCTCGCAACACCTTTCCGGAACTCCGATCATCTCCCCGAAACCAACACTCTGTTGGATATAGTGCCCTCAAAGTCAATTTTGGATCGCAGGTACATGATTGCAATGATTGAGGAGGACCTATACCGGTAGAACAGTCTTACTCGAGATGATAGTATGCTATCTGGTTTGCCTTTATCAATCGTGTATAGGTTCAGGTGACTGATCACTATTACACGTTGATAGTGCCCTTAGGATCTTGCTTGATTACCAATAGTATGATGGCGATCATATACGTAAGAGTTGGGTGGTCTATAAGCATATCCTTTATTATGGTCCCTAGTCGTGGGAGTTTCGAGACAGGGCATCGATACTCCGGAGTAGACTAGTGTATACAGTCGAGACCCCGACGAGGGGCGGTGGCCGGTCTCACAAACCACTGGTGTCAGTTGGATCACCTAAGATGTATACAGGTGCTCATTGGGTTATGAGTACACCGGACAGGACTCGCCGAGAACCTGCTAGTTGGTTTTATACCTAGCATCAGATAGCAGTTCCCAGGTGACATGTGTACAGGTTAGTTCATCGACCTGAGGTCGTCATTTGTCTCGTGTGAGTTCCCACCGTGCTTTGATTTCTACCCTACCACGGCTCAAAGGAGTCGTGCAAACAGGTATATTTTGGGTACAGTCCCGAGCCACATGTATGCACGTGAGCGGATCGGCAGGGGATTCGTCTCTCCCGGTATTGGGGGTGAGATCGCGCCGTGTCTAGGAAATCCATTACACCAAGTCCTTGGCCAAGGCAGGTGAGAATTACTGGTAGGTACTCCGGTAGTTTCTCAGGGTGTTCAGGGCTTGTCTCCGACACAACTTATACCGCTATTGGGGGTCTGACGTTACTAGCCCCCTAGGCAGGATATGCGATACTTATAGATGAACAGACCGGACTGTATATACATTATCATTGTTAGGCTCAGTAGGGTTTCCGGATGAGTTCGCTCATCGGCCTCCCTTGAGGTCAGTACATGGGCAGCCGTTACGCACAGCTAGTGCCGCTGACGGCTTATGGTTAAACCCACTGCCAGGGTACTGACGAGTCATTAGAGTCCCCCACAGATAGTTTCCTAAGTTCGGGCGAAATGTTGTAGAGGCCGTATGGTTTTATGGCAGGGTTCGGAAAATGCACGTGCGTTTACGCACGTGTCATATTTCGGGCAGATAATACTAGTGGGCTTTGGTTTAAGCCGGATCCGAGTATTATACTTTGTAGATATAATATCTTTGTCTCAGTTGCATTTGTATTCGGTCGTAATACAAATGCGGGTATATTTATACAGTTACGGGGTTATCCTGAAATTCGTTTCAGGATCGCTTTTGGAAGTTGCCAGTTTCCAGTTTTCTATCACCCGTATTTAACATTCGGTTTAATACGGATTTATCTTTTCTTGAGATGAGTGTGGAAGTTTCTAGAGGCTTCTAGATGAGGTGATTAGGCTAGTGAGTCATTAGTGCATTTATTGTGCAATTAATGCTTGATGACTAGGTTAGAAGGTTCAATGTTTGCATTAATTGTGTTCATACTAGGTGTTAGATGACTCATCCTCTTCATTATTGTTATGGTGACCCTCCCCTCTCCTACACTCACCTCCCCCCTCTACAAATATAGCCGGCCATTCATTTATGAGGAATCATGGTTGAAGTTTTGGCTTCATGGAAATTTCAGATATTCATTTCTCATTTCAGTTGAATCCAAAAGGCTACTTCATTAACCGTTCGTCCATAGTTTTGGACGTAATGAGACAAAGTGTTCTACTCATTCTCTACATCAATTTTGGTCATCTCTTTTAGCAAACTTGATGATCGAGTTGTCTCGGGTCAGAGGCGGGAGCCCGTTTAAATATCCGATGACGTGGTGCCATCTGGACGAGCAGATCGGACATCGACGAGATCGGAGCAGCCGCAACAGGAGCGTGGGATGATGGTTAAAGAACGAAGGACTCGGATCATTCGGTATAACCTTTCTACCCTCTTTGTAGTTTGTTAGTTTAGCGTTAATGGCAGATCCGGGTTATAGTATGCGATAGCGCCAGTTATAAAAGTTTTTGTTCCGCATTTGGCGTCAGTTTGACGGCCGAGGCGCTACCGTACACTTACATGGTATCAGAGCCACGCCATTAAGCTTCACTAATTTGTGCTAACGCGTTTAAAATATCGATCGAACCGGATTTCAAAAACTACAATTTTTCAGTTTAATGTTTCTGTCGATTTTAAATCTGGTTTAAAAATTATTTTGATGATCCCAGAAAATTGAGCAGGGTTTTGTAAGCACACTGGAGAAATACGGTCACGTGATCTTACTATACCACCGCGGATCCGCGGTCAAACCTAGGGTTTGACCGCGCATCCGCGGCCAGTATATTGGAACAGTGGTTCAAATTCCTTCAGTGTTCTTTACTTGGTAAATTGTGGTTTTTGGTATATTTCATTTGGGCCCAGATTTTGTTACTATGCAGCAGATGTTCGTGGGGCCCACTTCGGAAAATTTAGTCGATCGAAATTTAAACGTGTCAGTTTACAGTGCTTACATTATATCTCTGACCGTGAATGTCATTTGAGCGGTAAACCGCGTTTAATTGCTATAGTCCTTTTAGACGGGTTTGCTAACGTGACATTCGTGTTGATGTTCTGTGTTGTGCCGTGATGTTGCGGATTTATCGTGGTGGATAGCAGTGTGCAATGGTAGTGCAGTTTGGATTTATTTGTACATTTGATATTGCGGGGCGAGCGTCCAACATGTGGACTGCCGTCACTGCCTGTTTGTATAATATTCTTTTGGGGCACGACCGGGTTGAGGTCGATGTACCCGTTGTACATATTTTTCAATTCTGTACTAGGTTTAATCCCGCGACGGAGTGCACGGATAGCCGGGTTCTGGAGGGCAACGGGTCCGCATCTCATGGCTTTGAGAGGCGGAGGGGCCTCACTCTAGAATTGGCAGACTATTCGCCGCACTCGTAGGGGGTACAGGTTGACCCAAGGAGGGGTGCTCAAGTTACCGGATTCCGTGAAGTGCAGGGTGGTCCATTCACTATGCTGTAGGGGGCTGCCTCGCTTCAGGTTTTGGCGGGTAACTTGCCGCACCCGTAGGGGTCTAGGTTTCATTGCACAGGCTATCCACACGACTAGGGGAACGTCGGGTTTCAGCAGCGGCTCTGTGAAACTCGGGGATCCCAGATTATCTGTATTGTTCTGTGATGCTTATTACTTTTCTGTAATGTTGCATATTATCATGCCTGGAGCGATTATTGTATATTGGTATATATACTATTAGATGTTGTATATGTTTTACACCCGCGCTAGTCCAGTCCCCGCTCTGTCGTTAGTTAAGTAACCTAACGGGTGATGACGGGACCCAGTGACGAATGCGGATGGCATATATGTACATTTTATTTTCGTTCTTTTCTGGTGTGATTAATTGATGGGACTGCATTAATTTTGATCAATGCAAAGGAAAACAAACCTGTTTGGATGTTGTTGGAACAGTTTTAAAAAGTGTTATTACAAAGACGTTTCCTTTTGTTTTGCATAGTGGTATTCGGTTGGAATATCCTGCACCTCATTCGACGAGGCAAGGGACGATATCCCTTCACCGGGAGTGACCCCTTGGGCAGAAGTTTGCGTCAGGGTAATAACTTCACTATAGTCGATTACAAGTTGCTTTGCATCGCGGTATTCAGTTAGAATATCCTGCACCTCATTCCACGAGGAAAGAGCCGAGATCCCTTCACCGGGAGTGACCTCTTTAGCAAAGGTTTTCGCCACTATATTTTTATAAAAAGCTATCAGGTTCCTTCAGCGAGATCAAGTTCATTACGTTAAAGGTTTTTCGCCAAAAACCAGCCGTAGCCCTCCGTCATTTCTTATGGATAGTCAGTAGTATTCAAGCTATGTTTGTTGGCTTTCGTCAAGGCATAGTGTTTGGTAGCTGCTGGGGTATTCATTTGTTGCATAGATAGATGAGTTGGTTTGGGACAGTCGTATTACCTTGTTGGCTTTCGTCAAGGGTATGTACGGGTGGGTTCGAATTAACAAGATAATGACGGACAGAACTTGACATGTGACTTATGATTTGTTGGCTTTCCTCAAGGTCATAAGAACATGGGGTAAAAATCATATCGGGAGTTTCTAAAGAAACTGAAACTTGCCAGGCATGCGCATACCTTCTGGAGTGTGATAACGTGAGTGGATTCCGTCACGTTATCATTCGATGAGAGTTGGATCCCGATTCCTACTGATGAGTTAGTTTACTCTTCGGGTGATCCCGATTGATTCTTCTTTCAGGTTTGGAGGAGAATTTGACAGTACAGTGGGAGGTTTCCTGATTAGATAAAGTGATAACCATTCTGATCTAGGTTAGAGTGCACGCAGAGTGTTTCTTTTCTCTCTCTCTTTGGCAGCGACCTTTGACTGACCCTAGACTATGACTCAGTGACCAAGTTAACCGAACTTTCTTAAAATACTGGCTTTTGGATTGTCTTAGTTGCATAAGTCATTGCCACTCCTTCTTTTACCCTTTGCATTTCTCAGAACACCCGTATTACTACGGGCATCCACTTCCATTGGATAGATCCATCGTATGGTTATATACGAACTCGAAAGGACTTCTTCGAGGATGGATCCAGGTTCAGGAGAAAAAGAATTGGTTTATTCAGTTGTCTTTTATTATCACCTTCTCTCAGGTTGCGAGGGCTCCTTGGTTTAGGAGAGTACACCTATTACGCTTATTGGATAGTCTTCTTCCAAACCATAAGCAGGTGCCGAAAGGTAGAGAATGAAGAAAACCAATTAGCCTAAGTAGGGTGTACAGAAAGTAATATGTAAAGACAAAATAAAGGGATTAGAAAGAGGGCAGAGTAAGTTGCGACTGCTATCATTCACGACCAAACCGCGTACTTCATCGCCGCTCCTATTTCACCTTTGCTAGAATAAGGTATTATTCAGTTGTCTTTTATCATCACCTTCTCTCAAGTTGCGAGTACTCCTTGATTTAGGAGGGTACACCTATTATGCTTACCGGATAGTCTTCTTCCAAACCATAGGCCGGTGCCGAACGGTAGGGAAGGAAGAAAACCACTTAGCCTAATGATGGTGTACAGAAGGAAATGAATAAAGACAAAATAAAGGGATTTGGAGAGATGGCAAAGAAACATACGGTTGCAGTCATGAATTGGATTATGGAAGAGGCATTACTAGGAATGCCAGGATACCCCTACGAAACATTTTCATGTTTCAGTGCATTGTTAAAGGAAAACTGTTTTCCCGATTAGATACTTACTCCAGGGTATGTATTTACCAGGTTTCATTCTCATATCTGTATGGTTTTACAGATGATGAGTGGGAGTAAGTTATTTGGGAATAAGGTGGTCATCCTCATTATATCGGAATTCGTTGTAATTGGTGATATTTGAGGAAATCGTCTGGGTACAGTTTTCAACCTACGACGCACAGGTTTTGAGTTATTCAACTCAGCGGACTTATACAGAGTATTGTATGTTGTCCAGTGTCCATCAGGACAAAGGGGTAGGTCCTCGTACTATGTTCTGTTTACTTATGACTTCTCAAGTTTTTAGACAAGTATTTCGTAGAAATACAAGGTCTAAATTTTGAGAAGTTGTGGGTATAAGAATAAAGTAGAGAACCAGATGTCGCAAGTATCGGGATTCTTCAAAGAGATCGAAGATGTAGATACTTGTGATTGGTATTCAGATGATAGTAATGGTTTTGAGAAACTTGTTTCTCTTTCGGGTTACTCATAATTGGATGGATTCCTAAGTTGAGTAATGCTGATTAGCCTCTCTCCATTAAGTTGATATGCACTGGAGACAGCTGCATGATTAGAATCTGGTTCCAATTAAATAAGTGCCAAAGTTTCTATATTGGATATAGAATGGATCATATCTTGACGATGTTAAGGTACAGGGAGTTGTCCAGCTTATGCTTAAAACCAGACTCTGGATAACTCAGGGCACGTTTCTGTAATGGCAGTTTGTGGGTTGGCCCAGGCTATGACGAGAGTTGACTTTCTACCATCTGGAAGATCAATAGTGATATTGTTCTTGACTTGCCACAGTTTTAGTAAAATGGATTTTTTCAGAAAACAGAAGTGGGAGTATGGTAGAACTGGAAGTGATTCCAGAACCGCAAACGATTACGGAAAATTTAATAGGACCTAAAGATTCTATCAGGTTTGACATTCCATTAGCCACTCCGCAGATATGGTAGGTAACCTCAGACACCCGAGAGGTACTCCGGTAGCCTCAAGGACGGTGACAGGGAGGTTCTTGTTTACCCAGACTTGACACTACTGTTGTTCCAGACTATGAGACCCGGCAGGAGGTTAAGTATAGCGTCGTTCTAAACTAGCTTTAGAAGTGCACGTATATATTATTCTGCCAGAGGGTTGTTGTGGTCAGTGGGAGCAGCGGAAGCATAGTGGGCAAGTAGCTTATGTCTATTTATAGACTTAAGCAGATATAGCGGAGATAGATCATCTAATTTTGATGTGACAGTCATGGCTTTGACTTCATCAGAATAGGGGATGGATCAGTTAAGAAGGTAGTAGGGTGTGATGTCCTGGTATTTGATGACATACACAGAGTAGGAGGTAAAATTCCTATACTACGATCGGTTATACTGTGGTCATCACACAGTTGTTTCTCCACACAGGATATGCATATAATATCAGACATTCTGGTTTCTGGATCTATGGTTTTAGATCTAGGTTTTGGTAGTTTCCCAATCTGGGTACTTTGATAGCATTCTAATAGTTTTTAGAATAGATGACTCCTGGCATGGTGGTGTACCTGCAGGTGATGGAGTCACCCTCTCTAAAGGTGTCTTACAGACTAAAGGGGAGAGGGACGTGCATGATTGGCAGATCACTTACTTAGGCAATTGAGTCAATCATGAGATGTCAAGTACCACACCAGATGTTGTTTTTGCAATAGATGCAATAAGTTTATATTAATCCAATCCTGGAGAAACATAAGGAAGCAGTTTTAAAACATAAGTGCATGTTCTACGGATTTGCTGACGGCAACCTCCTTTGGGAGACGGTTATCATTCCTGGCTTCAAAGGTGACACAGATGACAGAGTGATTGTCAGAGTTATAGTTTTCCCTCTGACGAAGGGGGCAGTATTATGGACAGGTGGTCCAAGAGGATACTGTGGGAGGCATGGTGAAGGATACTGATTAGGTTCAGTTATCGATACAGTCTAAGAAGTTTGGATTTGGAGTTCATTTATGAACTAGGTCCCATCAGGTATCCAGACATATTCTAAGACAGGTATTACTCAATTCGGGAGATGGTTTTCTCCGCGAATTTGAGATTAAGAGAGACATAGAAAGGAACATCGGGGCGGATCCACTCGCTGAGGCTATTTCTCGAACACAATAGTTTTACGAACGGGCTTTGTGAAACTGATTAGTAGAGGAGTTGGGTGTTCGGTATCACACGGGCTGTGAGTATGCGACATCGCAATAATTAGCCTTAAGTGCAAGTGGGAGATTATTGGATATAGTGCCCTCAAAGTCAATTATTGGATCGCAGGTACGTGATTGCTGTTAGTTATATGTATGCCCTAGAGGCCATTACTGTACATACGATGTATATTGTAGTGGATGCTAGGACATATATAGGGAGGACTTTTTTGCTCGACATGATAGTATGCTATCTGGTTGTATTTTATCTTAACATGTACTCTGATTGTCTCTATATTACATGTTGATAAAGCCCTTAGGATGTGTACTCGACTACTGGGACTATGATGAGATCATACTAGTGGGGCCACGGTAGTCGACGAGTACATCCTATAACTGTTCCTAGTGGAGGGTGTATCGAGATAGGGCATCGATACACCAGAGTAGACTAGCGTATACGCATCTTGACCCATATGATGGGCGATGGATGATCCCATATCCATTGGTGTTTGACATCAAGGATGGTGTACGGGTGCTCAGTGGAGACTGGGTACACTGGACGGACTCGCCGAGAACTCCCAGATGGTATTATACCTCACGTCAGATGGCAGTTCTCCGGTGACACTGGTACAGAGTAGTCTGTTGACCCGAGATCGTCATAGAGTCTTGTGTGATTCCCACTGTGCTTTGATTTCCATCATACCACGTCCAAGAGGGCGTGCAAAAAGGTGGATTTTGGGTACAGTCCCGAATCACATGGAGGCAATGAGCGATAGGAGGGGATTCGTCTCTCCCGGTATAGGGAGTTGATGTTGTGCTGTGTTCGATTGGCTATAACCGGAAATCCCTGGCCAGGGTTGCTGAGATTTACTGGTAAGTGTTATCAGTAGTTTCTCGAACTGTTATAGATCTCATATCGACACGACTTATCGAGCTACTGGGGTCTGACGTTCACCACCCCTAGGCGAGATATGCGACATATCAGACGACGAGACCGGACTGTACGGGAGTGTTACTGTTTGGATTCATAGGAGAATGTACAGGCTTGCTTGTTGATTTTCTGAGCGCTCAATACCTGGGTAGCTGTTACGTTTAGCTGACCGCTTGCAGCTTGTGGGTGTTTGATATGATCATCACCTACTGCCGGCGTATTGACGATTCTTTAGAGTCCTACACAGAGGTTTCTTGGCTCAGGCAAAACGGAGTAGGAGCACATATGTGATATGTGCGGGACCGAGGATAATGCGATATGTGATACCGTATTATATTCTCGCGATATTTGATATCGGCCGGCTCATCGAATCAAGTGTTGATTCGATGAATCGGTACGGATAAATATTAGTCGGTTATATGCGATATAGCCGGATTGTCGGATCAAGTGTTGATTCGATAATTTAATGTATAATAATATATATGATATATTAAATTACATTAACTAATATTAGCTCACTAAAAGATTCTTCTTCTTACTCGGGTAATACATTGATATATATGTGATATATGTTAATTGTATTATTTTATTTGGTTACAATAAATGTTATATATGTGATATATAATATTGTAACATGATATGATAACTAATGCAACATGTTTAGTAAAGATTAATCAAGATTAGGGTTTGATTTGGGTTAATGACTTCTAGTAGATTCTAGAAGGTTTTCCTTTTTGTTTTGGAAAAGATATTTTCAAGTGACTCATTCTTAACTCAACCCAAACCCCAACCCTTGGTTAATTCTCTACAATGGTTAAGTCAACCATGGTTGCATTATTTGTCATATTAATCCTTTCATTATTCATCACAAAAGAAAATGGATCACTATTCTTCTTCTTCCTTGAGTTCTTCATGCAAAGCTTTCTTGCTTTGATTTTTGTGATGAAAATATATGAGAAAAAGATAAATAAAGAGAGCAAAAATCCTACTTCATCATCCTCATCTTCCCTTGCCATTTAGATGAGGGTGTTCACATCATTTCATGAGTGTTAGCTTGTGTTAACGGAACTTCAAGGTAGATCATCTTAGTATCGAAGATCGGAAGCAAAGGTTGCATCTTTCTCTTCGTGGAACCTCTCAAGAGTCCGATCCCGATGATCGCAGCGAAGGGACCACAACACGGAGCATATGAAGTGAAGGACCGGATCTACAAAGGTTGTAATCCCTCTCACTTAGTGTTAAAATGTTTAGCATGATAGTTTTCGCATAATCTCTAGTTTAAAGATCCGTATTCGGGTTGTTCGGCACGGCTAAATTTTTAATCGGGCATGGTTGATGCCTCGTAGACCCTTGTACGCATGCCTAGCAACCCTACAGTGGTATTAGAGCCAAGCTAGAGCTTTAGGCGAAGTCTAGACGAAGTTTAAAGTCCGATCGAACCCGAAAAACCCGATATAACCTAGTTTCTGGAAATTTTTTAAAACTGTGATTTTTTCCAAATTAAAAATGCTCAAAAAATTCAGCAGGGTATTTTAGGAATTACTGTGAAAAATGACACTTTGAATCGTTCAAAGCGCCGCGGAACCGCGGCCAAACTAGGATATTGGCGGCGGTTCCGCGGCAGAACTTGGGGATTAAGAGTTAGTTTTTGCACAGTAACCTCCGTAGCTAATTCCTGATTCTTCTGGGCATTTTTAATTATACTCAAGTGTTGGGTTTTCTGGGGTGTATTGGAGAATCGTTGATTCGATCGGATGTTTTAACTTTGTTTAGTTTGTCCGGATAATTTTAGAAACTGTTAAAAAGTTCGAACGGATATCAATAACTCACTTTTTCCCCTGTCGGAAAATTTTTTAAAAGTTGGATTTTTTCTCGTGTTTAAGAACGTTCTAAGTCGTGCAAGTAACGCGGTGGACCCTCTAGAAGACAACAAACCTTAACTCGATTATGTGACCGTCTTGAACTGCCCTTTGAACTTTAGGGTTTGGGGCAGTACGGCGTGCCACATGTGAGGCGTTGGCTTGACCCTTCTACGGCTGGACCATTGGTACTGTGGCATGTGATGAATGTTTTTAAACTGATTTCATGTGTTGAGATATATTGGGGAAATCTTGGGTGTTTGATGATTCGATCGGAAAGTTTAACTTTGTCTATTTATCTGGAATGTGATACAATATTTGGAATCCACAGGTAGTTATGAGATAACTAATTTGAATATTATAAACATAGCAGTTTAGTCTCAGATGATCGGTTGCCACGGAATTTTGATGTGATCAAAAGTCCGTCGCAATCACGTAGCGTACGCGGATACTCGCCGGGAAAACTTAATAGACAGCTACATCTCTTAGCCCCGACCAAGTGACTGTAGGAGAACCCCGTCGCCGAAAGCATCCGTTCGGGTGCTCGCGGCAGCGGTGTTCCGCCTTAGTGCACTTCGTCGACGGCATCCAGGGGTGCGGCCGTCTACTAAAGTTTGCGACGAGCATTCGATCAGGACGTCGGGAATCTTGTTGAATTGCCTGACTTGATATTGAAAAGAGTTTTCGATAAATGAGACTAAAATGCGGGGTTTATAATTGTTAGGCATGTGATGTCTAAGGAATTCATTTGGTTAGGCATGCGATGTCTAAGGAAGTTGCGGATTCCAACTGTTGTAGTTTTACACTTTCTTTTCTGTGACCGTAAGCGTAGTATGTGGTGTATCGCCGGCTTCGTTGCTATACATCAACGACAATCGGGATACGCATACTTGTTTACGTTGATGATATGAGATATTATGTGTTGCTGTGATATGTTGTATTGGATCGTCGCGTTTGAATAGCCGGGAGTTTTATGTGAGATGAGAGTTTTTTCTTTTTCATTCATGTAAAATTCATTTGTATGTAATATTCTTTTATTGGGGCACTTCCAGGTTGCGGAAGATGTCATCGTTGTATATTATTTACTTTTCCGCATTAGGTAGACCCAAGGCGGGGAGCACAAGTAACCGGGTTCTAGGGTCCAGTGGGAGACCATTTCGAGGAGTCGAGACCGGGTCTCCTAACCCTAGAATTGGCAGTGTTACTTGCCGCTCTCGTAGGGGTCTAGGGATGTGGGTTTGGCTATTCATCGCGACCGTGGAATCCGTGTTTTATACTGGCTCGTATTGAAAACACGGACGTCCTAGTATATCCAATATTTCATATATGTTCTTCTGCTGCAATGTTCTGTGATGAGATCATATTATTGCCTGAGACGAATGTTTATATTTTATATATATGAGATATATGTTATATTGCAGATTTCGTTTCAAAAGAGATGCTTGTGAAGCATAATAAAATGGGACTTCATTAATGAGATTAATGAAATAAAAGAAACCTAAGATGTTGTAGAAACTTGTTTAAAAACTGGTAACTCTAGTTCTTGCTTTGCATAGCGGTGTTCCTTGTAGAACATCCAGCACCTTATTCGATAAGGAAAGGACCGAGATCCCTTCACCGGGAGTGACTCCTTTAGCAATGACTGGCAGATGCTACAAACTCGGTTTGTCTTTTGATTGCTTCTATAGTTCTTGCTTTGCATAGTGGTATTTGTGAAATATCCTGCACCTTATTCGATGAGGAAAGGGCCGACGATCCCTTCACCGGGAGTGACCCCTTTAGCAAAACTAGAAAGGCCTAAAAAACACTCCATTTAAAATCACTCGATTCTACAACGATATCAAGTTCATTACGCAAAGGGTTTTCTGAAAAACCCGTCACAGCCCTCCGTCATTTCAGATAAGTACTGGTTAGTATTCGTGCTGCGTTTGTTGACCTTAGCCAAGGCATAGTGTGCGGTAGCTGATTAGTGCTTATCTGTATAAGCATATGATGCGATTGAGTTAGGGTAGTCGTGCGACTTTGTTGACCTTAGCCAAGGGTCGTGCGGGTGGATTTAATTCAATCGGGAAATGATAGGTTGAACTTGGCTAGCACTTATGATTTGTTGACCTTAGCCAAGGTCATAAGTTGCTAGGGGCAAAAAATTATCGGGAATTTCAAGTGTTGAAATTTGCAATGAGATTGCATACCTTCTATGAGATAGTTGGATCCCGATACCCGCTGCGAGTAAGAGTTACTCCTGGGAGAGTTTTACACATTACAATTAGCCGATCAAGTAGGTGTCTAGAAAGGTGTTAACGGGGTTACGCCCCCTGAGAAAACGAGGTTTACTTTAATTAGGTTCGTGCGAAAGCACGGGGGACCTCCCTCAAAGTACCGACACTGGCCTGACTGAAAGATTGGCGAACTTGTAGCGTGTAATTAATCCCGGCTAGTCTTTCCTTTTAGGGTTTGAAGGAAAATTTGATTAAAACAGTGGGAGACATCCTGATTAGATATATTAGATAACCAATTTAATCTTGCAAGAGCATACGCTGAGTGTTTTCTTCTCTCTCTCCAGGTAGCGACTATATCACGCCTTAATCAAGATAATAAAATGGATGAATTGACCGAACCCGCTTGTTATACTGAGCTGGGGAACGTTGGTCCCGCTCTAACCTATAATTGTTATAAGACAGAGCAGGAAATTGGGGATTACCAGAATTCCCGTGCCTCCCAAACGAAGAAAGTGCATGCTGATGCATCATCTTCGGGTGTGTTCATTACAGAGAACTGTTTCTCAGTATCCTTTACATCCTGGGTATGTGATACCGGATCAGGATCCCGCATATGTAATCTGTTACATGGGCTACAGAAAGGTAGAGAACTGAGAACGGGTGATAAGTTTCATGAGATAGAAAACGGTGCAAGTGTTGCAGCCAAGTCTGTTGGTCACTATCACCCTGTATTACCAGAATACATTGATTCTGAACGAATGTTATTAGATACCGAACCTGATATACAACATCATATCAGTCTCTTTATTAGTAAATAAGTGATATAATTTTGTATTGTTGGATAATGTTTTGAACATTTCCTATATCAAGAGTTGATCGGTTCAGGCACGTTATCTAAAAGCATTGACGTTCTAAATCAAACTACAGTTCTTAGTATACAGAACACACATGAGAGGAAGAGTTCAGAAATGAACGAATCCTTCTTGAGGCATTGTAGACTAGGTCATATCAATGCGACCCGGCTAGCTAAGTTACGTTTAGATGTATATTTAAATTAGTTTGAATTTACATCTTGTGAAACTTGCCGGTCATGTCACAAAGATAAGATGACCATAGCTCTGTTTATTGGAAACAGAGAAAGAGTTAGTGAACTTTTAGGATTGATACATGTTGATGTATGAAAGGTCCCCTGTCTATACATGCCAAGACCGGTTCTTTGTACTTCATTATATTCTCTGATGATCTCTCAAGATTCAGACATATGTTCTTGTTGAAACACAAGTCCGAAACTTTTGAGATATTCACAGAATATAAGTTAGAAGTAAAGAACCAAAATACGGGTATAAGTATTATGTCATTTGATGAGATCAAGGAGGAGAATACTTGGGCACGGAATTCATGGACTATTCTAAAGGAGAATGAGATTCTCTCTCAGCATTACTCCTCCGTATACACCATAGCACGATGGTATATCGGGGAGGAGCAATAGCACCCTATTTGATATGGTGTGCTCTATGATGAGTACTACTGAGTTTCCTATTTCATTTTGGGAGTTATGCACTTGAGAAGCTGCATACCTATTGAATATGGTTCAAATCAAATCAGATGCCTACCACTTCATATGTGATATGGAAAGGGAAGAGCCCATATCTTAAGTTTGTTAAGATTTGGGGTTGTCCGGCCTATGTCTAAAAACAAAATCCGGACAAGCTCGAGGCAAGGACTGTTATGTAGAACTGGAAATGTTCCAGCTATACAAATTGCAGCTGATGATTTGATAGAACCAAAGGATTCAATAGTTTCCAACGAACCTCAGCCTCTCCGCCGATCTAGTAGGGTTCCTCACCCACCTGAGAGATACTTCGGTTTCTCTATGACAGTGGGAGCGAGGATTGCATCATGAGATGATGACCCAACTAGTTTCGAGCTGGCCATCAGGAGTGGGACTCTGTAAGAATGGCTGGATGCTTATCGATCTGAGATGGAATCCTTATACACCAACAAAGTATGGACTTTGGTTGCTTTATCTGAAGGGTTAAATCCCCATCAGGAGCGAGTATATCTTGAGAAGATTACTTGGTGTACATGGAAAAGTTGAGACTTTCAAAGCTATGCTTAAGTCCATCCAGATCCTACTTGCCACGGCTACATACCATGACTACGATATCTGGTGGTTGGGTGTCATGACTGCTTTTCTAAATGATGTTTTAGAAAAGAGCGTCTATAAGTACACAGCCAGAGGGCTTCGTAGACAGTGGGAGCAGCGGAAACGTGTGCAAAATGTTTTATGTGATAAAGCAGGCATCGCGGAGTTGGAACGTCTGTTTTGATGTGGTAGTCAAAGAGTTTGACTTCATCAAAATGGTAGATGAACCTTGTATATACAAAAAGGTAGTAGAGTGTATGGTGGTGATCCTCGTAGAGTACGTGGATGACATACTCTTGATAGAAAAGAAGTTTCCTATGCTACGCTCGGTCAATCTCCGCTTATCACAACGATTCTTCATATAGGATCAAAGTGATACCTCCTAAATCCTGGGTTTTGGATCTATGAGATAGATCTAATTGGATGTTAGGATACTCACTAGTTGTAGTGAGATGCTATCAATCGATCTTGGGGAGAATCACTGGAATGGTTCCAGGGTAATAAGGACGACTGAATGTCAGTCGCAGGCATTGTCTGCACCCTCAGTGGAGGGACGGTATGTTGGAACAGCTCTAAGCTAGATACCGTGACATACTAGACGATTAAAGGCAAGATATATCGTTACCAAGGATGCTACCAAAAGAGGCAGTCTGGATATTTATAAGTTCATGCGATGAATTTCGTTCCTACCATTGTGTGACAATGGAGTTGTGGCTTATGCCAAGGAACTACCGTCCCATCCGAAATCCAGATATAATTCTTAGGCAGTATCACCTGATCATGGAGATGGTTGATCTCCAGGGAGATCGAGGTTAGGAGAGTAGACACAGAGAACAACAGCGCGGATCCACTCACAAAGGTATTTTTCCCAGTAGAGACTTTTATGGGATGGTTGAGTATGAGATACAACAACCGCAGCTAATTGTTGGGTATGCGATACCATAACAGATGGCCCTAGTGCAAGTGGAAGATTGTTAGTTATATGTATGCCCTAGAGGCCATTACTGTACATACGATGTATATTGTAGTGGATGCTAGGACATATATAGGGAGGACTTTCTTGCTCGACATGATAGTATGCTATCTGGTTGTACTTTATCTTAACATGTACTCTGATTGTCTCTATATTACATATTGATAAAGCCCTTAGGATGTGTACTCGACTACTGGGACTATGATGAGATCATACTAGTGGGGCCACTGTAGTCGACGAGTACATCCTATAACTGTTCCTAGTCGAGGGTGTATCGAGACAGGGCATCGATACACCAGAGTAGACTAGCGTATACGCATCTTGACCCATATGATGGGCGATGGATGATCCCATATCCATCGGTGTTTGACATCAAGGATGGTGTACGGTTGCTCAGTGGAGACTGGGTACACTGGACGGACTCGCCGAGAACTCCCAGATGGTATTATACCTCACGTCAGATGGCAGTTCTCCGGTGACACTGGTACAGAGTAGTCTGTTGACCCGAGATCGTCATAGAGTCTTGTGTGATTCCCACTGTGCTTTGATTTCCATCATACCACGTCCAAGAGGGCGTGCAAAAAGTGGATTTTGGGTACAGTCCCGAATCACATGGAGGCAATGAGCGATAGGAGGGGATTCGTCTCTCCCGGTATAGGGAGTTGATGTTGTGCTGTGTTCGATTGGCTATAACCGGAAATCCCTGGCTAGGGTTGCTGAGATTTACTGGTAAGTGTTATCAGTAGTTTCTCGAACTGTTATAGATCTCATATCGACACGACTTATCGAGCTACTGGGGTCTGACGTTCACCACCCCTAGGCGAGATATGCGACATATCAGACGACGAGACCGGACTGTACGGGAGTGTTACTGTTTGGATTCACAGGAGAATGTACAGGCTTGCTTGTTGATCTTCTGAGCGCTCAATACCTAGGTAGCTGTTACGTTTAGCTGACCGCTTGCAGCTTGTGGGTGTTTGATATGATCATCACCTACTGCCGGCGTATTGACGATTTTTTAGAGTCCTACACAGAGGTTTCTTGGCTCAGGCAAAACGGAGTAGGAGCATATATGTGATATGTGCGGGACCGAGGATAATGCGATATGTGATACCGTATTATATTCTTGCGATATTTGATATCGGCCGGCTCATCGGATCAAGTGTTGATTCGATGAATCGGTACGGATAAATATTAGTCGGTTATATGCGATATAGCCGGATTGTCGGATCAAGTGTTGATTCGATAATTTAATGTATAATAATATATATGATATATTAAATTACATTAACTAATATTAGATCACTAAAAGATTCTTTTTCTCACTCGGGTAATACATTGATATATATGCGATATATGTTAATTGTATTATTTTATTTGGTTACAATAAATGTTATATATGTGATATATAATATTGTAACATGATATGATAACTAATGCAACATGTTTAGTAAAGATTAATCAAGATTAGGGTTTGATTTGGGTTAATGACTTCTAGTAGATTCTAGAAGGTTTTCTTTTTTGTTTTGGAAAAGATATTTTCAAGTGACTCATTCTTAACTCAACCCAAACCCTAACCCTTGGTTAATTCTCTACAATGGTTAAGTCAACCATGGTTGCATTATTTGTCATATTAATCCTTTCATTATTCATCACAAAAGAAAATGGATCACTATTCTTCTTCTTCCTTGAGTTCTTCATGCAAAGCTTTCTTGCTTTGATTTTTGTGATGAAAATATATGAGAAAAAGATAAATAAAGAGAGCAAAAATCCTACTTCATCATCCTCATCTTCCCTTGCCATTTAGATGAGGGTGTTCACATCATTTCATGAGTGTTAGCTTGTGTTAACGGAACTTCAAGGTAGATCATCTTAGTATCGAAGATCGGAAGCAAAGGTTGCATCTTTCTCTTCGTGGAACCTCTCGAGAGTCCGGATCCCGATGATCGCAGCGAAGGGACCACAACACGGAGCATATGAAGTGAAGGACCGGATCTACAAAGGTTGTAATCCCTCTCACTTAGTGTTAAAATGTTTAGCATGATAGTTTTCGCATAATCTCTAGTTTAAAGATCCGTATTCAGGTTGTTCGGCACGGCTAAATTTTTAATCGGACATGGTTGATGCCTCGTAGACCCTTGTACGCATGTCTAGCAACCCTACAATACTGTGGGAGGCATGGTGAAGGATACTGATTAGGTTCAGTTATCGATACAGTCTAAGAAGTTTGGATTTGGAGTTCATTTATGAACTAGGTCCCATCAGATATCCAGACATATTCTAAGACAGGTATTACTCAATTCGGGAGATGGTTTTCTCCGCGAATTTGAGATTAAGAGAGACATAGAAAGGAACATCGGGGCGGATCCACTCGCTGAGGCTATTTCTCGAACACAATAGTTTTACGAACGGGCTTTGTGAAACTGATTAGTAGAGGAGTTGGGTGTTCGGTATCACACGGGCTGTGAGTATGCGACATCGCAATAATTAGCCTTAAGTGCAAGTGGGAGATTATTGGATATAGTGCCCTCAAAGTCAATTATTGGATCGCAGGTACGTGGTTGCAATGATTGAGGAGGACCTATACCGGTAGAACAGTCTTACTCGAGATGATAGTATGCTATCTGGTTTGCCTTTATCAGTCGTGTACAGGTTCAGGTGACTGATCACTGTTACACGTTGATAGAGCCCTTAAGATCTTGCTTGACTACCAACAGTATGATGGCGATCATATACGTGAGAGTTGGGTGGTCTATAAGCATATCCTTAATTGTGGTCCCTAGTCGTGGGAGTTTCGAGACAGGGCATCGATACTCCGAAGTAGACTAGTGTATACAGTAGAGACCCCGACGAGGGGCGGTGGCCGGTCTTACAAGCCACTGGTGTCAGTTAAATCACCTAAGATGTATACAGGTGCTCATTGGGTTATGAGTACACCGGACAGGACTCGCCGGGAACCTGCTAGTTGGTTTTATACCTAGCGTCAGATAGCAGTTCCCAGGTGACATGTGTACAGGTTAGTTCATCGACCTGAGGTCGTCATTTGTCTCGTGTGAGTTCCCACTGTGCTTTGATTTCTACCCTACCACGGCCCAAAGGAGTCATGCAAATATGTATATTTTGGGTACAGTCCCGAGCCACATGGAGGACGTGAGCAGATCGGTAGGGGATTCGTCTCTCCCGGTATTGGGGGTGAGATCGCGTTGTGTCTAGGAAAGCCATTACACCAAGTCCTTGGCCAAAGAAGGTGAGAATTACTGGTAGGTACTCCGGTAGTTTCTCAGGGTGTTCAGGGCTTGTCTCTGACACGACTTATACCGCTATTGAGGGTCTGACGTTACTAGCCCTCTAGGCAGGATATGCGATACTCATAGACGAACGGACCGGACTGTATATACATTGTCACTGTTAGGCTCAGTAGGGTTTCCGGATGAGTTCGCTCATCGGCCTCCCTTGAGGTCAGTACATGGGCAGCCGTTACGCACAGCTAGTGCCGCTGACGGCTTGTGGTTAAACCCACTGCCAGGGTACTGACGAGTCATTAGAGTCCCCCACAGATAGTTTCCCAAGTTCGGGCGAAACGTTGTAGAGGCCGTATGGATTTATGGCAGGGTTCGGAAAATGCACGTGCGTTTACGCACGTGTCATATTTCGGGCAGATAATACTGGTGGGCTTTGGTTTAAGCCGGATCTGAGTATTATACTTTGTAGATATAATATCTTTGTCTCAGTTGCATTTGTATTCGGTCGTAATACAAATGCGGGTATATTTATACAGTTACGGGGTTATCCTGAAATTCGTTTCAGGATCGCTTTTGGAAGTTGCCAGTTTCCAGTTTTCTATCACCCGTATTTAACATTCGGTTTAATACGGATTTATCTTTTCTTGAGATGAGTGTGGAAGTTTCTAGAGGCTTCTAGATGAGGTGATTAGGCTAGTGAGTCATTAGTGCATTTATTGTGCAATTACTGCTTGATGACTAGGTTAGAAGGTTCAATGTTTGCATTAATTGTGTTCATACTAGGTGTTAGATGACTCATCCTCTTCATTATTGTTTTGGTGACCCTCCCCTCTCCTACACTCACCTCTCCCCTCTACAAATATGGCCGGCCATTCATTTGTGAGGAATCATGGTTGTGGATTTGAAAAGGATACAAGTTTTGGCTTCATGGAAATTTCAGATATTCCTTTCTCATTTCAGTTGAATCCAAAAGGCAACTTCATTAACCGTTCATCCATAGTTTTGGACGTAATGAGACAAAGTGTTCTACTCATTCTCTACATCAATCTTGGTCATCTCATTTAGCAAACTTGATGATCGAGTTGCCTCGGGTCAGAGGCGGGAGCCCGTTTAAAGATCTGATGACGTGGTGCCACCTGGACGAGCAGATCGGACATCGACGAGATCGGAGCAGCCGCAACAGGAGCGTGGGATGATGGTTAAAGAACGAAGGACTCGGATCGTTCTGTATAACTGTTTCGCCCAATCAGAGCAAAGCTCTGTTGAAATTCAAAATTCAAAATTTTGAAGCAACGCTTCAAATCTCGGGCGCAACGCGCCACATGTTAGGCGCTAATACGTCAGTGCAGCGCCCAAGAAGGTGCGCCCAATCTGAGCAAAGCTCTGTTTAAAGGAAGCAACGCTTCAGTTGCGCATGCACTGCGCTGCGCGACACGCGTCAGCGCAGATGCGCTCGCGCAGTTGCGCTGCGCTGTGCGCTGCGCGACACGTGTCAGCGCAGTTGCGCTAGCGCAGTTGCGCTGCGCGACACGTGTCAGCGCCGATGCGCTGCGCTGTGCGCTGCGCGACACGTGTCAGCGCCGATGCGCTCGCGCAGTTGCGCTGCGCGACACGTGTCAGCGCCGATGCGCTGCGCTGTACGCTGCACGACACGTGTCACGCGCTGGTGCATCTACGCCAAACAGAATTAAATTTCTAAGAAATCTTTTCTGTTCTTGTTAAAACAAGAAGATTTTCTTCTGCAAAGCAGAAGCCCTTGGATCAAAGATCCAGCGGTGGGGAAAATTCCCCAAATCACTCTGAGAAGGATCTCTTTAACAAATTTAACTAATTTATGGGCACTATAAAAAGGACCCTAGGCCTTAATTCAAGGCATCAACATTTTTCTTGAAAAAAAAAGTCAAGAGCTTCAAACAGAGAGAACTCTGAGAAAACTTCAAGAAAGAGGTAAAAAAAACCTTCACGAGAGAGAAGAAATCTCTTTTAATAAATCATTGATCTAAAAACCAGATCAATGTTTTTCACATAATAAACAGTGCTTTGCACTTCTTTTTGAACTACTGGTTCTTTAAAAACAAGAAAACAACAAAATAAAAAAAATAGTGCTTAGCACTTTTATGAACCTCTGGTTCTTGAAACAAAAAAAAAAGAAAAAATTTATTTTTCTTTGATCTAATTTAGATCAAGAAATTAAATAGTGCTTTGCACTTCTGTTCTTGAATCTAAAAGATTCTTAGTGCTCTGCACTTACAAACTGCGCTGTTGCGCTCTTAAGAGAGCGCCACGTGTCAGCTATAGAACCACTTGCGCTACGCGCTCTTGAAATAGAGCTTTGCTCTCTTGAATTGGCGCAACTTGTTAGTTATATGTATGCCCTAGAGGCCATTACTATACATAGGATGTATATTGTAGTGGATGCTTGGACATATATAGGGATGACTTTCTTGCTCGATATGATAGTATGCTATCTGGTTACTCTTTACCTTAACGTGTACACTGATTGTCTCTCTGTTAAATGTTGGTAAAGCCCTTAGGATGTGTACTTGACTACCTGGACTATGATGCAGATCATACTAGTGGGGACATGGTATTCCATAAGTACATCCGACAAAGTCCCTAGTCGTGGGTGTATCGAGACGGGGCATCGATATGCCAGAGTAGACTAGCGTGTAGCTTCTCGACCCATACAGATGGGCGATGGATGATCCCATATCCATTGGTGTTTGACATCAGAGATGATATACGGGTGCTCAGTAGAGACTGGGTACACTGGACGGACTCGCCGAGAACTCCCATATGGTATTATACCTTACGTCAGATGGCAGTTCTCTGGTGACACTGGTACAGGTTAGTCTGTAGACCCGAGATCGTCATAGAGTCTTGTGTGATTCCCACTGTGCTTGGATTTCCATCATACCACGTCCAAGAGGGCGTGCAAAAAGGTGGCTTTTGGGTACAGTCCCGAATCACATGGAGGCAATGAGCGATAGGAGGGGTTTCGTCTCTCCCGGTATAGGGAGTTGATGTTGCGCAGTGCTCGATTGGCTATAACAGGAAGTCCTTGGCCAAGGCAGATTTATGGATGTACTGGTAAGTGTTACCAGTAGTTTTTCGACCCGTTATGAGCCTCATATCGACACGACTTATCGAGTTATTGGGGTCTGACGTTTACCACCCCTAGACGAAATATGCGACATATCAGACGAACAGACCGGACTGTACGGTAGTGTTACTCGTTGGATTCACAGGAGTGTGAGCAGGCTTGCTCGTTGATCTTCTGATCGCTCAATACCCGGGTGGCCGTTACGTTTGGCAGACCGCTTGCGGCTTGTGGGTGTTTGATATGATCATCACCTGCTGCCGGCGTATTGACGAGTCTTTAGAGTCCTACACAGGGGTTTCCTGGCTCAAGCGAAACGAAATAGGAGCGCATATGAGATATGTGCGGGACCGAGAATAATACCAGTATGTGATACTGTATTCTATTCTCGCGATTTGTGATATTGATCGGTTGTATGCGATATAGCCGGGTTATCGGATCAAGTGTTGATTCGATAAGTTATTACTATAGATATTAGTCGGTTATATGCGATATGACCGGATCGTTAAATCAAGTGTTGATTTAATGTATAATTATATATTTGATATATTACTTTACATTAACTAGTATTGGTTCACTTAAGATTTGTTTTCTCACTTGAAAATGTACATTGTTTATATGTGATATATGCAAGTGTACATGTTTGTATCATGCTTGATGATACAAACAAGTTGTGTGTATGAGACTTGAACCATAACAAGGTTGAATTAGGGTTTACTATTTTCCTAAACAAATAACAAAAGAGAGTGACTTTGGTCAAAGTTATCAAGCTTCTTGAAGCTTGATGAACATTGACAAAGTCAACTCTTTTGTCATTTGTTCAAGATATTAGCTAACCTAACCCTTAACCTTATGCTATGGTTAATTCTCTACATGAGTTAAGCATGAGGGCTTAACTCAACCATGGTGCCATGATTAAAAGGATAAGTGTTCATATTATTCTTTTAATGGATATGATATTCTTTCTTCATCTTCATCAAGCTTGAAAAAGCTTGCTAGCTCCAATGGCATCATGAGAAAAAGAGTGAGAAATCCAATTCTAAAGTGCACCCACTTCCTATTTTTTCATCCTCTACCACTTGCCATGTAGTATAGGGTGTTCTCTTCACAAAGTTTTCGACCAAGTGAAGGAATAGCTTGTGTTTGAGTCTCCCTGACGTAGATCATCTCCGGCCTCGAAGTCAATGACCTAGCCCGATCATTTCTCCGACGAAACCTTTTCTAGAGTCCGAGATCCGATGATCGCAGCGGAGGGACGTCAACACGGAGCTAAAGAAGTGGTGGACCGGATCTACAAAGGTTGTAATCCCTTTCACTTAGTAGCAAAGTCGTTTGCTTGCTTGCTTTTCTCCTTAACATCTAGTTAACGATCTTCATTAGGGTTTCTCGGCACCGGAAAAATTTTGTTTGGCATGGTTGATGCCTTGTGGAACCTCTTGAGTGTGCCTAGGAACCCTACACAATTCACCAGAGTGCGCCACGTGTCCACAGCGCAACAGCGCAGCGCACTGCGCTGTTGCGCTTGCGCTCCCCAGAGCATGACACGTGTCATCACCATATGAGCTTGCGCTCATTACTTGGCGCAAAGTGCCAGACAATTGCACTGCATTGCTTATAAAAGGGGCCAAGCCCAATTAAAGAAGGCCTAACAGGTCTAATAGAATGCAATGCATTATTTTAAAAAGGGGCAGAGCCCAAACTAAAATAGATGCTCTGCATCATAAATAAAGGGACAGAGCCCAAATCAAAAGCCTAGCAGGCCAGAATAGAATGCAGTGCATTATTAAATATGGGCAAAGCCCTAGCACAGGCCTAATAGGCCAAAGATAAAGAAAAATGTTGAATATTCTCAACTGGACTTAACCCAATTTTGGTCGTAAGTCCTCAAATTAAATTGACTGAGCACAGCTCTCTCTTGAATCAATTCGAGGGTACATCTCCGAACTCCTCTGACACATGTCGTTGTAATCATTCAACGTCGTCAGAGAGGTGACGGGTCCCGATGACCATACCCTTCAATATTTGACCGAAACGTCCCTAAACTAATATTGGACCGAAACGTCTTTAAACTACCTATGGACCACTACGTCCCTAAACTGGAATACGGACCACCACGTCCCTAAACTGGAATATGGACCGAAACGTCCTTAAACTAATGTCGGACCGAAACGTCCTTAAACTAAACACGGACCACCACGTCCCTAAACTAGAGCATGGACCGCAACGTCCCTAAACTACCTATGGACCACTATGTTCCTAAACTGGAATAATAGAGCTTCCAAATGCTCTTTTGCCGGATCTAAACGGTCCCGTTTAAGTTGATCTTAGCCCCAAATACGGCTAATGTATCCTTAGACATTTAAATGAATGACAAAACTCCTAATCGACTCTGGTTCGAGGGTACATCTCCGAGCTCCTTTGACACCTGTCGTTGTAATCCTTCAACGACGTCAAAGAGGTGACGAGTCCCGACGGCCATATATTAAATGAATCTTAGTCTCAAACAGGACTAACGTATCCTTAACGAATGTTTAAGTTGATCTTAGCCGCAACGCGACTAATGCATCCTTAAACTAAAAACACCAAACCCAAATCTAAGTAAATACGGATTTGGACTAATCCACGTCCTACGGGTGACGGCATTACTCAGTCTCCATATACAATCCACGGGCAACCACAAACAAAACAAACACACACGACACGAAGTGAAATTCTGGAGAAGGAGAAAGTTGTTACCGCGATGCGGTAGCGTAATTAACTGCAGGGGCTTGCGCCTGCAGGGAAGAGCGTCCCCACAATCAAAAAAAAAACCTCACCCTGAGGGGGAATCTGACGAAGTCTGCTACATCGGCCGCATCCGTCTAAACCTCCGATACACGGTACCATAAATCAACTTGGCATCTTCGGAGAGGTGGACGGATAAAACCAAATAGCATCTGCCCCGAATCTCAGCGTCAGGACATCGCGGACCTGTGCGCCGCCTTTCGGAGGGGAACAGATTCTGGCACGCCCGGTGGGACCTATTCCTCTTTCCACTCCACACTTCGTGTGTCGTCTTCGCGAACCAATCGCGGTTTGTTAAATGGTTGCCTTCGGATTTCAAGTTACTAAGATTTGGTCTTTTGCCTGGCGCAGAACTCAAGATTCAATGGCCTTTAACTGCACCAACTGCTCGAAGTGCCACTGCAACGGACGCTCTACCTCACCGGGAGGTGTAGCATATAGGCCCCAAGCGGCTTCCTTCCTCACTCTGCCAGTAGACCAGGTAACCCAAGCCACCACTGGCCTGTTCTTCGGGACCATGATCCCACCTACAAGCTTCTCTATGCCAATACCTACATCGGAAGTGAACAAAAAGTCGGTCTTCAACCAGCTCACTGCTACGACGGCCCCTGTCAACAAGTCTCCCACTACCAAACCGACAGCCTCTGTTTTCACCAGGCTAAATCAGAACTCTAAATTGGCTGTCCCAAGGAAGGCAATAACTGCTGCTCCAGAAGTCGTCAAGGCGGCTTCCCTTGTCAAAGAGTCAGCCTTTTCAAGACTGACGATTCTTGCTCCTGCCCCTGCTCGAGGATCCGTCTTCGACAGGTTGAATATCACACCTCAGAAGACAACCTCAGTCTTTAAGAGGTTAACACCGACGGCGCCTCATTCAGACAGGGGGAAAAAAGAAGATGTCTCAATCTCCGAGCCAGTCCCAACGGCTCGTCATGCTCGACGTCGCCATTGGCAATGAGTGAGGAAGGCAGGGGGCAACTCCCCCTCAAGGCTAACTCCACCGGCTCCAGTGGTGGAAGTCAACGCTGCTGTTCCAACTGGGAACAGTTTTGAACTACTGAGGAGGATACGAAAGAACTCTCCAACCGCTACACTGAAAAGATCCCCTCCACCTATGGAGAGAGATCCGGAAACAAAGCAAGAACAACCCCATCAATGGCTGTCCTCAAGAATTTATAAAGTTTGGAGGAGGGTTCAAGACTCCGTGATCGACACGGATCACCCCCGTCAACGAAAGAAGATGAAGGTGTAAAAAGAAAAAGATCGTCCAATTAAACATCAGAGGACAACGATCGCTAGGGTGCCCACTGCAATGGCCCCTTCCACTTCAACGGCCCATAAAAGAAGAAGGCCGGAGAAAACCCCCGCACCGGCGACAAACATTAGAGGTGATGAACCTAAACGCCCCAAGTCAGGAGGCATAACAGTTTATACGGTTTACAAGGCATCGGGAAAAGAATATAGCCGCATATCAACATGTCATAGACCGCACACGAGGTTAGTAACTAAGGCTCAGGAGCAGCAACAGAAGCTCCAAGAAATGATGAACGCTATGGCCGCACTTACAGGGCCAAAAGAAACCCCTGAAACATCCTCGGACGAGCGTCAAG
Organism: Agapanthus africanus; assembly: GCA_030015575.1. Classification (NCBI taxonomy): domain Eukaryota; kingdom Viridiplantae; phylum Streptophyta; class Magnoliopsida; order Asparagales; family Amaryllidaceae; genus Agapanthus; species Agapanthus africanus. The sequence goes on from CM057338.1 coordinate 440,004,106, forward strand.
AACAAGAAACGGACGCTGAATTCCTTCGTCGCGTACTAGAGAAGAAAGATAAAGAAGTTGCGGAGCAGGCAGCCAACATAAAGAAAATGGCCCTCCTATTCCAGGATATGGTGGGTATGATGATTCAACAAGATCCACCTGCTGAAGATCCCCCGATCATTCTTGAAGACGATAGGGGAGAGACGTCGAATCCTCCACCAGCTCTGTCCACAGCTAAAGAGGATACAATCTCAAAAACTGATTTGGATGAATACATCGCCCAGCAAATACGGGTGCATCATGCGACCGAAGCGGCCGGTCAGGTCGTAAAAACGGGGCGGCCATACCCAAGTTAGTACGATCAAATCAAGTACCCGCCAGGTTATACAATTCCCAAGTTCCATGTCTACAAGGGGACGGGCAATCCTCATCAACATGTTGCCCAGTTCAGGGCACTCTGCGGCAACACCGGCGGTGACGACAAGCTGTTGCTTCGCCAGTTTGTTGGAAGCTTATCAGATACGGCGTTCGAGTGGTACTCTGAGCTCCCAAATGACTCTATTAAAACCTTCGCGGAGATGGAGCTGTTGTTTACTCAACGTTTTGCAAGTGCCAGTGAACGTACACCAATGACAGCACTGATTAACGCTAGGGTAAAACCCGGCGATTTATGGTCAAAGTGTGAGCAGCGCATTGAAGAAGCTCCCGCAGTGGGTATGTTTGTGGGAACCCTCGATCCACAAGCAACCATCTCGCAGTTTATGATGTTTTTCAAGCCGACTACCTTCCAAGCCTTGATCGACAAACTAGCACAGATGGATCAGATGGGCCATAAACCCCCTCTTCCAAGGCCGAACTCCCGAAATGACAAAGGGAAGGGAAAAGCGATCGTCGTCGCTAATGCTCAACAACAACCGAGCGACCCGAAGCCAGTTGCTCGTCAAAATAATATGTGCCCGTACGTACCCCTTGAGGATAGGATGGGACGTCCTTATTCCTTTCCCCGCGATAAAACGAGAAGGTTATTCGAGCTGGCATTGCGCAACAGACTCATAAATTTGCCGGATCAAAAACGTCCGTTACAACCAAGTGACGTCAACGAGCCCAACTACTGTCCTTATCATCGAGTACTAGGCCATCCGATCGAAGATTGCTACGTTTTCAAAAATTGGCTTGAAAACCAGTACCGACAGGGCAAGTTCGCGTTATCTGACAAATGGAAGGTGAATCCCCCGCAGCCCCACATCTCTAAGGGGACGAATACGCCGGGGGCAACATGCTCCGTCATTGAAGAAGCTCCTTGGGAGGTTGTATTATCAGCCAAGACAAAGAGGATGCTAAACGATCTTCAGGCATGTCCAGCGATCAAATGGAAGAACCCGTTGGAACCGCAGGTCATTGAGGGGATGTTGAAGCCACGTCCAACTCCGAAGATCGATGGTGGTGGCTCAAGCACTCGCAACCAGTCGTCAAAATCCTTGGAAAAGAAGAAGAAGAAGTCAAAGAAGCCCGTGAAGCCTGGCGACAAGCGCATAGACTTACAAAAGCAAATTGACGCGCTGGATGAATACAACCAAAAGGCACGGACTCCCATTACGCTCCAAGAGTTCCTCAATCACGTCTTTCAAGAGGAAGATGAGGGAGAAAGCTCATCGGATGAATCCGAGGAATATGTGGCGAGCTGTCATATGATTTCCCATTCGATCGCGAACAATGAGGAGACTCCTGGCACTAAAACACTGGGGGCAGATACCGAATCAAAAACTCCGGAGCTATCAGTTGAAATGATTGACGCGTTCCTTAATGAAGCTCGATTGAAAAGTAAAGCTGATCGAGAACGCGAGACGGCTATATTTGAAAGGGCCAAGCGCCAGCGACTTGATGAAAGAGCTGAGACGATCCCGCTGGAGCTAAACACCTCCGCTACCGACAAAAGCCAATTCAAGATAAAGAAAAGGTTTGCTAAGGCCATATCAATGGGCATGAAGATACCATCCTCTGAAGGAAAAATTACTGGTGAAATAGAAATGCACCCTTCCTATTGCTTATATCATCAGAAGGTTTCGCACCCCACTCAAGAGTGCAAAGCTTTCGATAAATGGTGGCAAGGATACGTTGCTCATCGACAACGCTTTAAGCGAGAAAAGCGCAAAACTCGTCGGGAGCAAAGAAACACGACCGAAGGGCTTGAAAGAACTACCGGCGATTGTCGCATGGTTAACACTGGTGGGCCACAAGTGCCTATATTCGGGAGCGATTCTGATGAGGAGCTGGAACTTGCCCCTCTCTTTAAAGAGTCCACTTCGGGAAAAGAAGAAGAGCCGAAGGTCTGCGAAAATATTCGGCTGCGGAATCGGATGCTGCCTGAAAAGAACCTCGGACCCTCAAGTAGAAAAGATAAAGGGAAAGAAAAGGTCTCTGAAGATATCGTCTTAGATGACCAAGTTCTGGAAGAGCTAAACGCCAACAACCCGCCGAAGAAGAATAAAGTGGATTACAACGTCTTAGCACATCTGAGAAAGCTGCCCTCACAACTCAGCATTTTTGACGCCCTTTTGCTATCAAAAGAGGCGAGAGATTCGTTGATCAAGGCACTACAAGATCCGGAACAATTCCAAGCATGCCTGGCCGAGGAAAAGATGAAGGATGAGTTGGAGGAAGTGGACACGGCCGATGTCACTTTCGGCGATGAAGAACTTCTCCTTGGGACGTGCGAACACAATCGCCCTCTCTATGTCTCAGGATATTGCCACGATATTAAGATAGACAAAATCCTGATCGACAATGGATCCTCTGTTAATCTCCTCAACGTGCGGGTGTTAAAAGAAATCTGCATGAGCGTCCAGCACCTTGCTCGTGACAAGATCACCATCTCCGGGTTCGACTCCCAATCGTCAAGAACTCTTGGGTCTGTGATACTGACGCTACGCTTTGAGCTACTCATCACGGACATTAAGTTCCACGTCATAGAACCGGTTATTAGTTTAGTTTAGTTTAGTTTCCTTTCAGTATTTTTTTCCTGATGTGAGCCCGCATTATGGGACGTACATTCCAGTTTATTATACTTGGATCTTTTGCTTTCGCATTATTTTATTTCATGACTTATTTATTTTGGCTTATGGACATGTGTTAGATAGTTTATTACTGTTCTTGATATCTCTACAGCCGTAATGTGACTGTGGAGGGATATTTCCTATCCACAGGTAGCATGGTTGGCTCTGTCATGTGCCTATCTTAGTGCACTCTGGGAAGCGGGGCGTGACAGGGTTTGTTTGGTATCAGAGCCTAGGATATAGGTTAATCGGGTTTGATTCTTTTGTAGTTAGGTATTGGACCCAATACACGAATCAGAATACTCGTGATTAGGAGCATGTCCTGCCACTTTACCATCTTGCCATTCTTGAATCTTAACTTCCTCTTGATCCTTACCTTGACGATATGCAAACCACTTTGCATCTCGACTTGAAACCTCTTGGTTCCCTATTGTTTCTCCCTGTCCCTTGATTCGGATACTAGGATTTGGGCGACTTGAGTAGAGTTATATGATTGTAACTATGTACCGCGGCATGGTTACAATGCAGTACTCTATTTAAGTAACTTGGAGTTCTAGTCTTGATTCATATTCTTGATTCATGGTCACATTCATCGTAAGTTTTGAATCTTGTTCATCATACTAATCCTCTTTGGTGTATTGGTTGCAGGATCATGGCAGACAGGAATCTGATAGCGTACCAGAGGCATGTTGATAACGCCACATAGCTTGGAGTAATTCGTGGGATGCTGGAGAACCAGAAGCGGCAAGCCGAGCTGAACCAGCGGCAAGCCGAAGCTTTTTAGGAAGGTTTGCGGGCCGTCCAGCAGTCCATGAACAATGTTGTGACCAAACCAGTAGAGCGTGTGGGTACCGTGGCGGATTTCAGGAGACTTGGTCCGTCCGTCTTCACTGGTCTGGAAGAGCCGTTACCAGCGGAGCAGTGGCTGGTTGATACGGAGAATTTGCCCGTTGCGGCACAGATTCCAGAGGACAAGAGAGTGGATGTAGTACACATCCAATTGGTAGACTATGCCCGTGAATAGTGGCTTGTGGAAGAGACCCGTTTGCCCAAGCCGATCAGTTGGGCAGATTTTTCGAAGAGTTTCTTGGAGAAGTTCTTCCCGCAGACTGCACTGGAGGAAATGGAAGAAAAGTTTATCAGTTTGAAGCAGAGCGGCGTACCCGTGGATGTACATGTGGCTGAGTGGACACGGCTCAGTAGATTCGCTGGACCTTTGGTTGCCAACGATGCTGATAGGGCAAGGAGGTTCATGCGCAGTTTGGACGTAGACATCCAGAGGCAAATTATATCTCTGGGTTTGACCACTTTCTCTTAAGTACTTAAAGCGGCTCGAGAGCAGCAGAGCCTATCAATGAAGACTGGAAATACGCAGCAGCCGACAGTTGTGGTACGGAAGCCGGCGTTCACGCCGAATCGAGCGCCTATACGCAGAGGTATTCCGGTGGACAGGCATGGCGTTGTACTAATGAAGAAGCCAGTTTTTGTAAGTGCACGGCGGCGCCCCGACCGTCGATCCGACGCCGGAAACGCGGAAACGAAAAACTTTGCCGAACTAGCAAACCGGCACCACCGCGCACTTTTAACCCGGATCGGGCCATTAACCTAGCTTCTAGCAAACTAAAAGATGGGTGAGGAGATATACCAAGCGATCCGTGTCCTTCGGTCTTCATCTCCACTCCTATCTCCCGCAGAATCTCCGTCCGTCACCTCCTCGTCGGAAATGTTAGTTATGTATATGCCCTAGAGGCCATTGTTGTACATATGATGTATATTATAATGGATGCTTGGTTATATATAGAGAAGACTTTCTTGCTCGTCATGATAGTATGCTATTTGGTTTCACTTTATCTTAACATGTTGACTTGTATTGGTTTACTGTTTTACTCTCACATGTTGATAAAGCCCTTAGGATTTGTACTCGACTACTGGGACTATGATGAGATCATACTAGTGGGGCCGCGGTAGTCGATGAGTACATCCTATAACTGTTCCTAGTCGAGAGTATATCGAGACAGGGCATCGATACACCAGAGTAGACTAGCGTATACGCATCTTGACCCATATGATGGGCGATGGATGATCCCATATCCATCCGTGTTAGACATCAGAGATGGTGTGCGGGTGCTCAGTGGAGACTGGGTACACTGGACGGACTCGCCGAGAACTCCCAGATGGTGATATACCACACGTCAGATAGCAGTTCTCCGGTGACACTGGTACAGGGTAGTCTGTAGACCCGAGATCGTCATAGAGTCTTGTGTGATTCCCACTGTGCTTTGATTTCCACCTTACCACGTCCAAGAGGGCGTGCAAAACGGTGGCTTTTGGGTACAGTCCCGAATCACATGGAGGCAATGAGCGATAGGAGGGGATTCGTCTCTCCCGGTATAGGGAGTTGATGTTGTGCTGTGTTCGATTGGCTATAACTGGAAGTCCCTGGCCAGGGCTGATATAGAGATTTACTGGTAAGTGTTACTAGTAGTTTCTCGACCCGTTATGAGCCACACATCGACACGACTTATCGGTTACTGGGGTCTGACGTATACCACCCCTAGACTTGATATGCGACATATCAGACGAACAGACCGGACTGTACGAGAGTGTTACTGGTTGGATTCACAGGAGAACGCACAGGCTAGCTTGTTGATCTTCTGATCGCTCAATACCTGGGTGGCTATTACGTTTAGCTGACCGCTTGCAGCTTGTTGGTGTTTGATATGATCATCACCTGCTACCGGCGTATTGACGATTCTTTAGAGTCCTACACAGAGGTTTCTTGGCTTAGGCGAAACGGAGTAGTGGCACATATGTGATATGCGCAGGAACGAGAATAATGCGATATGGGATACCGTATTATATTCTCGCGATATTTAGAAATGAACCGGGACATCGGATCAAGTGTTGATTCGATGAATCGGTACATGATATATTAGTCGGTAATATTCGATATAGCCGGATCGTCGGATCAAGTGTTGATTCGATGATTTAATGTATAATAATATATATATGATATATTATTACATTGTCTAATATTGGCTCGCTTTATTATTTCATTTTCTCACTGGATGATACATTGATATATATGCGATATATGTTAATTGTATTATTTTCTTTTGTTGCAAATATATAATATATATGTGATATATATTATTGTGACATGATATGATTAATTGTTAAACATGTTTAAGGATGATTAATTGAGGTTAGGGTTTGTTTTGGGTTAGATGCTTCATGCATCTTCTAGAAGTTTTTGCTTTTGTCATTCTTAAGATATTATGGATGACACATTCTTTAACTCAACCAAACCCTAACTCTAGTTATTTCTCTACTAAATCCTAGCCACTCATCCTTGACCATGGTTTATAATCAATCATATACTCTTTCTTTCTATTCATCACAAAAGGAATAATATTATTATGGTTTTTCCATTATCATCTTCTTCTCTCTTGAAGAAAGCTTGCTAGTTTTTCTTTATGTGATGAAATAATATGAGAAAATGATTTAAAAAGAAAGCAAAAATACTACTCTCTCATCCTCATCTCATCTAGCCCATGGGATTAGTGTGTTCATCTCTTTTGAGTGAGAAAGCTTGAGACTTTGCAACTTCGAGGTAGATCATCGGAGATTTGGAATACTTCGAGCTAGCATGGATCGTTCGAGTCGTGGAGCCTCTCATGAGTCCGGGAGATCGTGGATCGCGGCAAAGGGACTTCTACTCGGAGCTTGTGAAGTGAAGGAGCGGACATCAAAGGTTGTAATCCCTCACACTTAGATAAAAGTTATCTTCTTGCATGTTAAACCCTAATAATCTAGCAAAGATCCCGGCTTTGGGTTGTTCGGCACGTCTGAATTTTTATCCGGGCATGTTTGATGCCTTATGAACCTTCACAAGAGTGCCTAGGAACCCTACAGTGGTATCAGAGCCTAGCTAGAGCATTAAGCGATGTGTTTACGAAGTTAAAACTCCGATCGAACCCGAAATGACAAAACTAGACCCCTCTCTGGAAATTTTTTAAATTTTGGGATTTTTCTGAATTAAAAATATGTAAAAAAATCAGCAGGGAATTCTAAGAATTACCATAAAACCCGAGCCCCTAATTCGATCAAACGGCGGCGGAACCGCGGCGTAAGCATGATTACGCGGCGGTTCCGCGGCGGATTGATAGGATTGTGACACGTGGCTTTTCTGGTAATGTCCGTAGATACTTGTTGATGCTTCTGGATATTTTTAACAGTGATTCCAGTATTGTTTAAATCTGGGGTTTATTTTTTAATAGTAGATTCGATCGGAATATTTAAGTTCGTATTTCTTTCCGGATATTTAGAAACTGTTAAACTATTTGAACGGATATCATTAACTCACTGTTTCCCGGTACGGCAAACTTTCAAGTGTTGAAATTTTTTCGGGTTTAAATCTTTCGGAAAAATTGTACAAGTTAAGCGGTGGACCCTCTAGAAGACAACAAACCTTAACTCGATTATATGACCGTCTTGAACTGCCTTTTGAACCTTCGGGTTTGGGGCAGTACGGCATGCCACATGTGAGGCGTTGGCTTGACCCTTCTACGGCTGGATCACCGGTACTGTGACATATTCTGGGATTATTTGAACTCCGCTCAAGTGTTGAGCAGTTTAGGAAATTTTGGGTATTTGATTATCTGTTCGAAAAGTTTAATACTGTCTATTCATCTGAAATGTGATACAATATGTGGAATTCATAGAGTTAGGCATGAAATGCGAAGTATGTGATATTTCGGATTTACGATGTCTAAAGTGATTGTGGATTCCAAATATTGTAGTTTTACACTTTCTTTTCTGTGACCGTAAGTGTAATATGTGATATCGCCGGTTTCGTTGCTATATGTCAACGACAATTGGGATGCGCATATTTACTTACGTTGATGATATGAGATATTATGTGTTGCTGTGATATGTTATATTGGATCGTCGCGTTCTGAATAGCCGGGGTTTTTATGTGAGATGAGGGTTTTTATTTTCATTCATGTAAAATTCATTTGTAATGTAATATTCTTTTATTTGGGGCACTTCCAGGTTGCGGTTGCTGTCACCAGTGTATATTATTTACTTTTCCGCATTAGGTAGACCCAAGGAGGGGAGCACAAGTAACCGGGTTCTAGGGTCCAGTGGGAGGCCATCTCGAGGAGTCGAGACCGGGTCTCCTAACCCTAGAATTGGCAGTGTTACTTGCCGCTCTCGTAGGGGTCTTGGGATGTGGGTTTGGCTATCCGTCGCGACCGTGGAATCCGTGTTTTATACAGGCTCGTATTAAAAACACGGACGTCCTAGTATATCCAATATTTCATATATGTTCTTCTGCTGCAATGTTCTGTGATGAGATCATATTACTGCCTGAGACGAATGCTTATACTATATATATATGCTGATATATAAATATTACTGCTTTCGTTTCTTCTGTGATGCTTAGGAAGCATAAGCTGATGGGATTTTTATTAATGAGATTAATAAAAGAAAAGAAACCTAAAGATGTTGTAGAATCAAAACATTATAAAAGGGGTAGCTACAGTTTTGCTTTGCACAGTGATATATATGATATATCCTGCACCTTATTCGATGGGGAAAGGGCCGACGATCCCTTCACCGGGAGTGACCCCTTTAGCGAAACTGGCAGATGCTACAAAACTCGGTTTGTCTTTTGATCGCTTTTAATGTTTTGCTTTGCACAGTGGTATATATGATATATCCTGCACCTTATTCGATGAGGAAAGGGCCGACGATCCCTTCACCGGGAGTGACCCCTTTAGCGAAACTAAGAAAAACCTCAAAAACACTCCTTTTCAAAACTTCACTCGATTCTACGACGATATCAAGTTCATTACGCCCAGGGTTTTCTGAAAAACCTGCCTAACCCTCCATTATTTTAGGAAAATAGAGTACTTAGTATTCGTGCTGCGTTCGTTGACCATAGTTAAGGCGCAGTGTACGGTAGCTAAGTGATATTTTCCTATATAACATAAGATGTGATTAATTAGGACAGTCATATGACTTTGTTGACCATAGTTAAGGGTCATGTGGGTGGGTCTAAATTAATCAAGAAATGACGGGTAGAACTTGACTAGTGCTTATGATTTGTTGACCATAGTTAAGGTCATAAGACACTAGGGGTAAAAATATTATCGGGAATTTCAAGCGTTGAAATTTGCAATGAGATTGCATACCTTCTATGAGATAGTTGGATCCCGATACCCACTGCGAGTAAGAGTTACTCCTGGGAGAGTTTTACACAGGACAATTAGTCATTCAAGTAGGTGTCTAGAAAAGTGTTAACGAGGTTACGCCTCTGGGAAAACGAGGTTTACTTTAATTAGGTCCGTGCGATAGCACGGGGAACCTCCCTCAAAGTACCGACACTGATCTGGCTGAAAGATTGACGAAGTTGTAGGGTGTAATTAATCCCGGCTAATCTTACCTTTTAGGGTTTTAAGGTAGATTTGATAAAAACAGTGGGAGACATCCTGATTAGATAAGATAATAACCAATCTAATCTTGCAAGAGCATACGCTAAAGTGTTTTCTTCTCTCTCTTTCCAGATAGCGACCATGTCATGCCATAATCAAGATAATAATATGGATGTATTGACTGAACCCAATTATTGTACTGAGCTAGGGAATGTTGGACCCGTTCTTTCTTATAAGAGTTATAAGACTGAACAGGAAATAGAAGAATATCTGGATTCTCACGCCGCCCAAAAAAACATGCATGTTGATGCATCTTCTTCGGGTGTGTTAGTTATTGAGAACTGTTTCTCAGTTCACCCTACGTCCTGGGTATTAGATACCGGATCAGGATCCCACATATGTAAATTGTTACATGGGCTATGAAAAGGTAGAGAACTAGGAAAAAGTGATCATTCCGTTCAAGTAGGGAACGGTGCAAGTATTGTAGCCAAAGCAGTTGGCGAATATCACCTTGTATTGCCAAGTCGTAATACACTGATTCTAAATGAGTGCTATTATATACCGAACATGATGTGCAACATTATATCAGTTTCTTTATTGAGTAAAGAGGGATATAATTTTGTAGTACAGGATAATGTTATGAACATATTCCTAGATCAAAAGTTGATTGCGTCAGGCTTGTTACATAATGGCATATTCATTCTAAATCAGAATACAGTCCTGAATATACAAAACACACACAAGAGGAAAAGTTCAGATATGAACGAATCCTTCTTGTGGTATTGTAGACTTGATCATATCAATGCAACACGACTGGCTAAGTTACATAAAGATGGTTATTTGAATCCGTTCGAATTATCATCTTATGATACTTTCCATTCATGTCTCAAAGGAAAAATGACCAAAGCTCCGTTTAGTGGACACGGAGAAAGAGTTACTGAACTCTTAGGACTGAAACATAGTGATGTATGCGGTCCCATGTCAACGCATGCCAGGAACGGTTCTTCCTACTTCATTACATTCACTGACGATCTCTCTAGATTCGGACATGTGTTCCTGATGAAACACAAGTCTGAAGCTTTTGAGAAATTCAGAGAATATAAGCACGAAGTAGAGAATCAAACGGGCAAAAGTATTAAGATTCTTCGATCTGATCGAGGAGGTGAATACTTAAGTAATGAGTTTCGGGATTATCTAAAAGAGAATGGGATTCTCTCTCAGCTTACTCCTCCTTATACACCACAGCACAACGGTGTATCGGAGCGGAGGAATCGCACCCTATTAGATATGGTGCGCTCTATGATGAGCACTGCTGAGTTACCTATCTCCTTTTGGGGTTATGCGCTGGAAACAGCCACATATCTATTGAATAGAGTTCCAACTAAATCGGTGCCTACCACTCCATATGAGATATGGAATGGGAAGAGACCATCTCTTAAACGAGTTAAGATATGGGGTTGTCCGGCCTATGTTAAAAAGCAAAATCCGGACAAACTCGAGGCAAGATCAGGTATATGTAAGTTTGTAGGATATCCAAAAGATTCTTATGGGTATATATTCTATCACGCTGAGGAACAAAAAGTGTTTGTTTCTCAATATGCCACTTTTTTAGAAAAAGAATTTCTTGAAAAAGAAATTAGTGGCTCTGAGATAGAACTGGAAGAAGTTCCAGCAGAACAAACTACAACAGATGATTTAGTGGAACCAGAGGATTCAGTAGTACCCGACGAACCCCAGCCTCTCCGCCGATCTAGTAGGGTTTCTCGTCCACCTGAGAGATACTACGGTTTTCTCATTGATGGTGGAAGCGAAGATTGCATCATGGATGATGATGACCCCACTAGTTTCGAGCAGGCCATCACGAGTGGTGACTCTGTGAAATGGCTGGATGCAATGCGATCTGAGATGGAATCCATGTACACCAATAAAGTATGGATTTTGGAAAATGCTCCTGAAGGGGTAAAACCCATTGGGAGCAAGTGGATTTTTAAAAAGAAATTTGGTGTAGATGGAAAAGTTGAGACTTTCAAAGCTAGACTTGTAGCAAAGGGTTTTCGTCAACGACCAGGTGTGGATTATGACGAAACCTTTTCTCCAGTGACTATGCTTAAGTCCATCCGGATCTTACTTGCCATTGCTGCATACCATGACTACGAAATCTGGCAAATGGATGTTAAGACCGCCTTTCTAAACGGTGATTTAGAAGAGAGCGTGTACATGACTCAGCCAGAGGGCTTCGTAGATAGTGGGAGCAACGGAAAGGTGTGCAAGCTGCTTAAATCCATTTATGGGTTAAAGCAAGCATCGCGGAGTTGGAACATCTGTTTTGATGTTGTAGTCAAAGAGTTTGACTTCATCAAAAATATAGATGAACCTTGTATCTATAAGAAGGTAGCAGAGGGTAAGGTTGTCTTCCTCGTATTGTACGTGGATGACATACTCTTGATAGGAAATGATATTCCTATGCTGCAATCAGTCAAGCTCTTCTTATCACAGAGATTCTCAATGAAAGATCTAGGTGATGCCTCCTGCATATTGGGAATCATGATCTATAGAGATAGATCTAAACGGATACTAGGATTGTCCCAATCCAGGTACATTGACACCATACTAAAGAGGTTTAGTATGGAAGAATCCAAGCGTGGGAACCAACCCACAATCTCTGGACTCACTCTCTCCAAAGAGATGTCTCCCAAGACTGATTTGGAGAGAGCTCGCATGCAAGGGATACCCTATGCTTCGGCAGTAGGCTTTATCATGTATGCGATGCTATGTACCAGACCCGATATAGCATACTCACTAAGTGTAGTGAGTCGGTATCAAGCAGATCCTGGAGAGAGTCATTGGACAGCTGTAAAGAACATTCTCAAGTACTTGCGAAGGACTAAAGAGATGTTCTTGGTGTATGGTAACGGAGAACTCCAGGTGGAGTCCTTTACCGATTCCAGCTTCCAAAGTGATAAGGACGACTCTGAGTCGCATTCGGGTTTTGTCTTTACCCTCAATGGAGGGGCGGTATGTTGGAAGAGTTCCAAACAGGATACCGTTGCAGACTCGACGATGGAGGCTGAATACATCGCTGCCAACGATGCTGCCAAAAAGGCTGTCTGGATCAAGAAGTTCATTAGTGAACTTGGAGTGGTTTCATCCATTGAGCATCCAATACCTCTGTATTGCGATAACAATGGAGCTGTGGCATTGGCCAAGGAACCCAGATCCCATCAAAAGTCCAGACATATTCTGAGGCGGTATCACCTGATCAGGGAGATAGTTGATCGTCGAGAGATCGAGGTCAGGAGAGTAGATACGAAGGACAACACTGCGGATCCATTCACGAAGGCTATTCCCCAGATACAGTTTGAGAGATTATTCGGGATGCTAGGTATGCGATACTACAGCAGCTGGCCTTAGAGCAAGTGGGAGATTGTTAGTTATGTATATGCCCTAGAGGCCATTGTTGTACATATGATGTATATTATAATGGATGCTTGGTTATATATAGAGAAGACTTTCTTGCTCGTCATGATAGTATGCTATTTGGTTTCACTTTATCTTAACATGTTGACTTGTATTGGTTTACTGTTTTACTCTCACATGTTGATAAAGCCCTTAGGATTTGTACTCGACTACTGGGACTATGATGAGATCATACTAGTGGGGCCGCGGTAGTCGATGAGTACATCCTATAACTGTTCCTAGTCGAGGGTATATCGAGACAGGGCATCGATACACCAGAGTAGACTAGCGTATACGCATCTTGACCCATATGATGGGCGATGGATGATCCCATATCCATCGGTGTTAGACATCAGAGATGGTGTACGGGTGCTCAGTGGAGACTGGGTACACTGGACGGACTCGCCGAGAACTCCCAGATGGTGATATACCACACGTCAGATGGCAGTTCTCCAGTGACACTGGTACAGGGTAGTCTGTAGACCCGAGATCGTCATAGAGTCTTATGTGATTCCCACTGTGCTTTGATTTCCACCTTACCACGTCCAAGAGGGCGTGCAAAACGGTGGCTTTTGGGTACAGTCCCGAATCACATGGAGGCAATGAGCGATAGGAGGGGATTCGTCTCTCCCGGTATAGGGAGTTGATGTTGTGCTGTGTTCGATTGGCTATAACTGGAAGTCCCTGGCCAGGGCTGATATAGAGATTTACTGGTAAGTGTTACTAGTAGTTTCTCGACCCGTTATGAGCCACACATCGACACGACTTATCGGTTACTGGGGTCTGACGTATACCACCCCTAGACTTGATATGCGACATATCAGACGCACAGACCGGACTGTACGGGAGTGTTACTGGTTGGATTCACAGGAGAACGCACAGGCTAGCTTGTTGATCTTCTGATCGCTCAATACCTGGGTGGCTGTTACGTTTAGCTGACCGCTTGCAGCTTGTGGGTGTTTGATATGATCATCACCTGCTACCGGCGTATTGACGATTCTTTAGAGTCCTACACAGAGGTTTCTTGGCTCAGGCGAAACGGAGTAGTGGCACATATGTGATATGCGCAGGAACGAGAATAATGCGATATGGGATACCGTATTATATTCTCGCGATATTTAGAAATGAACCGGGACATCGGATCAAGTGTTGATTCGATGAATCGGTACATGATATATTAGTCGGTAATATTCGATATAGCCGGATCGTCGGATCAAGTGTTGATTCGATGATTTAATGTATAATAATATATATATGATATATTATTACATTATCTAATATTGTCTCGCTTTATTATTTCATTTTCTCACTGGATGATACATTGATATATATGCGATATATGTTAATTGTATTATTTTCTTTTGTTGCAAATATATAATATATATGTGATATATATTATTGTGACATGATATGATTAATTGTTAAACATGTTTAAGGATGATTAATTAAGGTTAGGGTTTGTTTTGGGTTAGATGCTTCATGCATCTTCTAGAAGTTTTTGCTTTTGTCATTCTTAAGATATTATGGATGACACATTCTTTAACTCAACCAAACCCTAACTCTAGTTATTTCTCTACTAAATCCTAGCCACTCATCCTTGACCATGGTTTATAATCAATCATATACTCTTTCTTTCTATTCATCACAAAAGGAATAATATTATTATGGTTTTTCCATTATCATCTTCTTCTCTCTTGAAGAAAGCTTGCTAGTTTTTCTTTATGTGATGAAATAATATGAGAAAATGATTTAAAAAGAAAGCAAAAATACTACTCTCTCATCCTCATCTCATCTAGCCCATGGGATTAGTGTGTTCATCTCTTTTGAGTGAGAAAGCTTGAGTCTTTGCAACTTCGAGGTAGATCATCGGAGATTTGGAATACTTCGAGCTAGCATGGATCGTTCGAGTCGTGGAGCCTCTCATGAGTCCAGGAGATCGTGGATCGCGGCAAAGGGACTTCTACTCGGAGCTTGTGAAGTGAAGGAGCGGACATCAAAGGTTGTAATCCCTCACACTTAGATAAAAGTTATCTTCTTGCATGTTAAACCCTAATAATCTAGCAAAGATCCCGGCTTTGGGTTGTTCGGCACGTCTAAATTTTTATCCGGGCATGTTTGATGCCTTATGAACCTTCATAAGAGTGCCTAGGAACCCTACAGGAAAGGGCACCACGTAGCCAAATACTTTTACGGGCTCCCATCTCTGGACCGAGGCAACTCGGGCGCGAAGTTGGCTAGCCGACACGTCCAAGATTTGCTGTAGATGTAGTGTAGAATACTATGTCTCTTTTGAGGTTTATGTTGCCATGGATGTGGAGGTATGAAGATAAGGAAAAATGGTGCTTTCATTTTTCCTAGCGAGAAATGAGATGAAGCAAAAATGCCACACATCCAAAATGAACTTCTCTCATCCTCACTCATGAAGTGGCCGGCCATATCTTGGAATGGTGGAGGAGAGAAAAACAAGTCCTCTCAAATGGAGGGAAAAAGGAATGATAAAAAGAAAAAAAACTCACTTCAATTTCTTCTCTCAATCTTTTCATTTCCCTTCTCAATAAATGCAAGGAATGATCCAAAGGGAATCTCATGATTCAATAACCATCATGATGCCACAAAATGCAAGAAAACCCTCCATAATAAGTTATTTGCACTCTTGCAAATAACCCCCTCCACAAATGTTATTTGCACACTTGCAAATAACCCCCTCCATCAGAAAAGTCCGGCCATGAAGGAACAAAGGAAAACTGGCCGGAACGGAATGCAAACTGGCAACTTCAGAAAACTGATCCCGTAATAAATTACAGGAAAACCCCGCTACTGCATATACATGCCCGCATTTGTATTCCCACTGAATACAAATGCAAAGAGACAAAACTACACTGTCTAATACTAGGATCCGGCTTAAACCAAAGCCGGCTAGTAAAATCCGTCCGATCACGATCCGTGCAATACGGCACGTATCTGATCGAACCCTGCCATATCTCCATACGGTCTCTACAGCGTTTCGCCCAAAACCTGAGTAACTGTGTGTGGTGGACTCTAAAGACTCGTCAATACTATGGCTGTGAATTTAACCACTAGCATGTCAGAGGTATTAGCCATACGTGACGGGCTACCAGCTATTGACCAAAAGGGACGTCGATGAGCGAACTCATCCTGACACCCTACTGAGCCTGTCAGTGACAATATCCGTACAGTCCGGTCCGTTCGTCTATGAGTATCGCATGATGGACCTAGGGGTTGGTAAAAGTCAGACCCCCAAAAGCGGTACAAGTCGTGTCGGAGTGTAGCCCAGAACACCCTGAGATACTACTGGAATACCTACCAGCAAATCTCCTGCCTTGGCCAAGGACTTTTCATGTACTGGATCTCCTAGACACAGCGCGACCTCACCCCCAATACCGGGAGAGACGAACCCCTGCAGATCCGCTCACTGCCTCCATGTGGCTCGGGACTATACCCAACTAAAACCTGTTTGCACATCTCCTTTGAGCGTGGTAGGGTAGTAATCAAAGTACAGTGGGAACTCACACGAGACAAATGACGATCTCAGGTCGATGAACTAACCTGTACACATGTCACCAAGGAACTGCTATCTGACGTCAGGTATAATACCAACTAGCAGGTTCCCGGCGAGTCCTGTCCGGTGTACTCATAATCCAATGAGCACCTGTATACATCTTAGGTGAACCAACTGACACCAGTGGCTTGTGAGACCGGCCACCGCCCCTCGTCGGGGTCTCGACTGTATACACTAGTCTACTCTGGAGAATCGATGCCCTGTCTTGAAACTCCCACGACTAGGGACCTTTTAAGGATTTGCTTATAGACCCCAGCTCCCACGTATATGATCGTCCTCATACTGCTGGTAATCAAGCAAGAATCCTAGGGGCTCTATCAACGTGCAATAGTGACCTGTAAGGTCACCTAAAGCAGTACACGATGATAAAGACAAACCAGATAGCATACTATTATCTTGAGTAAGACTGTCCTACTGGGACAGGTCCTCCCTCAATCATTGCAATCACGTGCCTGTGATCCAATAATTGACTATGAGGGCACTATCTCTAACAATCTCCTACTTGCACTCAAGGCTAATTATTGCGATGTCGCATACTTACAGCCCGTGTGATACCGAACACCCAACTCCTCTACTAGTCGGTCTCACAATGCTCGTTTGCGAAACTATTGCGTTCGAGGAATAACCTCAATAAGTGGATCCGCTCTGATGTTTCTTTCTATGTCTCTCTTTATCTCAAGTTCGCGGAGAAAGCCATCTTCCGAAATGAGCAATACCTGTCTTAGAATATGTCTGGATATCTGATGGGACCTAGCTTATAAGTGAACTCCAAATCCAAACTTCTTAGACTGTATCGTCAACTGAACTTAATCAGTATCCTGCGCCATACCTTCCCTCGGTATCCACCTGGACCACCTGTCCAAAATACTGCCCCTCGTAAGAGGGAAAACTATAACTCTGACAGCCACTCTGCCATCCAGG
This sequence comes from Agapanthus africanus, assembly GCA_030015575.1. Classification (NCBI taxonomy): domain Eukaryota; kingdom Viridiplantae; phylum Streptophyta; class Magnoliopsida; order Asparagales; family Amaryllidaceae; genus Agapanthus; species Agapanthus africanus. The sequence continues at coordinate 440,021,535 of CM057338.1, forward strand.
TCACCTTGGAAGCTTGGAATGATAACTGTCTCCTAAAGGAGGCTGCCGTTATCATATCCCTAGAACATTCACTTATGTTCTAAAACTGCTTCCGAATGTTTCTCCAGGATTGGATTAATATCAACTCATTGCACCTACTGCAAAAACAACATCTGGTGTGGTACTTGACATCTCATGATTGACTCAATTGCCTAAGCAAGTGATCTGCCAATCATGCACATCCCTCTCCCCTTTAGTCTGTAAGACACCTTTAGAGAGGGTGACTCCATTACCTGCAGGTACACCACCATGCCAGGAGTCGTCCATTCTAAATACTCTTAGAATGCTGTCTAAGTACCCTGATTGGGAAACCATCCAAATCTAGATCTAAAGATCTAGTAACCAGAATGTCTGATATAATATCCAAGTCCCATGTGGAGAAACCACTGTGTGACAACCAAAGTATAACCGATCGTAGTATAGGAATATCACTTCCTACTCTGTGTATGTCATCCAAATACCAGGACATCACACCCTACTACCTTCTTAACAGATCCATCCCCTATTCTGATGAAGTCAAACCTATGACTGTCACATCAGAAATAGATGATCTATCTCCGCTATATCTGCTTTAGTCTATAAATAGACATAAGCCACCTGTCCACCAATGCTTCCGCTGCTCCCACCGACTACGACAACCCTCTGGCAGAGTCAAATAGCATACACTTCTAAAGCTAGTTTAGAACGACGCTATACTCATCCTCCTGCCGGGTCTCACAGTCTGGAACAACAGCAATGGCAAGTCTGGGTAAACAAGAACCTCCCTGTCACCGTCCTTGAGCATACCGAAGTACCTCTCGAGTGCCTGAGGTTACCCACCATATCTGCGGAGTGGCCAATGGAATGTCAAACCAGATTGAATCTTTAGGTTCTTATCAAATCTTCAGTAATCGTTTGCGGTTCTGGAATCACTTCCAGTTCTACCATACTCTCACTACTGTTTTCTGAAAAAATCCATTTTTATTAAAACTGTGGCGAGTCTAGAATAATATCACCATTGATCTTCCAGATGGTAGAATATCAACCCTCGTCATAGCCTGGGTCAACCCACAAACAGCCATTACAGAAACGTGCCTTGAGTTATCCAGAGTCTGGTTTTAAGAATAAGCCGGACAACTCCCCGTACCTTAACAATGTCAAGATATGAACTGTTCTATATCCAATACAGAAACAGAGGCACTGATTTAATTGAACCAGATTCAAATCATACAGCTGTCTCCAGTGCATGTCAACTAAATGGAAGGAGGCTGATCAGCGTTACTCAACTTAGGAGTACTTCCAATTATGAGTAACCTAAAAGAGAAGCAAGTTCTCTTAACCATTACTATCAACTGAATACCATATACAAGTATCTACATCTTCGATCATTTTGAAGGATCCCGATACTTGCAATATCTGGTTCTCTACTTTATTCTTATACCTATAACTTCTCAAAACTTGGACCCTGTGTTTCTACGAAACACTTGTCTAAGAACCAGAGAAGTCATAAGTAAACCGAATATAGTACGAGGACCAACCCCTCTGTTCTCATGGACGCTGGACAACATACAATACTCTGTATAAGTCCCTTGAGTCTAATAACTCATTCCCTGTGTGTCGTAGGTTGAAAACTGTACTATGGTTATGAAGAATTACACCGCTGTTTAATGCTCCTTACCTAACCATCCACTGATATAGGTAAATGTCATAGACATAATTTCAAAAAGGTATATCTCACTCTATAAAAATAGACGTACAGATATATCAATTTGAAATTGGTGCATTATAACGGATATTCAAAACCAAATATTTGCCGTCCGGCAAACAACCCAGATGATTTCCTCAAATATCACCAATTACAACGAATCGTGATATAATGAGGATGATCACCTAATTCCTAATAACTTACTCCCACTCATCATCTGTAAAATCATACAGATGTGAGAATCATACCTGGTAAATACATACCCTGGAGCAAGTGTCTAATCGGGAAATCAGTTTTCTTTTAACAGTACACAGTGAAACTGAAACATTGAAATGTTTCGATGGGGTATCCTGGTATTCCTAGTAATGCCTCTTCCATTATCCAGATTCACAACTGTAAACGTATAATTCTTTGCCACCTTTCTAAATCCCTTTATATGTCTTTAGTCATTACCTTCTGCACACCCCTTTAGGCCAAATGGTTTTCTTCCTTCCCTACCGTTCGGCACCAGCCTATGGTTTGGAAGAAGACTATCCAATAAGCATAATGGGTGTACTTGTTGGGGTAAAAATGTGCACCCCGTTGACCGAGTCAAAGTCAGGGTCAACCCCAAACCAGGTGGGCCCAAGCCCAGGTCAAGCGGGCCCATGCCCAAGTCGAGCCTGCGGCCAGCCTCCTCCATGCCAAAATATAGATCATGTGATAAATATTTTTTTAATGTAATTTTTTATACATGAATGTATGCAAAATGGGCATAAAGCCAATATTTTGTAAGCCCATGGCTTATGTGCAAAAATGAAATGGCACATGAGCCATGGGATAGGCAAAATGCCATTTTGGGAAGCCCAAGGGGCTATATGTAAATATGTAAGCCTATATAAGGCAACATGATGAATAAAAAAAAGGGACTTTTTTTATTCTCTCCATAAAAAATTTTAGATCTGAGATCTTTTGTGCCTCCTTCTCCTTCTCTAAGATTCTAAACCTTCTCATTTCTTTTGAATTAAATCAAAAGTTTTACTCTTTCTTTTCAAAAACTAAGAAGTCTTCCACCACAAAACCCACAAAGGGGAACTTGGATCTACCATTAGATCTCAGAAAGGAGAGATTTTTAGATCTCATATCTCTCGATCATCAAGATCCAGCCAACAGAGGAGGTAGAGGAAGAACCCCTTTCATCAACCAAAACATTTTAGGAGTTTAACTCCATATATTTACATATATATATATATATATAATAAATATTTCCTTTCTGAAGCATAGCTTCTGGTTCTGGGACTAAAAGTCCCTTTGTCTCGCCAGCACCCAGCGCTCGAGCGCAAAGCGCCCACGTGCCGACACGTGGCGCGCTTGCGCTCAGGCGCACTGCGCTCGAGCGCAAAGCGCCCACGTGCCGACACGTGGCGCGCTTGCGCTCAGGCGCACTGCGCTCGAGCGCAAAGCGCCCACGTGCCGACACGTGGCGTGCTGCGCTCAGGCGCACTGCGCTCAAGCGCAAAGCGCCCACGTGCCGACACGTGGCGCGCTTGCGCTCCAACGCACTGCGCTCGAGCGCAAAACGCCCACGTGCCGACACGTAGCGCGCTTGCGCCTGAGCGCACAGCACCTAAGCGCACAGCGCTCAAGGCGCTGGCCCCACGCATCCTTTGGATGCCTTTTCCCCCTCTTTCTTTTATACATATATACATATATATATATACACATATGTATACATATTTACACACACACATACTCCGCGACACTGTCCCTGTTAGAAAAAAATTTCTAACGGGGCGCTGCCCCGCACCCCGCAAAGGGTCTGCTAGCCCCCTTGACCCCCAGCCCGCTATCCGGGTAGCGGGACCCCCGTAAAAACTCTGCGTGGCTCCCGATATATCCAAACCCCCTTTCAAAACACAACACACGTACACTGCACATTGAGTTCGCATGACCATTTTAACCCGTTAATCGGAGGTTCCCTCGCCCCAAAGGCGAGGGGTAATTAACGGTAGCTTAGTCCGCAGCTGCCGGAGATTTGGATCCCCACAATCAATAAAACCCGGCCTACCCTAGGCAGGGGGAATCTATAGTATACGCCTGACAAGCGCACGCGTATTCCCATCTCAATGGGGTGACGAAAAACACCCTACAGATTCTAGCACGCCCGGTGGGGCCAATCTCTCCTCCCATATTTTGGGTTAAGCGTTCATGCGAACTCAATCAATATACATACCTGTATTTATACTAAAAATAATGCTTTTTCATGCAGATTTTCAAGCAATTACCTTCCGACGATGTCTTCGATGATGAACTCAGCTCCCGTCTCTTATACGATGAGAATAGACTCTAGGACGGTCCTTCCGGCCAGTCTCGGACGACAATGGGAGGACCCGCTGCTACCATTCGGCTCTATTATGTTCATGCCAGTTGGCGCCATCCCAGCTCCTCAAGCCCCGGTGGCAGACAAACCGGTCTCGAAAGGCAGGAGACCAAATGTGGTGATCTCAAGGGCTCCCCAACCCAAACGCAAGTCGATATCTGGACGACTTGTCTTGGCCCCAGCTGGGGGCAAGGCCATCAACACCAACAAAGCTACAACGCGTCCCGAGAAAGCTCCAGCGGCGCCCCTGACAAATGCTCGATCGGGTGTCTTCTCTAAGCTCCCCGCTGATCAACTCACAATGGCTTCCCGGGTAGCGGCTGCCCGCCAAGCCTTCAAAATCGAGAAGCTGAGGGAGAAAAGGCTCAGATATAGAGCCAACAAAAGGGCTTGGGCTCCTGCCAGGCTGAACCTCATGAGGTTCAAAGAACAGGGTTACCCCACCGAAGATGAGGAAATGGCTGGGTATGTGGTCCACACTGTCTACACGGTGGGCACGCGCAGCAAGAGCAAGGACGGGGCTACCACATCTCAAACCCAATCTGGCTTAAATGTGGTGGCCGCTTCCCAAGAACAGCCACCTCTGCTGGGTGATGAAAACCCTCTTGATGAGGATGATAGGCGGAAAGACCCTTCGGTCTATGAGGAGTCGGGCTCGGAAAGCGAAGAAGAGCTGACTTTCCGCCCCAGGACCGTGGAACAAGAGCTGCTTTAAGAGCTCCGAAAGCAGCTCAGAAACAAAGACAAGGAGATGGACAAACTGTTGCGCCACGGCAGCGCCCCGGCCGTCTTACTCGAGGCCAAATAGCGGAATCAAAAAATTTTCCTTACTCGGAAACCGGCGCTACCGCGGACAAAGAAAACCCGGATCGTTAACCATTAACCTACGCTAGCTAACAAGAGATGGGAAGAGAAGTATACCAAGAGATCCGGTCCTCCGGTCTTCTCATCATCGCCCCGATCTCCCGCGGAAAGTGTAGTCTCCATATCGTCGCCTCCTCGCCGGAAAGGGCACCACATCGCCTTCGTCTTTTACGGGCTCCCGCCTCAATACCGAGGCAACTCGCGCATGAAGCCGGCAACTCGACATGCTCAAGATATGCTGTAGAATGTGTAGTAGATTGTCTCACTTGGGTTTTGTTGCCATTTGAAGATGATGGAGGAAACAAGGATTAGAAAAATGGTGCTTGCATTTTTCTAGCATGAAAAAGAGATCAAGAAAGAAACTCTCAAGAATGAAGCTCTCTCTTCTTCTTCCTCTCTTTCTTTTTCAACCATGAATAAAACTTATCATCTCCAATTGAGAATGGTGGTGGAGGTGAGAACAAAAGCAAGAGGGAGGTGATGGTAGGAAAAGGTGGAGGTAACCATAAACAAACATCAACCATACCCTTATCAAATCAAACCCATACCCTCACTTTATCACAAGTCAAGGTGCAAGATATGAAAGGTGTCATAATCAATATATATGCAAGAAAACCCCTCCACAAATGTAATTTGCAAAACTGCAAATTACCCCCTCCATCGGAAAAGTCCGGCCGGGAAAGAACAAAAGAAAACCGGCCGGAACGGAATGCAAACTGGCAACTCCAGAAAACTGGTCCTGTAATAAATTACAAGAAAACCCCGATACTGTGCATACACACCCGCATCTGTATTCCGTCCGGATACAAATGCAAAGAGACAAAATCTACACTGTACTAGACTAGGACCGGCTTAAGCCAAAGCCGGCTAGTAAAATCCGTTCGATCCTGATCCGTGCAATACCGCACGTATCTGATCGAACCCTGCCATATAACTATACGGCGATTAGTACAAACCGTCCGATCCTGATCCGTGCAATACCGCACGTATCTGATCGGACCCTGCCATATCTCCATACGGCCTCTACAGCGTTTCGCCCGAAAGCTGAGTAACTGAAAGTGTGGTGGACTCTAAAGACTCGTCAATACTATGGCTGTGGATTTAACCACTAGCACGTCAGAGGTATAAGCCAATACGTGACGGGCCACCAGCTATTGACCAAAAGGGACGTCGATGAGAGAACTCATCCTGACACCCTACTGAGCCTGTCAGTGACAATATCCGTACAGTCCGGTCCGTTCGTCTATGAGTATCGCATGGCGGGCCTAGGGGGTTAGTGAAAGTCAGACCCCCAAAAGCGGTACAAGTCGTGTCGGAGTGTAGCCCAGAACGCCCTGAGATACTACTGGAATACCTACCAGTAAATCTCCTGCCTCGGCCGAGGGCTTTGCGTAATGGCTCTCCTAGACACAGCGCGACCTCACCCCCAATACCGGGAGAGACGAACCCCTGAAGATCCGCTCACTGCCTCCATGTGGCTCGGGACTGTACCCAACTAAAACCTGTTTGCACGACTCCTTTGAGCCGTGGTAGGGTAGTAATCAAAGCACAGTGGGAACTCACACGAGACAAATGACGATCCTCAGGTCGATGAACTAACCTGTACACATGTCACCAGGGAACTGCTATCTGACGTCAGGTATAAGACCAACTAGCAGGTTCCCGGCGAGTCCTGTCCGGTGTACTCATAACCCAATGAGCACCTGTATACATCTTAGGTGAACCAACTGACACCAGTGGCTTGTGAGACCGGCCACCGCCCCTCGTCGGGGTCTCGACTGTATACACTAGTCTACTAATGGAGTATCGATGCCCTGTCTCGAAACTCCTACAACTAGGGACCTTTTAAGGATGTGCTTATAGACTACCAGCTCCCACGTATATGATCGCCATCATACTGCTGGCAGTGAAGCAAGAATCCTAGGGGCTCTATCAACGTGTAATAGCGACATGTCAGGTCACCTAAAACAGTACACGATGATAAAGGTAAACCAGATAGCATACTATCATCTCGAGTAAGACTGTCCTACCGGGATAGGTCCTCCCTCAATCATTGCAATCACGTGCCTGTGATCCAATAATTGACTCTGAGGGCACTAACTCCAACAATCTCCCACTTGCACTCAAGGCTAATTATTGTGATGTCGCATACTCACAGCCCGTGTGATACCGAACACCCAACTCCTCTACTAGTCAGTCGCACAAAGCCCGTTTGTGAAACTATTGCGTTCGAGGAATAGCCTCAGTGAGTGGATCCGCAGAGAAGTTTCTTTCTATGTCTCTCTATATCTCAAGTTCGCGGAGAAAGCCATCTCCCGAAATGAGCAATACCTGTCTTAGAATGTCTGGATGTCTGATGGGACCTAGCTCATAAATGAACTCCAAATCCAAACTTCTTAGACTGTATCATCAACTGAACTTAATCAGTATCCTGCGCCATGCCACCCTCAGTATTGCCTTGGACCACCTGTCCAGAATACTGTCCTTCATCAGAGGGAGAACTATAACTCTGACAACCTCCTTGTCGTCCATGTCACCTTGGAAGCCTGGAATGATAACCGTCTCCTAAAGGAGGCAGCCGTTATCATATCCCTAGAACATACACTTATGTTCTAAAACTGCTTCCGACTGTTTCTCCAGGATTGGATTAATATCAACTTATTGCACCTACTGCAAGAACAACATCTGGTATGGTACTTGACATCTCATGATTGACTCAATTGCCTAAGCAAGTGATCTGTCAATCATGCGTATCCTTCTCCCCTTTAGTCTGTAAGACACCTTTAGAGAGGGTGACTCCATTACCTGCAGGTACACTACCGTGCCAGGAGTCGTCCATTCTAAATACTCTTAGAATGCTGTCAAAGTACCCTAATTGGGAAACCACCCAAATCTAGATCTAAAACCATAGATCTAGTAACCAGTATGTCTGATATAATGTCCAAGTCCCTTTTGGAGAAACCACTGTGTGACGACCAAAGTATAACCGATCGTAGTACAGGAATATCACTTCCTACTACCTTCTCAACAGATCCATCCCCTATTCTGATGACGTCAAACCCATGACTGTCACATCAGAAACAGATGATCTAACTCCGCTATATCTACTTTAGTCTATAAATAGACATAAGCATGATGTCCACCAATGCTTCCGCTGCTCCCACTGACTACGACAACCTTCTGGCAAAGTCATACAGACGTGCAGTTCTAAAGCTAGTTTAGAACGACGCTATACTCATCCTCCTGCCGGGTCTCGCAGCCTGGAACAACAACAATGGCAAGTGTGGGTAAACAAGAACTTCCCTGTCACCGTCCTTGAGGCTACCGTAGTACCTCTCGGGTGCCTGAAGTTACCCACCTTATCTGTGGAGTGGCCAATGGAATGTCAAATCAGATTGAATCTTTAGGTTCCTTATTAAATCTTCAGTAATCGTTTGCGGTTCTGGAATCACTTCCAGTTCTACCATACTCCCACTGCTGTTTTTTGAAAAATCCATTTTTAATAAAACTGTGGCGAGTCTAGAACAATATTTCTATTGATCTGCCAGATGGTAGAAAGTCAACCCTCGTCATAGCCTGGGTCAACCCACAAACAGCCATTACATAAACGTGCCTTGAGTTATCCGGAGTCTGGTTTTAAGCATAAGCCGGACAACTCCCCGTACCTTAACATCGTTAAGATATGAACTGTTCTATATCCAATATAGAACCAGAGGCACAGATTTAATTTAACCAGATTCAAATCATGCATCTATCTCCAGTGCATGTCAACTAAATGGAGGGAGGTCGATCAGCGTTACTCAACTTAGGAATGTTTCCAATTATGAGTAACCTGAAAAAGAAGCAATCTGTCTTCATCATTACTATCAACTGAATACCATACACAAGTATCTACATCTTCGATCACCTTGAAGAATCCCGATACTTGCTACACCTGGTTCTCTACTCTATTCAAATACATATAACTCCTCAAAACTTAGACCCTGTGTTTCTACGAAACACATGTCTAAGAACTAGAGAAGTTAAAAGTAAACAGAATATAGTATGAGGACCAACCCCTCTGTCCGAATGGACACTGGACAACATACAATACTCTGTATAAGTCCGCTGAGTCTAACAACTCTTTCACTGTGCGTCGTAGGTTGAAAACTGTACTTATGGTTAAGAAGAATTACACCGCTGTTTAATGCTCCTTACCTAACCATCCACTGATATAGGTAAATGTCATCGACATAATATCAAAAGGTATATCTCACTCTATGAAAATAGACGTACAGATATATCAATTTGAAATTGGTGCATAACCGCGGATATTCAAAACCAAATATTTGCCGACCGGCAAACAACCCAGGTGACTTCCTTAAATATCACCGATTACAACGAATCCTGATATAGTGAGGATGATCACCCAATTCCCAATAACTTACTCCCACTCATCATCTGTAAAACCATACAGATGTGAGAATCATACCTGGTAAATACATACCCTGGAGTAAGTGTCTAATCGGGAAATCAGTTTTCTATTAACAGTACACAGTGAAACTGAAACATTGAAATGTTTCGTCGGGGTATCCTGGTATTCCTAGTAATGCCTCTTCCATTATCCAGATTCACAACTATAACCGTATAATTCTTTGCCACCTCTCCAAATCCCTTTATATGTCTTTAGTCATTATCTTCTGTACACCCCTTTAAGCCAAATGGTTTTCTTCCTTCCCTACCGTTCGGCACCAGCCTATGGTTTGGAAGAAGACTATCCAAAAGGCATAAAGGGTGTACTGTCCTAATCCTAGGAACACTCGCAATGCGAGAGAAGGTGAAGATAAAAGGCACCTGAATGTACTTTATTCCTATTTCTCCTGAACCAGGATCCATCCCCGAACTGGAACAAGTTCCTTTCGAGTTCGTATATAACCATACGATGGATTATCCAATAAAATGGGATCTTCGTAGTGATACGGAGTGTCCTGGAGAAATACAAAGGTGATTTAGGATTGGCGAAGAAATACTTGGTTTGGTCGTGAATAGCAGTCGCAACTTACTTTGCCCTCTTACTAATCCCTTGCTTTGTCTTAACTTAATACCTTCTGTACACCGTTTAGGCTAACTGGTTTTCTTCATTCCCTACCGGTCGGCACCAGCCTATGGTTTGGAAGAAGACTATCCAATTTGCGTAATAGGTGTACTACTCCTAAACCAAGGAGTACTCGCAACCTGAGAGAAGGTGAAAAGAAAAGACAACTGAATAGTCCTATTCGTTTTCTCCAGAACCAGAAACCATCCTCGAAGTCCTTCGAGTTCGTATCTAACCATACGATGGTTTTGTCCAATGGAAGTGGACGTTCGTAGTAATACGGGGTGTCCTGGAGAAAAGGGTAAAAGTAGGAGTGGCAATGAGGTCTGCAACTCTGACAATCCAAAAGCCAGTGTTAAGAAGGTTCGGTCAACTTGGTCACTGAGTCATAGTCCAGGGTCAGGTCAATGGTCGCTGCCAGAGAGAGAGAAAAGAAACACTCAGCGTGCACTCTAGCCTAGATCAGAATGGTTATCACTTTATCTAATCTGGAAACCTCCCACTGTACCTCAAATTCTCCTCCAAACCTGAAAGAAGAATTAGTCGGGATCACCCGAGGAGTAAACCAACTCATCAGTGGAAATCGGGATCCAACTATCATCGCATGATAACTTGACGGAATCCACTCAAGTCACCACACTCCAGAAGGTATGCGCATGCCTGGCAAGTTTCAGTTCTTTTGAAACTCCCGATATGTGTTTTTACCCCTAGGACTCAAGTGACCTTGACACAGTCAACAAATCAAAGAGTCCTAGTCAAGTTCAGCCCGTCATTTTCCTGGATTGCATTAAACCCACCCGTACGAGCCCTTGACACAGTCAACAAGGCCGCACGACTGTCCTAACCAATCCCATTAATATGCTGCAAACAAAACACTACTTAGCTACCGCACACTACGCCTTGACACAGTCAACAAACGCAGCACGAATACTAAGTAATACTTGTAAGAAATGACGGAGGGCTACGACTGGTTTTTGGCGAAAAAACCTTTAACGTAATGAACTTGATATCGTTGAAGGAACTGCATAGCCTTTTAGAAAATATAGTGACGAAAACCTTTACTAAAGAGGTCACTCCCGGTGAAGGGATCTCGGCTCTTTCCCCGTAGAATGAGGTGCAGGATATTCCAACTGAATACCACGATGCAAAGCAAAAGTAATCGGCTATAGTGAAGTTAATGCCCTGACGCAAACTTCTGTCCAAGGGGTCACTCCCGGTGAAGGGATCTCGGCCCTTGCCTCGTCGACTGAGGAGCAGGATATTCCAGATGAATACCACGATGCAAAACAAAAGTGAACGTCCTTGCAATAACATCTTTTTGAAAAATGTTCCAACAACATCAGATTAGGTTTGTTTATCTTGCATTGATCCGAATCAATGCAGTCCCATCAATTGATCACACCACAAAGAACGAAAATATACTGACGTACGTATATGCCATCCGCATTCGCCACTGGGTCCCGTCATTACCCGTTAGGTTAGCTAACTAACGGCAGAGCGGGGACTGGACTAGCGCGGATGTAAAACATATACAACATCTACTAATATATATACCAATATATAGTATTTCGCTCAAGGCGTGAATAAAATGCAACATCACAGAAATGAACAGCATCACAGAACAATACAGATATCTGGAAGCCCCGGGTTTCACAGAGCCGCTGCTGAAACCCGACGTTCCCTTGGTCGTGTGGATAGCCTGTGCAATGAAAACCTAGACCCCTACGGGCGCGGCAAGTCACCCGCCAAAACCTGAAGCGAGGCAGCCCCCTTCAACCCCGTGAATGGACCACCCAGCACTTCACGGAATCCGGTAACTTGGGCACCCCTCCTGGGTCAACCAGTACCCCCTACGAGTGCGGCGAATAGCCCGCCAATTCCAGACTGAAGCCCCCTCCGTCTCAATGCCCTGAGATGCGGGCCCGTTGCCCTCCAGAACCCGGCTATCCGTGCACCCCTCCGCGGGGTAACCCTAGTACAGAAAGTAAAATATACATACACCGGGTACATCGACCGCAACCAGGCCGTGCCCCAAAAGAATAATACAAACAAGCAGTGACGGCAGTCCACATGTCGGACGCTCGCCCCGCAATATCAAATGTACATAATACAACAGCACAGTACTAGCATTGCATCCAGGCTATCCCCACGACCGATCCGCAACATCACAGCATAAACATAGAACATCAACATGAAAGTCACGTTCGCAAATCCGTCTAACCGGGCTATAGCAGTTAGACCGGATTTACCGATCGAGTGACATTCACGGTCGCAGATATAATGTAAATACTGTGAAAAATGTGTTTAAAATTTTCCGATTGATCAAACCTTAACAAGTGGGCCCCCAATCAAAACTGTAGCACTCACAGAAAAAATTGGCCCAATTTTAATATTCCAAAACCCCTAATTTAAGCCCAGAAGCCCACTGGAAAAACACGAAGCATTGACCTTACCAACCTGCCGCGGAAGGGCGGCAGAAATGGGGTTCGCGCCGCGCTTCCGCGCTCGAGGTAAGGGATCAATGTCTCGTTTTTTCTCAGAGTTCTTAGAACTCCCTGCACATCATTCTAAGACCACCTGAAAAATTTTTAGACTTCAAAAAATTTCAACAGAAACTGATGTGAAGGAAAAATACGGTTTTTGGAAATTTTGGTCGATCGGAAACGCAAACACATCAAACGAAGCTAGGTAAGGTTAATGGCGTGGCTCTGATACCATGTTGCGCCACGGCAGCGCCCCGGCCGTCTTACTCGAGGCCAAATAGCGGAATCAAAAAATTTTCCTTACTCGGAAACCGGCGCTACCGCGGACAAAGAAAACCCGGATCGTTAACCATTAACCTACGCTAGCTAACAAGAGATGGGAAAAGAAGTATACCAAGAGATCCGGTCCTCCGGTCTTCTCATCATCGCCCCGATCTCCCGCGGAAAGTGTAGTCTCCATATCGTCGCCTCCTCGCCGGAAAGGGCACCACATCGCCTTCGTCTTTTACGGGCTCCCGCCTCAATACCGAGGCAACTCGCGCATGAAGCCGGCAACTCGACATGCTCAAGATATGCTGTAGAATGTGTAGTAGATTGTCTCACTTGGGTTTTGTTGCCATTTGAAGATGATGGAGGAAACAAGGATTAGAAAAATGGTGCTTGCATTTTTCTAGCATGAAAAAGAGATCAAGAAAGAAACTCTCAAGAATGAAGCTCTCTCTTCTTCTTCCTCTCTTTCTTTTTCAACCATGAATAAAACTTATCATCTCCAATTGAGAATGGTGGTGGAGGTGAGAACAAAAGCAAGAGGGAGGTGATGGTAGGAAAAGGTGGAGGTAACCATAAACAAACATCAACCATACCCTTATCAAATCAAACCCATACCCTCACTTTATCACAAGTCAAGGTGCAAGATATGAAAGGTGTCATAATCAATATATATGCAAGAAAACCCCTCCACAAATGTAATTTGCAAAACTGCAAATTACCCCCTCCATCGGAAAAGTCCGGCCGGGAAAGAACAAAGGAAAACCGGCCGGAACGGAATGCAAACTGGCAACTCCAGAAAACTGGTCCCGTAATAAATTACAGGAAAACCCCGATACTGTGCATACACACCCGCATCTGTATTCCGTCCGGATACAAATGCAAAGAGACAAAATCTACACTGTACTAGACTAGGACCGGCTTAAGCCAAAGCCGGCTAGTAAAATCCGTTCGATCCTGATCCGTGCAATACCGCACGTATCTGATCGAACCCTGCCATATAACTATACGGCGATTAGTACAAACCGTCCGATCCTGATCCGTGCAATACCGCACGTATCTGATCGGACCCTGCCATATCTCCATACGGCCTCTACAGCGTTTCGCCCGAAAGCTGAGTAACTGAAAGTGTGGTGGACTCTAAAGACTCGTCAATACTATGGCTGTGGATTTAACCACTAGCACGTCAGAGGTATAAGCCAATACGTGACGGGCCACCAGCTATTGACCAAAAGGGACGTCGATGAGAGAACTCATCCTGACACCCTACTGAGCCTGTCAGTGACAATATCCGTACAGTCCGGTCCGTTCGTCTATGAGTATCGCATGGCGGGCCTAGGGGGTTAGTGAAAGTCAGACCCCCAAAAGCGGTACAAGTCGTGTCGGAGTGTAGCCCAGAACGCCCTGAGATACTACTGGAATACCTACCAGTAAATCTCCTGCCTCGGCCGAGGGCTTTGCGTAATGGCTCTCCTAGACACAGCGCGACCTCACCCCCAATACCGGGAGAGACGAACCCCTGAAGATCCGCTCACTGCCTCCATGTGGCTCGGGACTGTACCCAACTAAAACCTGTTTGCACGACTCCTTTGAGCCGTGGTAGGGTAGTAATCAAAGCACAGTGGGAACTCACACGAGACAAATGACGATCCTCAGGTCGATGAACTAACCTGTACACATGTCACCAGGGAACTGCTATCTGACGTCAGGTATAAGACCAACTAGCAGGTTCCCGGCGAGTCCTGTCCGGTGTACTCATAACCCAATGAGCACCTGTATACATCTTAGGTGAACCAACTGACACCAGTGGCTTGTGAGACCGGCCACCGCCCCTCGTCGGGGTCTCGACTGTATACACTAGTCTACTAATGGAGTATCGATGCCCTGTCTCGAAACTCCTACAACTAGGGACCTTTTAAGGATGTGCTTATAGACTACCAGCTCCCACGTATATGATCGCCATCATACTGCTGGCAGTGAAGCAAGAATCCTAGGGGCTCTATCAACGTGTAATAGCGACATGTCAGGTCACCTAAAACAGTACACGATGATAAAGGTAAACCAGATAGCATACTATCATCTCGAGTAAGACTGTCCTACCGGGATAGGTCCTCCCTCAATCATTGCAATCACGTGCCTGTGATCCAATAATTGACTCTGAGGGCACTAACTCCAACACAAACTCTACTCCAAAATCGATGACTTGACGAATGTCGTGATGCAGCTCACGGCCCGACTTGCCTCTTAGCCGCCCAATCAAGCGGAGGGCTCTGCTCATGAACCGGGAAATGGTGTCCCAAAGCAGCCGACGCCTATTCCCTCAAATCCAAAAGTGGGCGAACTACATGAAAACCAGTCGCATCCTACCTCGGGAAATGTCTTGGCTACCGATGACAGTAGCCCGCTAACTCAAGATCAAATCATGGATTTGGTTTCCAACAAAGTCAAAACATTGGTGGCCGAAGCCGAAGCGCAAAAAGACATCAGCAGTAGTGGGAGACCATATCCTGCTCAGTATGATCTGGTAGAATTTCCTAGCGACTATGTCATCCCCAAATTCGAAAGATTCGATGGGACGGGAAATGCGAATCAGCATATCGCCCACTTCAAAGCCTCATGCGGGAATACTGGGGGCAATGATGCGCTTCTCCTCCGCCAGTTCGTTAATAGCTTGACCGATGTTGCTTTCGACTGGTACGCGAGCATACCGGATGGCTCCGTTACTACTTTCGTCCAAATGGAATCTTTATTTCGGCAGAGGTTCATGAGCGTCAACGATAATATTACCATTGCCGAGCTCGTAAGGACCAAGCCCAAGAGCGACAAAAGCAGCACGAATTTTATAACCCGATGGCGCAATCTCTCCGTCAAATGCGAACCGCCGATAGAGCAGGACCAATCTGTCAGTCTCCTCGTCGGAAATCTCAACAATCGGATGGCCCCGTTTTTATGCACCGCGGGTCTCAAAACATTCCAAGAGCTGACCAGAAAAGTCCAGATGCTGGAGCGCTCAAAACAGGAGTCCTCCTCGGATTCTCAAAATAACAATAGGTCCTGGAGAAACTGGAAGGACGATAATCGCAAAGGCGGAAACTCTGATGATTCTGAATCTTTCAACACTTCGGCTAACCGAAATAAGCAAGGGATGAGCGGGCCTAGCGCCAACCAGCCTCAGAAGCCATTGTTCGGAGAGGGAGGAGAATCTCCACTGAAAGAGAAGCTGGATAAGGTCTATTCCTTCAGAAGGAACAAAATCCGT
Source organism: Agapanthus africanus (assembly GCA_030015575.1). Classification (NCBI taxonomy): domain Eukaryota; kingdom Viridiplantae; phylum Streptophyta; class Magnoliopsida; order Asparagales; family Amaryllidaceae; genus Agapanthus; species Agapanthus africanus. The sequence continues at coordinate 440,037,564 of CM057338.1, forward strand.
AAAATATTCAAAGACGCCGTGAAGAACGGTCTACAACTGCCAGAGTCCAAAAGACCGCAGGAAGCGAATAGGACCGACGACCCCAAATACTGCCCCTATCACAAAGTGATAGGTCATGCCATTGAGGACTGCTTTGTCTTCAAAGATTGGGTCGAAAAGCAATACAAGGCAGGAGAGATAGAACTGTCTAAAGGCGTGTTAACAAACAGTCTAGCTACGACCGCCAATTTCATACAAACGGAGACCGAAGTTCTTCGTGAAACTGATTCTCTCAGACATCTGCCTTTCTCTGAAAACAGTCGACCACCACGTCATTAAACTGGGAACAGTCGACCACCACGTCATTAAACTGGGAACAGTCGACCTCTAAGTCGTTAAATTGGGAATGTAAAAAAAATGTAAATAAAAAAAATGTGTAAATAAAAGAAAAAAAAATAAAAGCCGAAATGATGGGGCAACTCGCAATAAAAATCAGCGAGTAAAATAAAGATGAAATAAAAGCCGAAATGATGGGACAACCGCGAATAAAGCCGAAATGATGGGGCAACCGCGGATAAAAGCCGAAATGATAGGGCAATCGCGATCTTCGCAATAAGAAAAGCTGAAATGATAGAGCAATCGCGGTAAAAAAAAACAAAAAAACAAAACAACAACAAAAAACGGCGAATAATGAGTCACTCCTGGTACCATATTCCAGTACAGCGATGCAGACGCCGACCAAAATCCAGTTTCCCAAAATTCTTCCGGCCTTACGGCCAGTCCCCAAACTGACTACCGTATACAATCCACGGGCTCAAATAATTCTCATCATACCCATATCCCACCGCAATCACCAACTATGCGGCTGGTCTCCGCCTTTAGAATTATGCTCCATTGAGAAGACCCACTCATATGCCCTCACGATACATGAGGAGAACAAGCCTTTGTGGGATCCTTACGACTCACAAAGGAAGAACACACTTGGGAGTCCCTACGACTCCCAAGGAGAAAATGCACCTACGGGATCCTTACGACTCGTAGGGAGAAAATACTTTATGGGACCCTTACGGCCCATAAAATTGAAAAGCCTTAGGCGATAGGGATCCAAACCTGTCTCCTAAGCCATCGCTCCCCAACCCCCAAGTGGCGAATGATGAGTCGCTCCTGGTACCATATTCCAGTTCAGCGATGCAGACGCCGACCAAATTCCAAATCCCATACCCCAGTGGCGAATGATGAGTCGCTCCTGTTACCATATTCCAGTGCAGCAATGCAGACGCCAACCAAATTCCAAATTCAAATCCCCAAGTGGCGAATGATGAGTCGCTCCTGGTACCATATTCCAGTGCAGCGATGCAGACGCCGAATAAATTCCAAATCCTATCCCTAAGTGGCGAATGATGAGTCGCTCCGGTACCATATTCCAGTGCAGCGATGCAGACGCTGACCAAATTCCAAATCCCATACCCCAGTGGCGAATGATGAGTCTCTCCTGGTACCATATTCCAGTGCAGCGATTCAGACGCCAACCAAATTCCAAATTCCAATCCCTAAATGGCGAATGATGAGTCGCTCCTGTTACCATATTCCAGTGCAGCGATGCAGACGCCAACAAAGTCCCGAAATTTTTATGGCCCTACGGTCTGGATCATACATCCTGCAAAACCGTATACAATCCACGGGCGTAAAACAATCCCAATCTCTCCAAAAATAATAAAAAAAAGGTATGTCTACAAGCAAAATGGGCACGGATGAAAACCCGAAAGGGCTCCGTGAGTAAAAACAGCAGGACTGCCGGCGAGTTTGTGAAAACCCAAAAGGGCGCAAACTCGTGAGAAAGAGATGAAATGCACTCACAAAATCCTCTCGACTTTGTGAGGAGAAAATTCCCGCGTGAGATCATTTCGACTCATAAAGGAGCAACACACTTGGGAGTCCCCACGACTCCCAAGAAGAAAATACACTTACGGGATCCTTACGACCCGTAGGGAGAAAATGCTTTGTGAGATCCTTACGGCCCACAAAATTGAAAATTCTTAGGTGATAGGGACCTAAAACCCGTCTCCTAAGCCATCGGTTCCTAATAAGCAAACGCAAATGATGATTCGCTCCTGGTACCATATTCCAGTGTAGCGATGCTGATGCCAAACAAAAAAAAACCCAATTCCCAAATCCTCTCATGACAAATGATGATTCGCTCCTGGTACCATATCCCAGTGTAGCAATGCTGATGTCAACCCAAATCAAATCAAACCAACAACCTCTATGGCGAAATCATGCTCTGTCCCAGAATTTACCCTGTGTCGAAATCATGCTTCGGCTCGGAATCAACCAACGACCTCCTCATCGGAATTATGCTCCACCTCGGAATTAAATCAACCAACAAGCTCTGTGTTGGAATTATGCTTCGTCTCAGAATGCACCCCATGTCGAAATGATGCTTCGCCTCGGTGTACCTGCCTTCCCTGTCGAAATTATGTTTCGCCTCGGGATCAAGTCAACCAACAAGCTCTACTCTGGAATCATGCTCCGTCTCAGAATGTACCCCGTGTCGAAATCATACTTCGACTTGGAGTATATGCCTTCCCCGTCGGAATTATGCTTAGCCCGGGAATCAACCTCTGCATCGAAATTATGCTTCGGTCAGAATATCGGCCGCTCTTCGGAAAGATGTTCCAAACTCTGGAATTATGCTCCGCCCTTCGGAACGATGCTCCGATCTCTGGAATCATGCTCCGCCCATCGGAATGATGCTCCGAACCCTGGAATCATGCTCCGCCCTTCGGAATAATGATCCGATCCCCTGGAATCATGCTCCACTCATCGGAATGATGCTCCGATCCTTGGAATCATGCTCCGCAAATTGGAATGATGCTCCGAACCCTGGAATTATGCTCCGTGCTCATCGGAATGATGCTCCGATCCCTGGAATCATGCTCCACTCATCGGAATGATGCTCCGACCCTGGAATTATGCTCCGCGCTTCGGAATGATGCTCCGATCCTTGGAATTATGCTCCGCTCATCGGAATAATGCTCTGATCCCTGGAATGATGCTCCGCTCTTCGGAATGATGCTTCGATCCTTGGAATCATGCTCCGCAAATTGGAATGATGCTCCGAACCCTAGAATTATGCTCCGCGCTCATCGGAATGATGCTCTGATCCCTGGAATCATGCTCCGCTCATCGGAATGATGCTCCGCTCTTCGGAATGATGCTCCGAACCCTGGAATTATGCTCCCCCCTTCGGAAAGATGCTCCGAACTCTGGAATCATGCTCCGCCCATCGGAATGATGCTCTGAACCCTGGAATTATGCTCCGCTCTTTGGAAAGATGCTCCGAACTCTGGAATCATGCTTCGCCCTTCGGAACGATGCTCCGATCTCTGGAATTATGCTCCGCCCTTCGGAACGATGCTCCGAACCCTGGAATTATACTCCCCCCTTAGGAACGATGCTCTGATCTCTGGAATTATGCTCCGCGAATCAGAATGATGCTCCGATCCCCGGGAATCATGCTCCCCGGGATGATGCTCCGCCCCTGGAATGATGTTCTACCTCGAAGTCCAACTTCAAGATCCATCAATTTCATGCACACAACTCAAATGTACGGCGTGCATTTATTGATGGGGGGCACTTTGTTGGGGTAAAAATTTACACCCCGTTGACCGAGTCAAAGTCAGGGTCAACCCCAAACCAGGTGGGCCCAAGCCCAGGTCAAGCGGGCCCATGCCTAAGTCGAGCCTGCGGCCAGCCTCCTCCATGCCAAAATATAGATCATGTGATAAATATTTTTTTAATGTAATTTTTTATACATGAATGTATGCAAAATGGGCATAAAGCCAATATTTTGTAAGCCCATGTCTTATATGCAAAAATGAAATGGCACATGAGCCATGGGATAGGCAAAATGCTATTTTGGGAAACCCAAGGGGCTATATGTAAATATGTAGGCCTATATAAGGCAACATGATGAATAAAAAAGGGACTTCTTCATTCTCTCCACAAAAAATTTTAGATCTGAGATCTTTTGTGCCTCCTGCTCCTTCTCCAAGGTTCTAAACCTTCTCATTTCTTTTGAATTAAATCAAAAGTTTTACTCTTTCTTTTCAAAAACTAAGAAGTCTTCCACCACAAAACCCACAAAGGGAAACTTGGATCTACCATTAGATCTCAGAAAGGAGAGATTTTTAGATCTCACATCTCTCGATCATCAAGATCCAGCCAACAGAGGAGGAAGAGGAAGAACCCCTTTCATCAACCAAAACATTTTAGGAGTTTAACTCCATATATATATATATATATATATATATATATATATATATATATATATAATAAATATTTCCTTTCTGAAGCATAGCTTCTGGTTCTGGGACTAAAAGTCCCTTTGTCTCGCCAGCGCCCAGCGCTCGAGCGCAAAGCGCCCATGTGCCGACACGTGGCGCACTTGCGCTCAGGCGCACTGCGCTCGAGCGCAAAGCGCCCACGTGCCGACACGTGGCGCGCTTGCGCTCAGGCGCACTGCGCTCGAGCGCAAAGCGCCCACATGCCGACACGTGGCACGCTTGCGCTCAAGCGCACTGCGCTCAAGCGCAAAACGCCCACATGCCGACACGTGGCGCACTTGCGCCTGAGCGCACAGCACCTAAGCGCACAACGCTCAAGGCGCTGGCCCCACGCATCCTTTGGATGCCTTTTCCCCCTCTTTCTTTTATATATATATATACATATATACATATATATACACACATATGTATACATATTTACACACACACATACTCCGCGACACTGTCCCTGTTAGAAAAAAATTTCTAACGGGGCGCTGCCCCGCACCCCGTAAGGGGGCTGCTAGCCCTCTTGACCCCCAGCCCGCTATCCGGGTAGCGGAACCCCCGTAAAAACTCTGCGTGGCTCCCGATATATCCAAACCCCCTTTCAAAACACAACACACGTACACTGCACATTGAGTTCGCATGACCATTTTAACCCGTTAATCGGAGGTTCCATCGCCCCAAAGGCGAGGGATAATTAACGGCAGCTTAGTCCGCGGCTGCCGGAGATTTGGATCCCCACAATCAATAAACCCCCGCCTACCCTAGGCAGAGGGAATCTATAGTATACGCCTGACAAGCGCACGCGTATCCCCATCCTAATAGGGTGACGAAAAACACCCTACAGTACTGTCCTAATCCTAGGAGCACTCGCAATGCGAGAGAAGGTGAAGATAAAAGACAACCGAATAAACCTTATTCATATTTCTCCTGAACCAGAATCCATCCCCTAATCCTAGGAGCACTCGCAATTGGTTTTCTTCATTCCCCACTGTTCGGCACCAGCCTAAGGTTTGGAAGGAGACTATCCAATTTGCGTAATAGGTGTACTATCTCCTAAACCAAGGAGTACTCGCAACCTGAGAGAAGGTTAAAGGAAAAGACAACTGAATAGTCCTATTCGTTTTCTCCAGAACCAGAAACCATCCTCGAATTCCTTCGAGTTCGTATATAACCATACGATGGTTTTGTCTAATGGAAGCGGACATTCGTAGTAATACAGGGTGTCCAGGAGAAAAGGGTAAAAGTAGGAGTGGCAATGAGGTTTGCAACTCTGACAATCCAAAAGCCAGTGTTAAAGAAGGTTCGGTTAATCTTGGTCACTGAGTCATAGTCTAGGGTCGGGTCAATGGTCGCTGCCAAAGAGAGAGAGAAAAGAAACACTCAGCGTGCACTCTAACCTAGATCAGAATGGTTATCACTCTATCTAATCTGGAAACCTCCCACTGTAACGTCAAATTCTTCCCCAAACCTGAAAAAAGAATTAGCCGGGATCACCCGAGGAGTAAACCAACTCATCAGTGGGAATCGGGATCCAACTATCATCGCATGATAACGTGACAGAATCCGCTCACGTTATCACACTCCAGAAGGTATGCGTATATCTGGCAAGTTTCAGTTTCTTTAGAAACTCCCGATGTGATTTTTGCCCCATGCTTTTCTGACCTTGACGAAGATCAACAAATCATAAGTCACATGTCAAGTTCTACCCGTCATTGTCCAGGTTAATTTGAACCCACCCGTACAAGCCCTTGACGAAGGTCAACAAGGATATACGACTGTCCCAAACCAACGCATCTATCTATGCAGCAGAAAAGTAACAAGCAGCTACCATACACTATGCCTTGACGAAGGTCAACAAACATAGCATGAATACTACGTGCTACCCGTCTGAAATGACGGAGGGCTACGAATGGTTTCTGGCGAAAACCTTTAACGTAATGAACTTGATATCGTTGAAGGAACCGGATAGCTTTGTAAAAATATAGTGACGAAAACCTTTGCTAAAAAGGCCACTCCCGGTGAAGGGATCTCGGCTCTTTCCCCGTGGAATGAGGTGCAGGATATTCCAACTGAATACCACGATGCAAAGCAAAAGTGATCGGCTATAGTGAAGTTATTGCCCTGACGCAAACTTCTGTCCAAGGGGTCACTCTCGGTGAAGGGATCTCGGCCCTTGCCTCGTCGACTGAGGAGCTAGATATTCACAACCGAATACCACTGTGCAAAACAAAAGTGAACGTCCTTGCAATAACAGCTTTTTGAAAAATGTTCCAACAACATCAGAATAGGTTTGTTTATCTTGCATTGATCCGAATCAACGCAGTCCCATCAATTGATCACACCAATAAAGAACGAAAATAATGACGTACGTATATACCATCCGCATTCGCCACTGGGTCCCGTCATCACCCGTTAGGTTAGCTAACTAACGACAGAGCGGGGACTGGACTAGCGCGGATGCAAAACATATACAACATCTACTAGTATATATATTTAATATATAATTTTCGCTCAAGGCGTGATAAAATGCAACATCACAGAAATGTACAGTATCACAGAACAATACAGATATCTGGGATCCCCGGGTTTCACAGAGCCGCTACTGAAACCCGACGTTCCCCGGGTCGTATGGATAGCCTGTGCAATGAGATCCTAGACCCCTACGGGCGCGGCAAGTTACCCTCCAAAACCTGAAGCGAGGCAGCCCCCTTCAGCAACGTGAATGGACCACCCAGCACTTCACGGAATCCGGTAACTTGGGCACCCCTCCTGGGTCAACCTATACCCCCTACGAGTGTGGCGAATAGCCCGCCAATTCTAGAGTAAAGCCCCCTCCGTCTCAACGCCATGAGATGCGGGCCCGTTGCCCTCTAGAACCCGGCTATCTGTGCACCCCTCCACGGGGTAATCCTAGTACAGAAAGTAAAATATACATACAACGAGTACATCGACCTCGACCCGGTCGTGCCTCAAAAGAATAATACAAACAGGCAGTGACGGCAGTCCACATGTCGGACGCTCGCCCCGCAATATCAATGTACATATAAAACAAAACTGTACTAACATTGCATCCAGGCTATCCCCACGACCAATCCGCAACATCACAGCACAACACAGAACATCTACGTGAATGTCACGTTCGCAAATCCGTCTAAAAGAGCTATAGCAGATAGACTGGATTTACCGATCAAATGACATTCACGGTCGCAGATATAATATAAATACTGTGAACTAACATGTTTAAAATTTTCGATCGATCAAATATACCCAAGTGGGCCCGAAGCACTACTGTATCACTCACAGAAAATTTGGGCCCAAAAAGAATGCCCTATTTTCAAGTCAGAAGGCTACTGTGCAAATTTGGTGCAGAGAGGAGTCAAGGTCGAGGCGGAACCGCGGCCAATGCATGGGTTTGGCCGCGGTTCCGCGGTGAAACTATGACGTCATGCGCCCAAATTTCTACAGCAGTCTTAGAATTCCTTGCACATTATTCTGCAATGTACTGAAAAAAATTTGAAGCTAAAAAAATTTCGACAGAAACTGTGCATGTGTTATCGGGTTTTCGGAAAATCCGTTCGATCGAACATTTAAACACACTAGAGCAAACTAGATTAGGTTAATGGCGAGGCTCTGATACCAATGTAAGTGCACGGCGGTGCCCCGGCCGTCGATCCGACGCCGGAAACGCGGAAACGAAAAAATTTGCGGAACTAGCAAACCGGCACCACCGCGCACTTTTAACCCGGATCGGGCCATTAACCTAGCTTCTAGCAAACTAAAAGATGGGTGAAGAGATATACCAAGCGATCCGTGTCCTTCGGTCTTTGTCTCCACTCCTATCTCTCGCGGAATCTCCGTCCGTCACCTCCTCATCGGAAAGGGCACCACGTAGCCAAATACTTTTACGGGCTCCCACCTCTGGACCGAGGCAACTCGGGCGCGAAGTTGGCTAGCCGACGCGTCCAAGATTTGCTGTAGATGTAGTGTAGAATACTATGTCTCTTTTGGGGTTTATGTTGCCATGGATGTGGAGGTATGAAGTTAAGGAAAAATGGTGCTTTCATTTTTCCTAGCTAGAAATGAGATGAAGCAAAAATGCCACACATCCAAAATGAACTTCTCTCATCCTCACTCATGAAGTGGCCGGCCATATCTTGGAATGGTGGAGGAGAAAAAAACAAGTCCTCTCAAATGGAGGGAAAAAGGAATGATAAAAGGAAAAAAAAAAACTCACTTCAATTTCTTCTCTCAATCTTTTCATTTCCCTTCTCAATAAATGCAAGGAATGACCCAAAAGGAATCTCATGATTCAATAACCATCATGATGCCACAAAATCCAAGAAAACCCTCCACAATAAGTTATTTGCACTCTTGCAAATAACCCCCTCCACAAATGTTATTTGCACACTTGCAAATAACCCCCTCCATCAGAAAAGTCCGGCCGTGAAGGAACAAAGGAAAACTGGCCGGAACGGAATGCAAACTGGCAACTTCAGAAAACTGATCCCGTAATAAATTACAGGAAAACCCCGCTACTGCATATAAATGCCCGCATTTGTATTCCCACTGAATACAAATGCAAAGAGACAAAACTACACTGTCTAATACTAGGATCCGGCTTAAACCAAAGCCGGCTAGTAAAATCCGTCCGATCACGATCCGTGCAATACGGCACGTATCTGATCGAACCCTGCCATATCTCCATACGGCCTCTACAGCTTTCGCCCGAAACTTGAGTAACTGTGTATGGTGGACTCTAAAGACTCGTCAATACTATGGCTGTGGATTTAACCACTAGCACGTCAGAAGTATTAGTCATACGTGACGGGCTACCAGCTATTGACCAAAAGGGACGTCGATGAGCGAACTCATCCTGACACCCTACTGAGCCTGTCAGTGACAATATCCGTACAGTCCGGTCCGTTCGTCTATGAGTATCGCATGACGGGCCTAGGGGGTTGGTAAAAGTCAGACCCCCAAAAGCGGTACAAGTCGTGTCGGAGTGTAGCCCAGAACACCCTGAGATACTACTGGAATACCTACCAGCAAATCTCCTGCCTTGGCCAAGGACTTTTCATGTACTGGCTCTCCTAGACACAGCGCGACCTCACCCCCAATACCGGGAGAGACGAACCCCTGCAGATCCGCTCACTGCCTCCATGTGGCTCGGGACTGTACCCAACTAAAACCTGTTTGCACGTCTCCTTTGAGCATGGTAGGGTAGTAATCAAAGTACAGTGGGAACTCACATGAGACAAATAACGATCTCAGGTCGATGAACTAACCTGTACACATGTCACCAAGGAACTGCTATCTGACGTCAGGTATAATACCAACTAGCAGGTTCCCGGCGAGTCCTGTCCGGTGTACACATAACCCAATGAGCACCTGTATACATCTTAGGTGAACCAACTGACACCAGTGGCTTGTGAGACCGGCCACCGCCCCTCGTCGGGGTCTCGACTGTATACATAAGTCTACTCTGGAGAATCGATGCCCTGTCTCGAAACTCCCACGACTAGGGACCTTTTAAGGATTTGCTTATAGACCCCAGCTCCCACGTATATGATCGCTCTCATACTGCTGGTAATCAAGCAAGAATCCTATGGGCTCTATCAACGTGCAATAGTGACCTGCAAGGTCACCTAAAGCAGTGCACGATGATTAAGATAAACCAGATAGCATACTATCATCTTGAGTAAGACTTTCCTACTGGGACAGGTCCTCCCTCAATCATTGCAATCACGTGCCTGTGATCCAATAATTGACTATGAGGGCACTATCTCCAACAGTTTTGCCCATGCAAAAAGGAAGAGTGTTGTGCGATTACTGCCAACGACCGGGTCATTTCTGGAGAGATTGTCGAAGGAGACTTGGACTTTGTCTTATTTGTGGATCAGCTGATCATACCACTGATACTTGTCCGTCGAAGCTTCGCATGAAAGATAATGTTCAAAGGCTACCACAGAAGCAGTTTCGGGAGCAGGAGCAGTTAACCCAGGGATCTAATCAAGCTAGGGCCTTTACCCTGACGGCTGAAGAGGCCAAGGCTTCAGAGGAAGTCGTTTCAGGTATCCTACTTGTTCGTGATTTTTCCCGCATTAGCATTATTCGATTCTAGTGCATTCCATTGTTTTGTGTCGTCCAAGTTTACTGCTACACACTCGATTACTTGCATGACCCTGTCTAGTTGTTGGGAGATATACACTGGGAATGGGAAGATCATAGCTGGTAGAGAATGTAAGGATTGCTTTGTAGTTATTTGCGGACAGGAGTTATTGGCAGATTTCTTGGTGATTGATACCAGTAGTTATGAAGTTGTCTTGGGAATGGATTTTCTAGGCCCTTTCCACCCTCACATTAATTGTAAAGCAAAGAAAGCGATTTTCCAGATTCCCGGACATCCGAAGGTTGTTTGGAGTTAGCAGTTCTGTCGGGCCAGTCGAGTTTAGAGCTAGGCCAACAAACAATGTTCCTTCGTCGATGGAAGTTGATAAAGAGGAAGCGCCAGCTATAGTTCTAGATTTCATGGACGTGTTCGAGGACATCTCGGGTTTACCGTCAAAACGAGATGTGGAGTTGGCGATCGATCTTCTTACTGGTGCAGCGCCAATCTCAAAGGCGTACTACCCAATAGCACCGGTGGAGTTGGAAGTAGTCAAGAAACAAGTTACTGAATTGCTAGAGAAGGATTGGTGATTCACAGCGATACATCTGGGAAAGGATTGGGATTTGTTTTGATGCGACATGGAAAGGTTATAGCCTATGCATCGAGACAATTGAAGACCCATGAGAAGAATTACCCAACTCATGACTTGGAGCTAGCAGCTGTGATTTTTCGCTTTGAAGATTTGGAGACACTACTTATTGGGCGAAAGGGTCGAAGTATTCACCGATCACATAAACTTAAAGCATGTGTTCACATAGAAAGAGCTTAACATGAGGCAGCGCAGATGGTTGGAGCTGATGGCTGACTACGATCTTGATCTTAAGTACCATCCGGGGAAAGTTAATGTAGTGCCGGATGCGTTTAGTCAGTTGCCAGCAATTCGGATGTTGACTACACAGAAAGAACTTATTGAAGACTTTCGGAGATTCGAATTGGAGATCGTGTTACCGCATTCTTTGGGACAGTTGATGCAGCTGCAAGTACAGTCGTCGTTGATCGAGAATATTAAAGCAGCGCAGTCACAGGACCCAAGATTGCAGAAGTTTCGAGAAAAAGTTGAAGCTGGACTTAAAGCGGACTTGTTGTTTCACGAAGATGGTTCGTTGCGGTATGGTAGCCGTTTGTGTGTGCCAAAAGGAGATATTCGCGAAAAAGTTATGAAGGAGGCGCACAGTTCCGCATATTCCGTACATCCAGGAATCACGAAGATGTACCATGATTTAAGACAACATTTCTGGTAGGAAGGCATAAAAGGGGAGATCGCCCGCTTTGCGGCAAAGTGCGTGTTGTGTCAGCAAATTAAGGCTGAATATCAAAGGGTTGCTAGTTTATTGCAACCACTTCCGATTCCTCAATGGAAGTGGGAACATATAACCATGGATTTCGTGACAGCTTTACCGCGGAGTCCGAAGCGCAACAATGCAGTTTGGGTGATTGTTGATCGATTGACCAAGACAACTCATTTCATACCATTTCGAGTTGGTCAATCAACAGAAGCGTTGGCAGAACGGTACATGCGGGAGATTTTAAGATTGCATGGAGTACCTGTGTGCATCGTGTCCGACCGTGACACCCGTTTCTTATCACACTTCTGGAGGAGCTTACAGGAAAGTTTAGGGACTCGATTGAAGTTTAGCACAGCTTATCATCCCCAAATAGATGGCCAGTCGGAGAGAACGATCCAAACTCTTGAAGACATGTTGAGAGCTTGCATGTTAGACCTCAAGGGTTCATGGGAGGATCATCTACACTTGGTGGAGTTTTCTTACAATAACAGTTTTCAGGAGACTATTCAGATGGCTCCATTCGAAGCATTATATGGTCACAAGTGTCGTTCACCTGTTTGATGGGACGATGTTGGAGAACGAAGATTGTTGGGACCGGATTTGATCGTGCAAACAGTGGAGAAAGTTAGTACTATCCGAAGTCATATGAAGGCAGCACAAGATCGGCAGAAGAGTTGGGCCGATATATCGAGAAGACCTCTAAAGTTCGCTGTTGGCGATCTGGTATTCTTGAAGATATTACCGACTAGAGGAGTGATTCGTTTTGGGAGTCGAGGCAACCTTAGTCCTCGATTCGTGGGACCTTTCAAGATTATGGAGCGTGTTGGAGAAGGGGCTTATCGATTGGCTTTACCCCAAGCTTTGACGAATGTTCATGACGTGTTTCATGTATCTCAACTCCGTAAGTATGTTCGAGATGAAACACATGTGCTGGATCATTCGGAGCTGACTGTGAAAGAGGATTTGACCTTTGAGGAGCAACCGATATCGATTGTTGATCGAAGAGAAAAAGTCCTTAAGAACAAGGTTATCCCTCTCGTACTTGTTTCTTGGAGAAATCGCTCGCATGGAGAATCGACTTGGGAACGAGAAGACGAGATCCGACAAAAGTTTCCACACCTATTCTTGTAGTTTCTTGATTGTTTATCTTTCCTTGTTCTTAGAATTTCGAGGACGAAATTCTTTTTGTAGTTAGGTATAATGTAACACCACTAGTTCATTTATACCAGTTCCAGTTCTCTTATTTGCTTATTTTGGTATTTTCTTGATTTATCGTGTTTTGGGTACGAATTGTATTTTACATTTTACATTGCATTCGACCCGACCCGCTTGCTTGAGACTTGTTTAATTTATATTTATGAATTATTTTTGGCTTGTTACATAGACAGGTGCACTTTCATGAATACTGCATACTGGTATTTTATATGACATTGCATCTTTTACCATATAACATTTTAAGTCACGTAAAATATTTTAAAGATACATTGCATGGACTACTTGTTACCCCTAATCCCGTGATAGCATCCGCGCATTTTGTTCTCGTCCCGTTCAGTGAAACGGACTTATTTGGATGGATACACGCACGTACGTGTTTCCGTTCTTGGGGGTATGCATTTTCGTTACCTGAGCATTCATTTTGAAATTTGGACGTCACATATATTTTTCATATTTTAAAACTAAATTTTTAGACCCGACCCGGGCACGTTTTGGAATATTTTTGTATCCCGCTGAAAATTCATATTTATTAATATAATATTTATTTAGACGGTTACAATTAAAATTTAATTAACTAATTATGTTTTTATAATTCTAAAATCCTAACTAAATGCCAAACTATCTCTCTCCTCTCAATCTCTCTCCTCTGCCTATCTCTCTCCTTTCTTTCTCTTTCTCCCGTTCTTTCTCTCTCTCCCTCTCTATTTATTTTAGAATCCATACGCGTTTTCTCTCTCTCTCCTTCTTCTCAAAAGTTTCCTTCCTTTCCCGCCTCCCGCTGCTCGCGAACCCGCGCCCGCTGCCTCGCTGTCGCCACCATCGACGACGACTTCGCTTATCTCAACCTCTCCTCGTCCTCACTTTCCTCCCCTCCCCTCTTTTCTCCTCCCCTCGACGAGCTCCGATCACTGCACCCATCGTCGCCCGCTTCGCTGTGCCTCATCTCCCCGTCGACCACCTCCTCTGTCTCACCACTTCCCTCTTCACCTCCACAACCATCTCCTCTTCCCTCTCCATTCCCTGCACAGAACCCCGATCCCAACATCAAGAACCCATAAACCCACTGCCATTGTCATCTGCACCTCGCCGGATTTCCGACCACCTCGCCGTCGGCCTCGCCTCATCATCATCACCTTCTCCCCATCTTCCTCCACTCCCTTCTCCTCAATACCAGAGTTTTCCCTTCAACCTAGAAACCCTACACCTCGCTACCTTTGCCGAGCACCCTCGCAACACCTTGCCGGAACTCCGATCATATCCCTGACACCAACACTCGTCTCCTGACCCCTGTACATCACAACTACAGTAAGCTAATCCCTTCTTCTTCTTCTCCCTCCTTCTTTCTTTCGTTCTTTCTTTCTTTTCTTTCTTTCTTTAACTCTTGAGTTCTAGGTTTCCGTAGATCGCCGGAGCACTTGACGCCGACGATCCAGATGATCCAGGGGACGTACCTGACCTGCGTGATCACCCTCGTGCGTTACTTGGACCCGTTCCGTGTGCCGTGCGCGCGTCGTGACATTTCACCGACGTCGGACGTACCGTACATATCCGTTTCTTGATCCATCGAGGCAAGTTTATCTTGCTACATGCTACACTACTTTATATACATGATAAATATAACACTGGTATTTTAAATCATGCATCCCAAATTCTCGTTTTACAGTTTTCCGACATCCGTATTCATCCGTACGTATTATTTTACATCTAGCGCATGCAAACCTACCTTGTTACATATTATACTACAGTATACTGCACCCAATGGAATATTTATATCTCATATTGCTTAGTTGTATATCCTACATTACCATTTTACAGTTTTACTATTTTTGGATACCCGTTTGCATCCATCTCATTTAAAATATATATAACTGCATCTATAGATCACATTAATACATAATACCGTAATATTAACACCCCATGTTTAATAAAGCGCATCCTAATTAGTATTAGAACTATAAATGTAACCCTAATCGATAATTGTATATCCATATCATTGATTTTATATCTATTTGCATACCATGTCACATTATTTTATTTTATTGTTATATTAGCACTCCATACTTAATTTTGTGCACCCATACTTATTACAGTTTGATTATGAGCACCCACTTGATACTTGTGCACTACCTGACATGACCTAATACACTTCTTGACATAACTTGATACATGTGCACTACTTGACTTGATACCTGATCTTGTTACTAATGCCGACAAATCTTGACCTGTTGTCCCTATGGACATATCCTGTTGTCTATTTAGACAAACATGTACCTGCTTGATCCTGTGTTGGCATTAGTCCTAAATTATCCAATACCTGACTTGAACACATAATTTGGGGGTATGGGGAAATCAAGAATGTGGCTGAACGTAACTCAAAGGGCTATTATATCATTTTACCGTGGTCCCGTGGGAAATGAACGGGACATAGATTCACAGTCTATTATATCATTTTACCGTGGTCTCGTGGGGAATGAACGGGGCATAGACCGATGGGTTACGATGAGGATTACATTAATTGATTTCGAATAACTGTAGAGTAGATAACCCTATAGCACAATTTAGACTACTCACTGCACTTCACCTGTTTATATCCTGTTCACTGATCTATATTCATGTTACTGTTTACTTGTTACTGATGACTTATTACTGTTCATACTTCATGCCTGCATATTTCATCACATCCTGCTTGCTTAGGATTATTGATATTATGACGCACTGACGTCTGGGTTTTGCATGGCCCAGATCCCTTATCATTATCGCAGGCAGTCCAGGAGTATTTTGATCAACAGGCCGAGCAGTGAGGACCGGTTATTAGTTTAGTTTCCTTTCAGTATTTCTTTCCTGATGTGAGCCCGCATTATGGGACGTACATTCCAGTTTATTATTGTAGTTGGATCTTTTGCTTCCGCATTATTTTATTTCATGACTCATTTATTCTGGCTTATGGACATGTGTTAGATAGTTTATTACTGTTCTTGATATCTCTACAACCGTAATGTGACTGTGGAGGGATATTTCCTATCCACGGGTAGCATGGTTGGCTCTGTCATGTGCCTATCTTAGCGCACTCTGGGAAGCGGGGCATGACAGTTCTTGATCCTTTCTCGTAGGCTTTGGGACACATCACTTACCACGTGTCATGATCTGGGGAAATCCCAGTATCGAGTATCATCAATAATGAAAATAAAGAACATTAAACATCATGAAATTTTACTTCCTTCTTTAACTCAAAAAATTAAAGTACTTCCTCTCTCTGAAACAAACCCTTGAACCAATCATGATGAACTGTTGCTCCTTCTCTTCAAATGGTTTTTTAACTCCTCTCTTATTACTTTCATCTCTTATATGTGGGGCTAGCGATCACTAGATTGGAAGTTGCCCTATTAGGTCGAAGCAACGGGTCAAATCAATAGCTGAAAGTTCTCGTTCCCCAGAAGCAACTTTTGACCAGAGGCGAGGCAACACAGGCCGAGGTCAAGGGCAAGCTTATACCCTAACAGCTGAGCAGGTAGAGGTAACAGAGGATGTCATCACAGGTACTATCTTAGTTTATTGTATTCCAGCTTGAGCACTTTTCGATTCCGGTGCTGCACACTGTTTCATATCCACCACTTTTGCCACTACACATTCTATACCACACGAAACTTTGACCAGGGGCTGGGAGATGCACACTGGCAATGGAGTTGTGTTCAGCTGAGAGGGCAACCTCTGTCCTGTAGAGATTTGTAGCAGGGAACTCTATGCCGACTTCATACTGATTGGGACCAGAAACTACGACGCTGTCTTGGGGATGGATTGGTTATGCACCTTCCACGCACGTCGATTGTCGGGCCAAGACCATGATTTTCCGTATTCCTAAAAATCCAGAATTCGTGTTCATTGGAGGCAGCGAGTCTTTGGGACTTATAGAGTTTAGAGCAAAGCCAACGAACAACATTCTAGCGTTGATGGAGGTAGACGAGAGCCCAACGCCGTTTGTAGTCCGGGATTTCTTAGATGTCTTTCCAGAGGATCTACCAGGTCTACCCCTGCTTTGTGTTTTGAAGTTTTCGATTGAATAAATCCCAGGCACGACACCGATTTCTGAAGCCTTGTACAGGATGGCGCCAGTAGAGTTAGCCGAGTTGAAGAAGCAGACAGAGGAACTTTAGAGCAAAGGTTTCATACGGCCAAGTATCTCCCTTTGGGACGCTCTAGTTCTTTTGGTGAAGAAGGATGGTTCTTTACGCATGTGCATCAACTATCGGGAGTTGAACCGAATTACAATCAAGAATAAGTACCCTATTTCTCATATTGATGATTTGTTCGATCAGCTCTGTGATTCCCAAGTATTCTCAAAGTTAGACATTGGGCCAGGGTACCACCAAGTTCGGGTTAAGGCGAAAGATATATACAAAACAACTTTTAGTACCCGATAAGACCATTATGAGTTTCTAGTGATGTCATTCGGTATTACTAACGCCCCAGTTGTGATCATGGTTTTGATGAACCATGTTTTCTCATGGTGCCTCGACCAGTTTCGACGATATTCTCGTGTACTCGAAAAGTAAGGAGGAACATGCCGAACATTTAAGGATCATGTTACAGGTGTTGAGTCAGGAGAAGCTGTATGCTAAACTTAGTAGATGCAAGTTCTGGCTTGACCAAATTCAGTTTTTGGGCCACGCTGTTTCCGAAAATGGTATACTCGTAGACCCGGCGAAGATTGAAGCAGTTAAAGATTGGTCGGCACCGAAATCAGCAGTAGAGATCAAAAATTTCTTGGGACCCGTAGGTTACTATCGGAGATTTGTCAAAGATTTTGCACGAGCGGCAGAGCCTTTGATAAGGCTTACTCAGAAGGGAGAACCGTTCTTCTGGTCAGAAGAATATGTCCGAGCGTTCGATGCGTTGAAAGAGAAGCTTACCACGACCCTGATACTAACCGTACCGGATAGGGCAGGAGGATTAGTAATTCATAACGATGCTTCCGGGAAAGGGTTATGTTGTGTTTTGATGCAACACGGTTGAGTAGTAATGTACTCCTCGTGCCAATTAAGAACGCATGAGTAGAATTACCCGACTCATGATTTAGAGTTGGTCGCTGTGATTTTCGCTTTGAAGATTTTGAGGTATTATCATTTGGGAGAACGTGTTGAAGTTTATACGAACCACAAGAGTTTGAAGTGCGTGTTCACGCAAAAGGAACCAAATATTAGGCAATGTAGGTGGTGGCCGATTACGATTTTGGTTTGAAGTATCATTCCGGGAAAGTGAATGTATTGTCCGATGCTCTCAGCTGGAGACCAGCGGCTATGATGTTGACTTTCCAGAAGGATGTTCTGAATGATCATCAGAGGTTTGATTTGGAAGTGGTTATTTTCACGCCCTGCTTCCCAGTGTACGGCGAAGAGGACACGACTGGACGCTACGTATTTACTCAGAAGTAAATACGCTAAACGTAACTGAGCAATATAAAAGAAATATACACAAGAGACAATGTAAAGAACATCAACTTTATGTTATATTGCAAAGCCTATATCGGGTTGTTTTATGCATTTCTAAGTAATCTAGTATACAGAATATTATAGTTCTATCAATTGTACATCTACACATCTAAAGTTTGTCACGAACGGATATCGGAAGTTTGAGTTATGTCTAATTTAAAAACAGTGTGCGAATCAGGACATATTCTGTCCAGATCCGTCGCTTAATATTGTAACGTAGTTTTCTTTATCTTACGTTGATTTTCAGTAAAAAATTAAAACTAAGAAAATCTATATCTTTCGATGTAGATATCAAAAACACCTGATTTTTCTCAATTTGGATACTATCATACCAAGTCATGTGTCCTAGAACTTGACCAATAACTGCAGTTTTCTATTTTACGAACAGTGAATAAAAACGATATAATTTCTAAACCGTTAAGTGATTCGATCTAAAATTTTTACAGCATGTAAAAAATAATATACTCTATTATATGTAAATTTCCTGAAATTTTCAGAAGTAAAAATTAATTTCTAAAAATTATTTTAAAGCTAAAGGTATTGATGTGTATACTTAAATCAGCAAAAAGATTAACTAGTATTTTATGCAGGCTTCTATTTTTCTTTTAATAAACAAATCGATTTCATGAGATATTATAGATATATTGTGGCATGAAATTTATGTTCTCACAACTTGTAATAAACATTCATAGTCATGAACAAAGAATTAAAAACACTTTACTTTGAACAAGATATAATAAGGTATTATTAAACCATATAAAACAATATATATCTAGACTTATCTATGTGTATATGTTTATATTTATTTTCTCTTACGGATTACGATATGAAAAGAATAGGGGGTTCACGAGGTATGAAAAGAGGAAAATAAGAGATGGGGGGAAGGAGAGAGAAGGGACTTACATACAAAAGCCGGTATTGTCACCGGGCTTGTCTATCCGCCGATAGCCTTACGTTACTAGCGAGACCTTCTTGAAGACTTTTTCATGTTCTTCTTCTTGGACTCTAGGTGAAGAAGGAGAAGTAAGAGATAGAAAAATGTGAGGAAGGAAAAGATAGAGGAGGACAAATAAAGATGGTGTAATGGTGAATTATGTATAATAATATATGCATTCAATATGGGAATTAAAAGAGAAATGAAAGGTCACCATTCATTTTGGAAATGAAATGTCTCATTTGTAAATTATGAGAAGAATAAAAAATTGATAAAAAAAAATAATTGCAAGAATGGGGATTTGAACATGTGATCTATGGAATAACAATCCAAAGACTTAACAAATGAGCTACAAGGTTGTTCATACATATATTTAATAAGAATTAAATATATGATGTTGCTTAAAAAATGGGCTTTTGGGCTCATAGTTTTATTTAAGAAAATGAAAATGAAATTGGATTTGAGTTATGGGCCGGGTTAGGTCTTATGTTTAATTTGAAAAAAAAGGTTAAAATTTAGTTTTAAAGAAATGTGTTTGGGAAAAATAGATAGAAGAATCAAATAATATATTTATAAAAAAACAAAATATACAGAAAATACTAAGAATAAATAAATACAATATTTTACTAAATAAAGAAAACACGAAGGTACAGTAATACTAGGGTCGTTACAGTTATACCAAGAACCTATGAGCAGTATTGGCAGTTATAGATGCAATCCTCATTAGTAGATTGTAATAAGGTTGCACAGGCGTGAGATCCACAGTTACAAAAGTTCCGAGGTCTAGTAAAGGATGGATTAAGGACGGACCTGTTAATACATGACGATGGTTCTTTAAGATTCAATAGTCGGTTGTGTGTTTCGAAAGGAGAGGTTCGAGAAGAAGTTTTGAAAGAAGCGCACAGTTATGCTTATTCGGTGCACCCGGGTGGCACCAAGATGTACAGAGACTTGAGGCAATATTTCTGGTGGAATGGCATGAAGAGGGAGATCGCTCGCTACGTATCGAGATGCCTGGTGTGCCAGCAGGTGAAGGCCGAACATCAGCGGGTGGTCGGTCTTTTGCAATCGCTTCCTATTCCTCAGTAGAAGCGGGAACACATCACCATGGACTTCATGATAGTTTTAGTCTTAAGGGCAATAATGCAATCTGGGTCATTGTTGATCGTCTCACAATGACGACCCATTTTCTACCATTTCAAGTGGGACAATCGACGTTAACTTTGGCAGAAAGGTACATGCAGGAGATTATGAAGCTACAGGGAGTGCTCGTCAGTATCGTATCAGACCGAGACACCGTATTTCTCTCACAGTTTTGGATAATCTTGCAAGAAAGTTTGGGCACACGTCTTAATTACAGCACGGCTTATCATCCTCAAACGAACGGACAGTTCGAGAGAACCACATAGATACTAGAAGATATGTTGAGAGCTCGCATGTTGATTTTAAGAGATCGTGAGAAGATCACTTGCACTTAGTAGAGTTCTCCTACAATAACAGTTATTAGGTAAGCATACAGATGGCACCATTCGATGCCCTTTATGGACGGAAGTGTCGCTCACTTTGCTGGAATGATGTGGAGAAGTGGAGATTGTCAGGACCCAAGCTCATAGTTTAGACCGTTGATAAGGTATTGTTGGTATCAAAGGTTGGTGACCATGACTGTTGATAAGGTGCAACTGATCAGAAACCGCATTAAGGCTGCTCAAGATTGCTAGAAGAGTTGGGCAGATGCGAGTAGAAGACCGCTTGAGTTTGAGATTGGCGACCGTGTGTTCCTTAAGATTTTGCCGACGAGAGGGGTGATTAGATTCGGTAAACATGGGAAACTCAGTTCTCAATTCATCGGACCCTTCGAGATTGTGGAGCATGTTGGTGAGGTGGCCTATCTTTTGGTTTTACCTCCTTCTTTGGCAGGCTTGCACGACGTATTCCATATTTCCCAGCTACGTCACTACGTTCGAGACGACAACCATGTCCTTGATCACTCCGAATTGACCTTGAGCACCGATCTCTTTTACGAGGAGCAACCTACAGTTATCATAGATCGTAGAGAGAAAGTGTTGAAGAATAAGGTTATCCCCTTAGTCCTTGTATCTTGGGGCGGACGCTCACATGGAGAATCCACTTGGAAGCAAGAGGACGAAATCCGTCAAAAGTACCATCATTTGTTTCCTTAATCTTGTATTTTTGTTCTTTTAATTTTGAGAACGAAATTTCTTATAAAGTGGGTAGGATGTAACACCTTGTATCTTGAAATCCTAATAAAATAAGTGTTTGAACGTATTTTCTTGATTCAATATCCATTTACAGTGTTTTGTGCATATCTGATTTGATATCAGCAAATATTAGTTCTTGAGCCGGCTCAATATTGCATGAGATGGTTCAAGGTTAAATCCCAATGTTTATTTCTTTTCTGGGTGCTTGAGATGGGTCTTGAGCTGGCTTAACACTTTGAGACGGCTCAACAAAAGCTTGAGCCGGCTCAATGCGTGCCTGCAACCATTGTATTTTTTCTCAGTCGACTCACCAAGGCCTTGAGCTGGCTCAACATGTGTTTGATCGAAAATCCTTAAATTTCGCACGGTTTGTTATTTTCATAACCGATCTGGCTTCTATTTAAACCCATGATTAACCTCGACCTAACCCGAATTTCTACAGCCCCATCCTCCAAAAATCCTATATCTCTTCTATAAAAACCCTATCGACCCTCTATCGATCCTCACATCAATAATCAAGATTCTGTAGGGTTCTTAGGCACAACCACAAGGTTTCGCAAGGCATCAAACATGCCGTATTTAAAAATTTAGTGTGCCAAACAACCCTTACCAAGGATCTAACTAGAGTTTTAGGAGCTAAACTAGAAAGTAAACTACTTTACTTCTAAGTGATAACGGAATACAACCTTTGTAGACCGGTCCTTCACTTCAATGGCTCCTTGTAGTGGTCCCTCGCTGCGATCATGGAACTCCCGGACTCTTGCATGGCTTCTCAAGGTGAAAGGAACAATCTTGCTTGAAGTTTTCGAGGTCGAAGATGATCTACGTCGAGAAGACACTAACTCAAGCTACTACTTCACTAATGAAAGATTAGTGAAGCTAACACCCTATACTAAAGTGCTAATCTAGTAGAGGATGATGAAGTAGGAAGTGTGCTCACTTTAGTTTTATTTTTCTCACAATATTTTCTCACTTTGCAAAAAGCTAGTGAGCTTTTTCTCAAGGATGAAGAGGATGAAGCAAAGAAATGAGAATGAACTAATGAGGTGAGAGAATCAACCATGGGTGAGTTTGTATCATATACTAACTCATGTAGAGGCATAACCATAGCTAAATTATAATGATTAGGTTAATAAATATCTTAAGTAAAACAAAATGAGTGGACTTTGTCAATGCATCCACAAGCTTCTACAAGCTTCATGCATGTGAGCAATTATCCACTAATTTGGATTTACTTTAAATACTCAAACCCCACATTATAATTAGTATAGTGTAAGTCTCATACACCCATGTAGTGTGTATCAACAACCATGACACAATATAAAACACAATTAATATATATCACATATATATTAAGTGTGCACATGTGAGAAAATAAATGCTTAAGTGAGCTAATATTAGTTAATGTAAATTAGTATATCAAATATACAATTATACACTAAATTATCAAATCAACACTTGATTTAATAATCCGGTTATATCACATATAACCGACTAATATCATATGTACCATCTTGTCGAATCAACACTTGATTCGATAACCCGGTTCTATCACATATAACCGACCGATACAAAAATCGCGAGAATAGAATGCAGTATCACATACTCGCATCATTCTCGGTCCCGCACATATCACATATGTGCTCCTACTTCGTTTTGCCTGAGCCAGTAAAATCTCTATGTAGGACTCTAAAGACTCGTCAATACGCCGGCAGTAGGTGATGATCACATCAAACACCTACAAGCCGTCAGCGGTACTAGCTGGACATAACGGCTACCCGGGTATCGAGCGATCAGAAGATCAACAAGCAAGCCCGCTCTTGCTCCTGTAAAGCCTGTCAGCAACACCACAGTACAGTCCGGTCTTTTCGTCTAAGATGTCGCATATCAAGTCTAGGGGTGGTAAACGTCAGACCCCAATAACTCGATAAGTCATACCGATTCAAGGCTCATAACGGGTCGAGAAACTACTGATAACACTTACCAGTAAATCTCTAAATCAGCCATGGCCAGGGACTTCCTGTTATAGCCAATCGAGCACAGCGCAACATCAACCCCCAATACCGGAAGAGACGAATCTCATCCTATCGCTCATTGCCTCCATGTGACTTGGGACTGTACCCAAAAACCACCGTTTTGCACGTTCTCATGAACGTGGTAAGGTGAAAATCAAAGCACAGTGGGAATCACACAAGACTCTATGACGATCTCGGGCCAACAGACTAACCTGTACCAGTGTCACCAGAGAACTGCCATCTGACGTTAGGTATAATACCATCTGGGAGTTCTCGGCGAGTCCGTCCAGTGTACCCAGTCTCCATTGAGCACCCGTATACCATCTCTGATGTCAAACACCAATGGATATGGGATCATCCATCGCCCATCACATGGGTCGAGAAGCGTATACGCTAGTCTACTCTGGTATATCGATGCCCTGTCTCGATACACCAACGACTAGAAACATTAAAGGATGAACTTATGGACTACCATGGCCCCACTAGTATGATCTGCATCATAATCCTGGTAGTCAAGTATATATTCTAAGGGCTTTACCAACATATAACTATAAGACAGTATCAAGAGACATGTATACATGTTAAGATAAAGAGCAACCAGATAGCATACTATCATGTCGAGCAAGAAAGTCCTCTCTATATATGTCCAAGCATCCACTATAATATACATCATATGTACAATAATGGCCTCTAGGGTATACATACAACTAACAATCTTCCACTTGCACTAGGGCCAGCTGCTGTAGTATCGCATACCCAGCATCCCGAAGAGTCTCTCGAACTGTATCTGGGGAATAGCCTTTGTGAGTGGATCCGCAGTGTTATTCTTCGTGTCAACTCTCCTGACCTCGATCTCCTGGCGATCAACTATCTCCCGGATACGGTGTTACCGCCTCAGAATATGCCTGGATTGCTGATGGGACCTGGGTTCCTTGGCTAAAGCCACCGCTCCATTGTTATCGCAATACAAAGGTATTGGATACTCAATGGATGGAACCACTCCAAGTTCAGTTATGAACTTCTTCATCCAGACAGCCTCTTTGGCAGCATCGTTGGCAGCGATGTATTCAGCCTCCATCGTCGAGTCTGCCACTGTTTCCTGCTTGGAACTCTTCCAGCATACCGCCCCTCCATTGAGGGTAAAGACAAATCCCGAGTGCGATTTAGAGTCGTCCTTATCACTCTGGAAGCTCGAATCGGTAAAGGACTCCACTTAGAGTTCTCCGTTACCATACACCAAGAGCATCTCTTTAGTCCTTCTCAAGTACTTGAGAATGCTCTTCACAGCTGTCCAGTGACACTCTCCAGGATCTGCTTGATACCTACTCACTACACTTAATGAGTATGCTACATCGGGTCTGGTACATAGCATCGCATACATGATAGAGCCTACTGCCGAAGCATAGGGTATCCCTTGTATGCGAGCTCTTTCCAAATCAGTCTTGGGAGACATCTTTTTGGAGAGAGTGGGTCCTGAGATCGTGGGTAAAAACCCACACTTGGATTCTTCCATACTAAACCTTTTTAGTATGGTGTCAATGTACCTGAATTGGGACAATCCCAGTATCCGTTTAGATCTATCTCTATAGATCTTAATCCCCAAGATGTAGGAGGCATCACCTAGATCTTTCATTGAGAATCTATGTGATAAGAAGAGCTTGACCGATTGCAGCATAGGAATGTCATTTCCTATCAAGAGTATGTCATCCACGTACAATACGAGGAAGACAACCTTACTCTCTGCCACCTTCTTGTATATACAAGATTCATCTACATTTTTTACGAAATCAAACTCTTTGAACGACATCAAAATAGATGTTCCAACTCTGCGATGTTTGCTTTAACCCGTAGATGGATTTAAGCAGCTTGCACACCTTTCCGCTGCTCCCACTGTCTACGAAGCCCTCTGGCTGAGTCATGTACACGCACTCTTCCTAATCACCATTCAGAAAGGCGGTCTTAACATCCATTTGCCAGATTTCGTAGTCATGGTATGCAGCGATGGCAAGCATGATCCAGATGGATTTAAGCATAGCCACTGGAGAAAAGGTTTCGTCATAATCCACACCTGGTCGTTAACAAAAACCCTTTGCAACAAGTCTAGCTTTGAAAGTCTCCACTTTCCCATCTACACCAAGTTTTTCTTGAAGACCCACTTGCTCCCAATGGGTTTTACCCCTTCAGGAGCATCTTCCAAAGTCCATACTTTGTTGGTGTACATGGATTCCATCTCGGATCGCATTGCATCCGGCCACTTCACAGAATCTCCACTCGTGATGGCTTGCTTGAAGCTAGTTGGGTCATCATCCTCCATGATGCAATCCTCGCTTCCACCATCAATGAGAAAACTGTAGTATCTCTCAGGTAGACGAGGAACCCTACTAGATCGGCGGAGAGGCCAGGGTTCGTTGGGAACTAACGAATTCTCTTGTTCCACTAAATCTTCAGTTTCAGTTTGTGTAGCTGGAATTTCTTCCGGTTCTATCTCGTTGCCACTAATTTCTTTTGTAAGAAATTCCTTTTCTAAAAAGGTGGCATGTCGAGAAACAAACACCTTTTGTTCCTCACCATGGTAGAAAAGATATCCATGTGAATGTTTGGGATATCCCACAAACTTGCATAGAACTGACCGTGCCTCGAGTTTGTCCGGATTTTACTTTTTGACATAGGCCGGACAACCCAATATCTTAACTCATTTAAGACATGGTCTATTCCCACTCCATATCTCATATGGTGTGGTAGGTACAGATTTAGATGTAACTTGATTCAATAGGTATGCTGCTGTCTTAAGCGCATAACCCCAAAAGGAAATAGGTAACTCAGCAGTGTTCATCATAGAGCGCACCATATCTAATAGGGTGCGATTCCTCCGCTCTGATACGCCGTTGTGCTGTGGTGTATACGGAGGAATAAGCTGAGAGAGAATCTCATTCTCTTTTAGGAAGTCCAGGAATTCCGTGCTCAAGTATTTACCTCCTCGATCAGATCGTAGGATTTTAATACTTTTACCCGTTTAGTTCTCGACTTCGGACTTATATTCTCTAAATTTCTCAAAAGCTTCAGACTCGTGTTTCATCAGGAACACATGTCCGAATCTAGAGAGATCGTCAGTGAATGTAATGAAGTACGAGGAACCATTCCTGGCTTGTGTAGACATGGGACCGCATACATCACTACATATCAGTCCCAAGAGTTCAGTAACTCTTTCTCCGTGTCCTGTAAACGGAGTTTTGGTCATTTTGCCTTTGAGACAGGACTGTTAAGTGTCATAGGATGAAAATTCGAACGGATTCAAATATCCATCCTTATGCAACTTAGCTAGTCGTGTCGCATTGATATGACCTAATTTACAATGCCACAAGAAGGACTCGTTCATCTCTGAACTCTTCCTCTTATGTGTGTTTGTTATGCTCAAAACTGTTGATTGATTTAGAACATAAATGCCATTGCACAACGTGCCTGATACAACCAACTTTTGGTTCAGAAAAATGTTCATAACATTATCCTGTAATACAAAATTATATCACTCTTTACTTAATAAAGAAACTGATATAATGTTGCATATCAGGTTCGGCATGTAATAACATTCGTTCAGAATCAATGTATTACCATTTGGTAATACAAGGTGATATTCCCCGACGGATTTAGCTGCAACAATTACACCATTTCCAACCATTATGTCTTTATCACCTTCTCCCAGTTCTCTACCTTTCCTTAGCCTATGTAATAGATTATATATATGGGATCCTGACCCGGTATCCAATACTCAGGACGTAGAGCAAAGGGAGAAACAATTCTCTGTAACGAACACACCCGAAGAAAATGCATCATCATGTACTTTCTTCAATCGGGTGGCATGTGAATCCTGGCATTCTCCTATATCCTGTTCAGTCTTATAACTCTTATAAGAAAGAACGGAACCAACGTTTCCCAGCACCGTATAACATGCGGGTTCAGTCAATACATCCATATTATTATCTTGATTAAGACGTGATATGGTTGTTACCTGGAGAGAGAGAAGAAAACACTTTAGCATATGCTTTTGCAAGATCGGATTGGTTATTATTTTATCTAATCAGGATGGCTCCCACTATTTTTATCAAATCTTCCTCCAAACCATAAAAGGAAAGACTAGCCGGGATTAATTACACCCTACAACTTCGTCAATCTTTCAGCTAGGCCAGTGCCGGTACTTTGAGAGAGGTTTTCCTTGCTTTCACATGAACCTAATTAAAATAAACCTTGTTTTCCCAGAGGCATAGCCTCGTTGACACCTTTCTAGACACCTGCTTGATCGGCTAATTGTCTTGTGTAAAACTCTCCCAGGAGTAACACTTACTCGCAGTGGGTATTGGGATCCAACTATCTCATAGAAGGTATGCAATCTCATTGCAAATTTCAACACTTGAAATTCCCGATAATATTTTGCCCCTAACCCCTATGACCTTGACAAAGGCCAACAAATCATAGGATGCTAGTCAAATTCAACCCGTCATTTCCTGATTGAATTAAACCCACCCGCACGACCCTTGACAAAGGCCAACAAGGTCGTACGACTACCCTAATCCAATCTGCATCATATGCATAAACAGATAAGCACCATTCAGCTACTTCACACTACGCTTTGACAAAAGCCAACAAACGTAGCACGAATACTAAATAGGACTTATCTGAAATGACGGAGGACTACGACAGGTTTTTCTGAAAACCTTTTGTGTAATGAACTTGATATCGTTGCGGAATCGAGTGATTTTGAAAAGGAGTGTTTTTGAGGTTTTTACTAGTTTCGCTAAAGTGGTCACTCCCGGTGAAGGGATCTCGGCTCTTTCGTTATCGAATAAGGTGCAGGATATATCACATATATCACTATGTAAAGAAAATACTCCAAAAGCAATCAAAAGACAAACCATATGTTGTAGCATTTGCCAGTTATTGCTAAAGAGATCACTTCCGGTGAAGGGATCTCGGCTCTTTCCTTATCGAATAAGGTGCAGGATATATCACATATATCACTATGCAAAGCAAATACTGTAGCTACTCTTTTTGAAAAATTGATTCCACAATATCTTTTAGGTTTCTTTCTTTTCATTAATCTCATTAATGAAGTCCCATCATTTAAGCTTCCTAAGCATCATAGAAGAAACGAAAATACAACGTACGCTTATGCCATCCGTATTCACCACAATATCCTGTTATGCACCGTTAGGTTACTTAATTAACGGCATATCGGGACGGGACTAGCGCGGGTGCAAAACATAAACAACGTCTACTATATATCTCATATATAATGTATATCCATTCGTCTCAGAATCCACAGTGATCATATCATAGAGCAGCAGAAGAAACATATGAAATATTGGATATATTAGGAGGTCCGTGTTTTATTTTGAGCCTGTATAAAACACGGATTCCATGATCGTGATGAATAGCCAAACCCACATTCCTAGACCTTTACGAGAGCGGCAAGCAACCATACCAATTCTAAAGTTAGGAGACCCGGACTTGACTCTTCAAGTTGGTCTCCTACTGGACTCTAAAACCCGGTTACTTGTGCTCCCCTCCTTGGGTCTATCCTAATGCGGAAAAGTAAATAATATACAACAACGGTGACATCTTCCTCAACCCGGAAGTGCCCCAATAAAAGAATATTACATACATTGAATTTTACATGAATGAAAATGAAAAGCTCTCATCTCACATAAAATCCCCGGCTATTCAAAACACGACAATCCAATACAACATATCACAGCAACACATAATATCACATGTCATCAACGTAAGTAAATATGCGTATCCCAATTGTCGTTGATATATAGTAACGAAACCGGCAATACACCACATATTACACTTATGGCCGCAGAAAAGAAAATGTCAAACTACAACATTTGGAATCCATAATAACCTTAGACATCATTAATCCGAAATATCACATATTACGGATTTCATGCTTAACTATACGAATTCCATATATTGTATCATATTGCAGATAGCTAGACGATGTTAAACCAACGAATTCCCAAAATTTCTCCAGAAAAACTCAACACTTGAGCAATATCAAAAATACCCAGAAGCATGCCCCAGTAGCTACGGACCAACCGTAGAAGTATCGGCCCAAGCCTCACACATGGCGCTGCGGAACCGCCGCCAAACGCATGGTTTGGCCTGTCTCGCCATTGATTAGCAGTAGCTTCGCTTGAGCTTCCTGAATAATCAGGATCACCATCTTGATAACCCGAAGAAGATGATTCTTGGTTATCACCACCATTATCATCGATAGCGACCTCACCTGAGATTCTTGCACAATCAGCACTGCCATCTTTATGATTTGACGACTGTTCTCGATTAAAACCACCGTTATTACTACTGACATTGGCCTCACTTGAGGTTCTTGGATGAGCAGGATCACCATCTTGATGACTCAAGTATGATGATTCTTTATTAGAATCACCATTATCATTGGTCTCAGCCTTGAGACTTTTGACAAGGGCATGAGCTGCTTCTTGAGAGATTGGAACTGGGAGGGGATGCACCAATGAATGATGGTAGATTGAAGAAGAATACTGGGGATCAAAGCAAATGAAAGGAAATTAACCCTCGCATTGGAGGGGATAACTTGAGGGATGCAGTTTAGTTCTTTGCATGCTTCAATGTAGGCTCGATCGAAGGTGTCTCCTGCAGGGACAGTAACAGGTGTTGACATCAAGGAGCCAGAAATCGGGCATAAGAATTCTTCGGGAATTGGTGGTGCTGGTGTATTTGATGATGGTGGTGATACTGTTGATGCTTGTGGTATTGGTGGTGGTGATGCTCGTGGAGTTGGTGGTGGTGATGGGTTTGGTGATGGTGGTGTTGATGGTGGTGGTGATGCTGTTGATGCTTGTGGTGGTGCTGATACTGTTGATTCTTGTGGTGGTGGTGGTGGTGATGCTGGTGGTGTTGGTGACGATGGGAGTTGATGATGCTCGATATCGGTGATCTCCCAGATCATGACACGTGGCAGATGACGTGTCCCAAAGCTCGTAAGAAATGACCTACAGTGGCCGACCAGGCCACTCCTGTGCCCGTCCCACAAACAAACGCTGGCTCGCCTCCAAGCCCCCTACACAATTGGCCTTCTCGGCCTCCCGGCTCGTCTCTAGGCTACCGCAGAACCAAGATACCTCAGCTCTCCCGCTCGTCTGCGAGCTCTCCTGCCGAGGTCATCTTTTTCGGTCTCATCGACCGATCAACAGTACCGCTCATAGGCGCAACCGCCATCCCGCGAATCTCGCCATGCGCGAGATATCCGCTGGCCACATCCCACGTTCCACGTCATCACGATCCCCATTAACGAGCCTGTCTCGCCATTAATGAGAGATCCCGCTCATCACGCGGGCGTGACGTCGGGAGCGTAACGGCCAGCGTGATTCTCGCGCCTGCCCTGCCTGCTGCCACCGCTATATAAACTCCTTCTTCAGATGGTTCAAGTAAACCATTTTTACTCCACTAAGCCGTTACTCTACTCGGATTTCCTCTCTAACTTGACTGTTGGAGAGTTCTCGGTGGTACAACCATCCCGGGACTTCTTTACAGGTAGCTCGGCAATAACAACCTCAAACCCATTGAGATCCACACGGTTCAGGAGCCTGCCTCCAGATCCAATCTCAGCCATCCATCACCGCCGTCGGCAGATCAACGGAAGGTAACATCTTGGCGTGATTCAGGTCGCGTCAGGAGTGTTGGTGGTGGTGATGGGGGTGATAATAGGGTTGGTGATGGTGTGAGTGTTGGCGGCGGCGACGGTGGTGGTGTTTTGGGTTTTGGGGGCCAGCGGCAATTCAACATCTTGATTAATTCCTTAGATGCCAATGGGGATCTTTTTATTTTCTTTTGTTGAATGATCTATTTGTAGAGGGGTGTAGCTTTATATCCCTATGTAAAGGAAATCTAACGCAGTTATTTCTGTTTTAAGTAGAATACTGCTGCTCTTCTAACTGAATTTCCAAAGAAGATGGGAAATGTATTACGGTAAATTTACAGTTTTTGTAGGTTTATGAAATGTTGACTTTACCTTTTTATGTCTAGTTAGAATATTTCAAATTACAGAACCAACCGAGAATGCTGGCCTATCTTTGGCAACAAGGTCCTCCTTCAGGCATACGGATAGCGTGCTCCTTGCCCGAACAAGAAGCAACATGGAAAGCGAGTGTCAACTATCGATCGCCACACCAGAGATTTTTCCCTTTAGCGCTAGGCTCAGTCCAACTAAGCAACTACAGAATTCATTCATACTATGGAACGGGATGGAATGAACTCCATTTATTCACAAGACCCTGCTGTAAATATGAATTTCTTTTGTCCTCTTCCAAAAAGCCTTTGACTATCTTCCACCCGGTCAAGCCAACTTTCCGCCTCGTGCAGTCCTGCGGATTGGATTGCTCCTCGTCAAATCAAATCAAATAAGTATGCTGGGATTGGCTAACCTCAGTTTCCTTTAAGTCAAAACGAAATTTGCATGTACTCAAACATGATCACGTAAAAATAGGGTTTCGGAAAGGTTATGGCCGTCTGGCAACATAGCCTTGGAAACCAAAGTTTTGTTAGAGTGTGTGACTTGAAACTTCGTGAATCTCCAATGTTTTTGAAGTATAGAAATTTGGGGCTTTGAGCCCTTGAAACTTTTTGAATCCGTGGTTTTGAAAACTCTGTTTTGGTTGCCAAACAGGTATGAAATACTAAATAGCATTCCTTTCATTTTCCTATTAGCCTAAACTTCAATATAAAACCATCTTTTTGTTCCACATAAATACTACATAAACTTCAAATAAACACCAGGAACTTACTCATTTTAAAAGGAATACCTGGAACTTTCAAGTTTTTCTGCTTTAATACTGTTATGAATATAATTAGTTATTATATATTTGTTAGGAGAGATAATCTATAACTCTCTCTACCTATATAGTTGTATAAATTCTTGTTCTTTTTAAGTCAATAAAAATTATTTCTTCATGAGAACACAATAAAGAACTGAGACGAAACCCTTAAAAAAACGCCATCCAAAAGCCTAACCTTAATCTTCCTCCAGCCGTCGCCGCCCCCTCCACCTGCCTCTGGTCCCTAAAGCCCTCGCTCTGCACCTCGCCAACTCCTCCAATCTCGCCGCAGCCCTCTCCCTTCCGGCCTCCTCCAAACTCACGCCGCTCCTCAGTCTCCTCTGCGCCTCCTGCCCTAGATCTCAGTGACAATGACTTGGAGGGTTCGATCCCAGGAATTCTTGGAAATCTGCGCAACTTGAAAAATTCTGGATTGCTACAGTAACTTTGCAAAGCTACAATATTTTTTGCTGCAGAACCTTCGCTGCTACAGTGTTTTTGCTACAGTGCCTTCGCTGATGCAATATTTTTGTTCAGTTATTTGCTACAGTGCTTCGCTGCTGCTACAGTTTTTTCTGCCTCTCATCCATGCCAATGGCAGCCCTCTCGAACCCTAGCCCTCGCCAACGGCCGCCTGGCAACAGTCGTCTCCGCTTCTCTCGGTTAATGACGATTATCTATTC
Organism: Agapanthus africanus; assembly: GCA_030015575.1. NCBI lineage: Eukaryota > Viridiplantae > Streptophyta > Magnoliopsida > Asparagales > Amaryllidaceae > Agapanthus > Agapanthus africanus. The sequence continues at coordinate 440,070,736 of CM057338.1, forward strand.
GATTGTCTTGCTCTGACCTGATGATGCTCAATACTGAGAACTCCCCAGATCACGACACGTGGCAGATGACGTGTCCCGAGGCTTACGAGAAAGGAGTAAGAATGGTACGTTGAAGGCGTGCCCCGGGCCTTCCTCCCGAGGATGTTCCCGACCCTCGGTGGCCTTCCAGGCCACTTCTATGCTTGTCTTCCAAATAACCATTGGCTCGCCTTCGAGCCCTCCTGCACGCTGAGCTTACTCAGCCCTCCCAGCTCGCCCCCGAGCAATTACAGAACCAAGCTTGCTCGGCCTCCGCTCGCCTCCGGGCCCGCCGAGCTCAGTTTCCTCGGTCTCATCGACCGAGCCAGAGCACAGATCATCAGCACCCCGGACGTGGCCCCGCGAATCTCGCCATACGCGAGATATCCGCCGCCCCACGATCCTGCATCCCACGCCATCGCGTTCCCCCGTTAACGGACGTATCTCGCTATTAATGGAGGATCCCACCATTCGCGCAGGCGCGGCTCCAAGGGCGTAACGGCCGGCGTAAATCTCACGCCCGCCAGCCCATGGCTGCCACTATATAAACCCCCTCTCAGACGACTCAGGCAAGTCAATTATTATCCAATAGGCCGCTACTCTGCCCAAATACCTTGACTAACTTGATCGTCGGAGGGTCCATGGTGGTACAACCACCATGGGATTTTCTTGCAGGTAGCTCGGCTTCATTCCAAATCAAGCCCATTGAGATCCACACGCTTCAAGAGGTAACTCTCAAACCCAATCTCAGCCATCCATCAACGCTCGCTACAGATCAACGGAAGACAACATCTGAAGGAGATCCAGACCTCCATCAGACCTCTTTACGCTTGTACTCGATTTGGTTTTAGACAACCTTATTCTCTCTTTCGTGATTTACTTCTGCACAATTCATCATGAATTTTGATTCGGTCTCTGATGACCGTCGGGCATTGCATAGTTGTCCCTCTATTCCTGCTCGTGGTCGTGGTTCCCATGGACGTGGCCGTGGCCGTGCTAGCCTTTATTATGCTTATTGCGGCGACACTAATTATCGTGAATACTGGTGTTGGGAGAAGCATGGCTACTATGATGATATACCTACAGCTCATCAGACATTCACACCAGTTGCTACTGACCGACCTTCCTCTTCTGCCGGCCATTTATCTTTATCCAGTGCCGAGTGGGGCCGGTTGCGTCGTCTTCTCTCTTCTGTAGTTCCCGCCAACCTTTCTATTCCGTCAGATATATCGTTTCTTTCTCATTCTAATTCGTAGGTCATTGATTCCGGTGTCTCACATCACATGTCTCGTGATGATCTGATCTTGCTTCTAGTCTTTACAAGTTGATTTCCATGGCTGATGGTAATACCTATTTCTGGATTTGTTGATTTATCACTTCATCTTTACATATGAAAATACCTTAATTATGTTATTTTTAAAACAAAACCTGCTTTCTATTCGTCAGCTTATAAATAATTCTACTTACTCCGTAACATTTTATCCATCTCACTTTGTAATACAGGATCTTCTGACGAAGCAGCGGATTGGTGGAGACCATGAACAGAATGAACTGTACTACGTTGATTACTTTCCTAGTACGTTTGCAACTGTTTCTACTGCCTAGTGGCATAGGAAGCTTGGTCATCCTCCTCTTTCTTCTTTACGTACTATGCTACCTTTTCTCGATTTATCAGAATTCAGTTGTGAATCTTGTATTCTTGGTAAATATCATCGCTACTCTTTTCCTCAAATTAATAAAAGACATGATTTAATTTTTGCGTTAGTTCATTCCGATATTTAGGGTTCTTTTAAATTTCCTAGTGTGTTTGGTTATAAATATTTCATGACATTTATTTATGATCATTCACACATGACGTGGTTGTATCTTCTGCGTAATAGGTCTGAACTTTTGTCTATCTTTAAATCTTCGTAATTGAGATTATTAATCAATTTGGTGTTTCTGTAAAGGTTTTTGTTCAGATAATATTAAGGAGTATATTAGCACGGAGTTTACTGCATTTTTCACACCCATGGTATATTGCATCAAACTTCATGTTCTTATACTTCTCAGTAAAATGAGATTGCTGAACAGAAGAACCGACATTTGCTTGATGTAACTCGTTCTCTTATTTAGCATATGCATGTCCCTAAACGGTTGTGGAATTTTGCGGTTTTAGCTGCCTATTTTTTTATCAATCGCATTTCTTCTCCGGTCCTAGGCAACTAGTCATTTTTCTCTATTTTGTTTCAACGGGGCAACTCTTTTCCTGTCCTAAAGTGTTTGGTTGTTTATGCTATTCTCATATTCTAGGTCCTCAGGTAGACAAACTTGATCCTCGAGCTATCCGTATGGTGTTTGTAGGTTACTCACGATCTCAAAAAAGGCATGTTCGGTTTGATACTGCCACATCTAAAGTTTGTATTTCATGTGATTCCACTTTTTTAGAAGATCAAGCCTATTTTTCACCACCTGTTAAGAACCTCACTCCTACTATTCATGTTCCTTACCTACTTTCCTCATAACTTGATTTGTTTGTTCAATCTGTATGCCTTAGTTTTTAGCATGTAGCCCATTATCCACATGTGTATCACCATCATAAAAAAGTTGTCACACCCCTTCCTACCAATACTTCTTCTAACGATTCTTCTGCAGGTACTCCTATACAGTCCATTGTTCCTAATTCTCCACCGCTACCGTCTTCAGAAGAAGATCTCTCTTTTCCTATTGCCTTACACAAGAGTAAACGTTCCTGAACTACCGCGCATCCGATTTCTAATTTTGTTTCCTATCATAAACTGACACTATTTTCTCGTCAGTTTATTTCTTACTTGTCAGCCATCACTCCCTTTCTCTGCTTAGAAAGCTCTTCAGCACCGAAGTTGGCATGCAACTATGGTAACGGAGATTGCTGCACCACGCTCTAATCAGACTTGGAAATTGATACCTCTGCCTTCAGATAAGAAGGTTGTCGGCTTTCGATGGGTCTTGCTGTTAAGCATAACCCAGATAGGATGATTGACCGCCTCAAAACTCGATTAGTGGCCAAAGGTTTTACTCAGCAGTATAATTTGGACTATTTTGAGACTTTTTCGCCAGTTGCCAAATTGACATCGGTTTGTGTTCTTATATCCTTGGTTGTTTCTAAGCCATGACCACTTCATCGGCTAGATGTGAAGAATACCTTTCTTAACGACGATCTTTCGGAGACTATTTATATGCAGCAGCTTTCTAATTTTGAACGACTGGGGGAGTCTATTGTTTGTCTTTTATAAAAATCGTTATACAGATTGAAGCAGTCACCGTGTGTCTGGTTTGAAAAGTTTAGTATGGTTCTACGACAAATTGGCTTCAAGCGCAGTAACGTCGACTCATCTCTTTTTACACATAATCGCTCTCAGGGCATGATGATTGTGCTGGTATATGTTGATAATATTATCATTACTGGAGATGATTCTACTAGCATCTCCAAGCTGAAAGAACATTTGGATTCATACTTCCATTCAAAGGACCTTGAGCCATTTAGATACTTCCTTGGAATTGAAGTATCACAGAATTCTGGTAGATTACAGCTCTCTCGGCTCAAGTATAGACTTGATATTCTATCTAAGACATGATTTATGAGATATAAACCAGCAGACACTCTTATGGATTCCCCAGTCAAGTTATCTCGATTGAGCTCTCTATCGGATTCTCCACTACTTGACCTAGGACGAAATCGACGTCTAGTTGGAAGCTTATTTACCTCATTGTCACTCATGCTGACATTGTCTTTGCCGTTAGCAAAGTAAGTCAATATATACAGAATCTTTTGATCTCTCACCTTAAGGCAGTTAAGTATATTCTCAGATATATCAAAAGCTCTCCACGACAGCGTCTTCTCTTCAAACCATCATCTACGTTGTTGCTCACGGTCTTTGCAGATACTGACTTTACTGGATCTATTGATGATTGTCGTTCCACCCGTGGCTACTATGTATTTTTGGGAAGAAACATGGTTGCGTGGAGAAGAAAGAAGCAGAATGTAGTGGCTTGTTCTTCTGCTCAGGCTGAGTATAGATTCATGACTCATATAGTTGCTGAGTTGGTATGGCTTACCTCTCTCCTAACAGATCTTAGGGTTCCTTCTTCTCTTCCGACTGCACTTTTCTGTGATAATAAGGTTGCGATCCACATTTCTGAGAATCCAGTTTTTCATGAGAGGACCAAGCATATCGAGATAGATTGCCACTTTATTCGTGACAGCTGACAGATAATATAGTTGCACTCCAACATGTTTTCTCTTCGGCTCAACTAGCAGATATCCTTACCAAAGCTCTTCCTCGACTGATTTTCGCTCGCCATCTGTCCAAGCTTGACATGATTAACATCTACGCTCCAGCTTGCGGGAAGTGTTATGAATATAATTAGTTATGAATATAATTAGCTATTATATATATTTGTTAGGAGAGGTGGTCTATAACTCTCTCTATATAGTTGTATGAAACTTTTGTTCTTATCAAGTCAATAAAAATTATTTCTTCTTGATTCTTTTCAAATACCATATGCAGTTTTAGCGAGAAACTCCTTGCATTTTTATGTCCCTTCATAGTTTCTTGGAATATGATTCACGACTATTAAAGTAGAACATGATGAAAGAAAGTGTTATTTATTTGAAAAGAGTAGGTTCATGGTGTTCACTGGGGGTTTATAATGTGTGTGGTACTTATCGGTAAATTAGAAAAGGATCATGTTATTTCAGTGAACTTTAGTCTTGATGCATTATCCTTATCTGAAGCTTAAATAGTTTTCCTAACATTTAGCCTCTATGTCCAATGTATACATCGGGTTGAAAGAGTGATAAAACTTTATGGGACACATTCTTAAGATAGTAATAAAAACTGCAAGCCTCTCTATACTCCAAGATGTTGGATTATGATTGACCTTTTGATATTTGATTTCTTTTGCAGTTCTGCTTCTAGATAAACCATCATCAAGGTTGAAGGTTTCTTAAGAAATGCCTGGCCCCTGGGTTAATGGTTGTTTCACCCAACCAAGGCTTATTTTAGAGGTAGAGGTTTATATTTGGTCTGTGATTTGAGTATGAAATAATAGGGTTTGAGTCCGGTCAGGATTGAATAAGCAAGCAAGAGATTTAGATGATTTAGCTGTAAATAACTAAATTCAACTTGATTTGTTGTTCTGGATGCGATATTTGTTGATTTCTCGATGTTTAATTGTGATATTTAGGTCTGTGGAACATATTTTAATTTTTCTGTTTTTAAAGTGTGCGCAGGCGCATTTGTATGTGTGTGCAGGCAATGGTAGACTGCTCACTAACCCAGGACAGGGTTAGTGATTCTGATTGTTAAATACTAGCATACTTTCAAGCAATCACTGTAGGCATAGTTTTCATACTTCTGTTATGTTAATCTTATTGGAAAAAACATGTCACTGTATATGAACACATCTTCGTCTGTGTGGTTCTGATTTCAATTTTATTTTGTGGAAACAAATGCACAAGATTTTGGTTCTGGTCCCAAGACTCCCAACTAACAATATAATAGAAAAATGATTCTTTACGCATTTTTCAAAGAAGAAGAATTCCCTACAAAGACGGACATATTTCATAATTGATTTGGAATCTAAACAGAGAAGAAATTTGACAACTTTGTATTACTACCCTTGCTGAGTTGATCCATTCAAGATGTTTGATAACTTTGTCTATTTTTCTTTATTTCTTCAGAGACTTCTTCACTGGATGGTTGTCAATCATTGCTGCCTGAAATTCCTAAGCGAGAGGCCCAGCTTCCGTGGTATCACTCCCATCTCTTTGGCGTAACATTCACAGAATCTCCACTGCCATATTTTTTTTCATAATGTCTCCATTTTTTACAATATTCGCAGAATCGCCCTTGATAATTTGTTATGTCTAATGGCAGGATCCATGGAAATTGTCATAATTTTCATTTTTTAAAATTATACAGGCAATGGAGCCTTGCACTGTACATAGCGCCAGACCTTGATCTCCAGTGAGGTTAGTGATTCTGACTTTTAATTTTTGGCATCCTTGCAAGCAATCAGCGAAGGCTTAATTTTCGTACTTCTACTAAGACTGCTATGTGTATGAATGCATTGTCTCTGTGCAATTCTGATTCCAAATTTATTTTGTGATAAAAAATGCTTTTAATACATCCTCTGTACCCTCTGCTGTTGCTATCCATACAAACCAACTGGAACAATTGGTGCAAATTTCCTGCAAATTTATTCCCATCAGGCCTCATAAAAGGAATATATAAATGTGCAAGAACCTATGACCGTACTGTTAACGTGCCTTCATTGAGGACATGAACCAATCCCTGAACTTCTCCCCATTACACAATCTTGTTTCTATTGTTAGACAAGGTTGGATTGGTAGAGTTTTCTTAGGTTGCAAATTTATTCCCATTGCGTACACGCATGCATGCAGACATGCGCGACGCGCTCGTGCACACACAGACATGCAATCGCGCGCGCAGAGGCACAATCATAAGTTGTTCCTGCAGGAAATAATATGTTATCTACCACTGTTAAACTCACTGTTTATATACAATGATAGAATTCATGTACAAGCATCAAATCCCAATTATGGTAACAAATATGTCACAAGATAATGAGTTTCCTGCAGATATGCATTAGAAATTGTATTTCCTTCGATATTGAGACTATTAGCAGGAACAAACATAGCAATCCTGTGCTACTACCTTTGCTAACAAAATCTATACCAGGAACATCCAATTACTGAGAACTCTGCTCGTCAGCTGTGTCTGAAATTCCTGATTGAGAGAGTTCAGCTGCAGAAGTATCTCTAGTCTCTTCATGATTCACCTCTTTTTGAAGTATTATTCCCAAAATCTCCCTCGCTTCTTTTCTGCCATCTTCTCCCCATCCTTCCTTTTCCATTGCTAAAACGTCCTCCGCACCAGCCGCCATTGCTACCCCCCTAAACTGATCGGAACAATTGGTGCAAATTTTGTGCATCAGAGCCAAACAAAACTTGTCAAATCCTTTTCCCTCTCTCATCATTCTTAACGTCTCTTCAACAATCCCTGTATTAATCAATTCCTCTCTTCCATTGCTTCTCTCCGCTAAATTATACATTAGAGCCATTGCACCTTCTCTTAGATTTGTGAAATCCGTCTCATCATCTCTCAATTCTTTAGCTGCGACTTGCCTCAGTAATAAAGCAGCTCCAATATTTTCAAGAAGTTCAAGGGTCTCAGGCCAACTGGTTAAGACATATACTGCTGCTGCTCCTGCATATTTGCGCCCTAAGGGGTTTATCCGCGGATCAGAAAAAATTTCAAGGAGAGCTTTAATTGCCTCGGAAGAAACCATGGCCATAATGATTTCTTTTCTTCCTAGTGCCAAGTAGTAGAATGCAGTTGCAGCATAGCTGCGGGCTTTTAACACACCTTTGTTGAGGACATGTACTAAATTTGGAACCGCTTCCGATTTAGCAATCTTGATTCTGTTGGAACTTTCAGATGCGAAGGTGTAAATTACCAAGGTCGCATTGACTTGGATTTCATCAGAAGAGTGCAGTAGCATTGGGATGACCTCATCCAAGCTTTCATTGCATAAGGTGGTTCTCATGCCTGCATTTCTTATCCCCATTTCAGCGAAGCAGCGGAGCTTTATGGAATAACTGTCTTGCAGTATTTTTTCTAGAATCTCCCTTACCCTTTTCTGCCAACTTCTCCCCATTCTTCCTTATCCATTGGTACAACTTTCTCTGCACCCGCCGCCATTGCTATCATCCTAAAGCGATCAGAACAATTGTTGCAAATTGTTTGCAGCAGATCCAAACAACACCCGTCCAATTCTTCTCCCTCTCTCATTATTCTTAATATCGCCTCCACAACCCCAAAATCCATTATCTCCTCAGCCCCTTTCCTCGTTTTGGCCAACCTACCCATAAGCGCCATTGCGATCGACTGTAGCAAATTCGCCTCGTTGCTTGATTTATCGATAGCGACCTCCAATAGTTTTGGAACAACCCACATATTTTTAAGAATTTTAACATTTTCAAGACAAAGGGAGAGGTCGTAAAGCACGTTACCTGATTCTTTACGCAATTCTTGATGTGGGTTTACGAAGAAAATTTCAAGAAGCACTGGAATCGCCCCGATAGCTCCAATATCGGCCCTATTCTTTGTGTCCATCGCAAGAAACTGAATAATTTCCACGGCTTTTGCACGGGCTGGTTGGAGGCCGGTCTTGAGCACATCGAGCAAAGGTGGAACGATCCCCCATTGAACCATCTTGGTTGTGTTCGATGGAATCTTGCAAAGCTGCAAGATCACATCCAGCGAGCCGGTTTGGATCCGGTGATGGCTCGAAGTGAGAAATGGGATGAGCCTTAGCACGATCCTTGAAGTACAGAGCAGAACCACGCTGTCTCTGCTTCCTAATATGGTTTTTAGCAGTGCGATAATGCCTGATACTTGTATCGAGGCATTGGGGTCCATTAGCTTTGTAAAAATCTCTGGTACAAGGGGATGGGCGTCCACGACTTGGCCTTCGGAAAGGCTTCTTTCGATGATGCCACAGGCTGCTGCTTTAGATATTGGAATCGGGTGGGGCTGGCCATTTTTCTCGCACCATTTAAGGATTGAATTTCTGAGAGGGGGATTGGTTATGCAGGGATATGTAAGGAATTCATCTCTTGAGGCCGAGGGGATAATGATAGGCACGCAATTAAACTCTTTGCAGGTTTCAACAATCGCGCGTTCAAAGCTATAGCTAGTAAGAAGGACGGGGTCTGCCATTAGAGAGTTGGAGATTGGGCAGAGGTAGTCGATGGGAGGTGATGAGAAAGAAGAACCAGAAGCAGGAGCTTTCCCTTTTCTTGACATTCTGTGTTCTTGATATTTTTGGTTTTAGTTTTGTTTTCGTTTTTTTTTTCCTAGTGAGAATTGTGTAACAGGGGAGAAGTGTGAAGCTGTCACTTTATAGAGTAAACAGAGGAGTAATTAATTCAGTTAGGATTTTGTTAGTTTGTCTTGGTAAAAATGGGCCGATTTGTGCCGGAGTATATTAAGTCTTAGTTTGTGTGTACTTAATTTTAGCCGAAGCCTTGAAACCATGATTTGAGTCTGAAATAATAAGTTTGGGTCGAGTCAACTTTTTTTTAGTTTCATTTGTGGTGAATTTTTAGTTAAACATCTTAAAATTATAATAGTCAGAACTTTTTTTTAATTATAAGTAGGGGAGAGTGAGTAGATATGTTTATTTTGTTTAATATTCTATCTGCAGATTGAATTGTCGTGGAGCTTAAGTTAACTATAATCTACTACATGCAAAACTAAAGTTATATTATTGATATCTAATTTGATTTTGGGCTTGTCGGACTGCAGTTAATAGGCTAAAATCGAAAGCATATATTTATTCGGGGTCCGAATATTAAGTTCAAGTACATTCACAAATAGGCTAAAATTCAAAACATAGATTTTTTAGGGGTCCCCGAAAATTTAGTCGAAGAACATTCACAAATCATCAAAAAAAGCTCATATCCGATCATAAATGAAAAGACCTGTCTAGTTTCATGTTAAATTGTAGCTATATTGTCTAATCAAATATGCCATAGAACATCTCCATCCAAGACTGAGGATGAACATTGCCTGCTTAACAAAGGTAGACATTGTCAAAATCTGTCCAATAACTAATTCAGGCTTTATCGTTAGCAAGCAAGCAAGCAAGAATTGATTTATGTGTTTTTGGCGGGCCCAAACATAGGTGTTCTTGAAAGAAAAAGTTCATATGTTTGAAAATAGTTTAGTGATATTATTGGATTGCTCATCTTTTAGTGAAGCTGAAATTCTTAGTAATTTGATCAGTCTTTAAATGATAACGGGATACTTTTGCAGTTACTGATGTTGATAAAAACTGCTGCTATAATCGACTTTTGGATTTTGTTTTCATTTTGCAGTTCTGGTTCCTGATAAAAGAGATTGAAGGTTGCTAAAGAAACGTCTGGTCCTGCGTAAAGTTTTACATAAATCCGCCATTGAAAATTTCTCATCATAAGTACCTGTTGTAATTTTCTATTCTTGTATAGGAATTTTAATTGTTCAGTTATTTCTGATTCTCTGCGTTTGCTCTTTGAGTTGTTTATGATTAATGGTTCGCTACCTTTAAGGATTTACAAGATCTATAATCTCGTGGTTAAGGTTCGACCTTCTGAGCAATTTTTGATCCATAAAATTTAGAATTTTCTTTTTGGCTACCCACCATTAACGCCAAAAACGACTTCACAGACGTTTGGATCAGCAACTGTTCTCAATTTTACTATCGACTGTTCTTAATTTTACTATCGACTTTAGTATATGTTTGGACCAGCAACTGTTCTTAATTTTACTATTCGAACTGGTCCAAATCGTTTGGACCAGCAACTGTTCTTCATTTTACTAACCTTGAGATTTGCATTCTAGCTTTATAAATTTTATTTATTCAACTATAATAATATTTATCAGATCATAACACTAATTAGCAAACCATAATATTGTTTATCAAATCATAACATTGTTTATCACAGTGTAACTTTATTTATCAAATAATAACACATTTTATGAAATCTTAAAAGGATATTATTGGAAATGCATATTATACAAATCAAAATTTGGTTACCGCCGTCGCCACAGCCTCACCGGAGATCCCTTGAGGCCAGTCGAATTCATCGGATCTCCCAGAATCTCATCGATGACTGATGTGGACAAGATCCAGATCTGAAGAAGCTAGATCTCGCCATGGCAGCGTCGATCTCGACCTAGAGTTCTTCCCCAACCTCGATCTCGGCTTCAGCTCCCCTTTCATCATCAATCGATTCTTCCACGACTTCGATTTTGGTATCCAACCCCTTCAACGAACTCGATTCAGTCGTCTTCATTTCATTTTGCCTCGATTTGCTGTCGACCTAGTTCGATTTGCCTCGTTTTGCTGTCGATTTGGTGTTCTCGAGGAGACTTGGTTCGATTTGCCCCGGGTTCGGTGTTGATTTTTGAGTAGTTCTTGGTATTTTTTTGATACTGCTACAGTAAATAGATGTGATTTTTGGTGGATCTTGAAATAGTTAATGCATATTTCTATTATGATCTCCTATATCGATTGCGATGTCGGAGTTCTGAGATCGTTGGGATCCATGTTCGAATCTAATTGAATTGTTTTTGTGGTTGGTTTGATTGATATGCGATTTATTTCCTTAGAGTGTTTCTTGTTTAAGAAGTTAAATCTGAAGGGAAGATGATATCCTCTACTAATGTCTTAGCCACGAAGATGGTGGATTTCAAATTTGATGATTAGAATTTCCATGATTGGAAGCTCATGGTGGAGCGTTATATCAAGAGGAGGAGAAAGGACGATTACTCGACAAAGTCTCTCCTAATCCGATTACCGCCGATTGGGAGGCGGATGATGCACAACTTAGTCATCTTATGCTTAGCTCAATGGAGCGACAAATCATAGATGGGCTTCTCCACTTGGAATCCGTGATGACAATTTGGGATCAGCTCCATAAGCTTTATTCTTCGCATCAGAGCCTTTCTAAGGCCTATGATTTGGTGCATTAGTTATATAAGATTCAACAAGGGACTCATTCACTACATCAGTACTGCTCAAAGTTTCGACGTCTCACCAAGCTGGTTCCTGAGTTGTTCCCGATTACTAGTGATGTTGTGGAGATGACATGAGGCCCTTTTGTGATCATTTTTCTTGGTAGGCTACGGTCCGAATATCAGTCTGCACGTCCAGCCTTGCTTGGGAAGGTGGATATTTCTCTTGCGGCCACTTATTATATGTTTCACCAGATATTTCAGTCAGAGATTACCAATGAGCAGCTTGTATCTGGTGAGCACAATGCTCTTATCAGGCCAGAGAGTTCTTCCACCTATTACTCTTCATGAGGAAGGAGAGCATGTCGTGAAGGAGGTAGAGCCGGAGGTAGAGGCCAAGGAGAGTCATTTTTGTGACTACTGTTATCAAGAGGGACATATTCGCAGTGCCTGTTGGAAGTTGAATGGGGAGGTCTCCTCAGCCTCCTCGTCCTGCTGCCCATGCACATGTAGGGACCAAATCTTCTACATCCTCCACTACTTCGACAGACTCGACTCATTCGAGAGTTGCGTAAAGTCTATGGAGGAGGAGATTGTTTAATTGAGGCTCCCTGTAACCTCGTCTGTTTCCAATAGTCAGGCAGGATCGGCTACACCTTAAGCATTAGCTGTGAGCACTTTGGGTCTTTCGAGGGGTAACTATACAGTTTTTATTATTTCGACTTCTGTATGTCATCCCTGGGTGATCGATATAAGAGCGGTGGATCATATGATATAAGAGAGAGGTGTATTAGTACCCTAGTGATCTTAGCGAACGACGTCACCTCTGCTATAAAAGGAGTGGGGTCTGTTCATTTCACATCACATTTACCTCTTTCTACCATCTTATACTTGCATGGCTTTTCTTTCAACTTACTTTCTGTTAGCCAGCTGACTCAAGATTTGAATTGTGACGCAACTTTTTTTTTCTGGTGGATGTGTTTTCAGGAGTTTGGGACGAGGCAGATGATTAGCACAAGGACTGAAGTTGACAGGTTGTACCACCTCGATGAGCATCCACGCCCTATAGCCTACCCAACAACATCCACATCTGCTGTTCGATACAAAATGGTGCCTTTCCTGGTAGGATGAGGTGACATTTTGAGGGCAGATGGGTTGGAGGATCCATTCACCTCTCCGAAGGCAGCTGATGGATTACAGTGCCGTGTATCAAAGGTTTGAATAGACTTCACAGATTCACCCTTTGTAAAGGGTTTTTTGATTATTGGTTTTAGATTTCCTACAGACGTAAGCCCCTGTAGTTAATTACCTCTTCGTATTACACGAAGAGAGCTTTCTACGATTGGTTTATTTTAATGTGCATTAAATGGCAATAGCAGCAACATAGCGGGATATATACATGGCAGAAAACATATGTAATTAAGCAGTAATTTACGTCCGTGGATTGTATACGGATTTACAGGATTTATGATTCAGACCGTAGGGCAGATATAAGAATGTTTGGAATATGTTTATATAACATAGCCTATCGTAGGGCAAAGGTAGGGTTTGGGTTACAAATTAGTATTGACTTCTATGTTACAGCAGTTGGCATCTATGTGTAATACCTTATGTATTATCTGGTATACCCATATATATACTAGATAAGCACGGGGACCCACTGTAGAACAATGGGGAATTTTTGGATTACATTCCGAAAGAGAGCGGATCTGAGAACTATAAATGGGATGATTCCACTCCTTTACACAGAGACGCCTTTTGAGTGAACTGGGACTACGAAGCTTGAAAACTCCGTAGTTAAGCGTCCTCGGGTTAGGGAAATCCTGAGATGGGTGGCCTCGTGGGAAGTGGACCATACTCGGGTCCGGTTCGCTCCGAAGGATAAAATCGTACGGTTTCGACCAGAGCGAATAATACCGTCTGTGTTGGGAGTGGGCGTGACATTATGGTATCGGAGGTGGTCTCTCAATAGTTGGTCTATGGCTCAAGGACAAACCATTGTTATAAGTGGGGGAGAATGTAATACCCCAGGTATTATCCAGTATACCTATATATACCAGATAAGCACGGGGGCCCTCATCTGTCTTAGATGGACAGATTCCTCAGTCTATATTGTTCTCTTCGGTTGTCTCTTTCCCTTTCCTCCATGGGTCTTTGGATGTGTCTGTTTTATCCATGATCAACAACCTAAGGATCTAAACTGGACCCCAAGGCTATTAAGTGCGTTTTTCTTAGGTATTTTCGGACGCAAAAGCGATATCGTTGTTATAATCCTGGATTATGTCATCGACTTAAATCAGCCGACATGACTATTTATGAGTCCACCATATACTTTTCTACATTACACACTTGTATAGACATGGACATTGAATTTCCTTTAGATATCTCATATATTCTGTTAAGAAAGCACCCCTTCTAAGTCGGTTGATTCAATACCTCCTGTGTTGGATTTCATCCGTAATGTTTCCATTGACCCACCTCCCACCACTGATTTCTCACTGTTGGGTCCCACACCACCGGTTATAAGGATGTATGCTCGTTGAGCCCGTAAGACTCTTAAATTTCATCCTTTTGTTGCTGATTTCCCGGAGGCTGACATTATCTCTTTATTGCCTTACGGAAAAGCGTTCAAAGCTATACTTCTCACCCTATAGCTTATCATGTGGCGACTTCTCATTTTTCTCCGGCGTATGGGGCATTCCTATCCTCCCTCGACTCTCATGCTTTACCCACCGATGCTTTATCTCATAAAGAGTGGACCAATTCTATGATTGATGAGATGCTTGCCCTAGAACAGAATCCGACTTGGGATTTGGTTCCTCTTTCGACTGGGAAGAAAGTGGTAGGGTGCCACTGGGTATGTACTGTGAAGTTTCATCTTGATGGGACCCTTTCCAGGTTAAAGATACGTTTGGTTGCTAAAAGGTATTCTCAGACTTATGGGATTGATTATGAAGAGACTTTCTCTTATGGCCAAGATGGCCTCTGTTTGTCCACTTATATCTCTTGCGGCTATTCATTATTGGCCGTGTATCAGGTTGATATGAAGAATGCGTTCCTCCAAGGTTCTTTGGTAGAGGAGGTCTATATGGAGCAACCATCTGGTTTTGTTGCTCAGGGGGAGGCTGGTCCAGTTTGTCGATTGAAGAAGTTGTTGTATGTCTTGAAACAGTCTTTTCGAGCTTGGTTTGAGAAGTTTACTTAGCTGGTTATTGCGCTTGGACTTAGACGGTGTGCTTATGACCATTCGATGTTCTACAATAATAATACTAATGGTCTGTATATTCTTTTGGTGGTATATGTTGATGACAATGATTATTAGCAATGATGTGGCTGGTATTGCACAGCTTAAGCACCATCTTCAAACATTTGTTGGGTATCGAGGTTTCTTGATCGAAAGATGACATCTATATCTCACAGCGAAAATATGTGCTTGATATGTTGATTGAAGCTGGGATGTTAGGATGCGGACCCATATGGGCTCTAATGAATCCTAATACTAAGTTTCTTCCGGAACAAGGTGATTTGTTTGAAGTTTCCGAAAGATAACGATGATTGATCGGTAAGCTTAATTACCATACCGTCACTCGACCTGATATTGCATATCTTGTTAGTGTTGTGAGCCAATTCATGGCTGATTATCGAGTTGCTCATTGGGATGCGATGATTTTGATACTTCGATATTTGAAGAATGCTTCGGGGGAAGGACCTACTGTATTCAGATCAGGGACATTCTTGGATAGCTAGATTCATTGATGCAGATTAGGCTAGATCTTCATCCGATCGCAGAACTATTACAGGATACTGCATGTTTATAGAAGGTAACTTGATCTCTTGGAAGAGTAAGAAGCAGCAGTGTCTAGTTCCAGTGCCGAGTCAGAGTATTGAGCCATGGCAAATACTACTTGTGAGCTTGTATTGATCCGATTTCTGCTTGGAGAGCTTCGATTTGGGCCCACTTCTTCTATGCGGCTATATTGACAACAAGGCTGCAATATATATTGTCTCTAATCCTGTATTCCATAAGCGAACGAAACACATTGAGGTTGACTGCCACTTTGTGCAGGAGAAGGTTGAAGATGCGATTATCGACGCATACTGTATTCAATCTGCTCATCAGTTAGCAGATTTATTCACAAAACCTTTGAGAAGGAATATAGTGCATTTTATTTGTAATAAATTGGGCATATATGATATGTATGCTCAGTTTGAGGGGGAGTATTAGAATACATGTATTGTACACGTATTTATTATATGTAATTAGTCCAATCCATCTATTACATTTTCCTAATCTTTTCTCTCTTTCATAGGTATTGCACTTTTAAAACTTCTTGGGCTAAAAATTATATCTAAGTTAGGGCCCAGAAAATCAAGTTGAAAATATATATTTTGGTTCAGCTTTATTTTTCTTTATTGCCATTACAGGCAGGTTAATCATTTTTTTAGGGCAATGGGCCGTAAGCCCAACTTATGCATACAACACACCCAAACACACATACACACACATCTCACACAAGCACACAACACATGCGCATCCAGAGGCTCTCGAATTTGCCCCCAAGGCATTAATTTGTGGCCACTTCCCCTCCTGAGTTTGGAGCCCCAACTCTCCTCAAGGGAGGAAGTGTCCATACCATTTGAGCTAATGCAATATTGGTGGCAGGTTAATCTTAATTGTGGCAGGTTAATCTTAATTGTATGTAAAGTTACCTGGTTTTTGGCTAATGCCACATCCTGTTAAAAAAAATAAACGAGCCCTCATACAAAAAGAATCACTTTTGATTTATTGATTTTCCCACAATTTCCACACAAAATTCAGTAGAACATAATCCCTAATTCTTTTCTGTGAGAAAAGAAAAAATAGGATCGGCCATGGAACAGAGCTTCATTAAAGCTTGAAAAGTTCTACCATTCATTGTCAACACAACACTAATGCCGATTTAATTAGTGCTATGAGAAGTTTGTAACTGCGCCCATTCATTTTTGGATGGGCCGCAGTTTGCAACCGTGCCCCTTTCATTTTTGAATGGGACGCAATTCACAACCGTGCTCCTATAATTTTTCTTTAAAAACACGTCAACGCCAGCGTTGAGCTGGCGCCTACGAGGTCAAAAGCGGCCTACTTTTGAAATAACTTTTGAAAGTGGCCTATTTTTGATAATATTTTAAAAATTATACCTAATGCAAAAAATTGTCCTATTATTTGAGAAAGTGAGATGATTATGGGAGAAATGTTTAGGGAATGTAACAATAGATAGATTGGAATAAACCCAATCCTCCTTTTTATATAGACACGGTCATTACCCCTAATTAGTTTCCTAATAACATAAAGGCAGTTTCTAGTATAAGCTAGAATTCCGTTCACAAACACAATATACGCTCGTGCATTCTGACACCTGCAAACACAGATATTTATTTCATTCTTCACTTGAAATCTAAGCAGTTTTTTTGACAACTTTGTATAACTAGTATTGCCAACAAAAAATAACACAGAAACAAAATCACGAATCCAAATTAGTAGGAATTCCGCCCCTCCTCTGTCACTTCCTTTATCTCTTCAGAGAATTCAGAGTCTTCTAGGGGCATGCTTGGCCATTATCACTGCCTGAAATTCCTAATTACGCACTCCCATTCCTTTGGCCTGTGAGTCTTAGAATCCCTATTGCCATTTTTTCCCTCAAATTTTCCCGATTTCTTCTTCTCCTCTTCTAACACATCCTCGGCACTGCCGCTGTTGCTATATCCGCACGAACAGTTCTGAAGAATTGATGCAAATTTTGTGCATCACAGTCAAACAAACCTCGTCCGGTTCTTCTCCCTCTCTCATCATTCCTTAGTCTTAACATTGCACACCACCCTAATCCATTATTTACTCTCGTTCTTTTCATCTGTCTGCCAAATTGCACCTGAATATATATTATCTGATTAATTGGTCTCAAGTTGGAGTCATATCATAAGTATTGTGTCGGGAAATGTAATATACGAGGCGTCAAAGTATATATTCATGATGCTAAAAACCATCACAAAGCAGGGGATATGGGTAATAATTAGCATGAGTGATTATATTAAAAATTTATTACAGGCGGGCAACTGTTGGTGACACAGTCACTTGTTTGAAAAACCCTCTGATTTCTCTCTTTTTCCATAGGTGAAATAAAATCAGGAGCAAAATTTATCTCTCTTTCTAATATCAACATGGAATATGTTCGATTTCCCAATCTCACCAGTCTACTTATAACCTGTTTAGAGCAAATTTCCTACTCTATCATCATCAGCAAGGCGTCACCTTTCTCTTCATCTCTTCAGTCTATCATCAAAACTATTGGAAAACCAGCAAGCGATTTTGATAGCATCTTCAACATTACTGATACCAATGTTCCGTTTGTTAAACGCGGGGATGTCCAAGTTAGACAATTGGATTAGCAAGTAAGAGATTTAGAAAATTTAGCTATAAATTCTAGTTACTTTTTTTTTTTATATTAGGCTTGTTGATATTCTAAGTTTATTGGTGATATTTAGAGCTCGGATCTGTGGAAAACATTTTGAATTTTTGGAAAAATACTGCAGGAATGGTTATTAGAGTGTATAATTTGCAGCATCTCCCTTGCCATTGTTTCGCATAATGTTTCCATTCTTACTCCTCTCCTAACATTTCTTCTGCAATCGCTGCCATTGCTATCCCCTAAAACCAATTGTAGCACAACCAAACATAAGCGCTCTCTCTCTCTCTCTCTCTCTCTCTCTCTCGCTCTCGCGCGCACACAGACACACACCATTCTCTACATCTCTTTCAAAGCCCCCACATCCATTAGTCCCTCCCTTTACATCTCTCTGCCAAATCATATGTTTTCCTCTCTGCATTCATTAGTATATATCTCTCCACATTGCTCGATTTGTCAATTGTGATTGCCATCAGCTTTGGAGGAACACCCATGATTTCAAAAATGCTAACATTGTCTGGACAATCGAGGGTCAGGCGGTAGAGCGCTAGTCCTGTAAGTTTATGCCTTGTAAAGGGCGTCATCAAGGGATTATAACAATGTGCAAGACGTACCCTAATTTTCCTGGAAGAACCTATTATCATAGTGTTAAGAATATAATTATTTCTTATATATTAGTTATCACTATATTTAGTTAGTAGATATTAGTTATGAATATATTTTGTTATTAGATTGAAAGGTGATCTATAACTCTCTATATTTAGATTTGTATGGACTCTTGTTTAATTAAGTCAATAAAATTATTTCTTCTTGATTCTTTTCATGGTATTAGAACCAATGGCTCGATCCTCCACATGACAACTACACCAAGAAAAATTGATGGTCGTATGTGAGGGGGAGTGTTGAAGATAAAAAAAACCAAATGATGGGACTTTAAAAATAACCCTACATTGGAAACAACAAAAAAAACACACGGGTATAAAATATAAGATAAGTCAAACCTCAATAAGGCATGAGTCTTATTGTTAGAACCCACTTACTATTAAAAGCCTGTATGTATAAGATACAACTTAAGAATGATTTTCTTAATGGCGATCTTTCAGAGACCGTTTATATGCAGCAGCCTTCTGGTTTTGAGTGATCCGGGAAGTATGGCTTATCTTCTACATAAATCATTATATGGATTGAATCAGTTACCGCGTGTCTGGTTTGAAAAGTTTAGTATAGTCTACGACAGACTGGCTTCAAACGCAGTCGCATCGACACATCTCTCTTTACACATAATCGTTCTCAGGGTAGGATAGTTGTGCTGGTATATGTTGATGATATTATCATTACTGGAAATGATTCTGCTGGCATCTCTAAGTTGAAAGAATATTTGGCTTCATTTCCATACAAGGACCTTGGGCAACTTAGATATTTTCTTGTAATTGAAATATCATAGAATTCTGGTAGATTACAACTTTCTCAGCACAAGTATGCACTTGATTTTTTATCTGAGACATGATTACTAGGATGTAAGCCAGTAAACACCTCTATGGATTTCTCAGTCAAGCTATCTCGATTGAGCTCTCCCTCGAATCCTCTACTATCTGATCCAGGACGATATCGACGTCTAGTTGGGAAGCTTATTTACCTCACTGTCGCTCGTCCTGACATTACCTTTGCCGTTAGTACAGTTAGTCAGTATATACAGAATTCTTTGACTTCTTACCTTAAGACGGTTAGGTATATTCTCAGATACATCAAAGGTTCTTCAGAACAAGGCCTTCTTTACAAACTATCATTTATATTGTTGCTCACAGTCTTTACGAATGCTAACTTTGCTGGATCCATTGATGATCGTCATTTCACGAGTGGCTATTGTGTCTTCTTGGGAGGAAGCCTGGTTACATGGAGAAGTAAGAAGAAAAATGTAGTGGTTTGTTTTTCAGCAGAGGCTGAGTATAGATCTATGACGCATACAATTGCTGAATTGGTATAGCTTACCTCTTTTCTCACATATCTTGGGTTATTTCTTCTCTTTCAACTATACCTTTCTGTGATAACAAGGTTACAATCCACATTGCTGAGAATTCAGTTTTCATGAGCAGACCAAGCTATTGAAATAGATTGCCACTTCATTCATGATAAGGTGACAGATAAGATGGTTGCATTCCAACATATTTCTTTTTCAATTCAACCAGCAGATATCCGTACCAAATCTATTTCTTGACCGGTTTTCGCTCGTCTTTTGTCCAACCTTGGCATGATTGACATCTATGCTCCAGCTTATGGGGGTTGTTAAGAATATAATTAGTTATTATATATTAGTTATGAGTATATTTAGTTAGTAAATATTAGTTATGAATATATTTTATTATTAGATTGAGAGGTGATCTATAACCCTCTCTCTATATATTTGTATGAACTCTTGTTTAATTAAATCAATAAAATTGTTTCTTCTTGATTCTTTTCAGACTGCTAAAAGCTGAAGATTGCGCTTGCAGCATCTTCAAGGTGTTTTAAAGTGCCTACGTTGAGGACATGTTAATTAAATCAATAAAATTGTTTCTTCTTGATTCTTTTCAGACTGCTAAAAGCTGAAGATTGCGCTTGCAGTATCTTCAAGGTGTTTTAAAGTGCCTACGTTGAGGACATGAACAAAACCTGGAACTGCTCCCCGTTGGACAATATTGGTTCTGTTGGTAGCTTCGAGCGCCCCCCTCTCTCTGCACATGTGTGTGTGGTGAAGAAAATCTAATAAAGACCTGGTCGTCCGTGTGCGTGTATGCATGCATGTGACACTTCTTACAAAGACCAAGTTAAGTCATCCGTGTGGATGCGTTCATGCGTGTGACACTTCTAACAAAGACAAAGTTGTCCAAGTGCGTGTGTGTGGATATGCAGGTAAGAGGCATGAACGTGCATGCATGCGTGTGTGCGGGCGGGGCGCGCGTGTGTGTGTGTGTTTTCCAGCTGAAATTAAGAAGTTTTTATTTATTTATCATTATACATTTTAATATATACGATGAAATAAGGATCAACAAGGATGAAATACCAACTATTATAACAAGAATATTACTATTTTCTGGGAAGATTCTACTTTACAATTGTTGATGATGAATGGTTACATGCAGAAATGCAGTAAGAAATGTGTTTCCTTCTACATTTGGATTAGAAGCAAAAAACAAATTTGTCAATTCTGCCCTTTCTACCCTCGGATGAAAAGCTTATGCTACCAGAAACAAAGTGAGCATCCAGATCCAATTACTGTGAACTATTCCCCTCCTGAACTCTGTCTGAAATTCCTAATTGAGAGTTTTTCAGCTGTAGCAATAGCTGAAGTTTCTTCACCGTCGCTTGGAGTATAATTCCCAGGATTTCCCTCGCCATTTTTTTGCCGTTTTCTCCCCATTCCGCCTTCTCCTTTGCTAATACATCCTCTGCACCTGCTGCCACTGCAATCCTCGTAAACTGATCAGAACATTTGGTGGATATTTTATGCATCACAGCCAAACAACACTTGTCCAGTCCTTCTTCCTTTCTCATCATTCTTAACATCTCCTCCACAACCTCTGTGTCCATTAATTCTTCTCTTCCCTTGCTTCCCTCTGCCAAATTACACATTATATCCATCGCATATATGCGTATATCTCTCTCGTTGTTTGATTGGCAAGCCGTGACTTGCCTCAATACTACAGCAGCCCCAATATTTTCAAGAATCTCAGGGTTGTCAGGCAAATGGGTCAAGTAATATACCACCTTTCCTGCAATTTACGCCCTATGGGGTCTATTCTAGGACTGGAAAAAGTTTCAAGAAGTGCCTTAATTGCCTTGAAAGAACTTATGGCCATTCTAATTTTTGGCCCTTCAGTGGCCAAGTTGTAGAATGCGCCTGCAGCATCACGACGGCCTTTTAACACACCTTCGTTGAGGACATGAACTAAGCATGGAACTGCTTCCGAACGAACAATCTTGCTTCTGTTCGAACTTTCGAGGGTGAAGGCAAAAATTACAGAGGGGGCATCAACTTGGATTTCTTCATCAGAGGAATGCAGTAGCACTAGGATAACCTCATCGATGATGTTCTCATTGCACAAGGAGATTCTCGTGTTGGCAACTCCTTTCACCTGTGTAACTAGGGCGCGGAGCATTATCTTGGATGAAATATCAGGATCCTTAAAATTTGAAAATGGCGGTTCTTGATTACCACCACAACTATCACCAACATTGACCTCACTTGGGATTCTTGAATGATCAGCATCACTGTCTTGATGATCCAAAGAAGTCAATTCTTCATCACCATTATTGCCGATGCCGGCCTTGCATGAGATTCTTAAACGGTCAATATCCCCATCTTGATGTTCAGAAGGACATGTCTCGTGATTGCCACCACCATTATCATCGACGGTCTTGTCTGCGACTCTCAAATGATCAGCACTTGCATCCTTATGGCTCCAGGATGGTCTTGATCCATAGCATGATTATCTCGGACATCAGCCTCACTTAAGATTCTTGAATTGTTAGCATCACCATCCTGATGACCCGAAAAAGATGATTCTTGATTAGCAGTAGCTTCGCTTGAGCTTCCTGAATGATCAGGATCACCATCTTGATAACCTGAAGAAGATGATTCTTGATTATCACCACCATTATCACCGACAATGATGGAGGTCCTTTTCAGGTCTCCGTCAGATGTTGTCTTCCGTTGATCTCCCGGTGGATCTTGATGGTTATCTTCTGTTGCGTGTGGGTCTCAATGGGTTTTGGTGAAAGAGGTGGCATGAGGAGTTTGGCGCCGAGTATCTGCAAAGAAGTCCCGGGGTGGTTTGGTACCACCAAGGACCCTCCGACGATCAAGTTAGTGATAAGATCCGAGCAGAATAACGGCTTAGTAGAGTAAAAAATGGCTTACTTGACCCCTCTGTGATGGGGGTTTATATAACGTTGATGGCACGCAGCAGCAGGCACGAGAATCTCGCCAGCAGTTACGCTCCCGACGTCACGCCCGCGTAGAGAACGGATCGCCCATTAATAGGGATCGCGGGGGCGTGGAACGCGGGATGTTGCTGGCGGAGAATCCGCGCATGGCGAGATTCGCGGAGCGGCGGTTACGTCTGTGAGCAGTGGAGCTGGTCGGAGGGACCGAGGAAGACGGCCTCGGCTAGAGAGCTCGGAGATGAGCAAAGGGTTGCCGAGGAGGCCAACTTGCAGAGGGCCCCGAGGAGGGCCGGCTTGTGCTTGTGGGCCGGGTACAGGGGTTGCCTGGTCGGCCCCTATGGCCCTTCTTTCTGAGTTTCGGGACGCGTCATCCGCCACGTGTCCGAGTCTTGGAGACCGTCCATATTGAGCATCATCATTAGCCCCCTACTCTTGTCCCGACCAGCTAGCGGGTCGGGTCAGGAGTGGACTGTCAGGCCTCCCGAGGTGAGCTTCTTTCTAGGGCTTTGTCGGGACGAGTCTTCGAGCCGTCGGTTGTCTTTTCCGTTAGCGAATTAAGGCGAGATCTCTGCATTTAAAGAAGGTGCGCCGGTTAGTGCACTCTGCAACTGAAGCGACGGTCCACGTGTCAAGCGTCGATTGGCTGACGCGACGTATGCAGGCCTGCGGCACCTGATGGGACGCGGTCCAGCGCGGGATCGACACGTGGAGCGATCGGAGCCACTGGGCGTGAGGAGCCGTTTCGGCGGGAGATGACGGGCGCCGTTGGATGAGGCTGTATGTTACAATAAATAGGGGTGGGGTCCGCCCTAGGGCCCTTACTCCTTCATACTTCCCTCTCTTAAGTCTTTGTTGCTCGGCGCTCGTCTCCTTTCTCCCGCTTTCGGCCCCTGAAGATTCTCTTTTCCAAGGTTAGATGTCTTCCTTTGTAGAATCAGTAGACGCTGTAGGAGTAGGTTCTAGGATCCCTTTAGCTGTGTCTGAGTCTCCTCGGGGAGCAGGGGTTAGGTCCTCTCCCCGGGATCCTGAGGCGGGGGCCGCTTCCAGGGAGGAGGCGGCGGATGTGGCCCTTGGCTCCTCGTGCTGGATGAGGTATGAGGACGAGCTCGCCAATGCCCGGGCTCGCTTCCACATCCCCTCGCGCTACACGTTCCGACTAGCCAAGGAGGGCGAGAGGGCAGATCAAGTACGGGGTAAGGAAATCGCCCTGTATTTGGAAGCTTTTTAGGACGGAATGCGCCTACCCTTCTCTCCCGAGGTCGTCGCTGCGCTGAACTTCTTCGGTTTGGCCCCCGGCCAGTTAGTGCCGAACTCGTGGAGGATCCTCCTCGGGTTCTTGATCCTCCTGAAATTACAAGCGGTTCCCGTCAGCCTTTCCCTTCTCGATTCTTCTCTCGTCTTCAAGAGTCACCCTGGTAGTCGAGCGGGCGACTCGAGATGGGTTTATCTCACTTTCAGGAAGCGGCCGGGGTGTGCTGCCGGGACCGGGGTCGTGGCCTTGCCCTCTTCTATTCATGATTGGAAAAAGAATTTTTTTTTTCGTTTCCCCTCCCGAGGGCGAGGACTGGCCCGTGCTTACCAAGTGATCGAGGGAGAAATGTTTTCCGGGGAACCAGTCCAATGACCCTGCCGCGGTGAGAGTGGCGTTGTGGGTGCCCATCCCCCGACCTGACGTGCTGCTGTCCGAGAGGGTCTTGAGCTGGGCCGGGCTTAGCCCCGTCGAGTTCGTCGGTAAGTTAGGCTTGCTTTTTGGCTTGTGTTTTTCTCGTGTCGCCGATTTGTTGGGTATTCATTCTGTGCAGGATCCATGGACTTCGACTCACTGAAAACCTCCATACGCCAGCCGAGGAGGGCGACGAAGGCTGGGGGCGCCAGCTCTTCTCGCGTGAAGCCTGCCCCGGCTCTTATTGCTCCGGTGATGGTGCCCCGCGAGCGCTCGGGGGCGGATCCCGCTTCAGGTCCCAGCAGAGTGTCGGGCCGGAAGCGGGCCTTGATTCTGGAGGACCTGGCCTCGGATGAGGAGATCGGCTCCCCCTCGGAGCCGCTCAAGAGGCGTCTCCCGGGGACCTTCCCGGGGCCGGTCGTCGCCGACCGTGGTGGAGGAAGGGGGCCTCTGGTTCGCGGTGCCATCGGGGCTGTCCGTTGCGGATAGCCTCCAGCATGAGATAGAGACCTCGGCAGGGGGTCGAGTTCCCGGGGGGACCTTCAGGGCTCAGCTGGTGTCCATCGCCCAGGAGTCCGTGCAGGTAAGTTTCTGGTTCATTTTAAGATTCGGTGCCTCCTTCATCTTTCTGATCTTTCCCATGTCTCCCAGGTTCTCCAGCACGTTGCCCTCGCTTTGCGTATGGAGGCCGAGGTGGTAGCCCCGGTGCTGGAAGCTGCGGGTCGGCTCGCCTCGCTGCAAGAGAGCTCCAGGCGGGAGCTGGAGGCGATGACAGCGAGGGTCGCTGCCTTGGAAGGCGAGGTGGAGGCCGGGAAATGGGAGATAGCTCGGCACCGCGAAGCCGCCGTGATCACCGAGGTCAAGCTCGAGGATGCCCAGGTGCTCACCGGCAACCTGAAAAGGACGGTGAAGACCCTCCGAAAGGAGCTGGGGGCGGCGGCCAAGTCGGCTGAATCGAGGGCGGTGGAGGGCTATAAGAAGTCGAAGGACTTCTATGACGACTTGGCCGTGGCTACGACCCGTATTTGGCACGACGCCCTCAATACCGTTAAGGCCCGGATGCCGGAGTTCGCCGACGGAGATCTCCGGGCCGAGTTCCCCCTCGTGGACACCGACGAGAAGGGGGAAGAGGTTCCTGGCGAGGAAGCCGCCGAGGACCCCGCGCGTCACGTGGTGGAGGTCGAGGACCTCGAGGTCGTACCTGGCCCCGAGGTATAGAGCCCCCGTCTTCCCCCTTTTATTTTGTTTTTGAATTTTATAAGGCTGGGGAGCCTCCAAAAAATACCCTTTGTAAAGCTTTTGTTTTTGGTAGTAATAAAATTTTTCTTTGTCTTCATCGAATCGTGCTCTACCATCTGTTTGTGAAGAATACTCGTAGGATATCTCTGCTTTCACCGTTGTGTTTTTATGTCAGGTTTGCTGCTTGTCTAGCAATCGCCCGTCGGGTTGATTTCGATCATTCGCTGATGAGCATGCCAAGCGCCGCCGAGGAGGTATCCCTATGGGCCCCAAAGTCGATGGGAGATTTCTTAGACCTGGATAGATCTGATGCCCCTCACTGGGGTCTCGGACCCTCTGCGGGTGACGGGCAGAGCAGTGTTCACCGTACTTGAGCCGAGCGTGAGTGGGCGCCTGCTCGGTGGCTCTATGGGGGGTGTCATCTTTTGACCTCTGTCAACGCGAGCATTGACCACCAGTCGGGGGTGACTCAGCAGGGTAGCCGCTCGGTTGCCTCTTGCGAGGGCTTTCCGATCCCTGGCGTCGCGGTAGGGAAGCTACCCGCCAGGGACGACCGAGCAGGGTAGCTGCTCGGTTGCCTCTTGCGAGGGCTTTGATCCTTCAGGACGGGGACCGAGCAGGGTTACTGCCCAGTGCATCTTGGTGAGGACTTTGATCCCTGTCGGT
Source organism: Agapanthus africanus (assembly GCA_030015575.1). Classification (NCBI taxonomy): domain Eukaryota; kingdom Viridiplantae; phylum Streptophyta; class Magnoliopsida; order Asparagales; family Amaryllidaceae; genus Agapanthus; species Agapanthus africanus. The sequence continues at coordinate 440,097,231 of CM057338.1, forward strand.
TAAGGCAAGAAGCTACCAACCGGGGATAGCCGAGAAAGGACTCGACTGCCTCTGGGAGGACTTTGGTCCTTAGCGCGGGAGGGGCTGTAGAAGCCTACCAAGGACCTTTGGCCGGGTAGTGAGACTGCCCGGTGCCTCTTGGCGAGGACTTTTGTCCTGAAAGATAGCCGAGCGAGGGAACCTCGGGCTCGACTGCCTCTGGGAGGGCTTTTTGATCCCCGGCGTTGCGGCAGGGAAGCTGCCCGCAGGGGATAGTCGAGCGAGGGATCCTCGGTTTCGACTGCCTCTGGGAGGGCTTTTCGGTCCTTGGCGTTGCGGTAGAGAAGCTACCCGCCACTGTTGTAATTCCCTCTTCCTTCTTGCATGCGCGGCCGAGGAGCCCATAATATCTTTTGAATAAACAAGGTTTTTCTTTATTTTCCGCAATGTCCATTGAGCTTTATTAAATTAATAACAGACCCTAGGAAGCGTTTACATTGCTCTAAAAGAAAAGCACAGGCTAATAGATGACTTTATTGGCTCGGCCCGAGCTCCCTGAAGGACTGTTGGCCCCCGTGCTTGGCACAGGGTATGGGGTTTCCTGAGTTCCGGGCTGGCCGTCCGCTGAAACGAGCATGATCTGACCGATGGTCAGGTCGGCGGGAGGGCGGTGCTGCTCTTGCTCGCGGTCGGCCTGCCGTTTGTCCCTCAAGTATGCGGCGAGGTGCCCAGATCGGATGAGATCTTCGATGTAGTCCCTGAGTTGCTTGCAATCCTCCGTGGCGTGGCCCAGTATCTGGTGGAAAGCGTAGTAGGGGCCCCGGGTCCGCTTTGCGGCCTGACGCGGGATCGGAGGGAACTTGAAGAACCCTTCGTTCTGGGCCCCCTCTAGCAATACTGCGAGGGAGACGTTGAGGGGAGTATACTCCTGGAACTTCTGGTGGTAAGGCTGCTGACGCTCCGGCCTCTCCTCTCGAGCCCTCTTCTTCTGGTCGGGTCGTTCTGCTCGAGGGAGGTTAGCATTCACCTCGGATTCCAGCTGAACTTCGCGCTCGGTCCACGCCTTGACCTCGGCCATGGTCTTAGGTTGCGCCAACGCGAAGGAGCGTAACTACTCCTTGTGCCTCAGGCCAGATCTAACCGCCGTGATGACGGTCTCGTCCCGGTGCTCAGACACCTCGAGAAGGGTGTTGTAGAAACGGGTAATGTAGGCCTTGAACGTTTTCTTGTCCCCGCTCTTAACCGTGAAGAGGTAGTCGACCGTGCGCTTCTGTCGACGGTTCCTAACGAAATGGCCGAGGAACTGAGTAGCCAGCTCGTCGAAGGTCAAGATCGAGCGGGGCTCGAGCCCTCGGAACCAGTCCCGACCTGTGCGGATAAAGGTGGCCGGGAAGGCCCTGCACTGGGCGGCGTCGGAGTGGTCCTGGAAGCTCATCCCCGCGGTGAAGGCGTCCAAATGGTCCTTCGGGTTGGTTTTCCCGTCGAACAGAGAGACCTTTGAGGGCTTGTTGCGTGAGGAGACATGGACGGCGAGCAACTCCTCGGTGAACGGCTTTGTGAGCGAATCGGAAGCGTACTTAGCCCCGTCGCTCGAGAGGTGAGCCTCCCGGCGCATGCCCTTGATTTTCTTCTCGAGGGCATCGAGCCGACCGTGGTATCCTGAGGAATCGGCGCCTTGGGATCCCTGGCCCCCGCCGTGGGTGACCTGCATTTGGGAGCGGCCCCGGCTTCTCTCGATGAGGTGCCTCAGATCCCTGGGCGAGGTGGCTCTCGAACCGCAGAGGCGAACCCCTTCTGTGCGGCCCCGCCGAGGGTGGTGGTGTCGACCATGCCTGTGGATAGGCGAGGTGACTAACATCTTCTCAGGAGGATAAGGGTTGTGAGGAGGCTCGAGGCGAGGTGCTCTGGCGGCGGACCTTGGAGTGGAGCCGTGGGACGCCCAGCGGGCCTCAGGGAGTACCGGCCGAGGGATCGGTGGCCAGGAGTCGTAGCCTGCTGGTGGTCGGCCGTCCAGGCAGGGGCAGAGCCTTCTGGCGGCGGTGGAGCTGCGATCTGGGACCCAGGCCCGGCGGTTTGGACGCGGACGAGCGCCTCCACAAGAGACTGTAGCGATCTGTCTGGCCTGCGAGGGCGTTGATGATGGCCGCTGGAAGAGGCTCATCCCCACCGTCGGTGAGTGGAAGGCGGCGGCTGGTATCGGGATCTTCAGGGTGGTTGCTTGCCATGTGGGTGGAGATCGGAAGGTGATTGAAAACGATTTCGAATTGTGTAAGTAAATCAAATGATCCCCGGCAACGGCGCCATTTGATTGTATTATTTTCTTGGATGTGTGTATCAACTCAAATGATCCCCGATATCGGTTTCATTTGATTGAAAAGAAGTCTTGATGTGTCGGTATGAAAATTGAATTAAATTCACAATCAAAGAATTATATTTGACCGCAATCAATTACGGTGTCGGTTGTAGATCGTAAGCGAGTGCGGATCGTCCACAGGGATTGTGCGATTCGTTTGTACGTTTGATTTGTTTGAATTGAAAAGTTAATCGAAAAGAAAAGAAAATATGATTCAAGATTTTATCAAATGTTTCAAGTGTCACTATTCTAATCAAGAATCAAGAAAATGATAAACAATCGAGAATCAGGGTTTCAATGATATTTCCAACCAAAATGTCAAGAATCTAAATGAGGCTCGTAGGAATCGATCGGATCTATAGACGTGATGTAATCTCAAGATATCATGTTCTTTTCCTTCGAAAAATTGATACTAGATCGATGATGATCGACGAGAGTTAGGGCTTTCTCGTGAAACTAGGGTTTCATCATTTAACCCTTGTTCTTTCGTCGATATCATTCACATTCTAGCCTCTAGCAATTTCAAGAAACGATCGTAACTCCCCAATTTCGAGCGATATCAATCAAGAAAGTATCGCAACGAATTGGGTCGTCGGTTCTTGAACTTGCTAGGGTTTACAAAACTCGTAAGATTCAAGAATCGATTTAAGATATGTTACATCATCATTCTATTGATCGTCTCGACTCCTCGACGAGCGGAGTATTACTCAAACATCACAACAAGAATTACAACTAGAAATTTAGATTGAATTATGATGCAAGAATTTAAAGAAAACAAGATAAAAGAATATCACCTTTTATTTATATCAACAATTTGATTACAGTCGCTCAATAACTACAAGAGGAAGAACTAAATTGTCGATCTGGCGTCGCTTTTCTCCATGAGTCGTGGGTCGGCTTGGACCACTTGCTCTGTTGAAGAACGGCTCGGCTCCTAAAAGGTTGCAAGGCTTCTTGCTTGATGGGGTACTCGGGATCTTGGCTTTTGATTGGAATTAGGGTTAGGATTTCACACAAGTCTTGTCACTAGACTTGTGGAAGAAGAAGATGAAGAAAGAGAGTGAATGGATCAATCAATTTCAATGAATGAATTGAATGAATCCTTTGATCATTGGATGGCTTTAGATTGTAGATTCTAGATTCAATGATGATCCCCTTTACCCTAGGTTTAGGCTTCTATTTATAGACTTCCCAAACCCTAGGTCTAGGTTTGAAATTACAATTCCCTCCAAAAGTTTGTTGAGGAGCTTCTAGAATTAGTTTGTTAGGAGCTAGCTTAGGTTTTAAGCTAGAATTAATTAAGCTTAGAAACCCTAGTTTGCTGAACTGGCAGAAGTCTCTGGAGTCTTCTAGAACTTAGAGTACATTTCTGAACTGTAGTAGCTGACATAGGAGTTATGGCCTAAAATTGAGGTGGTGACGTCGACAAACCGCCGCGGAACCGCGGCGCAAGCCGGCTCCGGCCGCGGTTCCACGGCTCTTTGGAGGCCTTAGGGCTTGTGTCTTCTGGTGTGATCTTGAGCTGACTTTTGGGGCTTTATCTGATGTGTTGATTTGTGTTTTGCCTTTTGGATTGCTACCAGAACTGAAATCATTGAGTTGGCGTAATGTTTGATCAGCACCATGTAAATTTTTAGCTTTACTTCTGGGTTTTCTTGCACAGATCTCAAAACAAGTGTTGCGCAATATAGGGATGATGCGATGCCATGAAATGCGGTCAATTTCCTTTATAGTGCCGGTTTTAGGGTCTAACACATGCAATCTGATATTTAACGACTGATTTGCTAATATGTGAAATATGAATACCGTACACTTCTAAATGAATGCAAATGATAGGGAAATTGCCTGTTAAAAGATGCAGTATTTTCGACTGATCAAATTCCCCCAAACTTAATTTCGATCGTCTTGAGCGAACTTTTTTATTAAAAAGAGAAGGAGAAAATAAAGAAAGAGAAAAAACTAACTAGCACACTTTCGTAGGCAACACGATTGCACTGAGCACGTGCAACAAGCCTTTAAACCTCTAGGTGTCCCTAGTAGGAGGAGTGTTGTCTCCTGAGGGTTTTCAGCGGATTGCACCCACAAAATCCAATAATAAAAGACAGATCATGAATATTACATTTAAAGAAAAGAATTGTAGAAGAAAAACTTTGAAAATTAGGGTTTCCAACTAAGCTAGCTTTTCGGTTGTCATGAGCCCTATCTTAATGGTCATGAAAAGATGTTAGAAATCATGTCCTCTCTCAATAAAACATCGTTTTATTCTTCATTCCTATTTTTCTTCCAAACATTGATCATATACCCTTGCGTGTGTGTAAAGACATCCCTACACCCGAGAATTCAATTCAAGCTATCATACTCTTGCCCATCAGCCTCAGTACTTTTTAATTAATGAATATTTAGACGGAGTTGCTCACACACTTTCATGCGACTGTTAATACTTCTTGAGGTACTACCCGACCGATTACTCATGTGCTTGCTTATTTGGCGTATTTTCCTCGTCTTGCACCACCTCAGGCATAGCAGTGACTCCCAGACCAGTTGGCCTTAGGGCATTAGGTGAAGAGGCACCCTCGCTATACATTTTTTTATTGCCCTTGGTGATAACAAAACCAGTGTCCATTTTTATCACCACTTTATATTTTCTTATTCACTTTTTTTTTATTTCGTTCATACATCGGCTTTAAGACAAGAGCATTTTAAGGTATCCTCTACTATCCCAGGCTTCAAGATGTGTGCAAGTGCGAATAGCAGGGTATCAACGTTCAAAATATTTGGCTTCCAGAATAGGAACTATTTTTCAGACTTATTTTTATCCTCAGATTAGTGACGTCTTTCATCTTACTAACCCTTGGGACAACGGCTCATAACTACTTATTACTAGTTCGTATAAGAAAACTTCTAATTTTCTTAGTTTTCTTAAATTTTTTAATCTCATGGATGTAATTTTTCACTATCTAAACTTTTATTATCTTATTTATATGTAAATATTAAAATTATTTTTATACTTGAAAATTTTTAAATTTTTATGGGTTTTGAAAAATTTTAAATTTTTATAGATTTTTAAAAGAAATGTTTTGTGCTTATGCAAATGATATGCAAATGATCCAAAAATAAGCACAAACCTCCCCCAAACTTGTTTTCAACAGTGTCCTCACTGTTGCCTTCTGCTGAATCTCGCAAAACCTGTAAGCTTGGGAGGAATTATTAGTGGGGGCAAAATATTTATGTGAAAATCCTCCCCCAAACTTATTTTTGGCTCAAAATTTTGTAAAAACTATCTTTTCAAGAGCCAGAAAAAATATACCCCCCCAAACTTGAGTTATGCAATGTTAATCTTTGAAAATCATATGAGGGGGTCAAAAATCAGTGGTCGATGCCAAGCTTTGCAAAGACCAAATGTTAACACCAACCATTCAAAAATTTTATCAATGCAGTGCTCTGGTTGGTGGAAGAAGAAGTGTGGAAAGGGTAAGTGGTGGAATAGAATATGTGTGCGTCTCATTTTGGAGAGACGATGCAGTGAGTATGATGGATTACTCGCATTCTTCTTACAAGTCAGAAGAAGGGGTGGAGGTTCAATTTCAATGATTAGGACATGATTCATCTCAACACCCGTGTTATTCAGAAATGCGAGTTCATCAGCGAAGATCTCCTCAAAAGTTTCATCAATACCCCGAAGAATAATGTCATCACAAAGTGTGGGGTGATCTTCAGACTCTAAAAGCAGTTCATAATCAGTGTTAATTGTTGACCCGGACATCTCGGTGGAAGAGTCCGTATGTGTATGATACATAGTTGGGTCAAACAATAACGTATGAAAAGAGTCAAGATCGGTATCAGGAGGATCATCAAATTCGCTGCTGTCGACATCCATTAAGTCGACAGAACAGACCTGAGCAGTAGGTTCGGAGGGTACACTTCCTAACTTGTAAATGTTCATCTCAATTGTCCTCTTCCCGAAGGATAGGGTCATAGAACCATTACGACAGTTGATGATAGCGTTGGAAGTGGCCAAAAAGGGGCGACCTAAAATCACCGGAATTTGATTCCGTGAGTTTGCTACAGGCTGTGTATCAATTACAATAAAGTCCACAGGGAATATAAATTCCCCGATTTTTATTAACACATTCTCTAGTTCACCCCTCGGTTTGGTGATTGATCGGTCAGCCATCTGGAGAGTGCAAGGAGATGGTTTCAACTTTCCAATCCCTAACTGCTCATAGACTGAGAAAGGAAGCAGGTTAACACTTGCCCTAAGGTCTAGTAGAGCATGGTTAATGTGTTTTTCCCCAATAGAGATGGAAATCGTAGGATAACCAAGATCCTTACGTTTCCTCGGTAATTGCTGGGGAAAAGCCGTATCTACTGTTTTTGCCATGAATATCTTCTTGGGCATTTGTTTCTTCCTCTTTCTAGTGCACAAGTCTTTAAGAACTTTCGTATATGCGGGGACTTGTTGGATAGCATCTAGAAGAGGGATATTGATGTTAACCTGTTTAAACATCTCAGTGATCTTCTCCATATGTGGACTTGGTGTGTTAGCCCTTAACCGATTAGGATAAGGTGCTTTAGCAATAAGCGCTGGGTCCATCATAGGAGAAGGAAGTGTATGTGGAACCGATCCTAGAATAGAAGTGGGGATCGTCCGTGGAGGAGTAAAAGAGGTGGGCTGAAGTGGCGAGCCTTTTGGGAAACGAAGAATAGGCTCGGAATAAGGTGGTGGGTAGAAGAACTGGGGTCAGAACTAGAAGTGTGTGTGTGAGGAAAGGTCTCAGCCGGGGTGTTGATAGGATTTTCAATATCATCAACTTCTTCCCCAACATGATTGTCAAGCACTCTTCCAGATCTCAACGTGGTGATTGCATTCACATGATGTGAATAGCCAGGATTGGGTAAGGGTTGAGCTGAAAGTTTCCCTTTCTCTCTTGCACTAATTTCGGCTTTTAATCGTGCAATTTCTTCTTCCATCGATTTAATAGTCTCGTTTTGGGACGCAGAGTTTTTCTCAATTTTATCAACAGAAGACTTCATTTCAGCCGAAACTTGCATGATATTTGTTAAGACCAAATTCATGTATTGTGCAAAAGAAGAGGATTCATCAGTTCCGGTCAACTGTAAAGGACTAGACAGTGCAGGTGTGTTGACCGAAATTTGAAAGTTATGTGCTTGAAAGGGGTGCTGACTCAATTGAAGTTGTGGTTGCTGTTGTGGTGGAGGGACCCTTTGAAAATTGTTTTGGTTTGGAACCGTGTTTTGAGAGTGTGATTGGTTCCAAGCAAAATTAGGGTGATTCCTCCAACCCTGATTATATGTGGAAGAAAATGGATCGTTTCTAGGTCTTTGAAATGTGGCATTGGTATGCTCATGACCTTGAAACGGACATTCTTCCGTCAAGTGAGACGGATCAGAACAGCAGCAACATACAGTTTTGGAAAGTGATATTTGATTAAGGTGGGCAGCTAAAATTTGTTTTCCATAGTCTCGAGTTTCTTGTGTATAGCTGAAATGTCATCTCTAACTCCTATGGAAACATCTGATTGGTTATTGCCACTCCTAAATGATGGACTTTCCCACTATAAAGATTTTTCAGCGAACTCTTCTAAATATCGCCAAGCTTCCCCATCATCCTTAGTCATAAAAGTACCTTGACACATGTTTTCAAGGCTCTGTTTAGTGTTAGGGTTACTGCCCTCATATATGATTCGGCAAAGCTCCCATCTCGGGATGCCGTGATGAGGACACTGAACCAATAGATCCTTGAAACGTTCAAAGTATTTAGAGAATGGTTCAGTAGGGAGCTGGGCAAATTGATTCAGTTCGCTACGGATTCGAGCTGTCTTTTGTATTGGGTAAAATTTTTTAAGGAATGCAGCGACGATTTCTTCCCAATTCGTAATAGAGTGTGCGGTAGTGTTATATAGCCACTTCTCGGCTATATCGCACAAGGTAAATGGAAGAAGTCGTAGATGCATAGCATCCACTGAAAGTTGTGACGTACCCATCATTGCGCATACGTTTTCAAATTTGGTAATGAAAACGTAAGCGTCCTCAATCTCGAATCCGTGGAATTTGGGTAAAAGGTTGATGTATTGGGGTTTGATTTCAAAGTTATCCCCATTGGCTGGTGGTGTGGATAAGCAGGTCGAAAGAGGACCTCGAATAGGGTAGCACCTCTCTTGGAGAGAGATGCGGGGTGGATTCTGCGCACCAATGGACGGCGGCAGAGTAGTGGTAAAGAAGTTCGATGGAGACGGATCCATCGAAGTGGGTGTAGTGGTGGGTAAAAGAAAGGGTAAATGTAGAAATACCGACTTTAGGGTCGATCAAGGAAACGCGGACTTAACGGGCACTAGAAACCCGTGTCCAGCCTATCTTGCACTAAAAAGGGTTAGTACAAGTGGCAGCGTGAATTTATAATCAGGGGTAAATGAATGAATGCAGTGTTTACTTTGAAAAAGGGACGGATTTTTGAAAAAAATTGATGCGACACAACAAATGCAGCACACAAACCCTAGAATCTAGTGGTCACCTAGGTCCGGCTCTAGACCGCTCCTAACTGCCAAAAGACAAGTTGCAGGATAGATCCTCCACTGCCTCTTTGTCCCCCTGTGGCCAGGTAAGTGCCAGGTAAGTGGGAAGGTACTTCACTACGTAAGTAGTGGGCCAAATTAATAACCACTAGCCTTCGACACACTTGCCTTAGACATCACAAGAAAACGCGGATAAGAAATGAATTACCCACGGCCTTCTTCTGTCCTAAGTGAGCGCGATGGTCCTTAGAGTCATCTCTAAATTTTTTTTTAGTTAATTGGGGTAAATGCGGATGCAAGTTTTGCGATTTTCGGGGCCTAGGAAGGGTAATGAACTCCCCACCTAATTTGGATTTGGCCGTGCCCCTTAATATCCGTATTTAGAATACAAACAACCAAGAAACAAAAACACGCACAAATTTAATTTTGCAATTTGCGAGCTGCGATTTTTGCAAAGAAGTCTGCACAAAATATTAGTTGGAGCTAAAAAGAGGAGAGAAGAGAAGGTAAGGAATTACCTGAAGAAGTTTGGTGCAGCAACTCCTTGAGGAGACCGCGGTTCCGCCGCAGATGGTAGGTCAGGACCGCGGAAACGCGGCTGTTTGAAGGGAACACTGCACAAAATTTTATCAGAGAGTTTCTGTAGACTCCCTCAGCTCTCTGGTATTTTCCAAAAAATTTTCCAATTTCCCAGCAAGCTCCAGATCTCCTTGCAATGAACTACAACAAATTGTTTAGGGTTTGCACGAATTTTGATTACAAAAATTACAATGGAATAAATCTTTCAATTCAAACTTTAATATGAAACGAATTAGCGCGTAATCCCCGGCAACGGCGCCATTTGATTGAAAACGATTTCGGATTGTGTAAGTAAATCAAATGATCCCCGGCAACGGCGCCATTTGATTGTATTATTTTCTTGGATGTGTGTATCAACTCAAATGATCCCCGATATCGGTTTCATTTGATTGAAAAGAAGTCTTGATGTGTCGGTATGAAAATTGAATTAAATTCACAATCAAAGAATTATATTTGACCGCAATCAATTACGGTGTCGGTTGTAGATCGTAAGCGAGTGCGGATCGTCCACAGGGATTGTGCGATTCGTTTGTACGTTTGATTTGTTTGAATTGAAAAGTTAATCGAAAAGAAAAGAAAACATGATTCAAGATTTTATCAAATGTTTCAAGTGTCACTATTCTAATCAAGAATCAAGAAAATGATAAACAATCGAGAATCAGGGTTTCAATCATATTTCCAACCAAAATGTCAAGAATCTAAATAAGGCTCGTAGGAATCGATCGGATCTATAGACGTGATGTAATCTCAAGATATCATGTTCTTGTCCTTCAAAAAATTGATACTAGATCGATGATGATCGACGAGAGTTAGGGCTTTCTCGTGAAACTAGGGTTTCATCATTTAACCCTTGTTCTTTCGTCGATATCATTCACATTCTAGCCTCTAGCAATTTCAAGAAACGATCGTAACTCCCCAATTTCGAGCGATATCAATCAAGAAAGCATCGCAACGAATTGGGTCGTCGGTTCTTGAACTTGCTAGGGTTTACAAAACTCGTAGGATTCAAGAATCGATTTAAGATATGTTACATCATCATTCTATTGATCGTCTCGACTCCTCTACGAGCGGAGTATTACTCAAACATCACAACAAGAATTACAACTAGAAATTTAGATTGAATCATGATGCAAGAATTTAAAGAAAACAAGATAAAAGAATATCACCTTTTATTTATATCAACAATTTGATTACAGTCGCTCAAGAACTACAAGAGGAAGAACTAAATTGTCGATCTGGCGTCGCTTTTCTCCATGAGTCGTGGGTCGGCTTGGACCACTTGCTCTGTTGTAGAATGGCTCGGCTCCTAAAAGGTTGCAAGGCTTCTTGCTTGATGGGGTACTCGGGATCTTAGCTTTTGATTGGAATTAGGGTTAGGGTTTCACACAAGTCTTGTTACTAGACTTGTGGAAGAAGAAGATGAAGAAAGAAAGTGAATGGATCAATCAATTTCAATGAATGAATTGAATGAATCCTTGGATCATTGGATGGCTCTCGATTGTAGATTCTAGATTCAATGATGGATCCCCTTTACCCTAGGTTTAGGCTTCTATTAATAGACTTCCCAAACCTTAGGTCTAGGTTTGAAATTACAATTCCCTCCAAAAGTTTGTTGAGGAGCTTCTAGAATTAGTTTGTTAGGAGCTAGCTTAGGTTCTAAGCTAGGATTAATTAAGCTTAGAAACCCTAGTTTGCTGAACTGGCAGAATTCTCTGGAGTCTTCTAGAACTTGGAGTACATTTCTGAACTGTAGTAGCTGACATAGGAGTTATGGCCCAAAATTGAGGTGGTGACGTCGACAAACCGCCGCGGAACCGCGGCGCAAGCCGTCTCCGGCCGCGGTTCCGCGGCTCTTTGGAGGCCTTAGGGCTTGTGTCTTCTGGTGTGATCTTGAGCTGACTTTTGAGGCTTTATCTGATGTGTTGATTTGTGTTTTGCCTTTTGGATTGCTACCAGAACTGAAATCATTGAGCTGGCGTAATGTTTGATCAGCGCCATGTAAATTTTTAGCTTTACTTCTTGGTTTTCCTGCACAAATCTCAAAACAAGTGTTGCGCAATATAGGGATGATGCGATGCCATGAAATGCGGTCAATTTCCTTTATAGTGCCGGTTTTAGGGTCTAACACATGCAATCTGATATTTAACGACTGATTTGCTAATATGTGAAATATGAATACCGTACACTTCTAAATGAATGCAAATGATAGGGAAATTGCCGGTTAAAAGATGCAGTATTTTCGACTGATTAGAAGGCCAACTTTGTGTTTTGTGGAGTTATCTTCTCACAGGCGGCGCCAACCGATGGAGGTCCTTTTCAGGTCTCCGTCAGATGTTGTCTTCCGTTGATCTCCCGGTGGATCTTGATAGTTATCTTCTGTTGCGTGTGGGTCTCAATGGGTTTTGGTGAAAGGGGTGGTATGAGGAGTTTGACGCTGAGTACCTGCAAAAAAGTCCCGGGGTGGTTTGGTACCACCAAGGACCCTCCGACGATCAAGTTAATGATAAGATCCGAGCAGAATAACGGCTTAGTAGAGTAAAGAATGGCTTACTTGACCCCTCTGTGATGGGGGTTTATATAACGTTGATGGCACGCAGCAGCAGGCGCGAGAATCTCGCCAGCAGTTACGCTCCCGACGTCACGCCCGCGTCGAGAGCGGATCGCCCATTAATGGGGATCGTGGGGGTGTGGAACATGGGATGTTGCTAGCGGAGAATCCGCGCATGGTGAGATTCGCGGAGCGGCGGTTACGTCTGTTAGCGATGGAGCTGGTCGGAGGGACCGAGGAAGACGGCCTCGGCTAGAGAGCTTGGAGATGAGCAAAGGGTGGCCGAGGAGGCCAACTTGCAGAGGGCCCCGAGGAGGGCCGGCTTGTGCTTGTGGGTCGGGTACAGGGGTTGCCTGGTTGGACCCTGTGGCCCTTCCTTCTGAGTTTCGGGACGCGTCGTCTGCCACGTGTCCGAGTCTTGGAGACCGCCCATATTGAGCATCATCAGACAGCGACCTCGCCTGAGATTCTTGCACAATCATCACTGCCATCTTTATGATTTGAAGACCGTTCTTGATTAAAACCATCGTTATTACTGCTAACATTGGCCTCACATGAGGTTCTTGGATGAGCAGGATCATCTTGATGACTCAAGTATGATAATTCTTGATTAGAACCACCATTATCACTGGTCTCAGCCTGAGACTAATGACGAAGGCATGAGCTGCTTTTTGAAAGATTGGAACTGGGAGGAGATGGCTAAAGCGAATGCACCAATGAATGATAGTAGATTGAAGAAGAATATCAGGGATCAAAGCAAACGAAAGGAAATTAACCCTCGCATTTGAGGGGAATATCATGAGGGATGCAGTTTAGTTCTTTGCATGCTTCGACGTAGGCTAGATCGAAGGTGTATCCTGTAGGGATAGTAACAGGTGTTGACATCAAGGAGCCAGAAATCGGGCATAAGAATTCTTCGGGAATTGGTGGTGCTGGTGTATTTGATGATGGTGCTGATACTGTTGATGCTTGTGGTATTAGTGGTGGTGATGCTGGTGGAGTTGGTGGTGGTGATGGTGATGGTAGTGTTGATGTTGATGCTTGTGGTGGTGGTAGTGATACTGTTGACTCTTCTGGCAGCGGCGGCGGCGATGGTGTTGGTGTTGGTGATGGTGGGAGTGTTGGCAGTGGTTATGGGGTGGTAATGGGGGTGGTGATGGTGTTGTTGTTTGGGGTTTTGGAGCCCAACAGCAATTCAACATCTTGATTAATTCCTTAGATGCCAATGGAGATCTATTTATTTTCTTTTATAGAATGATCTGTTTGTTGAGGGGTGTAGCTTTATATCCCTATATAAAGGAAATCTAAGGCTGTTATTTCTGTTTTAAGCAGAATACTGTTTGATGATGCTCAATAACGGTAATTCCCTAGATTGTGATACGTGGCGGATGACGTGTCACATGTGTAAACCAGGTAGGTCCCTGAGGGACACGGAGGGGGAACCAGTGTGCTACAGTGGGGGCTTCCCTCAAACCCTGTATCCGAAGTTGCATCCTACTCCTTGTCCCTGAGCACCTCAGCAGCCAAGCCAAGTGTCTCTTTGCTCTACTCCGAGCTAGACGGGCCCGAGCCTCCTCGGCCCTCCCGGCTTGTCTCAGGGCTACCGTACAACCAAGATACCTCAACTCTCTCGCTCCTCCGCGAGCTCTCCCACTGAGGTCATCTTCCTCGGTCTCATCGACCGACCAACAGCACCGCTTGCAGGCGTAACCGCCATCCCGCGAATCTCGCTATGCACGAGATCTCCGCCGGCCACATCCCATGTTCCACGCCACCACGATCCTATATTAACGATCCTATCTCGCCATTAAAAGGAGGTCCCGCTCATCACGCGGGCGTGACGTCGGGAGCGTAACGGCCGGCGTGATTCTCGCGCCTACTGCACCTGCTGCCACCACTACTTAAACCCCTCCTTCAGACGGTCAAGGTAAGCCAATTCTAATCCACTAACCCGTTACTCTGCTCGGATTACCCCACTAACTTGATCGTCGGAGGGTCCTCGGTGGTCTAACCACCCCGGGACTTCCTTGCAGGTAGCTCGGCTCAACAAATCCAAACCCATTGAGATCCACGCGCTTTAGAAGTCTGTCTTCAGATCAAATCTCAGCCACTCATCGCCGCCATCAGCAGATCAACGGGAAGCAACATCTGAAGGAGATTCCACCCTCCATCAGCTGGCGCTGTCTGTAGGAACTCTTTGATTCCACGAAAACAAAAGTTCACCTCTCGATCTCACTCCAATGGTGAGCGATCGTCAAGACGATCCAAGCGCCAACCGCCGCCTCCCTCTCAACGGGGGTACAGATGAGCCTCCTCCTTCGAACGCCATCAACGCCCCAAGAGCCCATCAGTCGTTCGCTTCGCACGCAATGGTACTGCCACGCGGAAGACATCGAGCCTTTCTTGGTAGAATCGAAACGACGCGGCTCCGGCGCTGTGCTTCCTCCGCGCATTGGTGACACGTGTCACCCGCGACTGTCCCTCTTCCCGATACTCTCATCGGGAAAGTCGGACCGAGCCTCATAAATCAACCGAGCGGCTACCCTGCTCGGCTCTCCCTGGCTGGTAGTTCCCTATCCACAATGCCAGGGATCAAATCCCTCGCTAAGAGGCAGCCGAGCAGCTACCCTGCTCGTCTATCGCTGGCAGGTAGCTCCCCTACCTCGCAACGCCAGGGATCTAAGCCCTCACCAAGAAGCAACCGAGCAGCTACCCTGCTCGGCTATCCCTGGCTGGTAGCTCCCTATCCATAACGCCAGGGATCAAAGCCCTCGCCAAGAGGCAGCCGAGCAGGGTACGCCAAGAGGCAGTCGAGCAGCTACCCTGCTCGGCTATCCCTGGCAGGTAGCTCCCCTACCTCGCAACGCTGGGGATCAAAGCCCTCACGAAGAGGCGCCCTGCAGCTACCCTGTCGGTCATCCTCAACAGGCCTCTCACGGCCCCTCCAACGCTGAGGATCAAAGCCCTCGCCAAGAGGCATCGAGCAGCTACCCTGCTCGGCCATCCTCAGCGGGCCTCTCATGGCCCCTCCAGCGCTGAGGATCAAAGCCCTCACCAAGAGGCAGCCGAGCGGCTACCCTGCTCAGCTATCCCTGGCTGGTAGTTCCCTACCCACAACGCCAGGGATCAAAGCCCTCGCTAAGAGGCAGCCGAGCAGCTACCCTGCTCGGCTATCCCTGGCAGGTAGCATCCCTACCTCGCAACGCCGGGGATCAAAGCCCTCGCCAAGAGGCAGCCGAGCGGCTCCCCCGCTCGGCTATCCCTGGCAGGTAGCTCCCCTACCTCGCAACGCTAGGGATCTAAGCCCTCACCAAGAGGCAGCCGAGCAGCTACCCTATCCGGCCATCCCTGGCGGGTAGCTCCCCTACCTCGTAATGTCGGGGATCAAAGCCCTCGCCAAGAGGCAGCCGAGCGGCTACCCCGCTCGGCTATCCTTGGCCGGTGGCTCCCTACCTCGCAACGCTAGGGATCAAAGCCCTCTCCAAGAGGAAGCCGAGTGGCTACCCCGCTCGTCTATCCCTGGCTGGTAGATCCCTATCTCGCAACGCCAGGGATCAAAGCCCTCTCCACGAGGTAGCCGAGCGGCTCCCCCACTCGGCTATCCCTGGCCGGTAGCTCCCTACCCACAATGCCAGAGATCAAAGCCCTCGCCAAAAGGCAGCCGAGCAGCTACCCTGCTCGGCTATCCCTGGTAGGTAGCTCCCCTACCTCGCAACGCTGGGGATTAAAGACCTCATGAAGAGGCAGCCCTGCAGCTACCCTGCTCGGCTATCCCTGGCTGGTAGCTTCCCTACCCCACGACGCCGGGGATCAAAGCCCTCACGAAGAGGCAGCCCTGCAGCTACCCAGCTCGGCTATCCCTGGCTGGTAGCTTCCCTACCCCACGACGTCGGGGATTAAAGCCCTCACGAAGAGGCAGCCTTGCAGCTACCCTACTCGGCTATCCCTGGCCGGTAGCTCCCTTACTCGCAACGCTGGGGATCAAAGCCCTCACGAAGAGGCAGCCCTGCAGCTACCCTGTTCGGCTATCCCTGGCTGGTAGCTTTCCTACCCCACAACGCCAGGGATTAAAGCCCTCGCCAAGAGGCATCGGGCAGCAACCCTGCTCAGACATCCTTAAGGACCTAAAAGCCCTCGAAAGAGGCAACCGCTTAGGACAACCTGTGCTCGGTTATCCCTGGCACACCACCAGGGATCAAAGCTCTCGCCATGAGGCACCGGGCGGCAACCCCGCCCGGGCATCCTTAGAAGGCCTCCTACACCCCTCCCGCGCTAAGGATGAAAAGCCCTCGAAAGAGGTGACCGCTTAGCACAACCCGTGTCAAAGCCCTCGCCAAGAGGCACTGGGCGGCAACCCCGCTCGGGCGTCTTTAAGGATCAAAGCCCTCGCCAAGAGGCACCGAGCAGCTACCCTACTCGGCCATCCTTAGCAGGCCACTGACGGCCCCTCCCACGCTAAGGATCAAAGCCCTCGCCAAGAGGCACCGAGCAGCTACCATGCTCGTTCATCCTTGGCACTTTTGGCAGATTGCTTACTACTTGACGCATCAGAGCCCAAAAACCCAGGCCTCCCACAGCCCTTCCAGTGCCAAGGATTAAAAGCCCTCATGAAGAGGCTGCCCTGCATCTACCCTGCTCGGCCATCCCTGGCTGGTAGCTTCCTTACCCCACAACGCAAGGGATCAAAGCCCTCGCCAAGAGGCCGCCGAGTTCCCTCCTGCTCGGCGTATCCCCAGTGGGAATTCTCTTGCCCATCAGACGCTGAGGATCTCAATCCTTCATCGTGAGGCCGCCGGGTTCTCTCCTGCTCAGCGCATCCCCAGCGGGCATCTTCCTGCACATCAGACGCTGAGGATTTCAAGCCCTCATCGTGAGGCCGCCGGGTTCCCTCTTGCTCGGCGCATCCCCAGCGGGCATCCTCCTGCTCATCAGACGCTGAGGATCTTAAGCACTCATCGTGAGGCCGTTGGGTTCCCTCCTGCTCGGCGCAGCCCCAGTGGGCATCCTCCTGCCCATCAGACACTGAGGATCTCAAGCCCTCATCGTGAGGCCGCCGGGTTCCTTCCTGCTCGGCACATCCTCAGCGGGCATCCTCCTGCCTATTAGATGCTGAGGATCTCAAGCCCTCATCGTGAGGCCGCCGGGTTTCCTCCTGCTCGGCGCATCCCTAGCGGGCATCCTCCTGCCCATCAGACGCTGAGGATATCCAGCCCTCATCGTGAGGCCGCCAAGTTCCTTCCTACTCGGCACATCCTCAGCGGGCATCTTCCTGCTCATCAAACGCTGAGGATCTGAAGTCCTCTTCGCCCGAGTCCCTTCCTGCTCGGCGCATCCCCAGCGGGTAACTTCCTACCTTACAAAGACACGGGTCCAAGACCCGCCGAATAAACTCATACTCGATGCGCGACAACAAGAACGCCGTGTCGTCCCCGGACAATCCACCACAAGGAATTACCATCTCCAAGCCGCACAGAGAGAACCAAGCAGTCCACTCTCGACCCGACCCACAAAATAGATCGGAACGAGAGTGGGGGGCTAATGATGATGCTCAATAACGGTAATTCCCTAGATCGTGACACGTGGAGAATGACGTGTCACATGCGTAAACCAGGTAGGCCCCTGAGGGCAACGGAGGGGGAACCAGTGTGCTACAGTGGGGGCTTCCCTCAAACCCTGTCTTCGAAGTTGCACCCCACTCCTTGTCCCCGAGCACCTCAGCAGCCAAGCCAAGTATCCCTTTGCTCTACTCTGAGCTAGATGGGCCCGAGCCTCCTCGGCCCTCCCGGCTCGTCTCCGGGCTACCGCACAACTAAGATACCTCGGCTCTCCCGATCGTCCACGAGCTCTCCCGCCGAGGTCATCTTCCTCGGTCTCATTGACCGACCAACAGCACCGCTTGCAGGCGTAACCGCCATTCCGCGAATCTCGCCATACGCGAGATCTCCGCCGGCCACATCCCACGTTCCACACCACCACGATCCCCCATTAATGAGCCTATCTCGCCATTAATGGGAGGTCCCGCTCATCACGCTGGCGTGACGTCGGGAGCGTAACGGCCAGTGTGATTCTCGCGTCTACTGCACCTGCTGCCACCACTACTTAAACCCCTCCTTCAGACAGTCAAGGTAAGCCAATTCTAATCCACTAAGCCGTCACTCTGCTCAGATTACCCCACTAACTTGATCTTCGGAGGGTCCTCGGTGGTCCAACTACCCTGGGACTTCCTTGCAGGTGGCTCGGCTCAACAACTCTAAGCCCATTGAGATCAACACGCTTCAGGAGTCTGTCTCTAGATCAAATCTTAGCCACACATCGCCGCCATCAGCAGATCAACGAGAAGCAATATCTGAAGGAGATTCCACCCTCCATCACTGTTCCTCCAGCTGAATTCGAGAGAAGAGGGGAAATGCATTACCTTAGATTTTCAATTGTTGGTTAGGTTTATTAAATGTTGACTTTACCTTTTTGATGTCTAGTTAGAATATTTCAAATTACCGAACCAAGGGAGATCACTGGCCTATTTTGGCAACAAGGTTTGCGACCTCAGTTTCCTTTAAGCTAAAATGAAACTTGCATGTACTCAAACTGCGGTATAGTAAAAATGGGGTTTCGCAAAGTTTATGGCCTTGAAACAAGAGGGCGGCTTGACACTCTGTAAAACTCCAATGTTTTGGAGTTTAAAAAAATGGGACTTTGAGCCCTCGAAACCTTTTGAAATCGTAGTTTTATGAAAACTTTATTTTGGTTTGCCGAACAAGCCTTGTTTACAATTTTTGGAGATTAGGCTCTATTTCATGGAATATGACTCATGACTGTTAATGTCACGCCCCGCTTCCCAGAGTACGCTAAATTGGGCACGTGACATAGCCAACCATGCTACCTGTTGGTAGGAAGTATCCATCCATAGTCACATTACGGCTGTAGAGATATCAAGAACAAAATAAAACTATCTAATACATGTCCATAAGCCAAGATAACATGAGTCAAGAATAATAAAATGCGGAAGCAAAAGATCCAATACAAAACAACTGGAATGTATGTCCCATAATGCGGGCTCACATCCGGAATAAAATGCAGGAAATAAAGAACTAACTACTACCGACACCTCACCGCTCATCCTGTTGGCTGAAGTACTCCTGCTCGGACTGCAGCAACGGTACAGAATCTGGGCCATGCAAAACCCAGACGTCAGCGCGTCATGTCATTAAGTAATAAAGTGTAACAGAGTAACAAGCAATGCAAATATAAACATGAATGAAACAGGTGTAACGGTAATATAAATCAGGCAGCGCAGGGTAGGTGCAGTGAGTAAACTAAACCGTTCTATTGGGTTTTCTACTCTAAAGTCTTTGAAATCAATTTGATGAATCATCGATGTAACTCAATAGTATCCCGTGCATGCCTGGGACCACGGTCTACAGACTCTCGGGCTGAAATCGAGACGTGCCGCTAGGCAGTAAAAGGTAGCAGGTACAGACGAGTAATGTCAGCATCATCACTCCGGGGCTGGCCTAGCCCGTAAGACTGATCAGAACAGGTATCGAACTGTTGAGTTACAAGTCAGGTTTCACCTTTGATTTCCCTATACCTCCAAGTTATAAGTGTTCAATCAGGTATTCAGTAACCCAGAACTAATGCCAACACAGGATCAAGTAAGAGCAGGTTTGTCTGGATAGACGACCGGAACGGTTCGTGAGGACTACATGTTAGGTTTGTTGGCATTAGACACAAGATCAGGTAACGGGTCAAGTCATGGTACATCAGGTCAAGTCAAGTAGTGTACGGTACCATGTCGGGTCAATCAATATGTATGTAGCAAGTCATGTCAAGGTGTAAACGATATCAAGGGTGTGCTCATAATCAGCTAGCAAAATCAGTGTTATAATAATCAAGCATGGTTATCAACAACATGATCTAAGCAATAAAGCAGATTTTATTTATTTAGCTGTACAGTTATCAATTGTGTTTAACATACAGTGTCAGCATAATGTGAATACAGTATGATAGATGTAAATGCTGAAAACAGGTTAATAAATATTGAGTGATCCATGGATGCGACGACATGTATAATCTGTTTAATGAATGCAGTTGTAATTAGACCGGTTAAGGTTGCACATGGATGTCTAATAGGCTAAACTGGAAAAGGGTATCATAGCAATAAACAAATGTGATCTATCATGTACAGGTGATTGTTAGATGTAAATAATCAGATGTAAGATTAAGTTTCACGTTCGTAATCATAAAAATGTGTAACGGAACTTTATACAGTTAACTTGAAATCCTTTTCTTTCGATTCTAATTAGAGATTTAACAAGAAATAAGTAATTTAGCATATAAATAGTTTAAAATAGCATGTAGCAAGTTTCACTTATCTCGACGGGTCGTGACACGGAAAACGGAACGTTACGCGTCGGCGGAGAAAAGTCGCGACGCGTGCACGGTGCACGGAAGGACCCAAACGACGAACAGTGGAGCCACACGGGTCAGGGTTCCTCGCTGGATCATCGGGAAACGTCGCCGGCACGGTCGGATTCCGGCCAAACACAACAACAGTGAACACAAAAATATTCAAGAATGCATGAATAAAGGAGAAGAGGAGATTAAGAAGGAAGAAGAGAAGGAAGATTGAGGAAGGGTGCTCACGTTGATCTGTAGATGGGTTGTGATCGTCGACTGCGTTGACGGAGCTCCGGTGAATTGCCTGCAGGAGCCACTCGGCCAACACAGAACCGGAAAAATAAGAGAAGGGAAGAGGAAGGAAGAAGGAGGAAGAAGGGGGTGTGAAAGCTCACCGCTACGTTGATCTGGAACGGTGGACGGCAACGAGATCCCTCCGGTGGTCGTCGCGGTGAGGAGACGTGCAAGTCTCGGCTGTGCACACCGGCGCTCGACGTGCGCACAGGAAACGGGGAAGGAGAGGTGAAAGTGGAGGTGAGGGTGACAAGCTGCGACGAACGGCGATGGTCGCGTCGGTGCTAGGGCAACGGTGAGAGAAGACGGCAGCTAGGGTTTTCAGGGGGATGGGTTTTCGCTTCTGAAAAAAAATAAAGAGGAAGAGAAATATAAAGGAAAGAGAGAAAGAGAGATTCACGGGGAAGAGAGAGAGAGAGATACGAGAGGAGAGAGAAGAGGAGAGAGATAGAGAGGGAGTGAGAGATCGAGAGGAGAGAGAAAGGTTTTAGGAGAACGACAATTGTCCTTAGCGCTCGCGAGAGAAAGAGAAAAGAGAGAGAAAGAGAAGGGGAAAGGAGAGAGGGGGAGACGTGTGGGGCTCGGGGTTTTAAAAACGTTTTGATTGGCTCGTGGCCAAAAGAGAAATGAGTAAGATTTGTAGGGGGTTCAATAGTTAGGGAAAGCTGTAAAAAGATTTTAAAGAAAAATGGAAAAAATATTTTCTGGGGTTATAAATTTATTTTCGTTGGTTTTTAAAATATTAGAAAATAGGATTTGGCGCAAATGCAAAATATTTCAGAATTGCGCCCGGGTCGGGTCCAAAAATTTGAATTTGAAATAAGAAAATTATAGGCGGGTTCCAAAAATTTAAATGAAGGATTTTATAATTTAAAAGCATACCCCCAAGAACGGATGCACGCACGTGCGCGTAGACGTCCAAACACGTCCGTTTCACAGAACGGGACGAGAACACGATGCAAGGACGCTACCACAGGGTTAGGGGTGCCGAGCAGGCCATGACAAGTATTTTTAATTTATTTTATAAGACTTAAATTGTTATATGCAGAATTTGAATTGTCGTGGTAAATCTATAACTAGCAACAAACAAAATCAGGATAATGAACTGAATACTACACACCACGCATACGAAAAAAGAAACTTGTAGAACTGGATTCGGCTGTTACATTATACCCAACTACAAAAAGAATTTCGTCCTCGAAATTCCAAGAATACAAAAGATAGACGAAAATCAAACTACAAGAAAAGATGAGGAAACTTCTGCCGGATTTCATCTTCTCGTTCCCAAGTGGACTCTCCATGCGAGCGATTACCCCAAGAAACAAGTACAAGAGGGATAACCTTGTTCTTAAGGACCTTTTCCCTTCGATCCACAATTTCAACCGGTCGCTCCTCAAAAGTCAAGTCTTCTCGTACCGTCAGCTCCGAATGATCCAATACATGTGTTTCATCTCGAACATACCTACATAGTTGAGATACGTGAAACACATCATGGACATTCGCCAAGGATTGCGGTAACGCCAATCTATACGCTACTTCGCCAACACGCTCTAAGATCTCAAAGGGTCCAACGAATCGAGGATTGAGCTTTCCTCGACTTCCAAAACGAATCACCCCTCTAGTCGGTGATATCTTCAAGAATACTAAATCACCCACGGCGAACTCTAGAGGTCTTCTCGACGTATCTGCCCAACTCTTTTGTCTGTCTTGAGCTGCTTTCATATGATTTCTGATAGTGTTAACCTTCTCAACTGTCTGCACAACCAAATCTGGCCCCAACAATCTTCGTTCACCGACATCGTCCCAACAAACAGATGAACGACACTTGCGACCATACAAAGCTTCAAATGGAGCCATCTGAATAGTTGCCTGGAAACTGTTGTTGTAAGAAAACTCCACCAAATGTAGATGATCCTTCCAAGAACCCTTGAAGTCCAACATGCACGCTCTCAACATATTTTCAAGAGTTTGGATCATTCTCTCCGACTGACCATCAGTTTGAGGATGATAAGCTGTGCTAAACTTCAATCAAGTCCCTAAACTTTCCTGTAAACTCTTCCAGAAGTGTGATAAGAACCGAGTGTCCCGATCGGACACGATACTCACCGGTGCTCCATGCAATCTTACAATCTCCTGCATATACCGCTCCGCTAAAGTTTCTGTTGATTGACCAACCCGAAAAGGAATAAAATGAGCTGCCTTGGTCAAACGATCAACAATCACCCATACCGCATTGTTGCCTTTTGGACTCCGCGGTAGAGCTGCCACGAAATCTATGGTTATATGTTCCCACGTCCACTGAGGAATTGGAAGTGGTTGCAATAAACCAGCAACCCTTTGATGTTCAGCCTTAACTTGCTGACACACCAAGCACTTTGCCACAAAGCGAGCGATCTCCCGTTTCATACCTTCCCACCAAAAATGCTGTCGTAAGTCTCGGTACATCTTTGTGCCTCCTGGATGTACGGAATAAGCTGAACTGTGTGCCTCCTTCATAAGCTCTTCGCGAATATCTCCTTTTGGCACACACAAACGGCTACCATATCTCAACGAACCATCTTCATGTATCAGTAAATCTATTCGTAGTCCGGCTTCAACCTGTTCTCGAAACTTTTGCAATCTAGGATCCTGCGATTGCGCTGCCTTAATATTCTCGATCAACGACGAATGTACTTGCAGCTGCATTAACTGTCCCGAAGAATGCGGTAGCACAACCTCCAAATCAAATCTTCGAAAGTCTTCCACGAGTTCTTTCTGCGTAGTCAACATCTGAATTGCTGGTAACCGACTGAGCGCATCAGGTACGACATTAACCTTCCTCGGATGGTATTTAAGATCAAGATCGTAATCAGCCATCAGCTCTAACCATCTACGCTGCCTCATATTAAGCTCCTTCTGCGTGAACACATACTTCAAACTCTTATGATCCGTGAAAACTTCGACCCTTTCGCCCAAAAGGTAGTGTCTCCAAATCTTTAGAGCGAAAATCACTGCCGCAAGCTCCAAGTCATGAGTTGGGTAATTCTTCTCATGGGTCTTCAACTGTCTTGATGCGTACGCTACAACCTTTCCATGCTGCATCAAAACACATCCCAATCCTTTCCCAGATGTGTCGCTGTGAATCACCAATCCTCCGGAACTGTCTGGCACGGTCAGAATAGGGGCGGTTATCAATTTCTGCTTCTACGTCTCAAAAGCTGTCGCACATCTATCCGTCCACACAAAAGGTACCTCCTTGCGCATAAGCTTGGTCAACGGCTCCGCCAGACGAGCGAGTCCAAGAAAACTTCTTATCTCCGCAACATTCTTTGGAATCGGCCAATCATGAACTGCTGCAATCTTTTCGGGATCGACGACGATTCCATTGCCAGACACAACATGCACCAAAAACTTTACTTCTTCCAGCCAAAACTCGAACTTGCTCATCTTCGCATATAACTTCTCTTGTCTCAATGTCTGCAATGCGATCTTCAAATGCTCAGCATACTCTTCAAAACTCTTCGAATATACCAGAATATTGTCAATGAAAACCACAATAAACTGGTCCAAGAATGGTGAAAAGATTCGGTTCATCAAGTCCATGAATATTGCTGGTGCATTCGTTACTCCGAAGGGCATCACTAAGTACTCGTAATGTCCATACCGAGTTCGGAACGCCGTCTTGCAAATATCTTCTGCTTTCACTCGGACTTGATGATATCCGGATCGCAAATCCAGCTTCGAGAATACCCTCGCGCCACTAAGCTGCTCAAAGAGTTCGCCAATGCGAGGGATCGGGTACTTATTCTTAATAGTCACCCGGTTTAATTCCCGATAGTCGATGCACATCCTTCTCGTGCCATCCTTCTTCTTGACTAGAAGAATTGGAGCTCCCCAAGGCGAGTTACTGCTTCGAATCCAACCCTTCTCAAGCAATTCAGCAACCTGTTTCTTGACTTCTTCCAACTCCACTGGTGCCATTGGATAGTACGCTTTCGATACTGGCGCTGCACCAGGAATAAGATCAATTGCAAACTCCACGTCTCGCTTCGGCGGTAAACCCGATATATCTTCAAACGCGTCCATAAAATTGCGAACAATAGCTGGCTCTTCACTTTTATCGACCTCCATTGCTGCAAGAATATTAGTTGTCGGCCTAGCCCTAAACTCGACTGGCCCCACAGATCTGCTTCCTCCAGTGAAGGTAAACTCGGGATGTCCGGGAATCTGGAAAATTACTTTCGTTGCCCTACAATCAATGTGAGCGTGGAAAGTGCCAAGAAAATCCATTCCCAAGACGATTTCGTAGCTGCTCGTATCAATCACCAAGAAATCTGCTAAAAGCTCCCGTCCGCAAACAACAACTGTACAATCTTTACATTCTCTACTAGATATGATTTTCCCATTCCCAGTGTGTATGTCCCAGAAACTAGACAGTGTTGTGCAGGTAATCGAGTGTGTAGCTATAAACTTGGATGATATAAAACAATGGGATGCACTAGAATCAAATAACGCTAATGCGGGAAAACCATGAACGAGTAGAATACCTGAAACAACTTCTCCTGAAGCCTTATCTTCCTCAGCCGTCAAGGTAAAAGATCGAGCCTGATTAGGTCCTTGAGTCAGCTACTTCTGTCCCTGGAACGGTTTCTGCGGAGGTTTCTGAATATCATCCCTCGTACGAAGCTTCGACGGACAAGCGCTGACAGAGTGATCTGCTGCTCCACAAACTAAACAGAGTCCCTGCCTCTTTCGACACTCCCTTTGCAGGTGCCCAGGTAAGTGGCAGTAGTCACACATCACGCTCCTTTTTCGATCAACGACAACAGGCTTCTTCATCGGTGTTATGCCACGACGGTCCACTGGAATACCTCTGCGACCATGATCTCGGTTTGGCACAAATGCTGGCTTCCTTACCGCAACCGCTGTCTGCTGTGAACTCCCAGTCTTCCCCGACAGGCTCTGCTGTTCTCGGGCTGCTGTAAGAACCTGTGAGAAGGTGGTCAAACCCAGGGAGACCATCTGCCTCTGGATGTCCACATCCAAGCTGCGCATGAACCTCCGTGCCCTGTCTGCATCGTTGGCAACTAAAGGTCCAGCGAATCTACTGAGCCGTGTCCATTCTGCTGCATGCACATCTACGGGTGCTCCATTCTTCTTTAGCCCGATGAACTTCTCTTCCATTTCCTCCCGTGCAGTCCGCGGGAAGAACTTCTCCAGGAAACTCTTCGAAAAATCCGCCCACTTGATCGGCTTAGGCAAGCGGGTCTCCTCCACAAGCCACCATTCACGGGCGTAGTCCACTAACTGAATGCGCACCACATCCACTCTTTTATCATCTGGGATTTGTGTCGCGATAAGTAAGTTCTCCGTGTCAACTAGCCACTGCTCCGCTGGCAACGGCTCCTCCAAACCGGTAAAGACAGACATACCCAAACGCCTGTAATCTGCTACGGTCCCCACACGATCAGCTGGCTTAGCTCCAACACTGCCCACGGACTGCTGAATGGTCCGCAAACCTTCTTGAAACGATTCAGCTTGCTGCTGGATCAGCTCAGTCTGTCTCTTTTGATTCTCCAGCATTCCCCGTATCACTCCAAGCATGGCGGCTTCGTCAACACGCCTTTGGTACGTCTTCAGATTCTTGCCTGCCATACTCCTGAAATCAAAACACCCAAGATTAGCATGATAACAAATTTACAATATAGATCAAGGCTAGAACTCCAAGTTACTTAAATAGAGTATCGCATTGTAACTATGCCGCGGTATCATAGCCACAATTACATAACTCCACTCAAGTCGCCTAAGTCCTAAAGATAACAAGGAATCAGGTTTCGAGTCGATATGCAGAGGAAGTTTGCACATCGTAAAAGATATAACCAGGAAGGACTTGATTCAAGAACGGTAAACGGCAAGGTGGCAGGACATGTTTCCTAAACACGGGTATTCTGATTCGTGTATTGGGTACAATACCCAACTACAAAAGAATTAACCCGACTAACCCATGGCTCTGATACCAAAAGAACCATGTCACGCCCCACTTCCCAGAGTACGCTAAATTGGGCACGTGACATAGCCAACCATGCTACTTATGGGTAGAAAGTATCCATCCACAGTCACATTACGGCTGTAGAGATATCAAGAACAAAATAAAACTATCTAATACATGTCCATAAGCCAAGATAACATGAGTCAAGAATAATAAAATGCGGAAGCAAAAGATCCAATACAAAATAACTGGAATGTATGTCCCATAATGCGGGCTCACATCAGGAATAAAATGCAGGAAATAAAGAACTAACTACTACCGACACCTCACCGCTCAGCCTGCTGGCTGAAGTACTCCTGCTCAGACTGCAGCAACGGTACAGAATCTGGGCCCTGCAAAACCCAGACATCAGCGCGTCCTGTCATCAAGTAATAAAGTGTAACAGAGTAACAAGCAATGCAAATATAAATATGAATGAAACAGGTGTAACGGTAATATAAATCAGGCAGCGCAGGGTAGGTGCAGTGAGTAAACTAAACCGTTCTATTGGGTTTTCTACTCTAAAGTCTTTGAAATCAATTTAATGAATCATCGATGTAACTCAATAGTATCCCGTGCATGCCCGGGACCACGGTCTACAGACTCTCGGGCTGAAACATAGACGTGCCGCTAGGCAGTAAAAGGTAGCAGGTACAGACGAGTGATGTCAGCATCATCACTCCGGGGCTGGCCTAGCCCGTAAGACTGATCAGAACAGGTATCGAACTGTTGAGTTATAAGTCAGGTTTCACCTTTGATTTCCCTATACCCCCAAGTTATAAGAGTTCAATCAGGTATTCAGTAACCCAGAACTAATGCCAACATAGGATCAGGTAAGAGCAGGTTTGTCTGGATAGACGACCGGAACGGTCCGTGAGGACTACATGTCATGTTTGTTAGCATTAGACACAAGATCAGGTAACGGGTCAGGTCATGGTACATCAGGTCAAGTCAAGTAGTGTACGGTACCATGTCGAGTCAATCAATATGTATGTAGCAAGTCATGTCAAGATGTAAATGATATTAAGGGTGTGCTCATAATCAGCTAGCAAAATCAGGGTTATAATAATCAAGCATGGTTATCAACAACATGATCTAAGCAATAAAGCAGATTTTATTTATTTAGCTGTACAGTTATCAATTGTGTTTAACATACAGTGTCAGCATAATGTGAATACAGTATGATAGATGTAAATGCTGAAAACAGGTTAATAAATATTGAGTGATCCATGGATGCGACGACATGTATAATCTGTTTAATGAATGCAGTTGTAATTAGACCGGTTAAGATTGCACATGGATGTCTGATAGGCTAAACTGGAAAAGGGTATCATAGCAATAAACAAATGTGATCTATCATGTACAGGTGATTATTAGATGTAAATAATCAGATGTAAGATTAAGTTTCACGTTCGTAATCATAAAAATGTGTAACGGAACTTTATACAGTTAACTTGAAATCCTTTTCTTTCGATTCTAATTAGAGATTTAACAAGAAATAAGTAATTTAGCATATAAATAGTTTAAAATAGCATGTAGCAAGTTTCACTTGCCTCTACGGGTCGCGACACGGAAAACGGAACGTTACGCGTCGGCGGGGAAAAGTCGCGACGCACGCACGGTGCACGGAAGGACCCAAACGACGAACAGTGGAGCCACACGGGTCAGGGTTCCTCGCTGGATCATCGGGAAACGTCGCCGGCACGGTCGGATTCCGGCCAAACACAACAACAGTGAACACAAAAATATTCAAGAATGCATGAATAAAGGAGAAGAGGAGATTAAGAAGGAAGAAGAGAAGGAAGATTGAGGAAGGGTGCTCACGTTGATCTGTAGATGGGTTGTGATCGTCGACTGCGTTGACGGAGCTCCGGTGAACTGCCTGCAGGAGCCACTCGGCCAACACAGAACCGAAAAAATAAGAGAAGGGAAGAGGAAGGAAGAAGGAGGAGGAAGGGGGTGTGAAAGCTCACCGCTACATTTATCTGGAATGGTGGACGACAACGAGATCCCTCCGGTGGTCGTCGTGGTGAGGAGACGTGCAAGTCTCGGCTGTGCACACCGGCGCTCGACGCGCGCACAGGAAACAGGGAAGGAGAGGTGAGAGTGGAGGTGAGGGTGACGAGCTGTGACGAACGGCGATGGTCGCGTCGGTGCTAGGGCAACGGTGAGAGAAGACGGCAGCTAGGGTTTTCAGGGGGATGGGTTTTCGCTTCTGAAAAAAAATAAAGAGGAAGAGAAATATAAAGGAAAGAGAGAAAGAGAGATTCGCGGGGAGGAAAGAGAGAGATACGAGAGGAGAGAGAGATACGAGAGGAGAGAGATAGAGAGGGAGTGAGAGATCGAGAGGAGAGAGAAAGGTTTTAGGAGAAAGAAAATTGTCCTTAGCGCCCGCGAGAGAAAGAGAGAAGAAAGAGAAAGAGAAGGGGAAAGGAGAGAGGGGGAGACGTGTTGTCACGACCCGAAAGTACGGAACGTGACTGGCACTTAGATTACGAGACGTCTAAAGGCGTACCGTAACCTAAGTCAGCCAAAGCCCAGAAAAATCTGAACCAAAATCAAAAGAGAGTGAAGGAAAAACCTTTAATGAAAACGATTTTCAAATCAATTAAGTTGCAAAGAGTCCCTTTTTAAAACATCATAAATTTTTGAAAATTTCGGCAGAGTCTCCCCTGTATTTTCTATCCCCCAAAATGGGTACAACAAGATAATAAACCTGTAATCATAAAAATGGCATCCCCAAGCGGGAGCTAGCTCTTCGCCCAAGGCGGATCACAACCACATGTAATATAATAGCAATATCAAGAAAAGAGCATAAAAGAAACGCAAAACATCAGAAAACACAACGCCGGCTCAAGTGAGCTCGACCCAAAAGAAACCACAAATATACAAATCTCTCTGTCTCATCACTAGGTCGCATATACAATATAAAGTGGTAGATGGAGAATACTAGATACAATGATAAAGCAAAAGAAATAAAGTGTGCTCGCAACCCACCTACGGGCGATGTTGCGAGTCTGAGCAAAAGGAACTGATGATAAGATAGTCCGCCGCTACAAGACTGACGGGTCCGACCTGCAAGACACTGTGGCACAACGGGGATGAGTTGCCAGCTCGTGAGTAAATATAACATCTAATAAGGCAATCGTAAGAATGCACCACAACATGTATGTCCATATGTGATATAATATCTCTAGTATGCATGCACAGGTATGCAATGTCATTATTAAGTCTTTAAGTGTTTTAAATGCTAAGGGTATTGAATTCTTAACATTAGAACATGAATATCTGTATAATAGCTAAATACCATCAAGAAATCATCTGAAAACTCGTGTCAAGCATCGACACCAAATAGGAATCATATCTGTCTCAATATCGGGCTCCGTCAGTCCGGATCGGCCCATATCATAAATCTCACGACAACGGTCGGTATCCTCCGGATATCCGCCGCGCCAGACATCACCGGTAGGTAGTCTTCCCCTGCCAGGCTCATCATCTACAACTCAATCTTCTTGCCCCGGGGTACCATACCGGGCCCACCATGTACCCGAGACGGTTCATCCACTCCTCGAATCGGGTCTCGAAATCCAACAGATAACATGAAAACTCATCGTGGACGACACATACGTCACGAGAAAACCGCAACTTTGTTTTAAAAATGATAAATATAAGCTTTTGTTAAATTCTTGCGGTTTTCCCCAAAAATCCAGAAATCCCAGCAAAACTGAAATCCTCAAGAAAATCATAATGTCCACATGTTATATATGATAAATGTCTATGATATTAATGTATATGATGTGAGTTTTGGCTAGAAATCTATGTAGATATGATGGTAATGCGAGGTATATGCATGCTATGCAATTCCATATATCATGTATGAATGCAAATGGCATTATTAAGTTAAACTGGTTCTATAGTGCACGTGGCATGGCAATTACCAAAAGCGTGTGTGTCACATGAATAGTGCGCGTGCAACAGATGCCAATGGTAATGGTGTTCGTGTTTTACGAAGTGGTATCGCATAAGTATAGATGGATGTCTATGCAATCTAATATACTGTTCGCTATAAGGGTATGCAGTGTACATAAATGGATAAGATAGCTAACAATATAAATCTTGCAAAAAGTAGGGTAATCCTAACTAGGGGGAGGGCGCATCGCGCCATCCAGACGATTCCCCCATAGATGAATACATCTACTCACCTGAAATCTCCGCTAATCCGATCCGGCCACCGCCTTGCCTTTTCGTGCCGTGTCCGATGTTTCTCCGACTGATCCTATATTTGCACAACACCAAGTATAAGATTACAAAACCTAAAACGATGCAAGTCATAATATACAATTATCAACGCTCTCGAATTAATCATAGCATGCACTCGGTGCGCGGAAAAACGCACGAAAATCGCTAACCTTTAACTAGAATCGTCATTTCGGGGAAATCGACAAAACTACAACCCGACTAGACGAAACCCTGCGTTCGCGCACTCTAATAATCCTATACGAAGCTAATTATATCACTAACATAACGCAATTTGATCGCATTCTAATTTTGTAAAAATCTAGTAAGCAATTTGCTTATCGATTCGATACAAACATCGCAATTTTTGTCGATTTAGCGAGCATAACACTACACAATTAACCACTCCAATCACTTAGATAACCATCCCTAACTTAATCCAACCACCATGCTACAAACCCTAATTTAAAAATCAAATCCTTCTCTTGATTTTCCTAAACAAACATTTACTACTAAACTAATACTTCAAATTTCAATTCTAGCATATTTAAACTACAAGTTAACAAAAAGATTAGAATCTTCACCTCACAAGCTTGAACCCTAGCTTGATCAAGTCACCAAGAAACCTCCTTTCATCAAGTTTTTGAACTTATTTGGGTTGAAGAGAGATTGGATTAGGGTTTGGCTTTGAATGGAGATGGAAATTGTGAATTTTTATTGAATTTTTAGCAAGAAAAAGAAGCAAGAAAGAATGAGAAGTGAGGGGATTTCCAGCAGCTTGGGGTCGGCCAGCAGCTAGGGAAGGAGGTGGGGAAATTTTGAAGAAGTTTCTAGGTCAACAAAATACCATATGTTCTCATTTAATGCCTTTCAAATCAACTTTTTCCAAAATAACCCCTTTTTTCATCATTTTTTTCATAATTTTCCCACCATAAAACTAAAATGTTGCAAGTCATGATACAATTTTATTAACACCATATTTTAGCTTATAAAGACTCCTAATTATGAAATTTACCTAATTAAATTTGTATTTATCACTAATTTAATGTATTTAAAAAGGCTTAAAATAATAAAAAAAATAATTAATTACGATTTTTTTTTATTTAACTAGAAAATTATAAATGAAATTTTAGTGACAAAATTATAGTAATATCTTATTTAAATTTTGTATAATTAGGTCTATAATGAAAAATACCTATTTTGACTTTTTACGGAAAAAGCCGAAAAATTAGCCGATTACCGAAAAACTGCCTAAACGATTTTCGAAGGGTTACAATCTTCCCCCCTTAAAGAAATTTGGTCCCCGAATTTAGAATTTAACTACGCGTACCTTCAAAAAGATGGGGATATCTCTTCCTCATCTCGACTTCGGTCTCCCAGGTGACCTCCTCGCTGTTCGGGCCACGCCAAAGGACCTTGACGGACGGTATGACCTTCGACCTCAATTTCTTCACCTGCCGATCCAAAATGACAACCGGCTGCTCGGTGAAAGAAAGATCACGCTCTAACTGGATCGTTTGGTGCTGAATCACCTGGGAAGGATCATGAAGGTACTTGCGGAGCATCGAGACATGGAATACGGGGTGAACATCGGGGAAGCTGGGCGGAAGAGCTAACCGATAAGCGACTGGACCAACACGCTCTAGGATCTCGAAAGGACCAACATATCTAGGACTCAATTTCCCTTTCCGCCCAAATCTCATCACACCTTTCATCAGAGAGACCTTCAGGAAAACATGATCGCCAACAACGAACTCGAGTCGGCGACGGCGCCTGTCAGCATAAGATTTCTGCCTGCTCTGTGCCGCTCTCATCCTGTCCCGAATCAGTTGTATCTTCTCGGTCGTCTCCTGTACGATCTGAGGCCCCAAAATACTGCTCTCCCTAAGCTCTGTCCAACATACAGGCGATCGACATCTCCTCCCATATAAAGCCTCGAAAGGTGCCATCTGAATCATCTCCTGGAAGCTATTATTGTAGGAAAACTCGATCAAAGGCAAATGACGATCCCAGCTACCACCGAAATCTAAAACACAAGCTCTGAGCATGTCCTTAAGAGTCTGAATCGTACGCTCCGACTGACCGTCAGTCTGCGGATGAAAGGCTGTGCTAAAACTCAATCGGGTGCCCAAGGCTTCCTGAAGTTTCTGCCACAATCGGCTGGTAAACTGGGTACCACGGTCGGACACGATGCAAGTCGGAACACCATGCAGTCGCACTATCTCATCAATATAAACCTGGGCGTACTGAGAAAATCCAAAAGTGGTCTTCACTGGCAGAAAGTGAGCCGCTTTCGTCAGTCGATCCACAATCACCCAAATAGAGTCGTACCTTCGACTGGTCCTGGGTAGACCCACAACGAAGTCCATGGAGACCTGCTCCCACTTCCACTCAGGGATGGGCAAAGACTGTAACTCGCCGGCTGGCCTCTGGTGCTCGGCCTTGACTTGCTGACAAGTCAGGCATCTGGACACAAAGTCTGTAATATCCTTCTTCATCCCGTCCCACCAGTAAACTTCTCTCAAATCACGGTACATCTTGGTGGAACCTGGATGCACACTGTATACTGATCTATGTGCCTCCTCGAGAATATCACACCTCAGTCCTTCTGAATCTGGCACGCACAGTCGAGTCTCAAATCGAAGTATCCCCTGATCATCAATCACGAACTCGGAAACTCTGCCCTGCCGAATCTGCTCAATAATCTCTAATGTACGGGCATCGCCGGACTGTGCCTCGTGGATGCGGTCAAGTAACTGTGGGCATGCTCTGAAATGGGCTAGCTGTCCCCCTGTAGGAGTAAACTCGAACTGCACTCTGCTATCACATAAAACCTGCCAATCCGCCATCGACTGCATCTGTACTGTGCTCAAACACGATAAGCTACCTCCGGGCCTCCTACTCAAAGCATCAGCCACCACATTCGCCTTGCCCGGATGGTATAAAATCTCGCAGTCATAATTTTTCACCAACTCCATCCAACGGCGCTGTCTCAGATTCAGATCTCGCTGCTGGAAAATATACTTCAAACTCTTATGGTCAGTGAATATCTGGCACGACTCACCGTATAGGTAATGTCTCCAGATCTTAAGTGCAAATACCACTGCAGCCATCTCTAAATCATGTGTGGGGTAGTTAAGCTCGTGTTTCCTCAGCTGCCGAGAAGCATACGCGATAACTCTGTCGTGCTGCATCAATACACATCCCAGCCCCACTCTAGAAGCATCACAATATGCCACAAACCCGCCTGATCCTGAAGGCAATGCTAACACTGGTGCAGTAGTCAGACGAGTCTTCAACTGCTGGAAGCTATCCTCACATGCCTAGGTCCAATCAAAAGGAACCCCCTTCCGGGTCAACCCGGTCAACGGTGCAGCAATGCGGGAGAAATCCTGGACAAAACGTTGATAATAGCCGGCCAGACCTAGAAAGCTGCGAACCTCTGTAACTGATACTGGTCTAGGCCAACGCTGAACTGCCTCGATCTTCTTCGGGTCCACACAAATACCGTCTCTCGTCACCACATGACCCAAGAAATCGACACTATCTAGCCAGAAAGCGCACTTGGAGAATTTGGCGAACAACTGATGCTCCCTCAAAGTCTGCAATGTGATACGTAAGTGCTGCTCATGCTCCTCCCGGCTTCGAGAATAAACCAAGATGTCGTCAATGAACACAATGATGAACTGATCGAGATACGGCCTGAATACGCGGTTCATCAAATCCATAAATGCTGCCGGGGCATTGGTGAGCCCGAACGACATCACCAAGAACTCATAATGACCATAACGAGTACGGAAAGCGGTCTTCGGAATATCCTCCTTCCGAACTCGCAACTGGTGATAACCTGACCGTAAATCAACCTTCGAGAAAAACCCTGCACCCTGGAGCTGATCAAATAAGTCATCAATGCGGGGTATGGGATACCTGTTCCGCACAGTAACCCGGTTCAGCTGACGATAATCAATGCATAAACGCATACTTCCGTCCTTTTTCTTAACAAACAGGACAGGAGCACCCCAAGGTGACACACTCGGTCTGATAAGCCCTTTGTCCAGCAAGTCCTGTAACTGATCCTTTTGCTCTCTCAGCTCCGCCGGGGCCATCCGATAAGGCGGTATAGAGATAGGCCCCGTGCCGGGGATCAAGTCAATACAGAACTCAATCTCGCGCTCTGGTGGCAGACCAGGCAGCTCGTCAGGGAATACATCAGGAAACTCTCTCACAACAGGGACCTGGTCCAATGGAACCTCTGTGGAGCTAGTATCACAAACATAAGCTACGAATCCCTGACACCCTTTCTTCAAGAGCTGACCAGCACGAAGAGAGGAAATCAAGCTGGGAAGGGTAGCGCTACGATCTCCCTGAATAATAAGAACCAGCTCACCAGAAAAACTGAATCTGACTGCCTTTTCACGGCAGTCCACGGATGCATAACAGGTGGCTAGCCAGTCCATACCAAGAAGAATGTCAAAGTCTAGCATATCGAGAAGAATCAAATCAACTGAAGAATCTCTCTCCCCGATACGAACGGAACACGATTGGTACACAAAACGGGCAACAAAAGACTCGCCTACCGGGGTAATAACGACAAGCGGCTGATCTAACGGAGAAGACTCTCGGCCCAACCTCGGTGCAAAATACGTGGAAACATAGGAATGTGTGGAGCCTGGATCAAATAATACCCGTGCATCAAAAGAACATACTGGCAGAGTACCTGTCACGACGGCATTGGATGCCTGTGCATCCTGAGGAGTCAATGCGAACACTCGGGCCTGTCCACCACTAATAGCTGGCTGTCCTCTGCCTCTACCTCGACCTCTGCCTCTGTCGCCTCGTCCTCTCTGAACCGGACCGCCACGTCCACGGCCTCTAGAAGCATCTGACTGAAGTGGAGCATC
Organism: Agapanthus africanus; assembly: GCA_030015575.1. Classification (NCBI taxonomy): domain Eukaryota; kingdom Viridiplantae; phylum Streptophyta; class Magnoliopsida; order Asparagales; family Amaryllidaceae; genus Agapanthus; species Agapanthus africanus. Next base: position 440,133,058 of record CM057338.1, read on the forward strand.
GTCAGGAATAGGAAGTAAAGCTCTCTGAGAAGGTGGTGAGGGTGGTAAAGTCACATGCGGGACTGTCACTGCGCCCTGGCGTCCTATGGTACAGTCTTTAACACGGTGGTACTGACTCCTACACCGAAAACATCCTGGAGACGACTGCTGGGTCTGTGGATATGAACCAAATAACTGACCTCGTCTCAACCCTCTACCTCCACCATCTCCCGGAAATAATCTATCACGATGTCTGCCCATCTGCCGCTGAGCTGGCGTATCAGTACGGATCCTCTTCGGCCCAGAAACGACCGGAGTCTCAGAAATACGCTCCTCCAAAAGTAAGGCTGCATCCATCGCGGCTGCGTATGTATCAAAGTGCTGGGTGCCGATGGCAAGGAATAGCTGTGTATCAAGCCCTCGCACAAACCTCTTTATTCTCTTCTCTTCTGTGTCGACTAGGTACGGAGCATATCGAGACAACTGGGTAAACTGTATATCATACTCCGACACTGTCATCCCAGGAGTCTTGCGCAAAGACTCAAAACTACGGGCTCGAGCATCTCGGACACTCTCCGGAAGAAAACGGGCAAGAAATGCAGCTGTAAACTCATCCCAGGTCATAGAAGGTAGACTTGCAGCTCGGCCTCTCTCTACTGAATCGTACCATGTCTGGGCAAGACCCTCCAGACGAAAACTCGCAAACTCCACCAATCTATCCTCAGAACACCTCAACGAACGGCAAATCCGAGCCATCCTATCAAGAAATGCCTGTGGGTCCTTTGTCGCATCTGTACCGGTAAAAACTGGAGGTCTCAATCTCATGAACTCCTGTAGTGAAATAGGGATAGTCTCCGTAGTAGCAGCAGGAGTGACCATCTGTGCAGCAGGTACGATCGTGGTTTGTGCAGTGGAAGGAACGTCCTCGGATCTCTGTGCCCGGCTGGACTCAACTAAAGATCCCATCATCTGCCGCAACTCTTGCATGCCGGCCTCTAATCTGGCAATACGGTCTGGATAAGGCGGATCAGTATGACCCTGAGGGGTAGGAGTATCCTCCCGCTCGATCCTCGCCTCAGACGGGCCCGCCCGAATCTCATCCCTAGCGGCAGCCCGCTGAGCTCTCGTAGTCTTTGGCGGCATCGAAGCTGGAATAAGAAACAGGACTGATAAGGACATTGCAATTGAATCAAGGAATGCAAGGAATCAAGAAAGGAAATACAAGCAATTATGTCCTAAGGTTACTTAGGCGGAGTACTGTATCGTAAGTATGCCGCGGATTATACCCATGCTACGCCACTCTGCTTAAGTCACCTACTCCATCTACCAAGGTCGTCCTACACTCAGAAAGGTAAAACCTACGCTCTGATACCAACTTTGTCACGACCCGAAAGTACGGAACGTGACTGGCACTTAGATTACGAGACGTCTAAAGGCGTACCGTAACCTAAGTCAGCCAAAGCCCAGAAAAATCTAAACCAAAATCAAAAGAGAGTGAAGGAAAAACCTTTAATGAAAACGATTTTCAAATCAATTAAGTTGCAAAGAGTCCCTTTTTAAAACATCATAAATTTCTGAAAATTTCGGCAGAGTCTCCCCTGTATTTTTTATCCCCCAAAATGGGTACAACAAGATAATAAACCTGTAATCATAAAAATGGCATCCCCAAGCGGGAGCTAGCTCTTCGCCCAAGGCGAATCACAACCACATGCAATATAATAGCAATATCAAGAAAAGAGCATAAAAGAAACGCAAAACATCAGAAAACACAACGCCGGCTCAAGTGAGCTCGACCCAAAAGAAACCACAAATATACAAATCTCTCTGTCTCATCACTAGGTCGCATATACAATATAAAGTGGTAGATGGAGAATACTAGATACAATGATAAAGCAAAAGAAATAAAGTGTGCTCGCAACCCACCTACGGGCGATGTCGCGAGTCTGAGCAAAAGGAACTGATGATAAGATAGCCCGCCGCTACAAGACTGACAGGTCCGACCTGCAAGACACCGTGGCACAACGGGGGTGAGTTGCCAGCTCGTGAGTAAATATAACATCTAATAAGGCAATCGTAAGAATGCACGCAATGCACCACAACATGCATGTCCATATGTGATATAATATCTCTAGTATGCATGCACAGGTATGCAATGTTATTATTAAGTCTTTAAGTGTTTTAAATGCTAAGGGTATTGAATTCTTAACATTAGAACATGAATATCTGTATAATAGCTAAATACCATCAAGAAATCATCTGAAAACCCGTGTCAAGCATCGACACCAAATAGGAATCATATCTGTCTCAATATCGGGCTCCGTCAGTCCGGATCGGCCCATATCATAAATCTCACGACAACGGTCGATATCCTCCGGATATCCGCCATGCCAGACATCACCGGTAGGTAGTCTTCCCCTGCCAGGCTCATCGTTTACAACTCGATCGTCTTGCCCCGGGGTACCATACCAGGCCCACCATGTACCCGAGACGGTTCATCCACTCCTCGAATCGGGTCTCGAAATCCAACAGAAAACATGAAAACTCATGGTGGACGACACATACGTCACGAGAAAACCGCAACTTTGTTTTAAAAATGATAAATATAAGCTTTTGTTAAATTCTTGCGGTTTTCCCCAAAAATCCAGAAATCGCAGCAAAATTGAAATCCTCAAGAAAATCATAATGTCCACATGTTATATATGATAAATGTCTATGATATCAATGTATATGATGTGAGTTTTGGCTAGAAATCTATGTAGATATGATGGTAATGCGAGGTATATGCATGCTATGCAATTCCATATATCATGTATGAATGCAAATGGCATTATTAAGTTAAACTGGTTCTATAGTGCACGTGGCATGGCAATTACCAAAGGCGTGTGTGTCACATGAATAGTGCACGTGCAACAGATGCCAATGGTAATGGTGTTCGTGTTTTACGAAGTGGTATCGCATAAGTATAGATGGATGTCCATGCAATCTAATATACTGTTCGCTATAAGGGTATGCAGTGTACATGAATGGATAAGATAGCTAACAATATAAATCTTGCAAAAAGTAGGGTAATCCTAACTAGGGGGAGGGTGCATCGCGCCATCCAGACGATTCCCCCATAGATGAATACATCTAATCACCTGAAATCTCCGCTAATCCGATCCGGCCACCGCCTTGCCTTTTCGCGCCGTGTCCGATGTTTCTCCGACCGATCCTATATTTGCACAACACCAAGTATAATATTACAAAACCTAAAACGATTCAAGTCACAATATACAATTATCAACGCTCTCGAATTAATCATAGCATGCACTCGGTGCGCGGAAAAACGCACGAAAATCGCTAACCTTTAACTAGAATCGTCATTTCGGGGAAATCGACAAAACTACAACCCGACTAGACGAAACCCCGCGTTCGTGCACTCTAATAATCCTATACGAAGCTAATTATATCGCTAACATAACGCAATTTGATCGCATTCTAATTTTGTAAAAATCTAGTAAGCAATTTGCTTACCGATTCGATACAAACATCGCAATTTTTGTCGATTTAGCGAGCATAACACTACACAATTAACCACTCCAATCACTTAGATAACCATCCCTAACTTAATCCAACCACCATGCTACAAACCCTAATTTAAAAATCAAATCGTTCTCTTGATTTTCCTAAACAAACATTTACTACTAAACTAATACTTCAAATTTCAATTCTAGCATATTTAAACTACAAGTTAACAAAAAGATTAGAATCTTCACCTCACAAGCTTGAACCCTAGCTTGATCAAGTCACCAAGAAGCCTCCTTTCATCAAGTTTTTGAACTAATTTGGGTTGAAGAGAGATTGGATTAGGGTTTGGCTTTGAATGGAGATGGAAATTGTGAATTTTTATTGAATTTTTAGCAAGAAAAAGAAGCAAGAAAGAATGAGAAGTGAGGGGATTTCCAGCAGCTTGGGGTCGGCCAGCAGCTAGGGAAGGAGGTGGAGAATTTTTGAAGAAGTTTCTAGGTCAACAAAACACCATATGTTCTCATTTAATGCCTTTCAAATCAACTTTTTCCAAAAAAACCCCTTTTTTCCTCATTTTTTTCATAATTTTCCCACCATAAAACTAAAATGTTGCAAGTCATGATACAGTTTTATTAACACCATATTTTAGCTTATAAAAACTCCTAATTATGAAATTTACCTAATTAAATTTGTATTTATCACTAATTTAATGTATTTAAAAAGGCTTAAAATAATAAAAAAATAATTAATTACGATTTTTTTTTATTTAACTAGAAAATTATAAATGACATTTTAGTGACAAAATTATAGTAATATCTTATTTAAATTTTGTATAATTAGGTCTATAATGAAAAATACCTATTTTGACTTTTTACGGAAAAAGCTGAAAAATTAGCCAATTACCGAAAAACTGCCTAAATGATTTTCGAAGGGTTACACGTGTGGGGCCCGGGGTTTTAAAAACGTTTTGATTGGCTCGTGGCCAAAAGAGAAATGAGAAAGATTTGTGGGGGGTTCAACAGTTAGGGAAAGCTGTAAAAAATTTTTAAAGAAAAATGGGAAAAATATTTTCTGGGGTTATAAATTTATTTTCGTTGGTTTAAAAAATATTAGAAAATAGGATTTGGCGCAAATGCAAAATATTTCAGAATTGCGCCTGGGTCGGGTCCAAAAATTTGAATTTGAAATAAGAAAATTATAGGCGGGTTCCAAAAATTTAAATGAAGGATTTTATAATTTAAAAGCATACCCCCAAGAACGGACGCACGCACGTGCGCGTAGACGTTTAAACACGTCCGTTTCACAGAACGGGACGAGAACACGATGCAAGGACGCTACCACAGGGTTAGGGGTGCCGAGCAGGACATGACAAGTATTTTTAATTTATTTTAAAAGACTTAAATTGCTATTTCGGGGTAAATCTATAACTAGCAACAAACAAAATCAGGATAATGAACTGAATACTACACACCACGCATACGGAAACAGAAACTTGTAGAACTGGACTCGGCTGTTACAGTTAAAGTGTTAACATGATGAAAGTTAGTGTATTTATTTGAAAAGCGTAGGTTCGTGGTATTCACTGGGAGTTTATAATGTGTGTGGTACTTATCTGTACTCCTTTTGTTACAGATCCTTTTGTTTTTTTTATTTGAGGAGGGTCATGTTATTTAATTGAACTTTAGTCTTGATGCGAGTTATCCTTATTTGAAGCTAGTTTTCGTAATATTTAGCTTCTATGTCTATTGTATACATCGGGTTGTAAGAGTGATAAACTTTATGGCACCACTTCATACAGTTAATATTAGAGACCGTATGAAACGGTCTTTACAAATTAATAAACAGTAGCTGATGTATATTAGTGACTGTTCATATTGTAAACGGTCGCTACTACACGGTCGCTGATTGGGTGGTCGCTGATACGTGTATAGCGACCGTTCATGAACAGTCGCTAATATGAACGGTAGCTAATATAGGTGTCAGCGACCGTTCATGCCGGTTGCTAATAAGGCGACATGTGGACTTTCCAACAATGTTAATGGTTTTCTAATATCAGCGACATAGCAAGGGAAGGAAAGTGACTGGGAGACCGTTCCTGTAGCTAGAACGGTCGTTAATATGTATTTTTTTGAAAAAAAATTACAGAAAAATCCTATATTTCATACAATAATATACAAAATCATAATATATTACGCCACAATAACGTTTCGCATACATATCAACATATATGCACAATACACAATATATCCAACTTAAACGAACACATACGCATACAAACCAACATATAAATACTATATATCCACTAACATCAACAACTCAATCGAACACATATGAACTAAAATCTTAATACATAAGCATACATGAACAAAATTGTTTTGAATACAAACAACACCATACATACGCTGTATATATATCCAACAATATGAAAAAATCTCCAAATCACGCGCAATCCTAGCTCACTCAACCCTGTGAATCCAAACAAAAAAATTAATACATGAACTCAAATCATAATTTTCGAAACAACGTTAGATATACTAACACATATATATGCGTACCTCACTAACTCCCGCCACTTCCATCGCCAAAACATAATCCTTTCGCTGTTAGCTTATAAGAACCCGTCGAATATACAATATGAAGTTTAAATATCAAAACCCAACATAGTTTAGTTGTATGCTCAAATTTCTGTAAATAATAACTATACATACCTCACTAACCCCCACCACTGCCATCGCCACCAGAATCTCGCCTTGAACAGTATCGATTCATATCGTCGAAATCCTCCTGCGAAAAAAATGTATCTACTAACCCTCCCTGTGGTGTCGGCTAATTAGGATTATACGGTTTCTGTGGCGGAGGGTGAGAGTAATAAAGATCTTATGGCGGAGGCTAAGGGTAGTACCCTCCTTGTGATTGTGGAGGAAGATGATAAGGGTAGTACGATGTTCCCTCTGATGGGGGAGGGTAATACGGTAGCTGCATCGTAGGAGGGTAATATGCCGGCTGCGACTGCCATGGACCCAGTGCTGTCCATGGCTGCGAAGGCGGAACTTATTGTTGCGAGAATTGTTCCCACCGTGCCTCCATTTAAGATCTCTAACCTGCTTCATCTTCCGCCCTCTTTTTATCTGCTTCATCCCTTCTCCTGATATCACGCCCCGCTTCCCAGAGTACGGTAAGGAGACGTGACTAGGCCCGCGATGTATTTACTCAGAAGTAAACACGTTAAGCGTAAATAAGCAATATCAAGAAAGATATGAGATGTAAATGAACATCAACTTTTTATTTATTAAACATTCTTTACAATACAACTGAAAAGTAAATACAATGCGGAAAGCAATGCCTAAACAATGGCATGAACTGAAAGTAAAAGTATATACAAATGAACTAAAACTCAGGGTCCTCAATGAACTGCTCCAAGTCGTCCTGGCTGGGCTCGATCTCCAGAGTATCGAGTTCTCCTGACAACATTCTAAAGAAAGAAGAGAAATAAGAATATCGTCGGTGAACAATTGCTCGGTAAGTCCCAAAGAGTGAATAGGAATAGAATAGACAGATAAGAGAATATAACTGGTATAATATTTGTTTGTTATGCTAACGTAGTTGTTTGTAACTTGGTACAGAATATGCCAGTATATATGAGAGGATTCCAACTTGCTCCATGGACTAAGGTATATGGAGTACAAGGCCCCGTCAAAACCCACGGGACAACGACAATGGATATTCAGGTTAGGTGTATTAATGTGACCATCATCGTGCCACTTTTAACACATTCCGTACCAATCTACCCCTTTAAAACCCCGTAATGTTTATTGTATTATTTATAGTTGCAAGACTTGCTGAAACCATGATATCAGTTGTTCTTGTAAATGGATAAAGATGTAAACGGATAGTTATATAGTCAAGTCAATGTATATCCATGGTTCGGTCAAATCAAGTCATGTTGATATAGATAGTATTCTGGTATTCATGTTCAAATTCCAGTATATATGAATTCATGTTGTATTGGAGTTATATTTGAAATGTATACTGATTGACCGAGACTTAGATTGAGTCAGACACTTAAACAGAATTGAATTCCTGAGAGGTTTTGGAGTTATCGGTAACTGCTGCACACGGACGGCAGGATTTGTGTCTTTTTCAAGACAATTACCATATTGATAACACCGTTTTAAGTTTATCTACCTTAAATAGGCAAACATCCACTTTCTCCGACTCCCTGAGGCTCAAGAGAATTGGTCATGCTTAAACCTATATTTATTAGAGTCCTTATTGTAAATTAATATAACTTGAGGGGGTTTTATGAAAAATAATTTTGATAAACTTTCAAAATAAACCTCAAGTATTTATTTATCGTATTTAGGTTTTTCATGGATCTAATTTTTAAAAGTGAAGTATTCTAATGATTATAAACCTAGATTGAATAGTAAATGGTATTTTAGGGTAAATTGAAATTATATGGATTGTGATGGTATTTTCATGAAATTTGGGATTCTTTTGTTTAGAAAACATGGAATTTTTATATGCCTTTAAAATAAATAGTTTGATAATATTATATATATAGTTATTAGAAAATAACTTTATTTTTTAAATAGAAATCACGTTTTCTTAAAAATTGTAATAAAAATTCCATCGAGATCGTATGCTCCGTGAGGAGGTCTGCATCTCGTTCTACTAGTCCCGAGGATGTGCGATAATCCGCACCATCCCAATCGGGTTCCCCAAAATGGGTTGTAGAGGTTTAATTGCAAGGAATGTAAATAATACAAATTTAAATAATACGGTTTTTTAGTAGTTTATGGTATTTTAATGAAAAGGTCGTATTTTTCCAAAAATAAAAGAGATCGTGCTATGTCATGAGGCATGTTGTGAGAGGTAGGTCATTATCTCGTGAGGTTTTCTAAAGGTAATATGAGCAAATACGATAAAATATGTCATATGTGAAGTTTGTGGTATTTTAGCGTAAAAGTGTAATAAGAGTTGTTTCATATGGAGTTTTGAAATGAAACTTGTTTCTAATTATTGTTTAATGTTTAACAAATAAATTACAATGATTTAGATAAAAAGTTCTTAAGAAAATTGTTAGTTTAAGAAGTTTTAGAAATGAATGTCGGTATAACTCCACTTACCGACATCATTGAAAAGAAGAAATTTTGAGAGGTGAGAATAAGAAAGTAGAGGGGACTTACTGGATGCAAAGAGAGAGAAGAGGTTGAGGAAGGATTTGGAAGTTTCGTGGAGTCGCGGTGTCGCCGGAATCTTCTCGAATCGTCGCCGGAAAGTGACCTTGGGCTAATTCCACTTGTATACTTCTTTGACTTAGAAAAATTTGAGAATTTTTTATAATGAATTTCAGAATAGAGAGGGTTAGGGTGTGAGGTGGTATTTATAGGATAGAATTAGAGTTTTGAGAATTAAAAAGAGAATTAAAATGCATTAAAATTTGGTTTTGAGAATTAAAAAAAGAATTAAAATGCATTAAAATTTGGTTTTAATGGTGATTTTTAATTCTCTGTTAATTTGCAGAAAAAAACAAACAGAAGAGGAGTAGTTGGGGGAGGCCAAGGGGTTAGGGTTAAAAATTTGGAGGCATTTGGTACGGGGGGACCGGCGGCACCGACCCAAATTCTAATCTCGCTGGTCGATGTTGGGAGTTGGGGGCTGGGATTGGTGCCACGTGTCGGGGTATGTTCATATAACATTCAGCACATGTTTGATTTTCTATGATTTTTCATTTTACGTGTATAGCACGTGTAAACTTTTGGGCTTCCAAAAGTTTAAAAAGAAAAATCATTAAAAATAATATGTCGCTGGGGGGATTTGAACACAGGGGCTACATCACAGCAGTGCAAGACTTTACCAATGAGCTATAAGTATAAACAAATTAAATTTATAACTTGTGCTCAGGCTTAACAAATACTCTATCTGTACATTAACTTTAAAAAAATTCTGTACATAAAAAACAGAGTCGTTACATTTTATCCTCTTTACAGAAATTTCGTTCTCAAAATTTACAATTTATTTAAGGACTAATTTACAAATAAGAAAGGGTATCTTGTACGTATGTCGTCCTCACGTTCCCACGTTGATTCTCCTGGTGAATTCTTTCTCTACTGACCAAGTTTACTTCCTTATTTCGAAGTGACTTTATCTTTCTGTCCAGGATTTCAACGGGTTGCTGCTTACAAGATAGATCGGTCTGTACCGTGATCTCGGAGTGATCAAGGATATGGCTGGGGTCGCTCACATATTTTCGAAGCTGGGATATGTGAAATACGTTGTGCACTCCTTCCAATGAGGGTGGAAGTGCCAAACGATATGTCACTTCTCCAACTCGTTCGAGGATATCGAACGGTCCAATGTATTTTGGACTGAGCTTACCCTTCTTTCCAAAGATAATCACTCCACGGTTTGGAAAGATCTTCAGAAAGACATGATCTCCTGGTTGGAACTCCAAGTGTTGGCGCTTTGCATCAGCCCAGTGCTTCTGTCAGTCTTGGGTCCCTGATCGTGCGAACTACGTCCACAGTCGCCACGATCATCTCCGGTCCAAGGAGTTCACGGTCTCTGATGTCGTCCTAACTTAATGGTGAACGACAATTCCTTCTATATAGAGCTGCAAACGGTGTCATTCCAATACTCGCTTGGTAGCCGTTGTTGTATGAAAACTCCATAAGATGTAGGTGATCTTTCTACGATCCTACGAAGTCTAGCTTACAAGCTCTTAGCATGTCTTCAAGAATCTGAATCGTTCGCTCAGACTGCCCATCTTTTTGTGGATGGTAAGCTTGTTAGTGTATATGCCCTAGATGCCATTACTGTATCATACTAGTTTGTATATTACTTAATGGAAGCTTGGGATATTCACAGTTGTATATACAATCTTGCTCAAAATGGTAGTATGCTACTTGGTTTGTTTCTACTTTAATGTGTACATGTGTTTCTTTTAGTATATCACCTATACACATTAGTGGAGCCCTTAGGATCTTTGCTTGATTACCAGCGTTGTGATGGCAGTCACACTCGTGGGGGCTGGGTAATCCACAAGCACATCCTTTTACAGGTCCCTAGTCGTAGGACTATCGAGATAGGGCATCGATACTCTGGAGTAGACTAGCGTATGTGCTTCTCATCCCAGCTGGGGAGACGGTCTGTCCCACAGCTGTCAGTACGTCGTACTTGAGATAGTATGCGGGAGCTCATTAGGTTACGAGTACACTGGACAGGACTCGTCGGGAACTGATTGGTTGGTACTATACCTATTGTCAGTTATCAGTTCCCAGATGACATGAGTACAGCTTAGTCCGCCGACTTGACACTTTCACATCGCCTCGAGTGTGTTCCCAATGTACTTTGATTACTACCCTACCACGGCTCAAAGGAGTCGTGCAAACAGGTAGTAGTTGGGTGCAGTCCCGAAGCACTTGGAGGCAGTGACGGTTAGACATGATTCGTCTCTCCCGGTATTGGGAGTTGACATCGCGCTGTGTCAAGGAGAGCCATTACATACAGTCGTCCCTGGCTAGGGCAAGCGAGATGCACTGGTAGGTTTCCAGTGTTATCTCAGGGTGTTCTGGGCTACACTCCGACACAACTTGTACCGCTATCAGGGGACTGACGTTTATCGCCCACTAGGCCCGCCATGCGATATTCTCAGACGAACAGACCGGACTGTACGGAGATTGTCACATTCAGGCTCAGTAGGAGTTCAGATGGGTTTCACCTCGTCAGTCTTCTTATCGGCATCTACCCGGGGGCCGTTATGCACAGCTAGTGCCGCTTGCGGTCTGTGGTTAAACCCACTGCCAGTGTAGTGTCTAGTCTTTAGAGTCCCACACAGAGAGCTATTCGCTTTTAGGCAAAAGAGTAGAGGTCGCATGGTTTTGCGACAGAGTTCGGTCACATCCGCGCACTTGTGCACGTTTGGTGTCCGGGCAGTTATTACTAGCGGGCTTTGGTTTAAGCCGGATCCTAGTATACGTTTTGGGATTGATTTTATCTCGTTTGCATTCATGTTTCCCGGAACGCGGATGCGGGTGTGTATGCACGGTTGACAGAGACAGAGGCAGAGGATTCTCATTAGGGTTGTTGACTGTTGACTTTTGCTAAACCCTAATAAGAATTAGAATTATGATTAACAATAATATTAGTTAAGTATTAATGTGACATGGTTGGGTTGAAGGGTTGACTTTGTTGACTTGTTGACTTTGTTGACCAGTTGAGTAGGTTGGACTTGTTGACCACCATCATGACAATGGCTATCATTTCTTGGCATTGACTTTAGCTTGCTTGTTTTGTTCACAAATTGCATTTAATGCAAGAAATGATATTGCCATTTGATATGATAACAACCATCACATAATACTCAATTATTATTATTTGTTATCATGATTTTGGATTATGAGAGCTTGGATGGCAAAAGTCTTGCTCATTCTTTCATTTCCTTTCTCTCTCTTGCTCAAGCTCTCCCTTTCCCTCTTGCTCTCTCTCTAGTTCATGGTTCTATTGTCTCATGTGTTGAGAAGCAAGAACTATAGAAATCAAAACCCATTACACTTCTCTACTCATCCTAGTACACAAGGTCTAGCAAGCCAAGTGTTCTAGTTTCTTCTAGTTTGAAGTAGAAGCCAAAAGGTAGAAGCTTTCGGGTGGATCCATCTTCGGCGCGAGGAGACGACGAGGTGAGGCCGATCCGACCACCGCAAGGAGTTGAAGACGAAGGAGTTCAAGTTAAGGTATAACCCCCTAACCGAGTAGGTAAAACTCCTAGTTAGGTTGTTAGATAGTTGTTTAACAAAGATCCGTATTATGAGTCTATGTTACCACCAAAGAAAAAATCGTTTTTCACCATTTCCGTAACCCCAAAGAACCGGGGACGGGTAACGTGGACTTACAGTGGTATCAGAGCCTAGTTAAACACTATCTAATAAGTTAGCAAAGTAACTAGAAGTTCGATCGGAGAAAAAGTCACCAAACACGCCCGAAAAGTATAGTTTCTGCCGATTTTTTTTCTTGTTCAAAAAATAATAAATCTTACACTAAAAATCGGCTTAGGCTTTTTAAAACACACTGTAGAAAATTGGTCCAGGGACTCGGTCAAAGCGCCGCGGAACCGCGGCAGGAGCATGCTCCCGCCGCGGATCCGCGGCCGAGTTGACTCGGCCATGGGCAAATTTTCTTGCAGTGTGTTCAGTGGGGTGTTTTGGGATTTTTACAATATGTTTTTTCTGCCCAGATTTTCCAGAAAGCAAAATATGTTTTTGGGACCTAAAAATCTATATTTTGATCGAACTTCTAAAGACTAAAGCTAACGGGTTTATATCTGTGATGTGATATATGTATTGAACGTCTGCTAATCGTTATACATCGATTAGTGGGGGTTATACATATTTGTGATCTGTAATGTTGATGGTATGTGTATACGAATTCATTGGATTGTCGCGGGTGAATAGCCGGGGGTTGTGAGATGAGAGTTTTCTTTTTCTTACAATTCCCGTAATTTGTAATTGATGAAATATTATTTATATGGCCGCACAACCGGGATGAGGTTGTAGCCGTCATTGTATAATTTATTTTACTGTTTTTTCTCCTAAGATAGACCCATAGAGGTGGTGCACAAACTACCGGGTACCTCGAAGTGCCGAGTGGCCTACTCACATCGTTGAGGGAGGTTGCTTCGCTAAAGGTATTTGGCGGGTAGTTTGCCGCACCCGTAGGGGTCTAGGGTGGGGTATTGGCTATTCACCGCGACCGTGTAATCCGCTTTCCGTTACAGGCTCGTACGGAATGCGGATTCCTAGTATATCAAATGTGTTCATCTGTGATCTGGAATGGCTATCACTGCTATATATCTATATATGATATCTATTTAGGCGTTGCTTATGTTTTGCATCCGTGCTAATCCAGCCCCCGCTCTTTCATTAGTTAAGTAACCTAACGGGTAATGACGGGGCCCCGTGGCGAATGCGGATGGCTTAAGCGTACGCCATATTTTGGTTGTTTTCTGCAATGGTAGGATTAAATGACGGGACGCATTAAAAATTAATGCAAGAAAATAAACCAAAGTAAAGTCGCTGGAACAATTTCGAAAACCACTTCAGTTAAATATTCGGTAGTATTCAAGCTATATATTTTGAACTCACGCCAAGGCATAGTGATTCGTAGCTGCCGGATATTTATCTGTTGCATAGATAGAATGCGTTGGTTTAAGACAGTCGTACTGCCATTTTGGCCTACGTCAAGGGTAGGTACGGATGGGTTCAAATTAACCTGGATAATGATGGGTAGAACTTGACATGTGACTTATGGCATTTTGACCTCACGCCAAGGTCATAAGAGCATGGCGCAAAAATCCACATCGGGAGTTTCAAAAGAAACTGAAACTTGCTAGCGCTGCATACCATTTGGAGTGTGATGATTCTGGTAGGATTCCTTCAGTTTTGTCACGCGATGATATTTGGATCCCGATCTTACTATGAGTATATGCTACTCCTCGGGAAATTTCTCACTTAACGATCAATGCTATAAACTAAGTAGGTGTCTAGAAAGGTGTTAGCGGGGCTACGCCCCCAGGGAAAAGAGGTTATTTAATTAAGGAACTTCGCGAAAGCGTTGGAAAACCTCCCTCAAAGTACCGACACTGGTCTGGCTGAACGGTTAAGCAAGTATTGTACGGTGAGATTGATCCCGACTAATTCTTCCTTTATGGTTTGAGGAGGGATTCGAGAGACAGTGGGAGCCATCCTGTTTAGAAAAACTAAAAACCACTCTAAACTTGCAAGAGCATCATGCTGAGTGTTTCTTCTCTCTCTACTAATTGCAGCGACCAATCGTCATGATCGGACTTAAGTTATTTCTAGATAAAAACATACTGACAGGGCCAAACTACAAAGATTGGCTCAGGAATGTCAAAATGGCAATCACTTACGACAAGCTGGGGTAACTCCTTACCACCAAAGCTCCCCCTGTCCCAGGTCCCACCTCCAGCGTCGAGGATAAGGAAATCCGTAAGACCTGGGAGATCGATTGCGCGAAGGCCAAGTGCCTCGTGCTTGCCTCTATGGACAATGAACATTAGAGGAGGCACGAGAATATGGACTTCGAATCCATATTTCTCCATACAAAAGAACTGTATGGAGAGCAATCTCGTATCGCCAGATACGAAGTGTCAAAAAAGCTGTTTTCGGCAAGGTTGGCCGTCGGATCATCGGTAGCGGAACACGTGCTTAAGATGATTGGCTTCATTGAGGAGCTCGCGGACCTTGGGACCAGGTTAGAGAACGAGCTGTATACGGACTTGATTCTCCAGTCCCTTCCTTCCACTTACGCCCAGTTTATCCTGAACTTCAACTTGCAAGGAAAAGAAGTTGAACTTCCGGAGCTCCTCAACATGCTGAGGAGTGCAGAAAGGTAGGGAGACATCTACTTTGTTTGTAGGAGGATCTTCATCTTCTAAGTCCAAGGCGAAAGCCAAGGGAAAGAAGAAGAAAACCCCCGCCAAACCAAGGGGCGGTGTTAGTAAAGTGGATACAAAGGGAAAAGCAAAGGCAACAAAGATAGCGGGGCAGCTTGTGGGAAAGGAAGAGTGCTTCTATTGTCATAAGAAAGGACACTGGAAGAAAGATTACAGGGCTTGGATGGCCAGAAACCAGGATCCGAAGCAAGTTGCGGCTTCGGCTTCAGGTGTGTATGTTATTGAAAACTGTCTTTCAATAAACTCTACTTCCTGGGTATTGGATACCGGATCAGGATCTCATATCTGTAATTCTTTATAGGCACTGAGAAAGCGTAGGGTTTTGAAGGCAGGTGATATAACCCTCAGAGTTGCAAACGGAGCTGGCATGGATGCTGAGTTCGTGGGGGACTATCACCTGGGATTGTCAGATGGACACGTTTTGGTTTTGTGTAATTGTTATTTTGTACACCATGCAACTTGTAATATCATTTCTGTATCTTTATTATCTAAAGAAGGTTATGAATTTGCATTTGTAAGTAATGTTGTGAACATTCACCTTAATCAAGTTCTGATTGGGTCAGGTACATTAAGCAATGGTATATACGTATTAAACCAACCACAGATTTTCAATGTCTAGAATACACACAAAAGAAAGTCTCTGGAAACAAATCAGGCTTTCTTATGGCATTGTAAACTGGGTCATATCAATGAGAGAAGGTTGACGAAGTTACATACAGAAGCATATTTGGATCCGTTCGAATATCAATCATATGCAAATTGTCAATCCTGTCTCAAAGGAAAGATGACAAATACTCCGTTCACTGGACACGTAGTAAGAGCGAGCTCGCTCATGGGACTCGTACACAGCGACGTGTGCGGTCCTATGTCTATACATGCGCAAAGCGGTTATTCTTACTTCATTACTTTTACGGATGACTTTTCAAGGTACGAATATGTCTTTTAATGAAACATAAATCCGAAGCCTTTGGAAAATTCCAGGAATATAAGAATGAAGTAGAAAAACAAACCGGAAAAAGTATCAAGACACTGAGATCTGATCGAGGTGGTGAATACTTAAGTGCCGAGTTCCTGGATTACCTAAAAGAGAATGGTATTCTCTCTCAGCTTACTCCTCCATACACTCCGCAACATAATGGTGTATCGGAGAGACGGAACCGGACCCTATTGGATATGGTACGTACCATGATGAGTAACGCTGAGTTACCGCCATCATTCTGGGGATATGCACTAGAATCAGCTGCATACCTTTTGAACCGAGTTCCTACTAAGACTGTGCCTACCACACCATATAAGATATGGAGTGGGAAGAAACTCTATTTTCAATATCTGAAGATCTGGGGATGTCCAGCTTTTGTCAAAAAGCAGCATGCGGACAAACTCGAGGCACGCTCAGTACTGTGCAAGTTTGTGGGATACCCAAAGAACTCCAGTGGGTATCTCTTCTATTACGCAGAGGAATAAAAGATCTTTGTTTCTCGTAATGCCCACTTTCTGGAACACCAGTTCCTAGAAAAAGAAATAAGTGGGAGCGCAATAGAACTGGAAGAAATTCCAGAACCACAGGCTATTACTGAAAGCTTAGTAGAACCAGAAGGTTCAAAAGAACAGGACATTCCTACGCCGCTCCGCAGGAGTAGTAGGCAGTCTCATCCGCCCGAGAGATACTATGGTTTTCTCATAGACGAGGATAGAGAAGATTGCATCATTGATTATGATGAGCCGACTAGCTTCCAGCAGGACATTCAGAGCGTTGCCTCGGCAAAATGGCTGGATGCAATGCGGACCGAAATGGAGACCATGTACACCAACAAAGTATGGACGTTGGACGTTGCTCCAGATGGGGTAAAACCCGTAGGATGCAAGTGGATCTTCAGAAGGAAGATTGGTGTAGATGGACAGGTTGAGATCTATAAAGCTAGACTTGTTGCAATGGGTTTTCGTCAAAGACCTGGTTTGGACTATGACGAAACCTTTTCTCTAGTGGCTATGCTGAAATCCATTTGGATCCTTCTTGCCATTGCTGCCTTCCACGATTATGAGATTTGGCAGATGGATGTAAAGAGCGCTTTTCTAAATGGAAATTTAGAGGAGTGTGTCTATATGGACCAGCTAGAGGGTTTCATTTAGAGTGGGAGCAGCGGAAAGGTGTGCAAGTTGCTTAAGTCCATCTATGGACTAAAGCAGGCATCGCGGAGTTGGAACATCTGTTTTGATGAGACGGTCAAAGAATTTGGCTTTATCAAAAATCCAGATGAACCATGCATCTATAGTAGATTTGTAGCAAGAACTGTCGTATTCCTCGTATTATACGTGGATGACATTCTCTTGATAGGAAATGACATTCCTATGCTACAATCTGTCAAAGGGTTCTTATCACACAGGTTCTCCATGAAAGACCTGGGTGATGCCACTTACATTCTGGGGATCCGGATCCATCGTGATAGATCCAAGAGGATGTTAGGACTCTCGCAGTCCAGGTACATCGACACCATACTGAAAAGATTCAGTATGGAAGATTCCAAGCGCGGTAACTTACCGGCTTGTCACGAGATCACCCTCTCCAAAGAGATGTCTCCCAAGACTGATTTGGAAAGGGATCGCATGTCTATCATACCCTACGCTTCTGCGGTAGGCTCTATAATGATGCGATGTTATGTACCAGACCAGATGTTTCTTGTGCACTGAGTGTGGTAAGCCGGTATCAGTCAAACCCTGAGGAGAAGCACTGGATAGCGGTAAAGAACATTCTCAAGTACCTGAGAAGGACTAAGGAGATGTTTTTAGTGTACGGCGGAAAAGACCTCCAGATCGAGGCCTTTGTTGACTCCAGCTTCCAGAGTGACAAGGATGATTCCAAGTCCATGTCGGGTTTTGTCTTTACCCTCAATGGAGGGACGGTGTGTTGGAAGAGTTCCAAACAGGAAACTGTTGCTAACTCGACGATGGAAGCGGAATACATCACTGATGCTGATGCCGCAAAAGAAGCTGTCTGGATGAGGAAGTTCTTGACAGAACTTCAGGTGGTTCCGTCCATTGTTGATCCAATACCTCTGTATTGCGACAACAACGGGGCTATAGCTTTGGCGAAGAAACCCAGGTCCCATCAGAAGTCCAGACACATCTTAAGGCGGTATCACCTGATCAAGGAGATCGTGGATCGCCAGGAGATCGAGGTTCGGAGGGTTGCTATGGAAGATAACACTGCTGATCCACTCACGAAGGCCTTACCCCAGACTCAGTTCGAGCGGCTGATCGAGATGATAGGTCTTCGATACGCCAGTACATGGCCTTAGTGCAAGTGGGAGATTGTTAGTGTATATGCCCTAGAGGCCATTACTGTATCATACTAGTTTGTATATTACTTAATGGAAGCTTAGGATATTCACAGTTGTATAGACAATATTGCTCAAAATGGTAGTATGCTACTTGGTTTGTTTCTACTTTAATGTGTACATGTGTTTCTTTTAGTATATCACCTATACACATTAGTGGAGCCCTTAGGATCTTTGCTTGATTACCAGCGTTGTGATGGCAGTCACACTTGTGGGGGATGGGTAATCCACAAGCACATCCTTATACAGGTCCCTAGTCATAGGACTATCGAGACAGGGCATCTATACTCCGGAGTAGACTAGCGTATGCGCTTCTCATCCCAGCTGGGGAGACGGTCTGTCCCATAGCCGTCAGTACGTCGTACTTGAGATAGTATGCGAGTACTCGTTAGGTTACGAGTACACTGGACAGGACTCGTAGGGAATTGATTGGTTGGTACTATACCTATCGTCAGTTATCAGTTCCCAGATGACATGAGTACAGCTTAGTCCGCTGACTTGACACTGTCACTTCGCCTCGAGTGTGTTCCTAATGTACTTTGATTACTACCCTACCACGGCTCAAAGGAGTCGTGCAAACAGGTAGTAGTTGGGTGCAGTCCCGAAGCACTTGGAGGCAGTGACGGTTAGACAGGATTCGTCTCTCCCGGTATTGGGAGTTGATATCGCGCTGTGTCACGGAGAGCCATTACACACAGTCGTCCCTGGCCATGGCAAGCGAGATGCACTGGTAGGTTTCCGGTGTTATCTCAGGGTGTTCTGGGCTACACTCTGATACGACTTGTACCTCTATTAGGGGACTGACGTTTACCGCCCTTAGGCCCGCTATGCGATATTCTCAGACGAACAGACCGGACTGTACGGAGATTGTCACATTCAGGCTCAGTAGGAGTTCAGATGGGTTTCACCTTGTCAGTCTTCTTATTGGCATCTACCTGAGGGCCGTTACGCACAGCTAGTGCCGCTTGCGGTCTGTGGTTAAACCCACTGCCAACGTAGTGTCGAGTCTTTAGAGTCCCACACAGAGAGCTATTTGCCTTTAGGCAAAAGAGTAGAGGTCGCATGGTTTTGCGACAGGGTTCGGTCACATCTGCGCACTTGTGCACGTGGTGTCCGGGCAGTTATTACTAGCGGGCTTTGGTTTAAGCCAGATCCTAGTATACGTTTTGGGATTGATTTTATCTCGTTTGCATTCGTGTTCCCCGGAATGCGGATGCGGGTGTGTATGCACGGTTGACAGAGACAGAGGCAGTGGATTCTCATTAGGGTTGTTGACTGTTGACTTTTGCTAAACCCTAATGAGAATTAGAATTATGATTAACAATAAAATTAATTAAGTATTAATGTGACATGGTTGGGTTGAAGGGTTGACTTTGTTGACTTTGTTGACCGGTTGACTAGGCTGGACTTGTTGACCACCATCATGACAATGGCTATCATTTCTTGGCATTGACTTTAGCTTACTTGTTTTGTTCACAAATTGCATTTAATACAAGAAATGATATTTCCATTTGATATGATAACAACCATCACATAATACTCAATTATTATTATTTGTTATCATGATTTTGGATTATGAGAGCTTGGATGGCAAAAGTCTTGCTCATTCTTTCATTTCCTTTCTCTCTCTTGCTCAAGCTCTCCCTCTTCCTCTTGCTCTCTCTCTAGTTCATGGTTCTATTGTCTCATGTGTTGAGAAGCAAGAACCATAGAAATCAAAACCCATTACACTCCTCTACTCATCCTAGTACACAAGGTCTAGCAAGCCAAGTGTTCTAGTTTCTTCTAGTTTGAAGTAGAAGCCAAAAGGTAGAAGCTTTCGGGTGGATCCATCTTCGGCGCGAGGAGACGACGAGGTGAGGCCGATCCGACCACCGCAAGGAGTTGAAGACGAAGGAGTTCAAGTTAAGGTATAACCCCCTAACCGAGTAGGTAAAACTCCTAGTTAGGTTGTTAGATAGTTGTTTAACAAAGACCCGTATTATGAGTCCATGTTACCCCGAAAGAAAAAATCGTTTTTCACCATTTCCGCAACCCCAAAGAACTGGAGACGGGTAACGTGGACTTACAGTGGTATCAGAGCCTAGTTAAACACTATCTAACAAGTTAGCAAAGTAAGTAGAAGTTCGATCGGAGAAAAAGTCACGAAACACGCCCGAAAATTATAGTTTCTGCCGATTTTTTTTCTTGTTCAAAAAATAATAAATCTTACACTAAAAATCGGCTCAGGCTTTTTAAAACACACTGTAGAAAATTGGTCCAGGGACTCGGTCAAAGCGCCGCGGAACCGCGGCAGGAGCATGCTCCCGCTGCGGATCTACGGCCGAGTTGACTCGGCTATGGGCGAATTTTCTTGCAGTGTGTTCAGTGGGGTGTTTTGGGATTTTTACAATATATTTTTTCTGCCCAGATTTTCTAGAAAGCAAAATTTGTTTTTGGGGCCTAAAAATCCGTATTTTGATCGAACTTCTAAAGGCTTAAGCTAACGTGTTTATATCTGTGATGTGATATATGTATTGAACATCTGCTAATCGCTATACGTCCATTAGTGGGGGTTATACATATCTGTGATCTGTAATGTTGATGGTATGTGTATATGAATTCATTGGATTGTCGCGGGTGAATAGCCGGGGGTTGTGATATGAGAGTTTTCTTTTTCTTACAATTCATGTAATTTGTAATTGATGTAATATTATTTATATGGCCGCACAACCGGGATGAGGTTGTAGCCGTCATTGTTTAATTTCTTTTACTGTTTTTGCTCCTAGGATAGACCCATGGAGGGTGTGCACAAACTACCGGGTACCCCGAAGTGCTGAGTGGCCTACTTACGTCGTTGAGGGAGGTTGCTTCGGTTCGGATATTTGGCGGGTAGTTTGCTGCACCCGTAGGGGTCTAGGGTGGGGTATTGGCTATTCACCGCAACCGTGTAATCCGCTTTCCGTTACAGTCTCGTACGGAATGCGGCTTCCTAGTATATTAAATGTGTTCATCTGTGATCTGGAATGGCTATCACTGCTATATATCTATATATGATATCTATTTAGGCGTTGCTTATGTTTTTCATCCGCGCTAGTCCAGCCCCCACTCTGTCGTTAGTTAAGTAACCTAACGGGTAATGATGGGGCCCCGTGGCGAATGCGGATGGCATAAGCGTACGTCATATTTTGGTTGTTTTCTGCAATGGTAGGATTAAATGATGGGACGCATTAAAAATTAATGCAAGAAAATAAACCAAAGTAAAGTCGTTGGAACAATTTCGAAAACCACTCGGTTTCTTTTCAAAAACAACTTTTAAACGCGGAGCTTAAGCCACTCCTTTTAAAAGCTATCTCGTTCCATCGATTGTATCAACTTCACTACGTTCATGGTTTCGCCAAAACCATTCGTAGCCTTCCATCATTTCAGTTAAATATTCGGTAGTATTCAAGATATGTATTTTGACCTCACGCCAAGGCATAGTGATTGGTAGCTGCCGGATATTTATCTGTTGCATAGATAGAATGCGTTGGTTTAAGACAGTCGTACTGCCATTTTGGCCTACGTTAAGGGTAGGCACGGGTGGGTTCAAATTAACCTGGATAATGATGGGTAGAATTTGACATGTGACTTATGACATTTTGACCTCATGCCAAGGTCATAAGAGCATGGGGCAAAAATCCACATCGGGAGTTTCAAAAGAAACTGAAACTTGCTAGCGCTGCATACAATTTGGAGTGTGATGATTTTGGTAGGATTCCTTCAGTTTTGTCATGCGATGATATTTTGATCCCGATCCTACTGTGAGTATATGCTACTCCTCGGGAAATTTCTCACTTAACGATCAATACTATAAACCAAGTAGGTGTCTAAAAAGGTGTTAGCCGGGCTACGCCCCCAGGGAAAAGATGTTATTTAATTAAGGAACTTCGCGAAAGCATTAGAAAACCTCCCTCGAAGTACCGACACTGGTCTGGCTGAACGGTTAAGCAAGTATTGTACGGTGAGATTGATCCCGACTAATTCTTCCTTTATGGATTGAGGAGGGATTCGAGAGACAGTGGGAGCCATCCTGTTTAGACAAACTAAAAACCACTCTAAACTTGCAAGAGCATCATGCTGAGTGTTTCTTCTCTCTCTACTAATTTCAGCGACCAATCGTCATGACCGGACTTAAGTTACTTCTAGATAAAAACATACTGACAGGGCCAAACTACAAAGATTGGCTCAGGAATGTCAAAATGGCAATCACTTACGACAAGCTGGGGTATCTCCTTACCACCAAAGCTCCCCCTGTCCCAGGTCCCACCTCCAGCGTCGCGGATAAGGAAATCCGTAAGACCTGGGAGATCAATTGCGCGAAGGCCAAGTGCCTCGTGCTTGCCTCTATGGACAATGAACATCAGAGGAGGCACGAGAATATGGACCTCGAATCCATATTTCTCCATACAAAAGAACTGTATGTAGAGCAATCTCGTATCGCCAGATACGAAATGTCGAAAAAGCTGTTTTCGGCAAGGTTGGCTGTCGGATCATCGGTAGCGGAACACGTGCTTAAGATGATTGGCTTCATTGAGGAGCTCGCGGACCTTGGGACCACGTTAAAGAACGAGCTCTATACGGACTTGATTCTCCAGTCCCTTCCTTCCACTTACGCCCAGTTTATCCTGAACTTCAACTTGCAAGGAAAAGAAGTTGAACTTCTGGAGCTCCTCAACATGCTGAGGAGTGCAGAGGGCACCCTACAGAAAGGTAGGGAGACATCCACTTTGTTTGTAGGAGGATCTTCCTCTTCTAGGTCCAAGGCAAAAGCCAAGAGAAAGAAAAAGAAAACCTCCACCAAACCAAGGGGCGGTGTTAGTAAAGTGGATACGAAGGGAAAAGCAAAGGCAACAAAGATAGCGGGGCAGCTTGTGGGAAAGGAAGAGTGCTTCTATTGTCATAAGAAAGGACACTGGAAGAAAGATTGCAGGGCATGGAAGGCCAGAAACCAGGATCCGAAGCAAGTTGCGGCTTTGGCTTCAGGTGTGTATGTTATTGAAAACTGTCTTTCAATAAACTCTACTTCCTGGGTATTGGATACCGGATCAGGATCTCATATCTGTAATTTTTTGCAGGCACTGAGAAAGCGTAGGGTTTTGAAGGCAGGTGATATGACCCTCAGAGTTGCAAACGGAGCTGGCATGGATGCTGAGTCCGTGGGGGACTATCACCTGGGATTGTCAGATGGACACGTTTTAGTTTTGCGTAATTGCTATTTTGTACCCAATGCAACTTGTAATATCATTTCTGTATCTTTATTATCTAAAGAAGGTTATGAATTTGCATTTGTAAGTAATGTTGTGAACATTCACCTTAATCAAGTTCTGATTGGGTCAGGTACATTAAGCAATGGTATATACGTATTAAACCAACCACAGATTTTCAATGTTCAGAATACACACAAAAGAAAGTCTCCGGAAACAAATCATGCTTTCTTATGGTATTGTAGACTGGGTCACATCAATGAGAGAAGGTTGACGAAGTTACATACAAAAGGATATTTGGATTCGTTCGAATATCAATCATATGCAAATTGTCAATCCTGTCTCAAAGGAAAGATGACAAAGACTCCGTTCACTGGACACGTAGTAAGAGCGAGCGAGCTCTTGGGACTCGTACACAGCGACGTGTGCGGTCCTATGTCTATACATACGCAAAGCGGTTATTCTTACTTCATTACTTTTACAGATGACATTTCAAGGTACGGATATGTCTTTTAATGAAACATAAATCCGAAGCCTTTGGAAAATTCCAGGAATATAAGAATGAAGTAGAAAAACAAACCGGCAAAAGTATCAAGACACTGAGATCTGATCGAGGTGGTGAATACTTGAGTGCCGAGTTCCTAGATTACCTAAAAGAGAATGGTATTCTCTCTTAGCTTACTCCTCCATACACTCCGCAACATAACGGTGTATCGGAGAGACGGAACCGGACCCTATTGGATATGGTACGTACCATGATGAGTAACGCTGAGTTACCGTGATCCTTCTGGGGATATGCACTAGAATCAGCTGCATACCTTTTGAACCGAGTTCCTACTAAGACTGTGCCTACCACACCATATGAGATATGGAGTGGGAAGAAACCCTATTTTCAATATCTGAAGATCTGGGGATGTCCAGCTTTTATCAAAAAGAAGCATGCGGACAAACTCGAGGCACGCTCAGTACTGTGCAAGTTTATGGGATACCCAAAGAACTCCAGGGGGTATCTCTTCTATTACGCAGAGGAACAAAAGATCTTTGTTTCTCGTAATGCCCACTTTCTGGAACACCAGTTCCTAGAAAAAGAAATAAGTGGGAGCGCAATAGAACTGGAAGAAATTCCAGAACCACAGGCTATTACTGAAAGCTTAGTAGAACCAGAGGGTTCAAAAGAACAGGACACTCCTACGCCGCTCCGCAGGAGTAGTAGGCAGTCTCATCCGCCCGAGAGATACTATGGTTTTCTCATAGACGGGGATATAGAAGATTGCATCATTGATTATGATGAGCCGACTAGCTTCCAGCAGGCCATTCAGAGCGTTGGCTCGGTAAAATGGCTGGATGCAATGCGGATCGAAATGGAGTCCATGTACACCAACAAAGTATGGACGTTGGACGTTGCTCCAGATGGGGTAAAACCCGTAGGATGCAAGTGGATCTTCAAAAGGAAGATTGGTGTAGATGGACAGGTTGAGACCTATAAAGCTAGACTTGTTGCAAAGGGTTTTCGTCAAAGACCTGGTTTGGACTATGACGAAACCTTTTCTCCAGTGGCTATGCTGAAATCCATTCGGATCCTTCTTGCCATTGCTGCCTTCCACGATTATGAGATTTGGCAGATGGACGTAAAGATCGCTTTTCTAAATTGAAATTTAGAGGAGTGTGTCTATATGGACCAGCTAGAGGGTTTCATTCAGAGTGGGAGCAGCGGAAAGGTGTGCAAGTTTCTTAAGTCCATCTATGGACTAAAGCAGGCATCATGGAGTTGGAACCTCTGTTTTGATGAGACGGTCAAAGAATTTGGCTTTATCAAAAATCCAGATGAACCATGCATCTATAGTAGATTTGTAGCAAGATCTGTCATATTTCTCGTATTATACGTGGATAGCATTCTCTTGATAGGAAATGACATTCCTATGCTACAATCTGTCAAAGGGTTCTTGTCACACAGGTTCTCCATGAAAGACCTGGGTGATGCCACTTACATTCTGGGGATCCGTATCCATCGTGATAGATCCAAGAGGATATTAGGACTCTCGCAGTCCAGGTACATCGACACCATACTGAAAAGATTCAGTATGGATGATTCCAAGCGCGGTAACTTATCGGCTTGTCACGGGATCTTCCTCTCCAAAGAGATGTCTCCCAAGACTGATTTGGAAAGGGATCGTATGTCTATTATACCCTACGCTTCTGCGGTAGGCTCTATAATGATGCGATGTTATGTACCAGACCAGATGTTGCTTATGCACTGAGTGTGGTAAGCCGGTATCAGTCAAACCCTGGGGAGAAGCACTGGATAGCGGTAAAGAACATTCTCAAGTACCTGAGAAGGACTAAGGAGATGTTCTTGGTGTACGGCGGAAAAGACCTCCAGATCGAGACCTTTGCTGATGCCAGCTTCCAGAGTGACAAGGATGATTCCAAGTCCATGTCGGGTTTTGTCTTTACCCTCAATGGAGGGGCGGTGTGTTGGAAGAGTTCCAAATAGGAAACCGTTGCTGACTCGACGATGGAAGCGGAATACAACGCTGCTGCTGATGCTGCAAAAGAAGCTGTCTGGATGAGGAAGTTCTTGACAGAACTTCAGGTGGTTCCGTCCATTGTTGATCTAATACCTCTGTATTGCGACAAAAATAGGGCTATAGCTTTGGCGAAGGAACCCAGGTCCGATCAGAAGTCCAGACACATCTTGAGGCGGTATCACCTGATCAGGGAGATCGTGGATCGCCAGGAGATCTAGGTTCGGAGGGTTGCTACGGAAGATAACACTGCTGATCCACTCACGAAGGCCTTACCCCAGACTCAGTTCGAGCGGCTGATCGAGATGATAGGTCTTCGATACGCCAGTACATGGCCTTAGTGCAAGTGGGAGATTGTTAGTGTATATGCCCTAGAGGCCATTACTGTATCATACTAGTTTGTATATTACTTAATGGAAGCTTGGGATATTCACAGTTGTATAGACAATCTTGCTCAAAATGGTAGTATGCTACTTGGTTTGTTTCTACTTTAATCTGTACATGTGTTTCTTTTAGTATATCACCTATACACATTAGTGGAGCCCTTAGGATATTTGCTTGATTAACAGCATTATGATGGCAGCCACACTCGTGGAGGCTGGGTAATCCGCAAGCGCATCCTTATACAGGTCCCTAGTCATAAGACTATCGAGACAGGGCATCGATACTCCAGAGTAGACTAGCGTATGCGCTTCTCATCCCAGCTGGGGAGACGGTCAGTCCCACAGCCGTCAGTACGTCATACTTGAGATAGTATGCGGGTGCTCGTTAGGTTATGAGTACACCGACAGGACTCGTCGGGAACTGATTGGTTGGTACTATACCTATCGTCAATTATCAGTTCCCAGGTGACATGAGTACAGCTTACTCCGCTGACTTGACACTGTCACTTCGCCTCGAGTGTGTTCCCACTGTACTTTGATTACTACCCTACCACGGCTCAAAGGAGTCGTGCAAACAGGTAGTAGTTGGGTGCAGTCCCGAAACACTTGGAGGCAGTGACGGTTAGACAGGATTCGTCTCTCCCGGTATTGGGAGTTGATATCGTGCTGTATCACGGAGAGCCATTACACACAGTCGTCCCTGGCTAGGGAAAGCGAGATGCACTGGTAGGTTTCCAGTGTTATCTCAGGGTGTTCTGGGCTACACTCCGACATGACTTGTATCGCTATTAGGGGACTGACGTTTACCGCCCCCTAGGCCCGCCATGCGATATTCTCAGACGAACAGACCGGACTGTACGGAGATTGTCACATTCAGGCTCAGTAGGAGTTCAGATGGGTTTTACCTCGTCAGTCTTCTTATCGGCATCTACCTGGGGGCCGTTACGCACAGCTAGTGCCGCTTGCGGTCTGTGGTTAAACCCACTGCCAGCGTAGTGTCGAGTCTTTAGAGTCTCACACAGAGAGCTATTTGCCTTTAGGCAAAAGAGTAAAGGTCGCATGGTTTTGCGACAGGGTTCGGTCACATCCGCGCACTTGTGCACGTTTGGTGTCTGGGCAGTTATTACTAGCGGGCTTTGGTTTAAGCCAGATCCTAGTATACGTTTTGGGATTGATTTTATCTCGTTTGCATTCATGTTCCCCGGAACGCGGATGCGGGTGTGTATGCACGGTTGACAGAGACAGAGGCAGTGGATTCTCATTAGGGTTGTTGACTGTTGACTTTTGCTAAACCCTAATGAGAATTAGAATTATGATTAACAATAATATTAATTAAGTATTAATGTGACATGGTTGGGTTGAAGGGTTGACTTTGTTGACCGGTTGACTAGGTTGGACTTGTTGACCACCATCATAACAATGGCTATCATTTCTTAGCATTGACTTTAGCTTGCTTGTTTTGTTCACAAATTGCATTTAATGCAAGAAATGATATTGCCATTTGATATGATAACAACCATCACATAATACTCAATTATTATTATTTGTTATCATGATTTTGGATTATGAGAGCTTGGATGGCAAAAGTCTTGCTCATTCTTTCATTTCCTTTCTCTCTCTTGCTCAAGCTCTCCCTCTTCCTCTTTCTCTCTCTCTAGTTCATGGTTCTATTGTCTCATGTGTTGAGAAGCAAGAACCATAGAAATCAAAACCCATTACACTTCTCTACTCATCCTAGCATACAAGGTCTAGCAAGCCAAGTGTTCTAGTTTCTTCTAGTTTGAAGTAGAAGCCAAAGGGTAGATGCTTTTGGGTGGATCCATCTTCGGCGCGAGGAGACGACGGGGTGAGGCCGATCTGACCACCGCAAGGAGTTGAAGAAGAAGGAGTTCAAGTTAAGGTATAACCCCCTAACCTAGTAGGTAAAACTCCTAGTTAGGTTGTTAGATAGTTGTTTAACAAAGATCCGTATTATGAGTCCATGTTACCCCCAATGAAAAAATCATTTTTCACCATTTCTGCAACCCCAAAGAACCGGGGACGGGTAACGTGGACTTACAGTGGTATCATAGCCTAGTTAAACACTTTCTAACATGTTAGCAAAGTAACTAGAAGTTCGATCGGAGAAAAAGTCACGAAACACGCCCGAAAAGTATAGTTTCTGCCGATTTTTTTTTCTTGTTCAAAAAATAATAAATCTTACACTAAAAATCGGCTCAGGCTTTTTAAAACACACTGTAGTAAATTGGTCCAGGGACTTGGTCAAAGCGCCGCGGAACCGCAGCAGGAGCATGCTCCCGCCACGGATCCGCGGCCGAGTTGACTCGGCCATGGGCGAATTTTCTTGCAGTGTGTTCAGTGGGGTGTTTTGGGATTTTTACAATATGTTTTTTCTGCCCAGATTTTCCAGAAAGCAAAATTTGTTTTTGGGGCCTAAAAATCCGTATTTTGATCGAACTTCTAAAGACTTAAGCTAACGGGTTTATATCTGTGATGTGATATATGTATTGAACGTCTGCTAATCGCTATACGTCGATTAGTGGGGGTTATACATATCTGTGATCTGTAATGTTGATGGTATGTGTATATGAATTCATTGGATTGTCGCGGGTGAATAGCCGGGGGTTGTGAGATGAGAGTTTTCTTTTTCTTACAATTCATGTAATTTATAATTGATGTAATATTATTTATATGGCCGCACAACCGGGATGAGGTTGTAGCCGTCATTGTATAATTTCTTTTACTGTTTTTGCTCCTAGGATAGACCCATGGAGGGGGTGCACAAACTACCGGGTATCTCGAAGTCCCGAGTGGCCTACTCACGTCGTTGAGGGAGGTTGCTTTGCTTCGGGTATTTGGCGGGTAGTTTGTCGCACCCGTAGGGGTCTAGGGTGGGGTATTGGCTATTCACCGCGACCGTGTAATCCGCTTTCCGTTACAGTCCCGTACGGAATGCGGATTCCTAGTATATCAAATGTGTTCATCTGTGATCTGGAATGGCTATCACTGCTATATATCTATATATGATATCTATTTAGGCGTTGCTTATGTTTTGCATCCGCGCTAGTCCAGTACCCGCTCTGTCGTTAATTAAGTAACCTAACGGGTAATGATGGGGCCCCGTGGCGAATGCGGATGGCATAAGCGTACGTCATATTTTGGTTGTTTTCTGCAATTGTAGGATTAAATGATGGGACGCATTATAATTAATGCAAGAAAATAAACCAAAGTAAAGTCGTTGGAACAATTTCGAAAACCACTCGGTTTCTTTTCAAAAACAACTTTTAAACGCGGAGCTTAAGCCACTCCTTTTAAAAGCTATCTCATTCCATCGATTATATAAAGTTCACTACGTTCACGGCTTCGCCAAAACCATTTGTAGCCCTCCATCATTTCAGTTAAATATTCGGTAGTATTCAAGCTATGCATTTTAACCTCACGCCAAGGCATAGTGATTGGTAGCTGCCGGATATTTATCTGTTGCATAGATAGAATGCGTTGGTTTGAAACAGTCGTACTGCCATTTTGGCCTATGTCAAGGGTAGGTACGGGTGGGTTCAGTTCTACCAGTTATCTGAAGCGCTGCTTCCTTTAAAATTTGAATTTTAAAATAAAGTCTTGCTCTGATTGGGGGAAACGGAAGCGTTGCTTTATTTCCCGCCTTGGAATTTGAACAGAGCTTTGCTCTGATTGGGGGAAACAAATGCCCCCCACCATTGCGCTCACGTGGCGCACACGTGAGTGCAGCGGTGGCAACATCTGATCCATTGGATCGACTCAGGAGTTGAAAGGGCGCTTAAGCGCCTATAAATAGGACCCTTGGTCCTCAGCAGATGATTATCATCTTCAAGAATTTTATTTTCAGAGCCTTGCTCTCATTTTCTGAGTTAGAACTCTAGAAACATCTTAGGTAAAATTAACTTAACTTAATTAAATTAATTTTAATTAATAGAGCCTTGCTCTCATAGATCTTTTGATCTAAAGAAATCCCCTTTGGTGTTTCACAAACAGAGCTTTGCTCTCAAGAATTTATTTCAGGGTTTCTTAGCCTATGAACAAAGCTTTGCTCACTGACAGAATATAGATCTTTCGATCTTCTGATGATGAACTCTTAAGAGTTTGTTCATAGATTATGAAGATCAAACATGGAATTTTATTTTTAATGAATTACATCATCTTCTCAGAGCAAGGCTCTGAGCATTCTCGGGGAATTTCTTTTAAATTCCCCTAATAATTGATTTTAACAGATGTCACTCCTGTCCGCAAAGCATTGCTCTCGAGGAATTTGACTCCTTGACCTGAAGGGTCGCTTATTAAATGGGATTCCGTTTTTAGAATTTCTCACAAATTCGAATTTATTAAGTGTCATAATTAGAATTTGTTTTCTCCACAGAGATATCAAAAGCCCTTCAAATTCCGTATCTATTCTTCTTCATTACTGATCTTCTAATGATGTTTTTTTCAGGCATCATGGCTGTTCATTTATATAGTCTGAACGAGTTCATCACTTATGAAGATATCCGCGTACAGGGCCGTTACCAAAACCAAGAGTTTACAGATGCTCAGTACGCGGAGATTATGGGTCGTCTGCATGCACGAGTTGGTTGGTTGCTTCCTTGCCGTTCCGCTCTCTTGAAAGTCGTATTGGGAGCAATTTGGAGAGTGCTTCCGGGGTTTCACGAGGCCATGCCGCTTAATGCGCTGGATGATGCCGAAGACAAGGTGCATTCAGTGTATCTGTCGGGGCTGATCTCGAAGAAATGGCGAGATAGCCTTGTCGATATTCTGCATCAAATTTTTCAGCAGACGACGATAATCGCTTCTTATCAAAGGGTGGGAAACATTGCCGAAGATCTTGACACGCGCGAGCGCGAGAGGATGCGCACGAGAAGGGTCAGAAAGGCCAAAAAGACTCTAGACGGCCTTACTTTCGAATTCCTCAATCTATGCCCTGGATCCGAGGTTTTGCAATTGTAAACATTTTAATGGCGTTTTTGCTTATCGCTTTTATCAATGTAAGAATTTTCTGGAGTATGAATGGCAAGCTTTTTCCGTTTCCATGTGTCTATCTTATGCATTAAACCTTTTTGCTCATGCATGAATGGGTGCGCTCTGAATGCTTAATCAAATGTAAATCAGATGTCCTTTCTGTCGCTTTCTTCTTTTTGCTGTGTTGTTTGCCATGCGATTTTAGCAGGTGCGATCCGTAGATAGTATATAACTGTCAATCTTATGCTTTTTGTAGAGTGGCGATGGCTTAGTGTTAGTGTATATGACCTAGGGGCCATTATTGTATCATACTAGATTGTATATTACTTAATGGAAGCTTAGGATATTCACAGTTGTATATACAGTCTTGCTAAAAATGGTAGTATTCTACTTGGTTTGTGTCTACTTTATTATGTGCATATGTTTCTTATAACGTATCACTTATACATATTAGTAGAGCCCATAGGATCTTTGCTTGATTACCAGCGTTATGATGGCAGTCACACTAGTGGGGGCTGGGTAGTCTGTAAGCAACATCCTATACAGGTCCCTGGTCGTTGGATTATCGAGATAGGGTATCGATATTCCGGAGTAGACAAAGTGTGTACGCTTCTCATCCCAGTTGGGGAGATGGTCTGTCCCACAGCCATCGGTACGTCGTACTGGAGATAGTATACAGGTGCTCGTTAGGTTATGGGTACACCGGACAGGACTCGCAGGGAAACTGATTGGTTGGTATTATACCCGTCGTCAGTTAACAGTTCCCAGGTGACATGAGTACAGCATAGTCCGCAGAGTTGACACTGCTACTTCGCCTCGAGTGTGTCCCACTGTTCTTAGATTACTACCCTACCACGACTCAAAGGAGTCGTGCAAATAGGTAGCAGTTGGGTGCAGTCCCGAGCACTTGGAGGCAGTAGTGGTTAGACATGATTCGTCTCTCCTGGTATTGGGAGATGATATCGCGCTGTGTCAGAGAGCCATTACGCAAAGCCTCTGGCCAGGGCAAGCGAGATTTACTGGTAAGTTCCAGTAGTTTTCTCAGGGTGTAATGGGCTACACTCCGACATGACTTATACAGCGATTAGGGGACTGACGCTTGCCGCCCCCTAGGCTTGATATGAGATAGTCTTAGACGAACAGACCAGACTGTATGGAGATTGTCGCATCAGGCTCAGTGGGAGTTCGGATGATTTTCCTCATCGGCCTTTTTATCGACATCTACCTGGGGACCGTTACGTACAGCTAGTGCCGCTTGCGGTCTGTGGCTAAACCTACTGCCAGCGTAGTGTCGAGTCTTTAGAGTCCCACACAGAGAGTTTCCCTGCTCCAGGAGAAACGATATAGAGGTCGTATGGTTTTACGACAAGGGTTCGGACGCATATGTGTGTTTACGCACGTATGAATTTTCGGACAGTTTTTACTAGCCGGTTTTGGTTTAAGCCAAATTCTAGTATCGGGTTATTGGATTTATACAGTCTAAAGTTTTTCTGTGTTTTCACGGATTGAAGGGGCGTTCTCGTAATTTTCCGGGAAGCTTCTAGAAGAGTGGTGACTAAGGGGTTAAGGTGGCATGAGCATTAATTGCTTAATGACTCATTTTTGTGATTCATCCTTTGCATTAAATGATTCATTAATGAGTTAATGAGTCATATGATGAATCATACAAGGTGAATGCATCAACCATGATGATTAATCATTTATATTATTTATTTGATTAATTTTTATGGTTGTTATATTCTAGTGAGTTCATTTTTCTTCTCATTCTCATCTTCACCTTCTCTCCCCTCAAGCTCACTCTCTCTTCAAACCCTAACGCTAACCTCTCATGTGTTGAGATCAAGGGTTAGCTAGACTAATACATCCATAACCTCACTCTATATCCCCTAGGTAGCTTAGATTAGCACTTTGAGCAGCCTAGTTATCTCAAATTAGAGATCAAGCTTGGCGTAGGAGCTCTCGGGTGGATCATCTTTGATTCGAGGAGGCCGTTGAGGTGCCGATGTTCCAAGGAGCCTACGAGGAGTGGAGGACCGCGATGAAGACCCGAAGGACAAGTAACGTGAGGTATAACTTCGTATCCGAGTAGTTAAACCTCTAGTAGATTGTTAGCAATGGTTTAGATACGATTCATGCGCTCAAGTCCGTGTTATGAAGTTTTGATAATCGTTTTTCATATATTCCGCCTCCCCGCAAGTTCGTGGGGTGCGTGACATGGACTTACAGTGGTATCAGAGCCAACTAAACCATTATTAGCTTGTTAGCAACTAATTATAAGTTCGATCGACGGAAAACACGAAAACAAAACCCTAACCCCTTAACAGTTTCTGTTAATTTTAAACATGTCACAAATTTTTTTTGACATACCTTAAAATTCACAGCAGGGTATTTTAAGAATACTGGGAAAATACGAGCCAGCAACTCGGCAAAACGGCCACGGACCCACGGCAATAGAGTGCTTATGCCGCGGATCCGCCGCCGAATCAACTCCGAGTTGACTCGGATTTGCTCTGTAATTCTTATTTTTTGGTGTTTTGGTTCTCTGTTTATTCTGTTTATACCCAGGTTACTTCAGTGCTGCTTTGCTTTTGGGGTAGACACGGAATATGGTAATCGATCGATGTTCTAAGATATTTGCTAATTGGGTTTTTATCTGTAATGTTTAATGTGTTCGTAAACCTCCCCTAACTGCTAGTATGTCGGTTGGCAGGGGGTTGCACATTTCTGTAATGTTTACTGTTTGTATATATGAACTGTATTGGACTGTTGTGATGATTAGCCGGGGTTTGAGATGGGTTTAATATCCATTCATTCAATGTAAATGTAATTTGATGTAATATTCTTTTGCGGGGCACATCCAGGTTGCGGTTGTAGCCACCGTTGTATTATTTCTTTTTACTGTTTTTGCTCCTAGGATAGACCCAAGGTGGGGTACACAAACTACCGGGTACTTTGAAGTGTTTAGTGGCCTACTCACTTTGTTGAGGGAGACCGCTTCACTTCGGGTACTTGGCGGGTAGTTTGCCGTACCCGTAGGGGTCTAGGGTGGGGTAATGGCTATTCATCACAACTGTGTAATCCGTCTTTTATTGCAGGCTCAAAGCAAATGCGGATTGCTAGTATATCCAATAAAGTTCATCTGTGATCTGGAATGCTTATTATTGCGTCTGACGAATGTACAGTTCTATATATGATAGCTATTAGACACCACTTATGTTTTACACCCGCGCTAGCCCAGCCCCCGCTCTGTCGTTAGTTAAGTAACCTAACGGGTGATGACGGGACCCAGTGGCGAATGCGGATGGCATAAGAGGACATGGTATTTTCGTTGTTTTCTGCAATGATAAGATTAATGATGGGACGCATTATAATAATGCAAAGAAAATAAACCAAAGTTTAATCGTTGGAACAAATTTAAAAGAAACCACTCGGTTATTTTAAAAGATCAGAATTTTTAAATTACGGAGCTTTAACCACTCCTTTTAAAAAGTATCAGGTTCCTTCGATTATATCAAGATCACTACGTTCACGATTTTGCCAAAACCATTCGTAGCCCTCCGTCATTTCTTATGGATGGTCAGTAGTATTCAAGCTATGTTTGTTGGCCCTTAGTCAAGGCATAGTGTTTGGTAGCTGCTGGGGTATTCATTTGTTGCATAGATAGATGCGTTGGTTTGGGACAGTCGTATTACTTTGTTGGCCCTTAGTCAAGAGTATGTACGGGTGGGTTCAAATTAACCTGGACAATGACGGGTCGACCTTGACATGTGACTTATGATTTGTTGGCCCTTAGTCAAGGTCATAAGAGCATGGGGTAAAAATCCACATCGGGAATTTCTAAAGAAACTGAAATTTGCAGAGAGATGCATACCATTTTGGAGTTTGATGAATGTTGGTAGGATTCCTTCAACATTATCATACGATGATATTTTGGATCCTGATCCTACTGTGAGTACAAGTTACTTATCAGGAGATTCGTCACTTAACGATCAATGCTATAAACCAAGTAGGTGCCTAGAAAGGTGTCAGTGGGGTTACACCCCCAGAGAAAAGAGGTTATTTAATTAAGGAACTTCGCGAAAGTGTTGGAAAACCTCCCTCGAAGTATCGACACTGGCCTGGCTGAACGGTTAAGCAAGTATTGTACGGTGAGAATTGTCCTGGCTAATTCTTCTTTTATGGTTTGAGGAAGGATTCGAGAAACAGTGGGAGCCATCCTGTTTAGATAAACTTAAAACCAATCTAAACTTGCAACAGCATCATGCTAAAATGTTTTCTTCTCTCTCTCTTAATTGCAGCGACCTTATGACCACACATAGGTTACATTTAGATAACAAATTGACTGAATCTGACTTATATGACTGGCAAAGGTCTTTCCAGATGTCCATTGGCTATGAAAAGCTGGACCACCCTATTACTACTCAAGATTCCGCCGTCCCAGGTCCAGTTTCCACTGTCGCAGATATGGATATCCGTCAGATAAGGGAAAAAGATAAAGCGAAAGCTAAGTGCCTCGTGTTAGCTTCAGTTGATGGTGTATACCAGAAGCAGCACGAGAAGATGGACTTAGTTTCCATCTTTCTCCATAATAAAGATTTATATGGAGAGCAATCTCATATCACTAGATATGAAACCTCGAACGAATTAATTCAAGCGAGGTTGGCTGACGGGTAATCTGTAGGGGACAAGGTCCTTACAATGACTAGCTGTATTGATGAGCTCCAGGACCTGGAGATCGCGTTGCGAAACGAGTCAAATACTGACTTGATTCTACAGTCTCTGCCTCCTACCCTGAAGGAAACCAGGGAAGGAGAAGGAAAGAGAAAGGCAAAAGTTTCGGGACTGGATATAGTAAAAGAGGGACGTTCCTATTGTTACAGGAATGAACATTGGCAGAATGATTGCAGGGCTTTAGAAGCGAGTAGCCAGAATACGAAGCATGTTGTGGCTTCAGCCTCAAGTGTGTTTGTAATAGAGAACTGCATGTCAGTTAACCCTACTTCCTGGGTATTGGATACCGGGTCAGGATCTCACATCTGTAATTCGTTACAGGCTCTGAGAAACCGTAGGGTTATCGGGATAGGTGATATGACCCTCACGGTTGCTAACAGAATGAGCATGGACGTTGAATCCATAGGGGAATATCATCTTGGACTGACAACTGGGTAGATATTGATTCTGCGTAACTGTTTTTATATACTAGGAACAACTTGTAATATCATATCTGTATCCTTACTTTCTAAGGAAGGATATGATTTTACTTTTGTAAGTGATGTGGTTCACATCCACCTAAATCAAGTTCTGATTGGGTCAGGTACATTACAAAATGGAATATACGTATTAAATCAAGCTCAGATTTTCAGTGTCCAGAACACACCTAAAAGAAAGTCTCCAGATATAAATCAGGCTTTCTTATGGCACTGTAGACTAGGTCACATCAATGAGAGAAGGTTGACTAAGTTACATAGAGAAGGATATTTGAATCCGTTCGAATATCAATCTTATGTTACTTGTGAATCTTGTCTCATGGGAAAGATGACAAAGACTCCGTTCACTGGACACGGAGTAAGAGCAAGCGAGCTCTTGGGACTCGTACACAGTGACGTGTGCGGTCCAATGTCTACACATGTGCGATGTGGTTATTCCTACTTCATTACTTTTACAGATGATTTCTCTAGGTATGGATATGTCTTCTTAATGAAGCATAAATCCGAGGCTTTTGAGAAATTCCAAGAATACAAGAATGAAGTGGAAAAACAAACAGGCAAGAGTATAAAGACACTGAGATCTGATCGAGGTGGTGAATACTTAAGTGCCGAGTTCCTGGGTTACTTAAAAGAAAATGGAATTCTCTCTCAGCTTACTCCTCCATACACGCCACAACATAACAGTGTATCGGAAAGGAAGAATCGAACCCTATTGGATATGGTTCATTCCATGATGAGTAACGCTGAGTTACCACGATCATTCTGGGGATATGCACTAGAATCAGCTGCATATCTTTTGAACCAGGTTCCTACCAAAACTGTGCC
Source organism: Agapanthus africanus (assembly GCA_030015575.1). Taxonomy (NCBI): domain Eukaryota; kingdom Viridiplantae; phylum Streptophyta; class Magnoliopsida; order Asparagales; family Amaryllidaceae; genus Agapanthus; species Agapanthus africanus. The sequence continues at coordinate 440,170,506 of CM057338.1, forward strand.
TACCACACCATATCAGATGTGGAGTGGGAAGAAACCCTGTCTAAAACATTTTAAGACATGGGGATGTCCAGCTTTTGTAAAAAAGCAGCATGCGGACAAGCTCGAGACATGCTCAGTAAAGTGTAAGTTTGTGGGATATCCAAAGAACTCCAAGGGATATTATTTCTATTACGCAGAGGAACAAAATATTTTTGTTTCTCGTCATGCCTGATTCTTGGAAACTGAATTTTTGGAAAATCAGAAGAGTGGGAGCGAAATAGAACTGGAAGAAATTCCAGAACCATAAGCTGTTACTGAAAGTATGGTAGAACCAGAGGTTTCAGAAGAAAGGGACATCCCGACGCCACTCCGTAGGAGTAGTAGGCAGTCTCATCTGTCCGAGAGATACTACGGTTTTCTCATAGACGGGGATAGAGAGGATTACACTATTGACTATGATGAGCCTACTAGCTTCCAGCAAGCCATTCAGAGCGGTGACTCAGTAAAATGGCTGGATGCAATGCGGACCGAAATGGAGTCCATGTACACTAACAAAGTATGGACTTTGGACGTTGGGGTAAAACCCGTAGGATGCAAATGGATCTTCAAAAAGAAGATTGGTGTAGATAGACAGGTTGAAACCTATAAGGCTAGACTTGTTGCAAAGGGTTTCCGTCAAAGACCTGGTTTGGACTATGACGAAACCTTTTCTCCAGTGGCTATGCTTAAATCTATTCGGGTCCTTCTTGCTATTGCTGCCTTCCACGATTATGAAATCTGGCAGATGGACGTAAAGACGGCCTATCTAAATGGTAATTTGGAAGAGAGCGTCTATATGGATCAGCCAGAGGGATTCATTCAGAGTGGGAGCAGCGGTAAAGTATGCAAGCTTCTTAAGTCCATTTATGGACTAAAGCAGGCATCGCGGAGTTGGAACATCTGTTTTGATGATGCTGTCAAAGAATTTGACTTTATCAAAAATCCAGATGAACCATGCATTTACAGTAAGATTGTGGGGAGAGCTGTAGTATTCCTCGTCTTGTACGTGGATGACATTCTCCTAATAGGAAATGATATTCCTATGTTACAGTCAGTCAAAAGATTCTTGTCACATAAATTCTCCATGGAAGACCTGGGTGATGCCACCTACATTCTGGGGATCCGGATCTATCGTGATAGATCAAAGAGGATGTTGGGACTTTCGCAGTCCAGGTACATAGACACTATAGTGAAGAGATTCAGTATGGATGATTCTAAGCGCGGTAACCTACCGGCTTGTTACGGAATCACCCTCTCCAAAGAGATGTCTCCCAAGACTGATTTGGAAAGGGATCGCATGTCGATTATACCCTACGCTTCTGCGGCAGGCTCTATAATGTATGCGATGTTATGTACCAGACCAGATGTAGCATACGCATTGAGCGTTGTAAGCCCATATCAGGCAAACCCAAGGGAGAAGCACTGGATAGCAGTAAAGAACATTCTCAAGTACCTAAGGAGGACTAAGGAGATGTTCTTGGTGTATGGCGGAAAAGACCTCCAGATGGAGGCCTTTGCCGACTCCGGCTTCCAGAGTGACAAGGATGACTCCAAATCCATGTCGGGTTATGTCTTTACCCTCAATGGAGGGGCGGTCTGTTGGAAGAGTTCCAAGCAGGAGACCGTTGCTGACTCAATGATGGAAGCGGAGTACATAGCTGCTTGCGATGCCGCAAAAGAAGCTGTCTGGATGAAGAAATTCCTCACAGAACTTCAGGTGGTTCCTTCCAGTGTTGGTCCAATACCTCTGTATTGTGACAACAACGGCGCTATAGCTTTAGTGAAGGAACCCAGGTCCCATCAGAAATCCAGACACATCTTAAGGCGGTATCACCTGATCAGGGAGATCGTAGATCGCCGGGAGATCGAGGTAAAAAGAGTAGAGACAGAGAATAACATTGCTGATCCATTCACAAAGGCCCTTCCTCAGACGCAGTTCGAGAGGCTATTCGAGATGATAGGTCTACGATATGTCATCTCATGGCCCTAGTGCAAGTGGGAGATTGTTAGTGTATATGCCCTAGGGGCCATTGTTGTATCATACTAGATTGTATATTACTTAATGGAAGCTTGGGATATTCACAGTTGTATATACAGTCTTGCTAAAAATTGTAGTATGCTACTTGGTTTGTGTTTACTTTAATATGTGCATATGTTTCTTGTAACGTATCACTTATACATATTAGTAGAGCCTATAAGATCTTTGCTTGATTACCAGCGTTGTGATGGCAGTCACACTAGTGGGGGCTGGGTAGTCTGTAAGCAACATCCTATACAGGTCCCTGGTCGTTGGGTTATCGAGATAGGGCATCGATATTCCGGAGTAGACTAAGTGTGTACGCTTCTCATCCCAGTTGGGGAGATGGTCTATTCCACAGTCATCAGTACATCGTACTGGAGATAGTATACAGGTGCTCGTTAGGTTATGGGTACACCGGACAGGACTCACTGGGGAACTGATTGGTTGGTATTATACCCGTCATCAGTTAACAGTTCCCAGGTGACATGAGTACAGCATAGTCCGCAGACTTGACACTGCTACTTCACCTCGAGTGTGTCCCACTGTTCTTAGATTGCTACCCTACCACGGCTCAAAGGAGTCATGCAAACAGGTAGCAGTTGGGTGCGGTTCCGAGCACTTGGAGGCAGTAGTGGTTAGACATGATTCGTCTCTCCCGGTATTGGGAGATGATATCGCGCTGTGTCAGAGAGCCATTACGCAAAGTCCTTGGCCAGGGCTAGCGAGATTTACTGGTAGGTTCCAGTAGTTTTCTCAGGGTGTAATGGGCTACGCTCTGACATGACTTATACAACTATTAGAGGACTGACGCTTGCCGCCCCCTAGGCTCGATATGCGATAGTCTTAGACGAACAGACCGGACTGTATGGAGATTGTCACATCAGGCTCAGTAGGAGTTCGGATGATTTTCCTCATCGGCCTTCTTATCGACATCTACCTGGGGACCGTTACATATAGCTAGTGCCGCTTGCGGTCTGTGGTTAAACCCACTGCCAGCGTAGTGTCGAGTCTTTAGAGTCCCACACAGAGAGTTTCTCTACTCCAGGAGAAACGATATAGAGGTCATATGGTTTTACGACAAGGGTTCGGACGCATACGTGTGTTTACGCACGTACGACTTTTCCGACAGTTTTTACTAGCCGGGTTTGGTTTAAGCCAGATTCTAGTATCGGGTTATTGGATTTATACAGTCTAAAGTTTTTCCGTGTTTTCACGGATTGGAAAGGCGTTCTCGTAATTTTTCGGGAAGCTTCTAGAAGAGTGGTGACTAAGGGGTTAAGGTGGCATGAGCATTAATTGCTTAATGACTCATTTGTGTGATTCATCCTTTGCATTAAATGATTCATTAATGAGTTAATGAGTCATATGATAGATCACACAAGGTGAATGCATCAACCATGATGATTAATCATTTATATTATTTATTTGATTAGTTTTTATGGTTGTTATATTCTAGTGAGTTCATTTTTCTTCTCATTCTCATCTTCACCTTCTCTCTCCTCAAGCTCACCCTCTCTTCAAACCCTAACCCTAACCTCTCATATATTGAGATCAAGGGTTAGCTAGACTAATACATCCATAACCTCACTCTATATCCCCTAGGTAGCTTAGATTAGCACTTTGAGCAACCTAGTTATCTCAAGTTAGAGATCAAGCTTGGCGTAGGAGCTCTCGAGTGGATCATCTTTGATTCGAGGATACCGTTGAGGTACCGATGTTCCAAGGAGCCTACGAGGAGTGGAGGACCACGATGAAGACCCGAAGGACAAGTAATGTGAGGTATAACTTCATATCCGAGTAGTTAAACCTCTAGTAGATTGTTAGCAATGGTTTAGATATGATTCTTGCGCTCAAGTCCGTGTTACGAAGCTTTAATAATCGTTTTTCATACATTCCGCCTCCCCGCAAGTTCGTGGGGTGCGTGACATGGACTTAACTTAGAAAACAGGGTTAGGATCTGTTACCTAAAACTTTTCAACTTTATGAGCCGTGAGGGTCTCATAAAAAATTTTCTCCCTACGGGTCGAGAGGATCCCGTAGGTGTATTTTCTCCTTAGGAATCATGAGGATTCCTAAGTGTGTTTTCTCTTGAGTGTCGTAAGGATCTCATAAGAGAATATTCCCTCTTACGAGTCGAGAGGACCCATAAGCGGTTGTTTCCCTCCTTGTCGAGATTCGATTTTGGAGAGTGTGACCCGTGAAGTATGCAAGAGTCCATTTTGGACCGACTTGCAGGGTCCCAGTGCTTAGGAAACAGGTTTTTTAATCCCCGCTGCTTAAGGCTTTATCTCACAAGTCGAGACGAATCGAGAAGTTCTTGCAAAGACACTAATTTCCTCACGAGTCGAGACGAATCGAGCAGTTCTCGCAAGAATATCCTAACATCACAGTTAACCTCTGCTCTTTACGACAGAGGTCCGTTAGGGTCTGTGGTACTTAGGGTTTTGTCCGTCATACCGTCGCGTTGGCTGATGTATTCCTCGATAGGCAATCTTGCTGTTCGAGTAGACTTGCGACTGTCGTGTCTCTGATCCCTTCGGGGCTGGACAAGACGTCTTCAAGCAATCCTCCTAGGCAGTTTGACCGTCAGAAGAGAAAGCGTTAGGAATTTTGCCATGCCGCTTTTTACTTGAGGTTAGGCTAATTTTGGAGAGCCCCGATGAGTCATAACCACTCCGTGCTGGTGTGGGATGATCTCTGATAGTCTTTCAGGTTTTATATGAGTTGCCGTCAAGACCCTGGAGCTAGGAATTTGGCATTCGCTTCGTTTGCTTTGGCGTGTCCGAATCCTGTTGAAGGAAGGACGCTGTGGTGACATTTCGTCTGCTGTATTGAGACGAACGTCGAGATGGTGACCACTCCGCGCTGGTGTGAGATGATCTCCGATGGTCTTTCAGGTTTTATATGAGTTACCGTCAAGACCCTGAAGCTAGGAATTTGGCCTTCGCTTCATTTGCTGGCATTGCGTCTGCTGTATCAAGACGAATGTCGCGGTTGTCTCTAGGTTGTTGATGAACCGTCGAGGTTTGGAACTAGGGATTTTTTCGTGGCTCCGTTGTTTGATTGTCGCGTCTGAATCTTGCTAGAGGGAGAACGCTGTGGTGACATCTCATCTGCTATATCGAGACGACCGTCGAGGTGGTGACCACTCCATGTGGGATGATCTTCATTAGTCTTTCAGGTTTTATATGAGTTACTGTCAAGACCCTGAAGCTAGGAATTTGGCCTTCGCTTCGCTTGCTGTGGTGTGTCCGAATCCTGTTGGAGGAAGGACGCTGTAGTGACATTTCGTCTGTTGTGTCGAGACGAACGTCGAGGTGGTGATCACTTCATGTTGGTGTGAGATGATCTCCGATAGTTTTTCAGGTTTTATATGATTTTCCGTCAAGACTCTAAAGCTAGGAATTTGGCCTTCGCTTCGTTTGTTTTGTCATGTCCGAATCCTATTGGAGGAAGGACACTGTTGTTGACATTGCGTCTGCTGTAACGAGACGAATGCTGAGGTGGAGCTGGAATTTTGTCGTCACTCCGCTTTACTGACCATGGGGTCTTTTGTCGACGTTGCATCTACATCCTGCTGGACTGCGAAGGAACGCCGTTGTTGACATTGTGTCTGCTGTAACGAGACGAATGCTGAGATGGAGTTGGGATTTTGCCGTCACTTCGCTTTGCTGACCATGGGGTCTTTTGTTAACGTTGCATCTGCATCCTGCTGGACTGCAAAGGAATGCCGTTGTTGATATTGCGTCTGCTGTAACGAGACGAATGCTGAGGTGGAGCTAGGATTTTGCCGTCACTCCGCTTTGCTGACCGGGGGTCTTTTGTTGACGTTGTATCCGTATCCTGCTGGACTGCGAAGGAACTCCGTTGTTGACATTGCGTCTGCTGTATCGAGACGAATGTTGAGGTGGAGCTAGGATTTTGCCGTCACTCCGCATTGTTTCGACCATGGGGTCTTTCATTGACGTTGCATCTGCATCCTGCTGGACTGTGAAGGAACGCCGTTGTTGATTCTTAGGCTGTAGATATTTCCATTAAGATTTGGAACTAGGGACTATGCCGTGGCTCCGTTTCGTTGCGACTCTGAGGTCGGTTGTTGACGTCATGTCTATATCTGGTTGGAGTGAGGAGAAACGCCGTTGGTGATCTCTAAGTTGTCGATATCGATGTCGAGACCCTGAAGCTAGGGATCTTCTTTTGCTTCGTTTGTTGACATTGTGTCTGCAATATTGCGACAAATGTCGAGGTTGTCTCTAGGTTGTCTATGAACCGTCGATATTTATCTTTGCTTACTAATGAAGCCTGGGGAGGGAAGGTGTGATTCGTTCTCTGTTTGCGCCCCTGGATTGTATACAGGTATTGCTGTGATATCACCTGTAGGGCAAAAAGTTTTACTTTCTTTCATCATTTTTTTTCCTTTCCGCGATGCTCTATCATTTCAACTTTTTATATCGCGAAAATTGTGATTGCCCAATCATTTCGGCTATTTTTCGCGGTGCCCAATCATTTTGGCTATTTTTATTTTTACTCGCTGCTTTTCATTACGAGTTGCCCAATCATTTCGGCTGTTTTTTTATTTTACTCGCCGCTTTTTATTGCGAGTTGCCCAATCATTTCGTCTATTTTTTTTATTTTACTCGCTGCTTTTTATTGCGAGTTGCCCAATCATTTCGGCTATTTCATATGCATTTTTAGAACGCTAATTTTTTTATCGCGAGTGTGGAACTTGGAATCTGGTGCCAATTTCAGCATCGGCATCGCTACAACTAGAATATTACCAGAAGTGAATCATCATTTGCCATGAAAGGACTTGGAATTTGATACCGGTTTAGGTATCAGCATCGCTACAACTGGAATATTGCCAGGAGCGAATCATCATTTGCCTTTGTCGATGTCGAACAAAGATGGCTTAGTAAACAGGGTTAGGATTCTGTTGACTAAGGGTTTTTACTTCATGAGCCGTAAGGGTCTCACAAAGGCATTTCTCCCTGCGAGTCGTGAGGATCTCGTAGGTGTGTTTTCTCCTTAGGAATCGTGAGGATTTCTAAGTGTATATTCCCACGTAAGTCGTAAGTGTTCCCCTCCGAAAGACGGCGCGACGACAGAGAGACGTCTTGCCTGAGATTCAGGGCAGATGCTATTTGGTTTTATCCGTCCACCTCTCCGAAGATGCCAAGTTGATTTATGGCACCGTGTATTGGAGGTTTAAACGGATGCGGCCGATGTAGCAGACTTCGTCAGATTCCCCCTCGCTTGAGGGGTTTTTGATTGTGGGGACGCTCTTCCCTGCAGGCGCAAGACCCTACAGTTAATTACGCTACTGCATCGCGGTAACAACTTTCTCCTTCTCCAAAATTTCACTTCGTGTCGTGGGTGTTTGTTTTGTTTGTGGTTGCCCGTGGATTGTATACGGAGACTAATTTATGCTGTCGCCCGTAGGACGTGGATTAGTCCAAATCTGTATTTTCTTAGATTTGGGTTTGAGGTTTTGGTTTAATGATACGTTAGCCATATTTGAGGCAAAGATCAACTTAAACGTTTGTTAAGGATACGTTAGTCCAATTTGAGACTAAGATCAACTTAACGGGATCGTTTGGATCCGACAAAAGAGCATTTAGGGGCTCTATTGTTCCAGTCTAGGGACATAGTGGTCCATTTAATGTATGGCCGTCGGGACCCGTCACCTTTCTGACGACGTTGAAGGATTACAACGACAAATATCAGAGGAGTTCAGAGATGTACCCTTGAACCGGGTGTAAATTGATTTGAGAGAGCAGTCGTGCTCAGTTCAATTTAATTTTAGGACTTTTGGCCAATATTGGGTTAAGTCCAGTTGAAACTGTTCAACATTTTATTTGCATTTGGCCTGCAAGGCCTTTGTTTGGGCTCTGTGATCGCACGCTTTTGGCGTGTCGGATGTTCAAAGAATTAAAGTATAACCGCGATCAGGACGGTGTCGTTATGCAGCTAGCCGGTTGAGCACGGGTCGGTCCACAGGGAGATGGTTGTATTTTACCTTCCTTGTCTTAGACGAGTCAATAAAGAATCTGTATGTTTGTTTGATCTAACCTATGTGTTTATTTGCAAGTATAAAGTTGTTAAGAAAGGATACGAGATTATAAGCTAAAGAAATCCGTACTCAAAACCTTTGAGCCGAGTCTTGACCAAATGAAGCTCGAGCAATCGGCAACAACGCGGATTAGGGGATTTAAGCGCGGTATTCGTGGAATCCGGCTTATTTACCCTTGTCCTCCCGTTCTTGTCTCTTGCTTTCGCCTCCGGCCAAACCGAACGCAACCGGTCGCGGTTAGGAATCACCGTTACCTTGTCAGGGTAGGGTGCCTAACGGAGCGCTTGCGTATGGTTTGGGCGGAGTTCAATGGAAAATAACGGGAAAAGGAAAAGAGAAAAGAAACATTAACTTATAATACCGTATTTCTTCTTAACAATGATAATTACATCATTCACAAAAGAGAACCAAAAAGAGAGAACAAAAAGAAAAGAACAAAGAAAAGAAAAGATTACAAGTATTAAGTGCATGAAATAAATTGCAAGTAATTAAAGATAAGGTAATAAATTGCAAGTAATAAAAAGCGATAAAAAGAATACGAAACTAGGACTCAAGACAAGCATGTGATCAATAGCCAACCCTTAAACTTGCAAGCTCAATGAAGAGCTTGCAAGATCAAGGGAAGGGTAGAGAACGCATGTGAAATGAAGTGCTAGTCCCGTGAGAAAATACGACCCTTGAGATCAATAACTAACCCTTAACCATTCAAGCTCAATGAAGAGGTTGAATGATCAAGAGAAAGTAAGAATCTCAAGGGGGAGCGAAACTAACAAGAAAGATAAAAAAACCCTCATCTTCATTAATCTTCCACTCAAAAAAGCTCTCACTACAATTTTAATGGAGAAAGAATGAAGAAGAAGAAGAAGAAGAACAAAACTACACAAAAAAGAGGCTAAAGAAAAGCTCTCTTGGTTTGGCTCAGATCTGCTGTATTTATAGGCTGGAGAATGGAATTCTAGGGCATCCACCAGAACATAATTGAAGTACCCAAAATACACCTGAAATTCGACAGTGAGAGGGCCCCACTTGGCCGCGGAACCGCGGCCAAGACCCCCCTTTGGCCGCGGTTCCGCGGCCCTTTAGAGGTGTTGGGCAGTGGGCTTTTCTTGGCTGTCCTGGTTTCCTGTTTCCTCGTGTTTGCCAACTTTAAACTGCGCAAAAGTCTTCAGAATATCTCCAGATTTCCAAGTCCAAGATTGCATTATCTTTGTTTACTTTTGACTTTATCTCCCTCGAGCTCCGCGCACCCATTGATTCTTGTGCAGCCCACCTCGTGCTCTGTGCTTGTCCCAGACATGAATGACCACTGTCACATGTCTTGTATCGGGAACCGGTACTCGGCACTGGACGGATATGGATGACCGGAACCCGGCTTTTATCTGCTGTCAACAGATGTTCTGCATTTGGCGTAACTGTGGAGATTTTATCTTGATTTACAATATTTGGACTGAAAACCTGTATTCTGTAAACATGTAACAAACACGGATTAAAAGCACCTACCTATAAACAACCGAGCGTAAGAATGGGCGGTATAAAATGCAATATTCTGATGTGAACACTCTGCCCTTTTTTAAATGATGCACAACATCTGTTTTAGTCTGTTGGACTTTTTAATTGGGCTCTGCCCTTTTTTTAAATGATGCGCAGCATCTAAATTGGTCTGTTAGACCTTTATTTAGGCTCTGCCCCTTTTTAATAATGCATTGCATTTTTATTAGGCCTGTTAGGCCTTTTAGTTGGGCTCTGTCCCTTCTTTAATAATGCAGAGCATTTATTATTCTGACAGTGCCCCACGTGGCTTGTCAGGCGCTTTGCGCTGATTGAGGAGCGCAAGGCGCAAACTCATGTGGGGGTGACACGTGTCACGCTCTGGTGAGCGCAAGTTTGTTAGCGCTTTAGGGTTCCTAGGCACTCTGAGGAGGTCTCACAAGGCATCAACCATGCCAAATTCAAAAATTTTCGGTGCCGAGAAACCCTAATGCGATCGTTAACTAGAAATTAGGCGAAACTATGCAACTAGTTAACATCTTAACTATGAGTGAACGGAAAATACAATCTTTGTAGATCCGGTCCACCACTTCTCTAGCTCCATGATGACGTCCCCTCGCTGTGATCATCGGATCCCGGACTCTAGCGTCGGCTTCATCGGAGAAATGGTCGGGCTAGGTCGTCGACTTCGATGCCGAAGATGATCTACGTCGAGGCAACACAAGATCAAGCTCCAACTTCACCAAGTCATGAAACTTGTGAAGAAAACACCCTATACTACCTGGCAAGTGGTAGAGGATGAAGAAATAGGAATTGGGTTCACTTTAGAATTGGATTTCTCACTCTTTTTCTGAAATCACCATTGAAGCTTGCAAGCTTCTTTCTTCTTGAAGAAGAACAAGAAGAAGATAATATGATCTCAATTATTGGAAAATAGAAAATAAGGTGATTCTTATCATATCTCAACCATGGTCAAGTGTAGAGAATAAACTAGGGTTAGGTTTAAGGAATAAAACAAAATGGTCAAAGCTTTTTCAAAGCTTCATGAAGCTTCAAGAAAATCCAAAGAAAGCCACCATTTTATCTTAAGCCAAAATGAAATAAATAAATAAATAAATAAATAAAGCAAATGAAACCCTAACCATTAACTAACCATGGTTTAATCAAACATACACCCAAGTTTGCATGTATCATCAAACATGATACAAACTAGTGCACAAAACTATATCATATATACAATGTGCACTTCAAGTGAGAAAATCCATCTAAAGTGAACAAATACTAGTTAATGCAAAGTAATATATCAAATATATAATTATACATTAAATCATTAAATCAACAGTTGATTTAACGATCCAGTCATATCGCATATGACCGGCTAATATCCGATGTATCGACTTATCGAATCAATCCTCGATTCGATAACTAAGTTATATCGCATACAACCAATCGATACATTCATCGCGAGAATAGAATACGGTATCACATACACGCATCATTCTCGGTCCCGCACATATCTCATATGCGCTCCTATTTCGTTTCGCTTGAGCCAGAAAACCTGTGTAGGACTTTAAAGACTTGTCAATACGCCGGCAGCAGGTGATGATCATATCAAACACCCACAAGCCGCAAGCGGTCTGCTAAACGTAACGGCCACCCGGGTATTGAGCGATAAGAAGATCGACGAGCAAGCCCGCTCACACTCCTGTGAAAGCAACCAGCAACACCTACCGTACAGTCCGGTCTGTTCGTCTGATATGTCGCATATCTCGCCTAGGGGTGGTAAACGTCAGACCCCAATAGCTCGATAAGTCGTGTCGATATGAGGTCTATAACAGTTCGAGATACTAATGATAACACTTACCAGTAAATCTCAGTAACCCTGGCCAGGGATTTCCGGTTATAGCCAATCGAACACAGCGCAACATCAACTCCCTATACCGGGAGAGACGAATCCCCTCCTATCGCTCATTGCCTCCATGTGATTTGGGACTGTACCCAAAAGCCACCATTTTGCACGCCCTCTTGGACGTGGTAAGGTGGAAATCAAAGCACAGTGGGAATCATACAAGACTCTATGACGATCTCGGGTCTACAGACTAACCTATACCAGTGTCACCAGAGAACTGCCATCTGATGTAAGGTATAATACCATCTGGAAGTTCTCGGCGAGTCCGTCCAGTGTACCCAGTCTCTACTGAGCACCCGTATATCATCTCTGATGTCAAACACCAATGGACATGGGATCATCAATCGCCCATCTGTATGGGTCGAGAAGGTATACGCTAGTCTACTTTGGTATATCGATGCCCTGTCTCGATACACCCACGACTAGGGACCTTGAAGGATGTACTTATGGACTACCATGTCCCCACTAGTATGATCTGCATCATAGTCCAGGTAGTCAAGTACACATCCTAAGGGCTTTACCAACATGTAACAGAGAGACAATCAGTGTACACGTTAAGATAAAGAGCAACCAGATAGCATACTATCATGTCGAGCAAGAAAGTCCTCCCTATATATGTCCCAGCATCCACTACAATATACATCCTATATACAGTAATGGCCTCTAGGGCATACATATAACTAACAATCTCCCACTTGCACTAGGGCCATCTGTAGCAGTGGTTGCAGTATCTCATACTCAACCATCCCATAAAAGTCTCTCTCTGGGAAAAGGCCTTTGTGAATGGATCCGCCGTGTTATCCTCTGAGTCTGCTCTCCTAAACTCGATTACCCTGGAGATCATCCATCTCCATGATCAGGTGATACTGCCTTAGAATATGTCTGGATCACTGATGGAACGGTCGTTCCTTGGCATAAGCCACAACTCCATTGTCGCACAATGAGAGGAACTAAGTTTATCTCATGAGCAAATATACATCCAGACTGCCTCTTTGGTAGCATCTTAAGTAGCGATGTATCCAGCCTTTATCGTCTAGTATGCCACGGTATCTAGCTTGGAACTCTTCCAACATACCGTCCCTTTACCGAGGGTAAAGACAATGCCTGTGACCGACTTTCAGTCGTCCTTATCACTTGGAACCTTTCCAGTGATTCTCCTCAGGATCGATTGATACCATCTCACTACAACTAGTGAGAATCCTAACATCCAATTAGATCTATATCATAGATCCAAAACCCAGGATTTAGTAGGTATCACTTTGATCCTATATGGAGAATCATTGTGATAAGCGGAGATTGACCGAGCGTAGCATAGGAAACTCCTTCCCTATCAAGAGTATGTCATCCACGTACTCTACGAGGATCTCCACCATACACTCTACTACCTTTTTGTTTATACAAGGTTCATCTACCATTTTGATGATGTCAAACTGTTTGACTAACTCAACAAAATAGATGTTCCAACTCCGCGATGCCTGCTTTATCACATAAAACATCTTGCACATGTTTCCACTGCTCCCACTTTCTACGAGGCCCTGTGGCTGTGTACTTATAGACGCACTCTTCTAAACATCATTTAGAAAAGCAGTCATGGCACCCAACCGCCAGATATCGTAGTCTTGGTATGTAGCCGTGGCAAGTAGGATCTGGATGGACTTAAGCATAGCTACTTGAAAAGGTTTCACCATTATCCACGCCTGGTCGATGACGAAAACCTTTAACAAGTCTAGCTTTGAAAGTCTCAACTTTTCCATGTACACCAAGTAATCTTCTCAAGATATACTTGCTCCTGATGGGGATTTAACCCTTCATATATAGCAACCAAAGTCCATACTTTGTTGGTGTATAAGGATTCCATCTCAGATCGATAAACATCCAGCCATTCTTATAGAGTCTCACTCCTGATGGCCAGCTCGAAACTAGTTGGGTCATCATCTCATGATGCAATCCTCGTTCCCACTGTCATAGAGAAACCAAAGTAACTCTCAGGTGGGTGAGGAACCCTACTAGATCGGCGGAGAGGCTGAGGTTCGTTGGTTGCTATTGAATCCTTTGGTTCTATCAAATCATCTGCTGTAGTTTGTATAGCTGGAACCTTTCCAGTTGTACATAACAGATCTTGCCTCAAGCTTGTCCGGATTTTGCTTTTTAGACATAGGCCGGACAACCCCAAATCTTAACAAACTTAAGATATGGGCTCTTCCCTTTCCATATTACATATGAAGCGGTAGGCAACTGATTTGATTGGAACCCTATTCAATAGGTATGCAACTTCTCAAGTGCATAACACCCAATAGAAAAAAGGTAACTCAGTAGTACTCATCATAGAGCACACCATATCAAATAGGGTGTATCTGCTCCGCCCCGATATACCATCGTGCTATGGTGTATACGGAGGAGTAATTCTGAGAGAGAATCTCATTCTCCTTTAGAATAGTCCAGGATTTCCGTGCTCAAGTATTCTCCTTCTTGATCTCATCATAGGACATAATACTTATACCCGTTTTGGTTCTCTATTTCTAACTTATATTCTGTGAATATCTCAAAAGCTTCGGACTTGTGTTTCAACAGGAACATATGTCTGAATCTTGAGAGATTATCAGAGAATGTAATGAAATACAAAGAACCAGTCTTGGTATGTGTAGACAGGGGACCTACATTCATCAACATGTATCAGTCCCAAGAGTTTACTAACTTTTTCTCTGTTTCCAATAAACAGAGGTGAGGTCATCTTGTCTTTGTGACATGACTGACAAGTTTCACAAGATGTAAATTCAAACTGATTTAAATATGCATCTATATGTAACTTCAGCTAGTCGGGTCGCATTGATATGACTCAGTCTACAATACCTTAAGAAGAATTCGTTCATTTCTGAACTCTTCCTCTTGTGTGTGTTCTGTATACTAAGAACTGTAGTTTGATTTAGAACATCAATGCTTTTAGATAACGTGCCTAAACCGATCAACTTTTGATATAGGAAATGTTCAAAACATTATCCAACAATACAAAATTATATCCTTCTTTACTAATAAAGAGACTGATATGATTTTGTATATCAGGTTCGGTATCTAATAACATTCGTTCAGAATCAATGTATTTGGAATACAGGGTGACAGTGACCAACAGACTTGGCTGCAATGCTTGCACCGTTTTCTGTCTCACGAAACTTATCACCCGTTCTCAGTTCTCTACCTTTCTGTAGACCTATGTAACAGATTACATATCTGGGATCCTGATCCGGTATCAAATACCCAGGACGTAGAGAATACAGAGAAACAGTTCTTTGTAATGAACACACCCGAAGGAGATGCATCATATGCACTTTCTTCGTTTGGGCGGCATAGGAATTCTGGTATTTCTCTATTTCCTGCTCTGTCTTATAACAATTATAAGTTGGAGCGGGACCAACGTTCCCCAGCTCAGTATAACAAGCGGGTTTGGTCAATATTCCGTATTATTATCTTGATTAAGGCGTGACATGATCGCTACCAGGAGAGAGAGAGAAGAAAACACTCAGCGTATGCTCTTGCAAGATTAGATTGGTTATATATTTTATCTAATCAGGATGGCTCCCACTGTTTTTATCAAATCTTCCTTCAAACCCTAAAAGGAAAGACTAGCCGGGATTAATTACACGCTACAAGTTCGCCAATCTTTCAGCCAGGCCAGTGTCGGTACTTTGAGGGAGGTCCCCCGTGCTTTCGCACGAACCTAATTAATGTAAACCTCGTTTTCCCAGAGGCGTAACCCCGTTGACACCTTTCTAGACACCTACTTGATCGGCTAATTGTAATGTGTAAAACTCTTCCAGGAGTAACTCTTACTCGCAGCGGGTATCGGGATCCAACTATCTCATAGAAAGTATGCAATCTCATTGCAAATTTCAACACTTGAAATTCCCGATAATATTTTGCCCCTAGCAGCTATATGACCTTAACATAGTCAACAAATCATAAGTGCTAGTCAAGTTCAACCCGTCATTTCCTGATTGAATTAAACCCACCCGCACGACCCTTAATATAGTCAACAAAGTCACACGACTACCCTAATCCAATCGCATCATATGCTTATACAGATAAGCACTAATTAGCTACCGCACACTACGCCTTAACATAGTCAACAAACGTAGCACGAATACTAACTAGTACTTATCTGAAATGACGGAGGGCTACGACAGGTTTTTCTGAAAACCTATTGCGTAATGAGCTTGATATCGTTGTAGAATCAAATGATTTTAAAATAGAATGTTTTTTAGGCTTTTCTAGTTTTGCTAAAGGGGTCACTCCCGGTGAAGGGATCGTCGGCCCTTTCCTCATCGAATAAAGTGCGGGATATATCATATATATCACTGTGCAAAGCAGAAACTATAGAAGCAATCAAAAGACAAACCGAGAGTTGTAGCATCTGCCAGTTATTGCCAAAGGAGTCACTCCCGGTGAAGGGATCTCGGTCCTTTCCTTATCGAATAAGGTGCAGGATGTTCTACAAGGAACACCGCGATGCAAAGCAAGAACTGTAGCTACCTGGTTTTGTAAATTCGATTCCACAACATCTTTAGGTTTCTTTTTCATTTCATTAATCATATTAATGAAGTCCCATCATTTAAGTCACCTAAACATCACAGATAAATACGACGTACACTTATGCCATCCGCATTCGCCTCGATGTCCCCTCGTGCACCGTTAGGTTAGGTAACTAACGGCAGAGCGGGGCAGGGCTAGCGTGGGTATAAAACATAAGTAACGTCTATATAATATATCATATATACTATATACTGTATCTATCACAGAACATCACATGATCACATCACAGATATCGCAGCAGAAGAAACATATGAAATATTGGATATACTAGGACGTCCGTGTTTTCAATACGAGCCAGTATAAAACACGGATTCCACGGTCGCGATGAATAGCCAAACCCACACCCCTAGACCCCTACGAGAGCGGCAAGCAACCCTACCAATTCTAGAGTTAGGAGACCCAGACTCGACTCCTCGAGTTGGTCTCCCACTGGACTCCAGAGCCCGGTTACTTGTGCCCTCCTCTTTGGGTCTATCCTAGTGCGGAAAAGTAAATAATACACAAAAGGTGACATCTTCCGCAACCAGGAAGTGCCCCAATAAAAGAATATTACATACAAGTTTTTACATGAATGAAAATGAAAAGCACTCATCTCACATAAAAACCCCCCGGCTATTCAAACACGACAATCCAATATAACATATCCAGCAACACATAACATCACATGTCATCAATGTAAGTAAATATGCGCATCCCAATTGTCGTTGACATATAGCAACGAAATCGGCGATATCACATATTACACTTACGGTCACAGAAAAGAAAGTGTAAAACTACAACAGTTGGAATCCGCAAACTCTTTAGACATCACATGCCTAATTAAATGAGTTCCTTAGACATCGCATGCCTAACAATTATAAACCCCGCATTTTAGTCTCTTTATCGAAAACTCTTTTCAATATCAAGTCGGGTAATTCAACAAGATTCCCGACATCCTGATCGAATGCTCGTCGCAAACTTTAGTAGACGGCCGCACCCCCGATATCGTCGACGAAGTGTACTAAGGCGGAACACCGCTGCCGCGAGCACCCGAACGGATGCTTTCGGTGACGGGGTTCTCCTACAGTCACTTGGTCGGGGCTATGGGGTGTAGCTGTCTATTAAGTTTATCCGGCGAGTATCCGCATACGCTACGTGATTGCAACGGACTTTTGATCGCATCAAAATTCTGTGGCAACCGATCAAGTGAGACTAAACCGCTAGATTTATAACATTCATTCAGTTATCTCATAACAACTTGTGAATTCCAATTATTGTATCACATTCCAGATAAACAGAAAATGTTAAACTTTCCGATCGAACAGTCAAACACCCAAGTTTTCCCGAAACAGCTCAACACATGAAATAAGTTTAAAAACATCCAGTTCATGCCTCAGTACCAACGGTCCAGCCGTAGAAGGGTCAAGCCAACGCCTCACATGTGGCACGCCGTACTGCCCCAAACCCTAAGGTTCAAAGGGCAGTTCAAGACGGTCACATAATCGAGTTAAGGTTTGTTGTCTTCTAGAGGGTCCATCGCGTTACTTGCATTACTTAGAACGTCATTAAACCACGGAAAGATCCAACACTTGGAAATTTTCCGGCAGGGGAAAAAGTGGGTATTTATATCCGGTCGAACATTTTAACATATTATAAAATTATCCAGAAAAACACAGACGAAGTTAAACTTTCTGATCGAAACACGGAGTCCCTAATACAACCCAGAAAACTCAACTGTTGAGTATACATTAAAATTACCCAGAAAACACAGGAGTCAATTTTAAACATTACTGTGCAAAGTGGGGTCAAGGAATCAACAATATGGTCGCGGAACCGCCGCGCCACGTGGGGTAAGGCCGCAGTTCCGCGGCAGTTTAACGGAGTTAGGACTCCGTTTTGCACAGTAATTCATAAAAAGCCCTGCTTATTTTTCTGCATATTTTTAATATGGAAAATTCCCAGTTTTGGAAAAATGTACAGAGAAGGCTATTATATTAGGGTTTCGGGTTCGAACGGACTTCTAACTTCGTCTACCCATCGCCTAAGGCTCTAGTTAGGCTCTGATACCACTGTAGGGTTCCTAGGCACTCTAAGAAGGTCTCACAAGGCATCAACCATGCCAAATTCAAAAATTTCCGGTGCCGAGAAACCCTAATGCGATCGTTAACTAGAAATTAGGCGAAACTATGCAACTAGTTAACATCTTAACTATGAGTGAACGGAAAATACAACCTTTGTAGATCCGGTCCACTACTTCTCTAGCTCCATGACGACGTCCCCTCGCTGCGATCATCGGATCCCGGACTCTAGCGTCGGCTTCATCGGAGAAATGGTCGGGCTAGGTCGTCGACTTCGATGCTGAAGATGATCTACGTCGAGGCAACACAAGATCAAGCTCCAACTTAACCAAGTCATGAAACTTGTGAAGAAAACACCCTATACTACTTGGCAAGTGGTAGAGGATGAAGAAATAGGAAGTGGGTTTACTTTAGAATTGGATTTCTCACTCTTTTTCTCAAATCACCATTGAAGCTTGCAAGCTTCTTTCTTCTTGAAGAAGAACAAGAAGAAGATAATATGATCTCAATTATTGGAAAATAGAAAATAAGGTGATTCTTATCATATCTCAACCATGGTCAAGTGTAGAGAATAAACTAGGGTTAGGTTTAATGGTTAGGTTTAAGGAATAAAACAAAATGGTCAAAACTTTTTCAAAGCCTCATGAAGCTTCAAGAAAATCCAAAGAAAGCCACCATTTTATCTTAAGCCAAAATGAAATAAATAAATAAATAAATAAATAAAGCAAATGAAACCCTAACCATTAACTAACCATGGTTTAATCAAACATACACCCAAGTTTGCATGTATCATCAAACATGATACAAACTAGTGCACAAAACTATATCATATATACAATGTGCACTTCAAGTGAGAAAATCCATCTAAAGTGAACAAATACTAGTTAATGCAAAGTAATATATCAAATATATAATTATACATTAAATCATTAAATCAACACTTGATTTAACGATCCGGTCATATCGCATATGACCGGCTAATATCCGATGTATCGACTTATCGAATCAATCCTCGATTCGATAACTTGGTTATATCGCTTACAACCAATCGATACATTCATCATGAGAATAGAATACGGTATCACATACACGCATCATTCTCGGTCCCGCACATATCTCATATGCGCTCCTATTTCGTTTCGCTTGAGCCAGGAAACCTCTGTGTAGGACTCTAAAGACTTGTCAATACGCCGGCAGCAGGTGATGATCATATCAAACACCCACAAGCCGCAAGCGGTCTGCTAAACATAACGTCCACCCGAGTATTGAGCGATCAGAAGATCGACGAGCAAGCCCGCTCACACTCCTGTGAATCCAACCAGCAACACTTACAGTACAGTCCGGTCTGTTCGTCTGATATGTCGCATATCTCGCCTAGGGGTGGTAAACGTCAGACCCCAATAGTTCGATAAGTCGTGTCGATATGAGGTCTATAACAGTTCGAGATACTACTGATAACACTTACCAGTAAATCTCAGCAATTTTGGCCAGGGATTTTCGGTTATAGCCAATCGAACACAGCGCAATATCAACTCCCTATACCGGGAGAGACGAATCCCCTCCTATCGCTCATTGCCTCCATGTGATTCGGGACTGTATCCAAAAGCCACCGTTTTGCACGCCCTCTTGGACATGGTAAGGTTGAAATCAAAGCACGGTGGGAATCACACAAGACTCTATAACGATCTCGGGTCTACAGACTAACCTGTACCAGTGTCACCAGAGAACTGCCATCTGACATAAGGTATAATACCATCTGGGAGTTCTCGGCGAGTCCGTCCAGTGTACTCAGTCTTCACTGAGCATCCGTATATCATCTCTGATGTCAAACACCAATGGATATGGGATCATTAATCGCCCATCTGTATGGGTCGAGAAGGTATACGCTAGTCTACTCTGGTATATCGATGCCCCGTCTCGATACACCCACGACTAGGGACCTTGAAGGATGTACTTATGGACTACCATGTCCCCACTAGTATGATCCGCATCATAGTCCAGGTAGTCAAGTACACATCCTAAGGGCTTTACCAATATGTAACATAGAGACAATCAGTATACACGTTAAGATAAAGAGCAACCAGATAGCATACTATCATGTCGAGCAAGAAAGTCCTCCCTATATATGTCCCAGCATCCACTACAATATACATCTTATGTACAGTAATGGCCTCTAGGGCATACATATAACTAACAAGCGCAGTGCGCTGCGCCAGTGCGCTACGCTAGCGCGCTGCTGACACGTGGCGCGCTCTGATGACTTGCGCCAAACCAAGAGAGCAGTGCTTTGTTTTTAGAAGCGTAGTGCGCAGTTATTCTGTGATTGACACGTGGCGCTCCTTGGTGGCTTGCGCCAATCCAAACAGTGCAAACTTCAGAAGTACAAGGCATTGTTTAATATTTGGATCAAATAAAACAAGTTTTTTCTTTTTCCAGATAGGTTCTACCTCAAATTTCAAGAACCAGTGGTTCATCAAAAGGAAATGCCTTTATACAGAAGTAAATTACTTCTTCTTTTTATTATTATTATTATTATTATTATTATTTATCGAAGATCATTGATTTTGTTCTTAGATCAATGATCTTTTTAGAAGAAACTCTTCTTTTTTCAAAGGTTTATCTTTTCTCTCTTTGAGTTCTTCTCAAAATTTTAGAGGAATTCTCTGGTTTCTCTTTCTCTGTGTGTGTCAATCTGTTTTAGACTTGGAGTCTAGGGGCCTTTATATAGTGCTAATTGATTTGTTAAATCAGTTAAAGAGATCTTTCTCTGAATGATTTAGGGATTTTTTCCCCACCGTTGGATCTTTGATGCAAGGGCTTCTGTTTTACAGAAAATAATCTTCTTGTTTTAACAAGATCGGAAAGATCTTTCTTGAATTTTAATTCTGTTTTAGTGCTGGCACAGTTGGCGCAAGCGCACCTACGCTTGACGCGTGTCGCGCAGCGCAGCTGCGCTGCGCGCAGCTGCGCTGACACGTGTCGCGCAGCGCAGAGCGCAGATCATCTGAAGCGTTGCTTCCTTTATTTTTATTTTAAAACAGAGCCTTGCTCTACGCGTTGCGCGCAGCGCAAGGAATCTAAAGCGTTGCTTCCATTATTTTAACTTTTATTTCAAAGCAGAGCTTTGCTTTGATTGGGGGAAACAGAAGCGTTGCTTCATTTCCTGCCTTGGAATTTGAACAGAGCTTTTCTCTGATTGGGGTAAACAAATGCCCCCCCACCATTGCGCTTACGTGGCCCCAAACGTGAGCACAGCGGTGGCAGAATTCCAACTGTTGCACCAACTTTTGGAAGTTGAAACGGCTCTCAATGCCTATAAATATGACCTTTGGTCCCTTAGACAATTTTCATCTCTTCATAAGAATTTTTATTCAGAGCCTTGCTCTTCAATTTAAGAACTTTTCAAGAGTAAAACTCTGTCAACACTTAGGTAAAGTTTAAAAACTTTTAAGAATCCAGGGTTTTACCCATTAACAGAGCTTTGCTCTTCATAGATCTTTGATCTAAAGAAAACCCATTTAGGGTTTCATTAATAGAGCTTTGCTCTCTTCAGATCATGATCTTTTCTTGGGGTTTCTTGGCTCATGAATCAGAGCTCTGCTCTCTTGATACATGTAGATTTCTTAATCTTTTGTGAAGAACTCTTAAGAGTTTGATCATGGATAATGAAGATCCAAAATGGAGTTTTATCTTTGATCGATTATATCATCTTTTCATAGCAAGGCTCTCAGCGTTCTCGGGGAATTTCTTGAAATTCCCCTCATTACTGAATTTGATAGGTGTCATTCCTGTTTGCGGAGCATTGCTCTCGAGGAGTTTAACTCCCTGTGCCTGTTTTTAATCAGAATTCGCTTAATCAGTCTGTCTGCTAATTCTGTTAATTTTCTTTTACAGGAGCAATGGACGCCCACATGTACGATCTCGATGAAATCATCTCTTACGGAGACATCCGCCGACTTGGCCGTTCTCAGAACCGAGAATTTACCAACACTGAGTGTGCCAAAATCATGAGCCGTTTCGACGCATACAATGGTCAACTGCTTCCTCGGCGCTCCCCTCTCCTGAAGCTTGTTGTGGGAGCAATTTGGGAAGCGCTTCCCTTATTCTTTACCGGCGTGCCGCTTAGGGCATTAGACGCCGCCGAGGACAAGGTGCACTCGGTGTACCTGATGAACCTGATCTCTAAAAGACGACGAGACAATCTTGTCGATCTCTTGCACCAGGCCTTTCAACAGTCCGCCATTCTTGCTGCCTATCGGAGGGTGGAGGACATCAGTGGGGATCCCGACGCCTGTGCTCGCGAAGGGAAGCACACCAGGATGGTTCGCCAGGCTTGGAAAGTCTTAGACAAGGTCACTTTCGAGTTCCTCAATCCCTGTCCAGGATCTGAGGTTTTGCCGTTGTAATCATTTGGATAATGTCTTTGTTTATTTCCTTTATTGATGTAAAAACTTTCCAAGTATGAATGACAAATCTTTTGCCTCCTTTTTATTTTCTGCTTTGTTACTGGCACATTCTTTAAGTAAGCATAGCCTGTAAGCGATATAGAACATTCTGTCTTGAACATCTTGGGGAGTAGTGATGGTTTAGGAAGCAGGTTCAGCTCTGCAACCTAAGACTTTTCAACTTCATGAGCCGTGAGGGTCTCATAAAGTCTTTTCTCCCTACGAGTTAAGAGGATCTCATAGGTGTACTTTCTCCTTAGGAATCGTGAGGATTCCTAAGTGCGTTTTCCCTTATAAGTCGTGGGGATCTTATAAGAGAATTTTCCCTTTTACGAGTCGAGAGGACCCGTAAGCGGTTGTTTCCCTTCTTGTCGAGATTCGACTTCGGAGATTGTGACCCGTGAATAGTCTGCAAGATTCCATTTTGGACCGACTTGCAGGGTCCCAGTGCTTAGGAAACAGGTTTTTTAATCCCTGCCGCCTAAGGCTTTTCCTCACGAGTCGAAACATATCGAGTAGTTCTCGTAAAGACACTAATTTCCTCACAAGTCGAGACAAATCGAGCATTTCTCACAAGAATATCCTAACATCACAGTTAACCTCTGCTCTTTACGATAGAGGTCCGTTAGGGTCTGTGGTACTTAGGGTTTTGGCCGTCGTACCGTCGCGTTGGCTGATATATTCCTCGATAGGCAATCTTTCTATTCGAGTAGCCTTGCGATTGTCGTGTCTCTGATCCTTTCGAGGGCTGGACAAGACATCTTCAAGTAATCTTCCAGGTAATATTACCGTCGAAAGAGCAAGCGTAGGGATATTCCATGTCACTCTTTACTTGAGGTTAGGCTCATTTTAGAGAGCCCCGATGAGTCATAACCACTCCGCGCTGGTGTGGGATGATCTCCGATAGTCTTTCAGGCTTTATATGACTTGCCGTCAAGACCCTGAAGCTAGGAATTTGGCCTTCGCTTTGTTTGCTGGCATTGCGTCCTCTATATCGAGACGAATGTTGCGGTTGTCTCTAGGTTGTTGGTGAACCGTCGAGGTTTGGAACTAGGGACTTTGCCGCGGCTCCGCTGTTTGATTGTCGCGTCTGAATCTTGTTGGAGGAAGAACGCTGGGGTGGCATCTCGTCTGCTGTATAGAGACGAACGTCGAGGTGGTGACCACTCCACACTGGTGCAAGATGATCTCCGATTGTCTTTCAGGCTTTATATGACTTGCCGTTAAGACCCTGAAGCTAGGAATTTGGCCTTCGCTTCGTTTGTTGGCATTGCGTACTCTATATCGAGACGAATGTCGCGGTTGTCTCTAGGTTGTTGGTGAACCGTCGAGGTTTGGAACTAGGGACTTTGCCGTGGCTCTGCTGTTTGATTGTCGTGTCTGAATCCTGTTGGAGGAAGAACGCTGGGGTGACATCTCGTCTGCTGTATCGAGATGAACGTTGAGGTGGTGACCACTCCGCACTGGTGCAAGATGATCTCCGATTGTCTTTCAGGCTTTATATGACTTGCCGTTAAGACCCTGAAGCTAGGCATTTGGCCTTCGCTTCGTTTGCTTTGTCACGTCCGAATCCTGTTGGAGGAAGAATGCTGTCGTGACATCTCGTCTGTTGTATTGAGATAGACGTCGAGGTGGTGACCACTCCGCGCTGGTGCGAGATGATCTCTGATCGTCTTTCAGGTTTTATATGAGTTACCGTCAAGACTTGGCTCCATTTTCTGATGGAGCATGGGGAGGGAAGATGTGTTTCCTTCTTTGTTTGTGCCCCTGGATTGTATACAGGGATTGCTGTGATATCGCCTGTAGGGCATAAATTTCATTATATATATTTTTCATTTTATTTCTTTCCGCGATGCTCTATCATTTCAGCTTTTATATCGCGAAAGTCGCGATTGCCCAATCATTTCGGCTATTTTTCGCGGTGCCCAATCATTTTGGCTATTTATTTTATTTTAACTCGCTGCTTTTTATTGCGAGTTGCCCAATCATTTCGGCTATTTATTTTATTTTTACTCGCTGCTTTTTATTGCGAGTTGCCCAATCATTTCGGCTATTTTGCATGCATACATTTTTTTACTTGCTGATTTTTATTTGCAAGTTGCCCCATCATTTCGGCTATTTCGTATGCGTGTATGGCTCGCTGATTTTTTTCTATCGCGAGTGTGGAACTTGGAATCTGACGCCAATCTCAGCATCATCATCGCTACAACTGGAATATTGCCAGGAGCGAATCATCATTTGCCATGAAAGGGTTCGGAATTTGATACCGGTTTAGGCATCAGCATCGCTACAACTGGGATATTGCCAGGAGCGAATCATCATTTGCCTCTGTCGATGTCGAACAAAGGTGGCTTAGTAAACAGGGTTAGGATTCTGTCGACTAAGGCTTTTGACTTCATGAGCCGTAAGGGTCTCATAAAGGTATTTCTCCCTACAAGTCGTGAGGATCTCGTAGGTGTGTTTTCTTCTTAGGGATCATGAGGATTCCTAAGTGTATGTTCCCCTGTAAGTCATAAGGATCTTACAAAAGGGTTTTCTCCTTATAAGTCGAGAGGACTTATAAGGGTTGTTCACCATATGGACATATCCCCAGTCACGGGTGGGACTTTGTTAGGGAAATGTTTATTCGCGCCCGTGGATTGTATACAAGGGTCAGTATGAGCCGCTTGTAGGGCAATATCGAAGGTTGTGGGAGTTGCTTAAGAACAGATTCAGGTCTCTGTAATTTAAGACTTTCAAATCTTATAAGCCATGAGGGTCCCATAAGAGAGTTCTCTTTACGAGTCGTGAGGATCTCGCAAGTGTAATTTCTCCTTAGGAATCGTGAGGATCCCTAAGTGTGTTGCTTCCCTGTGAGTCATAAGGATCTCACGCATGTGGTTTCTCCTTACAAGGTCGAGAGGACCTTGTAAGTGTCTTTTAACGAGGTTGCGCCCCTTCGGGTTTTCACAAACACTCGCCGGTAGCCCTGCTGTTTTTACTCACGGAGCCCTTTCAGGTTTTCATCCGTGCCCATTTCACTTATGGACATACCGTCTTTTTTTTATTCTTTTTATTTTTTTTCTAACAAGGTCACGCCCTTTCGGGTTTTCACGAACACTCGCCAGTAGCCCTGCTGTTTTTACTCACGGAGCCCTTTCGGGTTCTCATCCATGCCCATTTTGCTTATGGACATACCGTTTTTATTCCTTTTTTTTTCTTCTCTTTTTTTTTAATCGCGTCAGCCTGAGGACGCTGCGGTAGTAGTTTAAAGACGTTTCGGTCATTTGCAAGTTTTAGGACATTGCGGTCCGCCATCGCCGTATTTGAGGCGAATCTCTAGTTTACTGGATTTTCGGTCTATGGGGCTTTCCCTATGAATGAGCATGATGCCCCCGGCATATCCATCTTTCTCGAAGCATGTGGTTGTGGTAGGCTCACCTTCCAGTTTTCGGACAACGCGAACTTGCCCTGTTGGTATTGGTCTTCAACCCAGTTTTTGAAAACATAGCAGTTTTCGATCGGATGGCCCAATACTTGGTGGTAAGGGCAGTAATTAGGATTGTTGACATCATTCAGTTGTAGCTGGTGTTTCGGCTCCGGTAGAGTGATAAGCCTATTGCGCACTGCCACTTCGAACAACCTCCTTGTTTCATCCTGGGGAAATGAGTAAGGACGTTTCAACCTCTCATAGAGGGGTTGCCGCTTGTTGTTTTGGCGAACAACCGGTCTAGGGCCATTCGATTGTTGTTGAGTGTTGGCGACGAAGGCCGTTTTCCCCTTTCCATTATCCTTTTTGTTCACTCCGTTGTTTGTGGGTCCGAGATTCTCTCCGGGTATCGTGCAATTGCATGGCTGAATGTTCTCGCAACTCCTCAATTCTTCGGAGATGGACTCCTTGAAGAGAGGGCCGAGGGCTACTTTTTCGTCGGAATCGCTCCCGAAGGTGAGAACTCGTGATCCCCCGGGATCATCCCTATGACAATTGCCGGCAACTCTTTTATGCTCATCTGTCGTATTTTTTTCGCTGTCTACGAGTTTCACGCTTTGTCCTGTTGAAGTGTTGCATGTGAGCGACATACCCTTGCCACCAACACTTAAAGGAGTCACAGTCTTCAGTGGGATATGTGATCTTCTGATGATATAAGCAGTAATTAGGATGCATCTCTACTCCACCGAGAGTGTTTTCTTCAGAGGGTGGTAGCTTCATTCCCATTGATATGGCTCTAGCAAACCTTTTCCTCGTCTTGAATTTGTTTTTATCGGCAGCGGATGTCTTTTGATTTGACGGGAGTTCCTCGACTCTTTCGTCTAGTCGCCGGCGTTTGGCTCCTTCCAATATGGCCATCTCACACTCCTGATTGGCTTTACTTTTCAGACGAATCTCATTCAGGAAGGCATCGATCATCTCGTCTGACGGCCATAGAAGTTCCGGTTCAGGACCTGCCCTCCGTTTCTCGGTGCAAGGAGCTTCTTTATCATCTATCGACGAGTGATAGATTACATGACAACTTGCTACGTAATTCTCAGATCTATCTGATGAGTCTTCTCCATCATCTCCGTCTTTAAGGACGTGGCTGAGGAACTCTTGGAGCGTGATGGGAGTTCGCGCTTTCTGGTTACACTCTTCTAGCGCGTCGATTTGTTTCTACAAGTCCGTGTGCTTGTCTCCAGGTTTCACGGGCTTTTTGGATCTTTTCTTCTTCTTCTTTGAAGATTTCGACAGCTGGGTGTGAGTGCTTGGGCCATCACCACGGATCTTTGGAGTTGGGCGCGGCTTCAGCATCTCTTTGACGATCTGGGGTTCTAGCGGGTTCTTCTATCTGATCGCCGGGCATGTCTGGAGATCATTCAGCATCTTTTCGGTTTTGGCGGAAAGCACGACCTCCTATGGAGCTTCTTCAACAAGGGAGCACGTTGCCCCCGGCATATTCACCTTTTTAAGGGTATGAGGTTGCGGCGGGTTCACCTTCCATCTTTCGGATAACGCGAACTTGCCTTGTAGGTATTGGCCTTCGATCCATCCCTTAAAGATGAAGCAATCCTCGATCGGGTGACTTACCGTTTGGTGGTAAGGGCAATAATTGGGATTATTCACTTCGCTGGGTTGTGGTGGTCTCCTTAGATTCGGGAGATAGATAAGCCTATTGCGCATCGCCAGCTCGAACAGCCTCTTCGTTTTATTCAGCGGGAATGGGTAAGGGCGCTTCATTTTCTCATTATAATACCGCCGTCTCTCTTCCAGTTGATCCACTAGCTTTGGGGCACTGGGCTGCTGTCGGGTGTTCGCAACGAAGGTCGCCTTCCCTTTACCCTTGTCATTTCGGGGTTCCGGCTTCAGAGGAGACGGTCTGTGACCCATTTGATCCATCTGGGCTAGCTTATCAATTAAAACCTGGAACTTAGTCGGTTTAAAGAACATCATGAACTGTGAAACAGTTGCATGAGGGTCTAGGGTGCCCACGAACATGCCCACCGCTAGTGATTCTTCGATGCGTTGTTCGCACTTCGACCACAAGTTCCGCCATCGGATTGCATATTGAACCCAGGTTTCGTCCGGCCTTACCCTGGCATTAATCAATGCTGTTATCAGGGTGCGTTCACTAGCACTCGCGAATCTTTGTGTAAACAGTAGCTCCATCTCTGCAAATGTTTTGACAGAGTCGTTAGGTAGCTCCGAATACCATTCAAAGGCTGTTTCTGCTAAGCTGCCGACGAATTGGCGAGCCAACAGTTTGTCGTCGCCTCCCGTGTTGCCGCATAAGACCCTGAATTGAGCGACATGCTGATGTGGATTCCCTGTCCCCTTGTACACATGGAATTTAGGGATCGTATATCCCGGCGGGTAACTGATTTGGTCATACTAGCCCGGGTAGGGTCGTCCGGTTCTAACAATTTGCCCAGCCGCTTCATTCTCCTGATGAATTCGTATCTGCCGAGCAATATAATCATCTAGGGCGGCCTTGGAAATGGTTTCTTCCTTGGCTGCTGAAAGAGTCAGAGGAGGATTAAATGTCTCCCCTCTAGCGTCTTCAGTAATGATAGGAGGGTCTTCAGCTGGAGGGTCCGGCTGTAACATCATCCCTACCATATCTTGGAAGAGGAGCGCTATTCGCTTTATGTTAGCCCTTGCTCTGCGGCTTCTCTGTCCTTCTTTTCAAGGACTTTGCGTAAGAAGTCAGCATTAGTTTCTTGTTTGTGACGCTGCTCTGATGATGCCTCCGAGCTTTCTTTTGGCCCGGTAAGTGCGGCCATTGCAGTCATCATTTTCTGAAGCTTCTGTTGTTGCTCCTGGGCTTTTGTCATGAATCGGGTGAGTGTTCATAACAGAATATTGCATTTTATACCGTCCAATCTTATGCTCGTGTGTTTATAGGTAGGTGCTTTTAATCCGTTTTTGTTACATATCTATAGATTACAGGTTTCCAGTCCAAATATTGCAAATCAAGACAAAATCTCCACAGTTACGCCAAAATCAGAACATTTGTCACAGCAGATAAAAGCCGGGTTCCGGTCATCCGTATCCGTCCAGTGCCGCGTACCGGTTCCAAAGACAAGACATATGACAATGGTCATTCATGTCTGGGACAAGCACAGAGCACGAGGAGGGCAGCACAAGAATCAATGGGTGTGCGGAGCTCGAGGGAAAAAAGGTCAAAAGTATTATTATTGATGCCATTTTGGACCGTTGCAAATCTGAAGCAATTGTGGAAGCAAACTGCAATTTGGTATATGTAGAACAACATAGGAGAGCAAAACAAGGATAACCACAAAAGATTGTGACCTAACTCCTCTAAAGAGCCGCGGTTCCGCGGCATAAGCAGGCTTAGGCCGTGGAACCGCGGCCATTTAGTCTCCTCTCTCTGTCAATTTTCTGGGGTAGTTTGGACATTTTATATAGAGGCAGATTCTTGCCCTAGGTTTCCAGTTCCCTGCCTATAAATACCCCGGTTCTGAGCCAAACCAGGGAGCACTTTCTTAGCCCATTCTTTAGCCTCTTTTTGTTAGGTTTTAGCCTTCTTCTTCTTCTTCATTCTTTCCTCCATGAAAATTGTAGTGAAAGCTTTTTGAGTGGATGATGAAATGAAAATGAGGATTTTTGTATCATTCTTTTGTTTAGTTTCTCCTTGAGATCCTTGCTTTCTCCTGATCTTTCAACCTCTTCATTGAGCTTGAAAGTTTAAGGGTTGGTTATTGATCTCAAGGGTTGTATCATTTTGTTTTCTCTTTAGTGCTTCATTTCACATGAGTTCTTTACCCTTCTCTTGATCTTGCAACCTCTTGATTGAGCTTGCAAGTTTAAGGGTTGGCTATTGATCCCATGCTTGTCTTAAGTTCTAGTGTTCTTGTAATTATTTTCTTGCTTTTTATTACTTGCTTTACATTCATGCCTTACTTTCTTGCACTTTAAATTCCATGCCCTTACTTACTTGTAATCTTTTCTTTTCTTTTGCTCTTTTTGGTTCTTTTTGTGAATGGTTGTAATTATTGTTGTTGTTAAGAATCAATACGATATTATAAGTTAACGTTTCTTTGCTCATTTCCTTTTCCCGTTATTTTCCATTGAACTCCCCCAAAAGATACGTAAGCGCTCCGTTAGGCACCCTACCCTAACAAGGTAACGGTGATTCCTAACCGCGACCGGTTGCGTTCGGTTTGGCCGGAGGCGAAAGCAAGAGACAAGAACGGAAGGACAAGGGTAAATAAGCCGGATTCCACGAATACCACGCTTAAATCCCCTAATTCACGTTGTTGCCGATTGTTCTAGCTTCAATTGGTCAAGACTCGGCTCAAAGGTTTTGAGTACGGATTTCTTTAGCTTACATTTTCGTATCTTTTCTTAACAACTTTATACTTGCAATTAATACACATAGGTTAGATTGAACAAACATATACAAATTCTTTATTGACCCGTCTAAAACAAGAACGGACATACAACCATCTCCCTGTGGATTGACCCGTGCTCAACCGGCTAGCTGCAAAGCGACACCGTCCTGATCGCGGTTATAACTTTAGAACTTTGAACATCCGACACGCCAAAAGCATGCGATCAAATGGCGCCGTTGCCGGGGAGACGGTAACGTATTTTCTTTCTTGTTATTCGGGTTAATATTCTTTTTGTATATATTTATAAAAAAAATATAAAATCTTTTTGTTATTTTTGATAATTTTTGTGAGCAAGTCTGCAGATTTTTGCTGATTTGCAAACGGCGATTGTGGGGAGCAAAGTGTACGTTCAAGGCTAAGATGATTACAAAGTACAGTGCCAAAGATCCGGGTAGTTTGACCCGCGCAAGCGAACTTTTCAAGCTTACCGAATTTGATTCTACGGGGGTTTCCTAACCTAAAAAACTTAACGGTACGTACTTTACTAACACCTTCTTCTCAAATCCGACGCATCCAATATACTATTCTTTGCAGGATTCTTTGCAAGTTCGCTAGCAAACGCTAAAAATTGACCAACCCGTATTTGTTGCAGTGCCGTGCTTAAACTAAAAAATGATTGTTTGATTCTTTATAGAATTTTTATTGAATTGCGCATTGCATACATTAATACGGACTTAAGGGCAAGCGAACCCCACAACATACGGTAAAGGATTTCATCACCTTTTCCGTGGCCCCCAAATCACGAACTTGAGCATAACGTTTACCCGCACAAAATTTAAAAGAAACTAGACTTTAAGCCTTAAGGACTTCGCACTCACTAGGAGAAGTTAACCGTGTTTAGAATCTTGCTTAACGGTATATTGTTTACGGGGTGTCTAGGAAAGTGTTAACGGCGAAACCGCCAAAAGAGAAAGGGTTATTTAATTAAGGAACTTCGCGAAAGCGTTGGAAAACCTCCCCTTATCTCTGCACTTACCTGGCATCGTGATCAGTGTATCTTAAGCCCGTTTCTCGACACAGTTTTACTTCGACAATCAAGTTCTGGAGCAGGTCTAGTTGACCTAGGTGAACCCTAGAACAATTAGGTGTGTGGTATTGTTGATCCTGCTCCTGTCCAGCCATTCAATTCCTACCAGTCCTACCCGACTTTTGCACCTTCCTTAGACATTGCTTCTGAACCGCCATTTGGGAGTTTTCAGTATCCAAACAACTTTGAATATTTTACTGAAACCCCTTCACAACCCATGTCTAGTCTGGAACAGTCTTTGGAAGACTTTAGGGTAGCATCGTACCAACAGATGATGGATTTGAATACGTCCATGGCTGCCCTCATACAACCTAGTGACCCGGCAGCAACTAGCTCAAAATTTTCCAATGTATGAAGAGGCGGTAAGACAGGTTGAGAATTTGAGTGGAAAGAGTGAGATATACCCCCTTCCGAATCAAGCCTACCCGTTTCAACTTGAATCCCACAACTCCGGTTTTGAATGTCTATCTAGTGTTCCAAACGATTCATTGATTAAAGATAGAAAAGATAATGAGTTGTGTGACTTTGTAGTGTTTGATTTGCCCGATTGTGAAGGGTCCTTTTCGAGTAAAACTACACCCAATCCTTTTGACCTCTACACCTCCACTCTAGAACCCGAATTGATTAATATCCATGCTTTTGTTGAGGTGTCTGAGAATATTGATTTTCACTTGATTGAGGATATAGACGCCGGGAATATTTTGGATGATGAATCTGTAGATTTGGAAGAGTTTTTCTCTCCGATTCATTATCCTAAGTCATTAACTGTTTTTCCCGAACCCCATATGCGTCTTGATTTTGATGAAATTTGCATGGATAAACTGAATTTTGAGGAGACTTTTGAGGATATTTTTGAGGATGAACCAGTTTTAATTGATGAGTTGAATTTTCCAATTCATCCAGTTCCTTTCATTGACTGTGTACACCCTCCTGAACCTTTAACCGATAACCTTCCTCAATCACCTACCTCCATCCTTTCCATCGTTCCGACCTTGCAAGAAACCGTCTCACTTTCATTTCATATGTCTAGTTTACCGAGTTCGGCGTACCCATGGTTTCTTACGAATCTTGAGGGATTTGACCCCATTTCTCGATTGGTTAATATATTAGCACAATCGCTTTTCACACATCGGTCATCACAAATTGTGCTAATCTATTCACTCCATTTCCACCCTCAAGTTCGTATTCCACTTCTTTCTCCCTTCCGCCATTCTTCTTCTCATATACAGAGACCGTATCCCGCTTCTATCTCAATACGGTCTCGCGTATTCTCTATTTCTTACCTCTCCGCATTCTTTCACCAACCAGCATATTATAACGATAAAATCTTTGAATGGTTGGTACTAACTTTTGGCCTGTGTAAGGCCTTGTATAGCTTGATACTGTTCTCTTTCTCCCCTAATCCTGAACTTCAACACTTAACAGTGGAAACACTGTTTTACTTAAGTTAGGGGGGACACCTTTTTTGTATATATTTTTTGTTTTCCTTTTTGTTTTGTATATAATTTGTTTTTAGGGAGTGCCAACAATTTTGACCCTCTTGGTGTAGCCTAACAGTGAGGGCACTGTCAAGTTTAAGTTTGGGGGTGTGCTCGGTAAGTTTTCTTCCTTCGCATTCATTTGTATATTTTGCATTTGCATACCTTATTAAAAAAACCCATAAAAATCGAAAAAATTTCCAAAATATAAATACTTTGTCGTCAAATTAGCTAATAGGGTAACTTAGATCTTTATTCCGAAAGTTTAGTTGATATATTAGAAATAACTAAATTCTAGGCTTAGGAATTGAAAACCCTAAAAATAACCCTCATTCTGTCCAACTTTGGTAAGTATACGTCCTTACAGTTTTTTGAGTTCAGTTCTTGAGTTAAGTCAAGATGAAGGGAAAGTATTGAAGCTTTACTGGAGGATAAGTCTGAAAAATGGTTTCTTTTCTTGAGTTCAAATTTAGAAAGTATATACCCTACAAACTGCACTTACACGCACCTTGAAACTTGGGATAGTAGAGGATACCTAGAAATACTCTTGCCTGAAAGCCTAGTATGAAAGAAAAAACAGTATTTAAAGCTAAACACCAAAAGAGCATTTTGAAAAATATATCCGGTCTTGAAAAATAAAAATAAAAAAATAAAAATAAAAGTAGAAAAAGTCAAGACCTGGAAACTGCTATTTACGCTTTAAGTTCACACATTCAGTAATCGGCCGTTAGTGCCTCAAGAAGCATTAATAGTCGCATGAATGGTGTGTGAACAAATCCGTCCATCCTGAATGAAAAGAAGTAGTATTAGGTATTAGGGAAAGGGTATTATAGCTTGAATTGAATTCATGAGTGTAGGGGTGCAAATATACACACATGTAGGGGTATACAATCGATGTTTGGATAAAAGATAGAAATAAAGAATAAGACTTGTGTTTTCTGTAAAGTTGATAAAAATCCCTGATTTGAGGCCGCACTTTAGAAGGAAAACTCAGGAGAACCAAGGTTAAATAGATAGGAGGTGTGAAAAATAAGGGTTGGATATTTCTAACTTAGGATGATAGAATTTCTAATATAAATACTAAACTGTAGGAGTAGAATCAACGTTAACTTATGACACTAGCTTGACGGGATTTTGTGGGTGTAATCCGCTGAAAACCCTCAGGAGACAACACTCTTCCTACTAGGGACACCTAGAGGTTTAACGGCTTGTTGCACACGCTCAGTGCAATCGCGTTCCCTGCGAAAGTGCGGTTAGGATTTTATTTTTTTGAATAATTGGTTTTGCTCGGGACGAGCAAAAGTTAAGTTTGGGGGTATTTGTTCATAACAGAATATTGCATTTTATACCGCCCAATCTTATGCTCGTGTGTTTATAGGTAGGTGCTTTTAATCCGTGTTTGTTACATATCTACAGATTACAGGTTTCCAGTCCAAATATTGCAAATCAAGACAAAATCTCCACAGTTACGCCAAAATCAGAACATTTGTCACAGCAGATAAAAGCCGGGTTCCGGTCATCCGTATCCGTTTAGTGCCGCGTACCGGTTCCAAAGACAAGACATATGACAATGGTCATTCATGTCTGGGACAAGCACAGAGCACGAGGGGGGCAGCACAAGAATCAATGGGTGTGCGGAGCTCGAGGGAGAAAAGGTCAAAAGTATTATTATTGATGCCATTTTGGACCGTTGCAAATCTGAAGCAATTGTGGAAGCAAACTGCAATTTGGTATATGTAGAACAACATAGGAGAGCAAAACAAGGATAACCACAAAAGATTGTGACCTAACTCCTTTAAAGCGCCGCGGTTCCGCGGCATAAGCAGGCTTAGGCCGCGGAACCGTGGCCATTTAGTCTCCTCTCTCTGTCAATTTTCTGGGGTAGTTTGGACATTTTATATAGAGGCAGATTCTTGCCCTAGGTTTCCAGTTCCCTGCCTATAAATACCCCAGTTCTGAGCCAAACCAGGGAGCACTTTCTTAGTCCATTCTTTAGCCTCTTTTTGTTAGGTTTTAGTCTTCTTCTTCTTCTTCTTCTTTCTTTCCTCCATGAAAATTGTAGTGAGAGCTTTTTGAGTGGATGATAAAATGAAGATGGGGGTTTTTGTATCATTCTTTTGTTTAGTTTCTCCTTGAGATCCTTGCTTTCTCTTGATTTTTCAACTTCTTCATTGAGCTTGAAAGTTTAAGGGTTGGTTATTGATCTCAAGGGTTGTATCATTTTGTTCTCTCTTTAGTGCTTCATTTCACATGAGTTCTTTACCCTTCTCTTGATCTTGCAACCTCTTGATTGAGCTTGCAAGTTTAAGGGTTGGCTATTGATCCCATGCTTGTCTTGAGTTCTAGTGTTCTTGTAATTATTTTCTTTCTTATTTCTTTCTTGCTTTTTATTACTTGCTTTACATTCATGCCTTACTTTCTTGCACTTTAAATTCCATGCCCTTACTTACTTGTAATCTTTTCTTTTCTTTTGCTCTTTTTGGTTCTTTTTGTGAATGGTTGTAATTATTGTTGTTGTTAAGAATCAATACGATATTGTAAGTTAACGTTTCTTTGCTCATTTCCTTTTCCCGTTATTTTCCATTGAACTCCGCCCAAACGATACGCAAGCGCTCCGTTAGGCACCCTACCCTAACAAGGTAACGGTGATTCCTAACCGCGACCGGTTGCGTTCGGTTTGGCCGGAGGCGAAAGCAAGAGACAAGAACGGAAGGACAAGGGTAAATAAGTCTAATTCCACGAATACCGTGCTTAAATCCCCTAATCCACGTTGTTGCCGATTGTTCTAGCTTCAATTGGTCAAGACTCGGCTCAAACGTTTTGAGTACAGATTTCTTTAGCTTACATTTTCATATCTTTTCTTAACAACTTTATGCTTGCAATTAATACACATAGGTTAGATTGAAAAAACATATACAAATTCTTTATTGAATCGTCTAAAACAAGAACGGACATACAACCATCTCCCTGTGGATCAACCCGTACTCAACCGGCTAGTTGCAAAGCGACACCGTCCTGATCGCGGTTATAACTTTAGAACTTTGAACATCCGACACGCCAAAAGCGTGCGATCAGTGAGCGGTCGGTGACCCATCGAAGTGCGGCTATCCTCTTTTCCGGATGCCATATAAACAATATGCACCACTATGCCCCCAGACTTGGGGCGTTTGTGCTCAGCGCTTTTACGGTTCGCCATGTTCACAGGGGCTTTTTGCGGCCTCTTTTTCTTTTGAGTGATTGACGTTGAGGGAACCGTTGCAGTGGGCACCCAAGTAGCTGTTGCTTTTTGTGGCTTGACGGAGTAATCCTTCTCCTGCCGAACCTTCATCTTTTTCTGTTAGCGGAGATAGTCTTGATCAATCACCGACTCCTGGATCTGTCGCCCGACCTTGTAAATTTTAGAGGACAGCCGTTGAGGGGGCTGCTCCAGCTTCTTCTCTGGAGTATTCTCCATAGGTGAAGGAGTTCTCTTCAGCACTGCAGTAGGAGAGTTTCTGCGCACCTTGTTGAGCAGTTCAAAACTATTCTCGGTTGGAACAGCAGCATCGATCCCCACCATCGGAGCTGGCGGAGTTATCCCAGAGGGGGAGTTGCCTCCAGCCTTCCTCAATCGGCGCCAATGGCGACGTCGAGCGTGTCGTGCGGATGAAGTTGTTTCAGCTATAAGGGTGACTTCGTCATACCCCCTGCTTTGAGGAGAGACTATTATTAGTGCTATCCTGTCGAAGATTGACACCCGTTAAGAAGCAATGTCTAATCTGTCAAAGACAAACCTCTGGGCAGGGGAAGCAGCTTTGAGGACCTCGCCTGGAGCAGCAACCGGAATGGCCAGCCTTATAAAAACTGACTTCTTTGAAGGAGAAGCCTTTCCAATGATTTCATCCGCTTGAGCCGGGATGGCTATCTGCTTTGGGATGGCAGCTTCGGGTATCGCGGGCTTATAGACGTTTTGGCCCAGTCTATTGAAAACTGAGGTATTGAAGTTGGGCAACCTGTTGAGAGGGGTCGTGGCAGTGGTAAGTCGATCAAAGACCGGCTTCTTTGGAGATTCTTTTGGATGCCATTGGGGCATTGAAGCTCATCGGTGAGAGCATGGTCCCGAAGAATAGTCCAGCGGTGGCTTGAGTTACCTGCTTCACTGGCATCTTGAAAAGGGAGGCCGCTTGGGGCCCATAAGCCACTCCTCCAGCAAGGACGGAGCGAGAGTTGCAGTTGCAAGTAGTGCAGTTTGAAGCCATTGATCTTCTGTTTTCTGCACGGAGCAAGACACCAAATATAAGTACCTCGAATTCACAGGCAACCACAGCAAACCGCGATTCATTCGCGAACACGATACACGAAGTGTGGAGTGGAAAGAGGATGAGATCCCACCGGGCATGCCAGAATCTGTTCCCCTCCGAAAGACGGCGTAACGACAGAGAGATGTCTTGCCTGAGATTCGGGGCAGATGCTATTTGGTTTTATCCGTCCACCTCTCCGAAGATGCCAAGTTGATTTATGGCACCGTGTATCGGAGGTTTAAACGGATGCGGCCGATGTAGCAGAATTCGTCAGATTCCCCCTCGCTTGAGGGGTTTTTGATTGTGGGGATGCTCTTCCCTGCAGGCGCAAGCCCCTGCAGTTAATTACGCTACCACATCGCGGTAACAACTTTCTCCTTCTCCAGAATTTCACTTCGTGTCGTGGGTGTTTGTTTTGTTTGTGGTTGCCCGTGGATTGTATACGGAGACTAATTTATATCATCGCCCGTAGGATGTGGATTAGTCCAAATCCATATTTTCTTAGATTTGGGTTTGAGGTTTTGGTTTAAGGATACGTTAGCCATATTTGAGGCTAAGATCAACTTAAACGTTTGTTAAGGATACGTTAGTCCAATATGAGACTAAGATCAACTTAACGGGATCATTTGGATCCGACAAAAGAGCATTTAGGGGCTATATTGTTCCAGTTTAGGGACATAGTGGTCCATTTAATGTATGGTCGTCGGGACCCGTCACCTCTCTGACGACGTTGAAGGATTACAACGACAAATATCAGAGGAGTCCAGAGATGTAACCTTAAATCGGGTGTAAATTGATTTGAGAGAGCAGTCGTGCTCAGTTCAATTTAATTTGAGGACTTATGACCAATATTGGGTTAAGTCCAGTTGAAACTGTTCAACATTTTATTTGCATTTGGCCTGCTAGGCCTTTGTTTGGGCTCTGCCCTTTTTTAAATGATGCACAGCATATGTTTTAGTCTGTTGGACTTTTTAATTGGGCTCTGCCCTTTTTTTAAATTATGCGCATCATCTAAATTGGTCTGTTAGACCTTTATTTGGGCTCTGCTCCTTTTTAATAATGCATTGCATTTTTATTAGGCCTGTTAGGCCTTTTAATTGGGATCTGTCCCTTCTTTAATAATGCAGAGCATTTATTATTCTGACAGTGCCCCACGTGGCTTGTCAGGCGCTTTGCGCTAATTGAGGAGCGCAAGGCGCAAACTCATGTGGGGGTGACACGTGTCACGCTCTGGTGAGTGCAAGTTTGTTAGCGCAGTGCGCTGCGCCAGTGCGTTGTGCTAGCACGTTGCTGATACGTGGTGCGCTCTGATGACTTGCGCCAAACTAAGAGAGCAATGCTATGTTTTTAGAAGCGCAGTGCGCAGTTATTCTGTGATTGACAAGTGGCGCTCCCTGGTGGCTTGCGCCAATCCAAACAGTGCAAACTTCAGAAGTGCAAGGCACTGTTTAATATTTGGATCAAAGAAAACAAGTTTTTTCTTTTTCCAGAGAGGTTCTACCTCAAATTTCAAGAACCAGTGGTTCATCAAAAGGCAATGCCTTTATATAGAAGTAAATTACTTATTCTTTATTATTATTATTATTATTATTATTATTATTATTATTATTTTTTATCGAAGATATTGATCTTGTTCTTAGATCAATGATCTTTTTAGAAGAAACTCTTCTTTTTTCAAAGGTTTACCTTTTCTCTCTTTGAGCTCTTCTTAAGATTTTAGAGGAATTCTCTGGTTTCTCTTTCTCTGTGTGTTTCAATCTGTTTTAGACTTGGAGTCTAGGGGCCTTTATATAGTGCCAATTGATTTGTTAAATCAGTTAAAGAGATCTTTCTCTGAGTGATTTGAGGATTTTTTCCCCACCGTTGGATCTTTGATCCAAGGGCTTCTGTTTTACAGAAGATAATCTTTTTGTTTTAACAAGATCAGAAAGATCTTTCTGGAATTTAAATTCTATTTTAGTGCTGGCACAGTTGGTGCAAGCGCACCTGCGCTTGACACGTGTCGCGCAGCAGAGCGCAGCACAACTGAAGCGTTGCTTCCTTTATTTTTATTTTAAAACAGAGCTTTGCTCTACGCGTTGCACGCAGTGCAAGGAATCTGAAGCGTTGCTTCCATTATTTTAACTTTAATTTTAACTTTAATTTCAAAGCAGAGCTTTGCTCTGATTGGGGGAAACGGAAGCGCTGCTTCGTTTCCCGCCTTGGAATTTGAACAGAGCTTTGCTCTGATTGGGGTAAACAGTAAGGATCTTACTAAAGGGTTTTCTCCTTATAAGTCGAGAGGACTTACAAGGGTCGTTCACCATATGGACATATCCCTAGTCACGGGTGGGACTTGGTTAGGGAAATGTTTATTCGCGCCCGTGGATTGTATACAAGGGTCAGTATTGAGCCACTTGTAGGGCAGTATTGGAGGTTGTGGGGGCTGCTTAAGAACAGGTTCAGGTCTCTGTAACTTAAGACTTTCAAATCTTATGAGCCGTGAGGGTCCCGTAAGAGAGAGCTCCTTACGAGTCGTGAGGATCTCGCAAGTGTAATTTCTCCTTAGAAATCATGAGGATCCCTAAGTGTGTTGCTCTCTTGTGAGTCGTAAGGATCTCACGCGTGTGGTTTCTCCTTATAAGGTCGAGAGAACCCTGTAAGTGTCTTTTAATGAGGTTGCCCCCTTTCGGGTTTTCACAAACACTCGCCGGTAGCCCTGCTGTTTTTATTCACGGAGCCCTTTTGGGTTTTCATCCGTGCCCATTTTGCTTATGGACATACCGTTTTTTTTCGAGTCTGCGCCCTTTTCCGATTTTCACAGATATCATCGGTAGTCCTGCTGTTTTTACTCACAGAGCCCTTTCGGGTTTTCATCCGTGCCCCTCTTGCTTGTGGACGTATATATTTTTACCACGTCAGCCTGGGGATGCCGCGGGTTGGTAGTAGTTTAACGATGTTTCGGTCATAGGTCAACGTACGATTATGCAGCTAGATTTTGTCGCAAATCTTCGCATGTTTTGTGCCGGAGGTGGATCCCTTGAAGAGAGGGCTGAGGGCGATTTCTTCGTCAGAGTCGCTTCCAAAGGTGATAACTTGCGATCCCTTGGCGTCGGCTATGTGACAGTTGCCAGCAGCTCTTTCGTGCTTATCTACCGTGCTTTTCTGTTCCCGACGAGACTTGCGTTTCACTCATTGAACGTGTCGTCGATGGGCAACATATCCCTGCCACCAGTTTTTAAAGGCTATGCACTCCTCAGTGGGGTGTGCAATCCTCTGATGGTATAAACAGAAGTTAGGATGTATATCCTCTTCATCAAGATGTATACCTCCAGGAGAATTTCCTTTGAGAGAGGGCAACTTCATTCCTATTGCCAGGGCCCTAGCGAATTGATTCCTTACTTTAAGCTTGCTTTTGCTGGTAATAGGGATGCTTTGCTCCAGTTGGGATGTCTCGACCTTTTCCTCCAGTCGTCGGCATTTGGCTTTTTCGAATATAGCCAGTTCACGCTCTCGATTGGCTTTGCTTTTCTGATGGGCCTCGTTTAGGAATGCATCAATCATTTCGTCTGATGGTTCTAGAAGTTCAGGCTCAGGATTTTCCCCCGGTTTCCCTGCGTCAGGAGTTTCTTCACTTTCCATCGACGAATGAGAGATCACATGGCAACTTGCTACGTAATCCTCAGATTCTTCTGACGATTCTTTTCCGTCATCTCCGTCTTCAAGGACGTGGCCAAGAAATTCTTGGAGCGTGATTGGAGTCCGCGCCTTCTGGTTATATTCTTCCAGCGCGTCTGATTGTTTCGAAAGAGTGTGTTTAGTAGTTAACCGCAATCAGAACGGTGTCGCGCGTAGCTAGACCGAGATGAGTACGGATCGTCCTCAGGGAAATGTTGAATCTTTTACTCTTACTTTAGATGTGTTGACAGAGAGGAGGGATAAAGAATGTTGTAGAATGGTTTCTAGATCTACGTTAAGCAAGAATGCAAAATATATAGATCTAGATTATTTTAGGGATATAGTTAATATAATAAGAGGGCTTGTAGGGTTCGTTAGGATTTAGTAGTTATGGACGATTAATTAAAAGTTACCCTTTTTATCCTTTAATAGATTTAAAACTAGAACGACGGTGATGCGTGTAGATTAGGGTTTCTGGAGGGAAAAGGAATCCCACTCTTAACCCTTATTTCGACACGGAACTCCATTCATATCTAGCCTTTACCAAAACAATCATTAATCTAATCTCTAATTGCGGTCGAAACTAACAAAGAATTGTTAGCGCGTCCGATTAGGATGTTAATAATTCTTTTGATAAAGTTCATAAACTTTATAGGACTTAAAAAGGGTTTAGGGATGTTCATCATCCATTAGCCTACCCTAATCCTACGAACCCTAACAAGCGGAGAATTACTCGCGCATGTTGGGAGAAAAAGAGATGGAGAGAAATTGCATAATTAAACTACGAAGAAATAGAATAAGAAAAAGAAAGCTACCTTTATTAATCAACAATATTCATTACACTTTGATTCCTTAGAAAATGATTACAAAGACTAGTTTGCTTCTTGATTGTTAGTGGTTCTGCGTGTTCAAGTTTTAGTTTAAATACCGCAATCAAGACGGTTTCGCTTGTAGCTAGCCGGTTGAGTACGGGTCGTCCGCAGGGAGATGGGAGTCTTTTTCAATGTGTTTTAACGAGTTAAGTCCGAGAGTTCAGATTTGTTTGTGATTATCTAAGTGTTAAGTTGATATTTAAAGAGAGCTTGTTAGGGTTAGGATTAGGTTAGTTTGAGTTAGGAGTCTCCACATCTTTCGTTGCCCCTCTTAATATCGGTGTTACGGTAATCGGCAACAACGGGGATTAGCACGACTAGGAAGGAACTTGCGAGTATAAGCTAGGCTTTCCAACGCATAAGTTCTTCCTTTTGGTGCTTGTCCGTCCGTTCTTGGCTCTTAGCCATAACCTCCGGTTAATTCAACCACAACCGGTCTCACTACAGAATCACCGCTATCATGTAGGATAGGGTGCCGTAAGGAGCGGATTGTGGTTCAATTAACGGGAGTCGAATTAAACTGTTGGGAAAGGAAAGAGTGAGAGAGATTTCCTTCTCTCAAACTTCCCTTATCCTACCCTAACAAGTATGAACTACTCACACATCATGATACGGAAAAATAAAATAAAACAAAAGAGGAAGATAGAAAGAAAAAGATTAGAAGATAACGACTAGCTATTTGCGACCTCACCTTGGCGAGGATCGAGCGTAAGCATCATGGTCGTATTAAGGATAAAGAAAAAGAGAGAAGAAAGAAACAACAAGAAATAACAACAACTAGTTAACAAATTAAAATTACAACAATTATAGAAAAAGCAAGACAAGCATGATAATAAAATGATCTTCTTTATTCACCATTCTTCAATCACCAAGCTCATTACAAGTTTTAATGGAGAAGAGATGAGAAGAGGAAGAAGAAAACACTAAACCTAGCAAAAATGAAAATACAAGAATGGATCCTTTCCTTCTCAAAGTTCTGGGCTATTTATAGGCTGGAGAATGGAAATCTAGGGCAACCACCAGAATACATATACAAAGACCCAAATACCCCCCAAAGCCCATGCCCTGACTCCACTGTATGGCCGCGGATCCGCCGCCAATACCCCCTATTGGCCGCGGATCAGCGGCCCTATGGTGGAGTCAGGGTATGGTGTTTTTTGTACGGCCCTGATCTGCTGTCCCCTGTTGTCTGGTACATGTATTTTCTGCAAATACTTCCACATTTCTTCCAGAATTTCTGTTGAGGGAAAGGTGGACTTTTTGTGGATGTTTTTGTCATGATTTCCTCGAGCTCCGCGTAGATTTCTTGGATCTTGTGCTACCATTGAGCCTTGTGCATGAAAACGACATTGATTTGCCATTTTGTCTTCCTAAACTGGTATCTGGCAACATACGGATGAAGAGCGGAGACCGTGTTTTCTCAGTGGTCAGCAGGAACCCGGATTTTGTCGTGTTTTCCATGAATTTCACCGTTTTTAGAACCGAGAACCTGTATCCTGCAATTGACTAGCAAACACGGCTCAAGAGTATCTACCGATATGCAATGTGATAAAAATTGGGCGGTATGAAAATGCAAAAATCTGATATGAACAAATACCTCCAAACTTATCATTTGCTCGTCCCGAGCAAACCCGATTTATTCACAAAAAATTTCCTAACCTCACTTTCGCAGGGAACGCGATTGCACTGAGCATGTGCAACGAGCCGTTAAACCTCTAGGTGTCCCTAGTAGGAGGAGTGTTGCCTCCTGAGGGTTTTCAGCGGATACTACCCACAAAATCCGGTCAAGTTGGTTTTGTAAAATAACTAAGATTCAAACCCTAAAGTTTTGTTTCAGAAAATAACAATTTTATAATCCTAAGTCTAGACTATCGAACCTTTATTTTTCACACCTCGCTTCTTATTTAACTACAGATTTTATATGTCTTTACGTGCTGTGCAAATAGTATCGTTAAGTTTCAGAAGGATCGATTAAAGTCATCATGTCGCACAATAAGCCCAGATAACAATTTTAAAAGTATCACATAAGTTTTATAAAGAGTTAAGCATTTTTCAAGTTTCGTTTTCCAGTAAGGTTTCAACTTCAGAATTTCTATCTTCCTTAACAGGAAACTAAGTCGTATTTTTCACTCCACCTTTTTCTTGTTTTCATTTCATACACACCTCTGTGAACGTGCAATAGTCTTTATCATAGAATAAAACCTTCATATCTCCGCTTAAATTTTTTATAAAAGCCTGTCTTTTATCAAGATTATTCTCACACAAAGAACCGTTAGGAATTTTAACTCGGAGAGAACACTTGCTTGACTTTGTTTTAATCTAGACTTTCTAGACTTCTTAGCGAGCTTTGGGCCAATGCACCCAAACCAGTTGATTTTAGGGCATTAGGTGTAGAAACACCCCAGCGGACTTAATTACTCAAGTTACCTAGGTCCAAAAACAAAAGACAGTTTGGCGTGAAAATCAGATGATTTAATACGAACGGAGATATAACCGGTAGTTCAATTTTTTTTTTTTTTTGGATAAAAGACGTGTTTAGTGGGTTCGGTGTGTAATCATTCCAATCAAGTTTCAGATGGGTTATTTTTCAGACTTAGTTCCAATTACGGCATCAATAACATTCCTTCATATTCACTTTACTTAATAAACTATTCTTGACATTACTTATTTCAGAACAAACCTATTTGATCCTCAGAAAATTATTTATCTGTTTAAAAGTTTAAACATGATAGACTTGTC
Organism: Agapanthus africanus; assembly: GCA_030015575.1. Classification (NCBI taxonomy): domain Eukaryota; kingdom Viridiplantae; phylum Streptophyta; class Magnoliopsida; order Asparagales; family Amaryllidaceae; genus Agapanthus; species Agapanthus africanus. Next base: position 440,215,016 of record CM057338.1, read on the forward strand.
ATCTAATTCCCAAAATTCACGACACGTGTAGTGTGATGTAAAGACGTATATCAGCTATAGTTAACTTCAAAGGAGAGTTATCTTTCAGGTTTTCAAAATCTAAACATAAGATTTAGTTATTCTTATTTTATCAAACAAAAACTGTCGAAATTTTGAATCAGAGTTTTTCCACACGCTAACTTGACAAAAAAGTTTTTATGTTTTTAGAAAATTTTCAGATTTTTATAGATTTTATGGATTTTAATATGCAGATGCAAAATATACATATGAATGCGAAGGTAAGAAATGCGTACCGAGCGTACCCCCAAACTTAAACTGGACAGTGTCCTCACTGTCATTGCATGAAGAGATCATTTGAAGGGTCAAAATTGTCGGTTAGCGATACACAATTTTTTTTAATTGTTTTTGTTTTTAAAGAAAAAAGAATATACACACATATATACAAAATGGTTTGTACATACCCCCAAACTTATTTGGAACAGTGTCCACTGTTCTTGGCTGGATAACCGAAGTTTGGAGGTAGGCAGAGGAAGATCATTTAGGGTAAACCGGCTCCTGTAGGAACTGGAGCTCCTCTGTTGGTTCGGCGCTAAGGTACGGTTTGCATCGGTGTCCGTTTACTTTGAAAAGTGAACCGTCCTTTGGATTTTCCAAATCCACAGCGTCCTGCGGATACACATTCCGCACAAAATACGGCCCTTTCCAGCGAGATCTGAGCTTTCCTGGATGGAAGTGAAGTCGGGTGTCGTAAAGCAGTACCTGCTGACCAGGTACGAAGGTTTTGCGCAAAAGGTGTTTATCGTGAAACACCTTCGTTCGATTCTTAACGACAACCGAGTTATCGTAAGCCTCATCCCTAAGCTCGCTTAGTTCGTTCAACTGCAGCTTTCGATGGCTGCCCGCATCTTCGAGAGACAGATTCAGCTCCTTTATCGCCCAAAATGCGCGATGCTCTATTTCGACAGGTAGGTGGCAGGATTTTCCGTACACAAGCCGATAGGGAGACATGCCAAGGTCGGTCCTATAAGCGGTTCGAAATGCCCAAAGGGCATCGGTGAGTTTCAGCGACCAATCCTTACGGTTCATGGAAACCGTCTTTTCCAGTATCTGCTTGATTTGCCGATTTGAAACTTCGGCCTTCCCGCAGGTTTGGGGGTGGTAGGGCGTAGAGAGCTTATGATTAATGGAGTATTTCCGCATCAAGGCCTCGAAGGTTTTGTTGCAGAAATGACTTCCATTGTCGCTAATGATCGCACGGGGGTGCCCAAACCGGGAGAAAATGTTTTCTTTAAGGAACCTAACGACAACCTTGTTGTCGTTAGTCCGGCTGGGCACAGCCTTGACCCATTTAGAGACGTAATCAATAGCTAGAAGGATGTACAAGTTCCCGAAAGAGCCGGGAAACGGCCCCATGAAATCTATCCCCCAAACATCGAAAATCTCCACAACCAAGATTGGTTGGAGCGGCATCTCGTTCCTCCGGGATATCCGGCCCATGTGTTGGCACCGGGAGCAAGTCTTGCAATAGCCATGAGCATCTTTGAAAAGTTGTGGCCAGTAGAAACCACATTGCAAGATCTTCTCAGCTGTCTTTCTGGGCCCAAAATGCCCGCCACACGCTTGATCGTGGCAAAATGACAGCACACTCTTGAATTCCTCATCAGGGACACACCGACGAATAATCTGGTCGGGACAGTACTTGAACAAGTAGGGTTCGTCCCAGTAAAAGTGTTTTACTTGGGATAAGAAGCGAAGTCTGTCCTGACTTGACCATTCAGTCGGTAGTAATCTTGTGGCCAAATAGTTCATAATATCTGCGAACCAGGGTTCGCATGATACTGTCAAGAGCTGTTCATCCGGGAAAACGTCATTGATCGGAATTGGAAGCGAAGGCGAAGAAGGAAGTCGTGAGAGATGGTCGGCAACTATGTTTTCACATCCTCGTTTGTCCTTAATGACAAGGTCAAACTCTTGAAGCAAGAGGATCCAACGTATTAACCAAGATTTTGCATCTTTCTTCGCAAAAAGATGGCGCAGAGCAGAATGGTCAGTGTAGACAATGACTGGAGAGCCGATGAGGTAGGGCCTGAACTTTTCTAAAGCAAATACAACAGCTAAGAATTCCTTCTCAGTTGTTGTATAGTTGAGTTGGGCGTCGTTCAGGGTTCGGCTCGCATAATAGATTACGTGCGGCATCTTGTCGATGTGCTGTCCAAGGATAGCACCGATGGCAAAGTCGGATGCATCGCACATAATCTCGAAGGGGTGCGTCCAGTCAGGTGAAGAAAGAACGAAGCAGAAGTGAGTGAGCTTTTCAATGACTCGAAGGCAGTCACACAGCTCGAGTTGAAGTCGAATGGTGTGTCCTTGGCCAGAAAAAGAGTCAAGGGCCTAGCAATCTTGCTAAAGTCCTTGATAAACCGTCTATAAAAACCGGCATGGCCAAGGAAGGCTCGGATATCTCTGACGCATCGGGGAGGAGGCAGATTGGAAATGACCTCAATCTTTGCTTTGTCAACCTCTATGCCATTTTGCGAGATGATATGTCCTAAGACAATACCTTTGCGCACCATGAAGTGGCATTTCTCCCAGTTCAAAGTGAGATTCTTGTCCTTACATCGGGTAAGGACAGCGTCAAGATGCAGCAAACACTCGTTGAAGGAATCGCCGAAGATGGAGAAGTCATCCATGAAAATCTCCAGAAATTTTTCCACCATGTCCGAGAAGATACCCATCATACACCGCTGGAAGGTAGCGGGCGCGTTGCATAACCCAAAGGGCATGCGACGATATGCAAACGTGCCGAAAGGACAAGTGAAAGTGGTCTTGTCCTGGTCTTTTTCGGCGATGGGAATTTGATTATAGCCGGAGTAGCCATCAAGAAAGCAGTAGTACTCGTGTCCGGCCAATCGTTCAAGCATCTGGTCAATGAAGGGTAGCGGAAAGTGGTCTTTCCGCGTTGCGGCGTTGAGTTTTCTGTAATCAATGCATACTCGCCACTCAGTTTGGGTGCGAGTAGGGATTAACTCGTTCGCCTCGTTGGTGATGACCGTGATGCCCGACTTCTTGGGGACAACATGAATGGGGCTAACCCACTGGCTATCAGAGATAGGGTAAATGATACCACTATCTAGACATTTTACGATCTCCTTCTTCACAGCCTCCTTCATGACTGGATTAAGACGTCTTTGTGGATCCCGGGCTGGTTTGGCATCATCCATCAGATGAATGTGATGCTCAACGATCAGGGGACTAATCCCCTTGATGTCCGCCATGGACCAGCCAAAAGCTTGCATGTTGCTGTGCAAGACCGAGAGAAGGGCTTTCTCTTGCTCTGGAGCTAGAGAAGCTGAGATGATGACAGGGAGGGTCTCGTTCTCACCTAAGTAAGCGTACTTAAGGTGAGACGGCAAAGGCTTGAGTTCGAGCGTTGGAGGTGAAACAATGGAAGGCAAGATTGGTGCAAAGGTCTCGAACTCAAAGGACTCCAGCAAAGGTTCAAAGCGAGTGTAGGCAACTGAGTTGGATGGTTCAGGTAACTCATCCGGAAAGTCGAAGGATTCAAACTCGGGTTGTGCGCGACTAAGATCGTTCGAGAACGTGAAACACTCGTAGTCGTTGTCGGGCGCAGAAACAGCAGCAGGTTCAAAGAGAAACGCACTAGTGGCGTTAAGATTATCGTGATCAAACAGAAACTCCTCGAATTCACACTCTTTTGGGGTGATCTCCTGGATCGAGCAGACGTCCAGTATATGAGCATTAGGTTCGGCGGGCTGATTCCCCAACCTAAAAATGTTGAGTTCAATCGTCATGTTTCCAAAAGAGAGGTTCATCGAACCATTGCGACAATTGATCACAGCATTTGAGGTTGCGAGAAATGGGCGACCGAGTATCACCGGAATTTGATTCCGGGGGTTAGCTACAGGCTGTGTATCTAATACAATGAAGTCAACGGGGAATATGAAGTCCCCAACTTTTATTAACACATCCTCTAGCTCACCCCTAGGATGGGTGATCGATCGGTCGGCCATTTGGAGGGTGCAGTGTGTGGGTTTCAGCTCTCCGACGCCTAATTGCTCGTATACTGAATACGGAAGCAGGTTAACACTGGCACCAAGATCTAATAGTGCGCGGTTGATGTTCTTATCCCCAATGGTAATTGAAATCGTAGGACAGCCAGGGTCCTTCCGTTTTTGTGGTAAAGATTGGGTATGGGCATCACTCACAGCACTAGCCAAGAAAACTTTTTTGGGTACCTGAGACTTCCTCTTTTTCGTGCACAAGTCCTTTAAGATTTTCGCGTAGGACGGGACTTGTTGGACAACATCTAAAAGAGGAATGTTAATGTTAACCTGCTTAAATAACTCCAGAATCTTCTCCATTTGAGGATTTTGTTTATTAGACCTCAACCGGTTTGGAAATGGAACATTTTGAAAATTGGTTGAGTCTAATGCTGGAGGAGGAGATTGTGGAGTTGGAACGGATTCCAGAATAGGTGTTTTCGTGGAGTGAGACGTGGGTCCATTCAGAGCAAAAGAAGAGGAAGGAGAGCCTTGTGAAGAACGGAGAATAGGCTCAGAAGACGAGGAAGAAGAAGAAGAAGAAGAAGAAGAAGAAGCGGCGGCTGGGGTATCATCGTTGATTCGTTTGCCAATGTTGTTTTGCAGCATCCTTCTCGATCTCAGTGTGGTCACGGCACTCACATTATGGTTCTGTTGTTCAAGAGCTACATGTGCATTATGTGGGTGACCGGGATTTAGGAGTGGCTGGGACGGGAGCTTCCCCTTCTCTCGCTCGCTTAAGGCTGCGTTCAGCTGTGCAATCTGGGCCTCGATGGTCTTGATGCTTTGCCCGTGTGCGGCAGTGTGTTGCACTAAAGATTGAATGGAAGACTGGATGTTGGCGGTGGACTGAGTCGACTGTTTAACGAACGCCTCCAGACTTCGTTCGAGCGAGGAAACCTTATCGTTGTTTGACGGAACAAAGTTGTTTGGTGGAAAAGAATTGTTGGGTGCAAAGTTGTTCGTCTGATTTTGGAAAGGTTGGGGTTGGAAGGGCTGCTGATACTGATGTTGAGTTTGTTGTTGCGCTTGTTGTTGCGGTGGAGGGGCCCTTTGGAAATTGTTGCCCTGGAATTGATTCTGATTCTGATTCCAGGCGAAATTGGGGTGGTTCCTCCAACCGGGATTGTAGGTGGAAGAGTATGGATCATTCCTCGGTCTTTGCTGGAATGCAGCATTAACCTGATCCTGTCCTTGCGAGGGTGGATTGTAAGGACACTCTTCGGTCAACTTAGAAGGATCGGAACAACAAGCGCAGATGGTACGAAGGGGGAGAACAGGGGCAGGAGCAGGAGCAGAAAATTTGCTCTCTATCACTTCGAGCTTTCTTGTTATTGCATCCATTTCAGCTTTCATCGCAATAGAGACATCAAGTTGGTGAATTCCTACCCTAGACTGACCAGTAGAAGTGGAGGTAGAAGAAGAAGAAGTCGGTCTGGTGCTCTCCCATTGTAGCGTTTGCTCCGCAAGGTCGTCAAAGAACTGCCACGCTTCCTCGTCAGATTTTGATAGGAAGTGGCCCTGACAAATGGTTTCCAGCAACTGCTTCGTTGCTGGGTTCAGTCCCTCGTATAAGGTTTGGCAAAGTTGCCATTTCTCTATACCGTGGTGAGGACACTGAATAAGAAGGTTTTTGTATCGGTCAAAGCACTTCCAGAAGGGTTCAGAAGGAAGCTGAGAGAATTGGTTGATTTCATTTCGAATCCTTGCGGTCTTATGATTCGGATAGAATTTTTTTAGAAACGCTTTAACAAACTCGTCCCAGCTGGTTATGGAATGGGAAGCGGTGCTATACAGCCATTTTTCAGCGAGATCGCATAAAGTGAACGGAATGACCCGTAGACGTATAGCATCGTCCGACAGTTGGGTGGTTTTCATCATGGCACAGACGTTTTGAAATTTGTTGATGAAGATATAGGCATCTTCAGATTCAAGCCCATGAAAACGTGGAAGCATGTTGATGAAGTGGGGCTTAATTTCAAAGTTGTCCCCATTGGCCGGAGGAAGAGAAAGGCAGGTGGGAAGTGCAGAACGGGTGGGATAGAAACGATCCTGGAGCGCGATTCGCTGCGGCGCTACAACAGGCGGTGGTGGTGGGATATTGGTCTCCGTAGGAGGTGGAGCCAATCCAGCGGTGGTCAAAGAGATGTTCGGATTAAATCCCGACATCGCGGAAGAAGAGGTTGGTGAAGGTGAAGGTGAAGGTGAAGGTGAAGGTGAAGATGTATGAACAGAATTCCGGTCAACGTCGGAGTTAGCCGGCAAAGGAAGGGGTGAAAGAGGAGTGGACGGAGTATCGATGTCTGAGTCGAACGCGTAGTCGGTAGCGACTAACGTAACGCGGACTAGACGGGCGCTAGTGTCCCGAGTCCAAGCGGACATACACTAAACGAGTTTAGTATAGTCAAAGCGGAGAAGGTGAGGGTAAGAAAACGTCAATGGAGAAAGACGATGGGTGGTGGGTGAAAAATGGATTTGGCGACAAAGGGCAAGTTTTTATAAAAGTTTTTGATTTTTTTCTTTTTTTTTGTTTTTAGAAAGAGATTTACAGAAATATGTACGGATATACGGCTTAAGTAATCACAAACAAGATATGCACAATCACACCTAGATCTAGGGTAACCTAGGTCTACTAGACCTGCTCCTGAACTTGATTGTCGAAGTTAAACAGTGTCGAGAAACGGGCTTAAAAATACACTGATCACGAGGCCAGGTAAGTGCAGAGATAAGGGGAGGTTGTCCAACGCTTTCGCGAAGTTCCTTAATTAAATAACCCTTTCTCTTTCGGCGGTTGCGCCTTTAACACTTTCCAAGACACCCCGTAAACAATATACCGTTAAGCGAGGTTCTAAACACGGTTTATCTTCTCCTAATGAGCGCGAAGTCCTTAGGGCTGAAGTCTAGTATTTTTTAATTTACAATGGACAATGCATATGCTTTTGTGATTTTTGGGGTCCTGGGAAGGGTGATGAAATCCCCACCCAATCTGGATTGGTTTCAAGCCCCTTAAGTCCGTATTAAAGAAATGCAAAGCAATAACAAATCAACTGCAAACAATTTTTATGTGCGGCGCAAAGAATCCTGCACAAGAACAGTTTATTGGAAGGGGGAGAAGAATTTGCGCAAAGAAGGCTGCAGAAAACACAATTCAGTGGAGTCCAGAGGAGTGGAGAGGAGAACAGGGACTTACAGAGAGAATTTGGCAGCCCAAAGGCACCAAGTGGCCGTGGATCCGCGGCCTAAGCTTGCTTATGCCGCGGAACCGCGGCAATGTAGTGGAGTTGGGGCTCCGTTTTTCTGGTGTGAGCTTCTGTTGGTGTCCTCTGCTTGTCTGGATTTGCTGAATCTTTATTTGCTCACTGTAACTGCTCCAGATTTTTCAGTAGACCGTTTGCTTCGTTTTGATCCGTCGCGGTGTAGCCGCGAACTGTGGGTCTATCTTCCCACGTCTTTGGCACTGTACTTGAACTCCGTATTATCCGACGTCTTTGGCGTCGATCTTGAACTTCGTATTTTCCTGCACACTTGCACAAAAGCTAATCAAAAAACAACAAGATGGTTTTTTTTTTACAATGTATATTTTTTTTGGTTATATTCACAGGTTAACCCGAAATTACACAAGGAAATAAACTACCGTCTCCCCGGCAACGGCGTCATTTGATTGTTAGTGGTTCTGCGTGTTCAAGTTTTAGTTTAAATACCGCAATCAAGACGGTTTCGCTTGTAGCTAGCCGGTTGAGTACGGGTCGTCCGCAGGGAGATGGGAGTCTTTTTCAATGTGTTTTAACGAGTTAAGTCCGAGAGTTCAGATTTGTTTGTGATTATCTAAGTGTTAAGTTGATATTTAAAGAGAGCTTGTTAGGGTTAGGATTAGGTTAGTTTGAGTTAGGAGTCTCCACATCTTTCGTTGCCCCTCTTAATATCGGTGTTACGGTAATCGGCAACAACGGGGATTAGCACGACTAGGAAGGAACTTGCGAGTATAAGCTAGGCTTTCCAACGCATAAGTTCTTCCTTTTGGTGCTTGTCCGTCCGTTCTTGGCTCTTAGCCATAACCTCCGGTTAATTCAACCACAACCGGTCTCACTACGGAATCACCGCTATCATGTAGGATAGGGTGCCGTAAGGAGCGGATTGTGGTTCAATTAACGGGAGTCGAATTAAGCTGTTGGGCAAGGAAAGAGTGAGAGAGATTTCCTTCTCTCAAACTTCCCTTATCCTACCCTAACAAGTATGAACTACTCACACATCATGATACGGAAAATAAAACAAAACAAAAGAGGAAGATAGAAAGAAAAAGATTAGAAGATAACGAATAGCTATTTGCGATCTCACCTTGGCGAGGATCGAGCGTAAGCATCATGGTCGTATTAAGGATAAAGAAAAAGAGAGAAGAAAGAAACAACAAGAAATAACAACAACTAGTTAACAAATTAAAATTACAACAATTATAGAAAAAGCAAGACAAGCATGATAATAAAATGATCTTCTTTATTCACTATTCTTCACTCACCAAGTTCATTACAAGTTTTAATGGAGAAGAGATGAAAAGAGGAAGAAGAAAACACTAAACCTAGCAAAAATGAAAATACAAGAATGGACCCTTTCCTTCTCAAAGTTCTGGGCTATTTATAGGCTGGAGAATGGAAATCTAGGGCAACCACCAGAATACATATACAAAGACCCAAATACCCCCCAAAGCCCATGCCCTGACTCCACTGTATGGCCGCGGATCCGCCGCCAATACCCCCTATTGGCCGCGGATCCGCGGCCCTATGGTGGAGTCAGGGTATGGTGTTTTTTGTACGGCCCTGATCCGCTGTCCCCTGTTGTCTGGTACATGTATTTTCTGAAAATACTTCCACATTTCTTCCAGAATTTCTGTTGAGAGAAAGGTGGACTTTTTGTGGATGTTTTTGTCATGATTTCCTCGAGCTCCGCGTAGATTTCTTGGATCTTGTGCTACCATTGAGCCTTGTGCATAAAAACGACATTGATTTGCCATTTTGTCTTCCTAAACTGGTATCTGGCAACATACGGATGAAGAGCGGAGACCGTGTTTTCTCAGTGGTCGGCAGGAACCCGGATTTTGTCGTGTTTTCCATGAATTTCACCGTTTTTAGAACCGAGAACCTGTATCCTGCAATTGACTAGCAAACACGGCTCAAGAGTATCTACCGATATGCAATGTGATAAAAATTGGGCGGTATGAAAATGCAAAAATCTGATATGAACAATCTTCTTTATTCACCATTCTTCACTCACCAAGCTCATTACAAGTTTTAATGGAGAAGAGATGAGCAGAGGAAGAAGAAAACACTAAACCTAGCAAAAATGAAAATACAAGAATGGACCCTTTCCTTCTCAAAGTTCTGGGCTATTTATAGGCTGGAGAATGGAAATCTAGGGCAATCACCAGAACACATATACAAAGACCCAAATACCCCCCAAAGCCCATGCCCTGACTCCACTGTATGGCCGCGGATCCGCCGCCAATACCCCCTATTGGCCGCGGATCTGCGGCCCTATGGTGGAGTCAGGGTATGGTGTTTTTTGTACGGCCCTGATCTGCTGTCCCCTGTTGTCTGGTACATGTATTTTCTGCAAATACTTTCACGTTTCTTCCAGAATTTCTGTTGAGGGAAAGGTGGACTTTTTGTGGATGTTTTTGTCATGATTTCCTCGAGCTCCGCATAGATTTCTTGGATCTTGTGCTACCATTGAGCCTTGTGCATGAAAACGACATTGATTTTCCATTTTTTCTTCCTAAACTGGTATCTGGCAACATACGGATGAAGAACGGAGACCGTGTTTTCTCAGTGGTCGGCAGGAACCCGGATTTTGTCGTGTTTTCCATGAATTTCACCGTTTTTAGAACCGAGAACCTGTATCCTGCAATTGACTAGCAAACACGGCTCAAGAGTATCTACCGATATGCAATGTGATAAAAATTGGGCGGTATGAAAATGCAAAAATCTGATATGAACACTTCTCGATCTCTTCCAAGGAGGAAGACGAACCGTTGATGATCAGCCTGGATGCGTGAGCCGTCTTGGACTTCTTGATCGCGTCGGCTTGATGATTTTTCCAAGAGGCTCTCGGTCTTTATTTATAGTCCCAAAGCCAAAAAATTAGGTTCCAAATTATGAAGATAACAGTAGAGATTCACCCCCAAAAAGCGCAGCCTCCATCTCTTCTATCGTGCCACGGATCCGCAGCACGCGGATCCGCGGCCATATGATCTCGGCCGTTCATCAAATTTCTGGGGCTGGCTCGTTGTGACATTTGGCGATCCTAGGAACCTTTGTAACATGAAAATCTTTTCGTGGTTGCTGCCAGACTTGGTTTCCAAGTTTTGCTTTCTTAATTAGGCAAGTTTTCTTTGATTTCCTTGATTTTAGTCTTGGAAAAATTCTGCACAACAACTTAAATAATATTTAGTAGACTTTGTTCTACTAGGATTAGGTCAATAATATTATATACATTTTCTTACCAAATGCTAATTATAATATATCAACACATGGGAAATAGTATTTTTACAAATAAACCCTCATATGTATGATATATTATAATAAAGACCTTTTTAAATATGGAAATGGTAGGAAAAATGTAATAACAAATGTGCAGTTTTATCAACTGAACAAATACCCCCAAACTTATCTTTGATCGTCCCGAGCAAACTAGTTTATTCAAGAGAAGGAGAAAACAGAAAGGAGAAAAATAAGCACACTTTCGTAGGCAAACACGATTGCACTGAGCACGTGCAACAAGCCGTTAAACCTCTAGGTGTCCTAGTAGGAGGAGTGTTGTCTCCTGAAGGTTTTCAGCGGATTACACCCACAAAATCCTATAACAAAAGAGAGATGGTGAAATTTACATATAAAGATAAGAACCATAAAAGAAAGACTTTGAAAAATAAGAGTTTCCAACTACACTAGCTTTTCAGTTGTCATGAGTTCTATCTTAATAGTCATGAAAAGATGTTAGAAATCACATCATCCCTCAATAAAACATCGTCTTTATTCTTCATTCCTATCTTTCATCCAAACATCGATCATATACCCCTACGTGTGTGAAATGGACATCCCTACACTCGGAGAATTCAATTCAAGTTATCATACTCTTGTCCATCTACCTCAGTACTTTTTAACTTGATGAATATTCAGATTTGCTCACACATTTTCATGCGACCGTTAATACTTCTTGAGGTACTAACCGACCGATTACTCATGTGCTTGCTGATTAGGTGATATTATTTTCCTCGTCTTGCTTCATCTAAGGCTTAGCAGTGACTCCCAGACCAGTTGGCCTTAGGGCACTAGGTGAAGAGGCACCCTCGCTATATTTTTTTATTGCTGCCTTGGCGATAACAAAACCAGTGTTCATTTTTCTCTTTTCACCATTTTATATTTTCTTCATTTTTTTCATTTACTTTATACTTTGGCTTTTAGACAAGAGCATTTCAAGGTATCCTCTACTATCCCGAGTTTCAAGACGTGTGTAAGTGCATATAGTAGGGTATCAACATTCAAATGTTTAGCTTCCAGAATAGAAATTATTTTTCAGACTTATTTTTATCCTCAGATTAGTGACTCCCTTCATCTTACTAACCCTTGGGACAACAGCTCATAACTACTTATTACTAGTTCGTTTAAGAAAACTTCTAATTTTCTTGGTTTTCATAAACTATTCCTATCTTTTGGATGTAATTTTTCACTTTCAACTCTTTTGTTATAAAAGAAAAAAAAATTAAAATTTTGAAAATGTTGTGCTTATGCAAAGTATGATGCAAATTGATGTGTAAATAAGCACAAACCTCCCCCAAACCTGTTTACAGCAGTGTCCTCACTGATGTCATCCATTAAGCTCAAAAACCTGTAGACTTGGGAGAAAATTATTAATGGGGGCAAGAATATATGAAAGTGAAAATCTTCCCCCCAAACTTATTTTAGGCTCACAATTTTGTAAAATTCATTTTCTTTCAAGAGCCAAAATATTCCCCCCAAACTTGAGTTAAACTATGTTAATCTTTTAAAATCACACGGGGGGGTCAAGGTTATTGGTCAATGCCAAGCTTTGAAAAGACCGAAGGTCAACACCAACCATTCAAAAATTTTATCGATGAAGCACCAAGGTTGGTGGAAGAACATGTCACCTTTCAACGTGAAGAAGTGGGGAGGTGATAAGAGGTGTAATGGAAAAGGATCGCGTCTCAATTTGGAGAGACGACATAGTGATAGTGATGATGGATTATTCGCATTATCATGATTGTCCAGAAGAAGGGGTGGAGGTCCAATTTCTTCATCTTGGAGTTGATTTATCTCAACACCCGTATCTTTTAAAAATGCGAGTTCATCAGCGAAAATTTCCTCAAAGCTTTCGTCGATACCCCGAAGAATAATGTCATCAGAAAAAATGGGGTGATCGTCCGACGCTATAAAAAGTTCCTCATCAGCGTTAGATGTTGACCCGGACAACTCGGTAGAAGAGTCCATGTCAAACAACGACAAATGAAAAGAGTCAGAATTATGAGGTTGATCAAATTCACTGCTGTCGACATCCATTAATTCGACAGAACACACATGAGCATAGGGTTCAGAGGGTTCACTTCCCAACTTGTAAATATTAAGCTCAATTGACTTCTTTCCAAAGGACAGGGTCATAGAGCCGTTTCTACAATTGATTACTGCGTTGGATGTGGTTAAAAAGGGTCGACCGAGTATCACCGGGATTTGATTGCGTGGGTTTACCACAGGTTGTGTATCTATAACAATAAAGTCCACAGGGAATATGAATTCCCTGACTTTGATTAACACATCCTCTAGCTCACCCCTAGGTTGGGTGATAGATCGATCGGCCATCTGAAGAGTGAAATGCGCCGGTTTTAACTCTCCGATCCCTAATTGCTCATAAACAGAATACGGAAGCAAGTTAACACTAGCACCTAAATTGAGTAGAGCACGATTGATATTTTTACCCCCAATAGAAATAGAAATTGTAGGACTTCCGGGGTCCTTTCGTTTCTTGGGTAGTTGTTGTGTAAAAGCAGTGCTCACATTACTCGCAAGAAAAACTTTTTTAGGTACTTGAACTTTTCTCTTCCTAGTGCACAAGTCCTTTAGGATTTTCGCATATGACGGAACTTGTTGAATAGCATCTAGGAGAGGAATGTTTATGTTAACTTGCTTAAAAATTTCCACAATCTTCTCCATTTGTGGACTTGGTCTGTTGCCCCTTAACTTATTTGGATAAGGTGCTTTATCAATAAGGGTTTGGTCCAACATTGGAGAGGATTGTGGGGATGGAGTGGATCCCAGAATTGGAGTGGGAATCGTTTTAGGTAGATTCGAGCAAATGGGTGAAGGGTTTGAGCCTTGGGGAAAACGAAGAATAGGCTCGGATGAAGGTGGGAGACTAGACGAATTAGGGGAAGAAGAAGAAGCTGGGGTATCATTGGTGTCACTATCATCACATTGCTCACCTACTCGGTTATTCAGCACCTTTCCCGATCTCAACGTAGTAACGACACTCACATTATAACTTTGTGAGTGGCCAGGATTAGGTATGGGTTGAGATGGGAGTTTCCCTTTCTCTCTCGCACTCATTGTGGCGTTTAACTGTGCAAGTTGGTTTTCTATTGATTTAATACTCTCGCCGTGGGAGGCGGAGTCTTTCTGTATGGTATCAATAGAAGACTTCATCTCAGCCGACAATTGCATGGAATGTTTCATGAACATATCCAAAATTTGTGCAAGTGAAGAGTTGTCAGTACCGGCCACTTGTGGTGAAGTGTTGGCCGGATTTTGAAAGTTCTATGACTGAAAGGGGATATGATTCTGTGGTTGTGGTTACTGTGGAGGAGGTCTTTGATAGTTGCTTTGTTGGTTTTGGTTCCAAGCAAAGTTAGGATGATTCCTCCATCCTTGATTGTACGTGGAAAAATAAGGATCGTTTCTAGGTCGCTGCTGAAAAGCAGCATTAGTTTGCTCGTGACCTTGAAACGGTGTATTCATAGGACATTCTTCCGTTAAGTGTGAAGGATCTGAACAGCAACCACAGACGGTTTTGGGAAGCGTAACCTGATTTAGGGAGACAGATGAGAATCTGTTCTCAATAGCGTCGAGTTTCTTCTGCATCGCTGCCATTTCGGTTTTCACTGCGATGGAAACATCGAGCTGGTGAATACCTCCCCTAGATGAAGGTGGTCTTATGCTTTCCCACTGCAAAGTGTGTTCAACAAGGTCTTCCAGATATTTCCAAGCTTCACCGTCGTCTTTAGACATGAAATTGCATTGACACATTGTTTCAAGCATCTGCTTTGTCGCTGGATTAATGCCCTCATATATAATTCGGCATAAATCCTATCTATTGATTCCATGATGAGGACATTGGACAAGCAGATCTTTGAAACGTTCAAAGCACTTCCAAAATGGTTCATTGGGAAGCTGGGTGAACTGGTTGATCTCGCTCCTAACACGGGCAGTCTTATAGTTTGGGTAAAACTTCTTAAGAAATGCTATGACGAATTCATCCCAATTAGTGATAGAGTGTGCGGCGGTATTGTAAAGCCATTTTTCTGCTAAGTCACACAGTGTGAATGGGAGAAGATGCAAGCGCATAGCATCGACAGTCAACTGTGAAGTACCCATCATTGCGCATACGTTTTCGAATTTGGTGATGAAAACGTACGCGTCTTCCAACTCAAGCCCGTGAAATTTGGGCAGCAGATTGATGTAGTGCGGTTTAATTTCGAAATTATCCCCGTTAGCTAGTGGAATAGATAGACAATTAGGAAGAGGACCACGGATAGGATAGCATCTCTCTTGGAGAGAGATGCGCGGTGGATTCTGCGCACCTACGGGCGGTGGCAGCGTGGTGTTATATTCTGATGGAGTGCCGTCCATCTCGGTCGTGGTGTGTGGTGGGGGAAAAGAAGATGAAGAAGTACCGACTTTGACGTCGATAGCAAGAACGCGGACAAGACGGGCACTAGGATCCCGTGTCCAGCTGAGCATGCACTAAGCAGGTTTAGTGCAAGTGGCAGCGTGTGTGTGATTTAAAATTGGTTTGTTTTGAAAAAAGTGGGACTCAAGAAAAATCACTCTAAAATGCACAAGCAACCCTAGAACTAAGGTCACCTAGGTCCAGTCTCTAGACCGCTCTTAGACTTCTAAAGGACAAGCCGCAGGATCAATCCTCTACCGCCTCCGTACTACCCTTGTAGCCAGGTAAGTACCAGGTAAGTAGGAAGGAACCACAGTAGTGGGCCTAATTAAAAACCACTAGCCTTTGACACACTTGCCTAGGCACTACAAAAGTAATGCGGATAAGCGATAGATTACCCACGACCTTCCTCTGTCCTTATTGAGCGCGACAGTCCTTAGAGTCTGGTCTAGATATTTTTTAAATTAATGAAGGGTTGATCTAGATGCTCGGTTTGTGATTTGTGGGGCTTAGGAAGGGTGATGAAATCCCCACCTAATCTGGATTTGGTCTTTGCCCCTTAAAGTCCGTATTAAAATATGCAAAACAAAACCAATCATAAAACTTTTGCAAAAAGATTTTTGAGCGGCACTATTTTGCAAAGAATCCTGCAGAAAATAGATTTTATTGGATTTTAGAGGAGAGAGAAAGAGTTTGGAAAGATACCAGAGGAGTTTGGAACCCTAGATCTCCTGTTTCCTCAAGTCTGTGACTCCAGATTTCCTTGCAAAAATTCACGCACAAATCGTTAAATATGCAATTTGCAGTTTTGTTTTAATAATGATATGAATCGTCTAAGAATTCAACACAAATAGTAAGAATAAAAAATTACGCACGTATCCCCAGCAACGGCGCCATTTGATTGTTTCGAAAGAGTGTGTTTAGGAGTTAACCGCAATCAGAACGGTGTCGCGCGTAGCTAGACCGAGATGAGTACGGGTCGTCCTCAGGGAAACGTTGAATCTTTTACTCTTACTTTAGATGTGTTGAAAGAGAGGAGGGATAAAGAATGTTGTAGAATGGTTTCTAGATCTACGTTATGCAAGAATGCAAAATATATAGATCTAGATTATTTTAGGGATGTAGTTAATATAATAAGAGGGCTTGTAGGGATCGTTAGGATTTAGTAGTTATGAACGATTAATTAAAAGTTACCATTTTTATCCTTTAATAGATTTAAAACTAGAACGACGGTGATGCGTGTAGATTAGGGTTTCTGGAGGGAAAAGGAATCCCACTCTTAACCCTTATCTCGACACGGAACTCTGTTCATATCTAGCCTTTACCAAAGCAATCATTAATCTAATCTTTAATCGCGGTCGGAACTAACAAAGAATTGTTAGCGCGCCCGATTAGGATGTTAATAATTCTTTTGATAAAGTTCATAAACTTTATAGGACTTAAAAAGGGTTTAGGGATGTTCATCATCCATTAGCCTACCCTAATCCTACGAACCCTAACAAGCGGAGAATTACTCGCGCATGTTGGGAGAAAAAGAGATGGAGAGAAATTGCATAATTAAACTACGAAGAAATAGAATAAGAAAAAGAAAGCTACCTTTATTAATCAACAATATTCATTACACTTTGATTCCTTAGAAAATGATTACAAAGACTAGTTTGCTTCTCGATCTTTTCCAAGGAGGTAGACGAACCGTTGATGATCAGCCTGGATGCGTGAGCCGTCTTGGACTTCGTGATCGCGTCGGCTTGATAATTTTTCCAAGAGGCTCTCGGTCTTTATTTATAGTCCCAAAGCCAGAAAATTAGCTTCCAAATTAGGAAGATAACAGTAGAGATTCACCCCCAAAAAGCGCAGCCTCTATCTCTTCTATCATGCCACGGATCCGCGGCCCAAGAGGGGGTATGGCCGCGGATCCGCGGCCATATGATCTCGGCCGTTCATCAAATTCTGGGGCTGGCTCGTTGTGACATTTGGCGATCCTTGGAACCTTTATAACATGAAAATCTTCTCGTGGTTGCTGCCAGACTTGGTTTCCAAGTTTTGCTTTCTTAATTAGACAAGTTTTCTTCAACAACTTGATTTCCTTGATTTTAGTCTTGGAAAAATTCTGCACAACAACTTAAATAATATTTAATAGACTTTGTTCTACTAGGATTAGGTCAATAATATTATATACATTTTCTTACCAAATGCTAATTATAATATATCAACACATGGGAAATAGTATTTTTACAAATAAACTCTCATATGTATGATATATTATAATAAAGACCTTTTTAAATATGGAAATAGTAGGAAAAATGTAATAACAAATGTGCAGTTTTATCAACTGAACAACGTCGATTTGTTTCTCCAGGTCTGTGCGCTTGTCGTCAGGCTTCACGGGCTTTTTGGATTTCTTCTTCTTTTTCGAAGATTTCAACGGCTGGGTGTGCGAGCTTTGGCTATCACCACTGATCTTTGGAGTTGGGTGCGGCTTTAGTATCCCTTCTACGATCTCGGGTTCCAGTGGATTTTTCCACCTGATTGCCGGGCACGTTTGGAGATCATTCAGCATCTTTTTGGTTTTGGCCGAAATGGCCACCTCCCATGGGGCTTCTTCAACAAAAGAGCACGTTGCCCCCGCATGTTCACTCTTTTAGGGGCATGAGGTTGTGGTGGGTTCACCTTTCAGTTTTCGGATAATGCAAACTTTCCTTGTTGGTATTGGTCCTCAATCCAGCCTTTGAAAACGAAGCAATCTTCGATTGGATAGCTTACCGCTTGGTGGTAAGGGCAGTAATTAGGATCGTTGACATCGCCTGGCTGCAACGGACGTTTTGGACTCGACAGATTGATGAATCTGTTGCGCACTGCCAGCTCGAACAGTCTCCTTGTTTTATTCTGAGGAAATGAGTAAGGACGTCTCAGTCTCTCCTCGAGGGATAGGCGTGGACGCATATTGTTTTGACGGACAACCGGCTTCAAGTTGCTCGGCTGTTGTTGAGCATTAGCGACAACAATCGCTTTCCCTTTTCCTTTCTCATTTTGAGGGTCTGGCTTTGGAGGAGACGGTCTGTGACCCATCTAGTCCATTTGGGCCAGTTTGTCGATCAAGGCCTGGAAAGTAGTTGGCTTGAAGAACATCATGAATTGCGAGATGGTCACTTGCGGATCAAGAGTGTCCATGAACATGCCTACTGTAGGTGCTTCTTCGATCCGCTGTTCGCATTTCGACCACAGATTCCGCTATCGTGCTGCGTATTGAACCCACGTTTCACCTGGCCTTACCCTGGCGTTGATCAGTGCGGTGATCGGGGTGCGTTCACTAGTACTCGCGAATCTTTGTGTAAACAGTGGCTCCATCTCCGCAAATGTTTTGACAGAGTCATTAGGTAGCTCCGAATACCATTCAAAGGCTGTTTCTGCTAAGCTGCCGACGAATTGGCGAAGCAGCAGTTTGTCGTCGCCTCCAGTGTTGCTGCATAAGGCCATGAATTGAGCGACATGCTGATGGGGATTCCCCGTTCCTTTATATACGTGGAACTTAAGGATCGTATATCCTGGCGGGTAACTGATTTGGTCATACCAGCCCGGATAGGGTCGTCCGGTTCTAACAATTTGCCCAGCCGCTTCATTCGCCTGGTGAGATCGTATTTGCTGAGCTATATAGTCGTCTAGTATAGCTTTGGAAATGGTTTCCTCCTTGCCTATTGAATGAGCCGGAGTAGGATTAGATGTCTCCCCTCTACCGTCTTCAATAATGATTGGAGGGTCTTCGACTAGAGGATCCGGCTATAACAACATCCCTACCATGTCTTGGAAGAGAAGCGCTATTTGTTTTATGTTAGCCGCTTGCTCTGCGGCTTCTTTGTCCTTCTTTTCGAGGACTCTGCGTAAGAAGTCAGCATCAGTTTCTTGTTCATGACGCTGCTCTGATGATGCCTCCGAGCTTTCTTTTGGCCCGGTAAGTGCGGCCATTTGCGTCAGCATTTCCTGAAGCTTCTGTTGCTGCTCCTGGGCTTTTGTCACGGATCGGGTGAGCGGTCGGTGACCCGTCGAAGCACGGCTTTCCTCCTTTCCGGAAGCCATATAAATAGTGTGCACCACCATGCCCCCAGACTTGGGGTGTTTAGATTCAGTGGTCTTGCGATTCGCCAAAGACACAGGGATCTTCTCCGACCTCCTTCTTTTGTGAGCGGTCGAAGTTGAGGGGGCCGTTGTAGTGGGCACCTAAGTAGCTGTTGCTTTTTCTGGCTTGACAGAGTAGTCCTTCTCCTGCCGAACCTTCATCTTTTTCTGTCGGCGGACATAGTCTTGATCCATTACGGAGTCTTGGACTTGACGCCAGACCTTGTAAATTTTAGAGGACAGCCGTTGAGGGGGCTGCTCCAGCTTCTTCTCTGGAGCACAGGTGAAGGAGTTCTCTTCCGCACTGCAGTAGGAGAGTTTTTGCGCACCTTGTTGAGCAGTTCAAAGCTGTCCTCGGTTGGAACAACAGCTTTGATCCCTACCGTTGGATCTGGTAGAGTAAATCCAGAGGGACAGCTGCCCCCAGCCTTCTGTACTCGGCGCCAGTGACGACGGCGACCATGTCGCGTGATTGGAGTTGGTTTAGCCGTAGGGGTGACCTCCTCATGCCCCCTGTGTTGGTCAGAATTTGCTGGTATCAGCCTTTTAAAGACCGACGTCCGTTGAATGGGGATGGCCCATCTATCAAAAGCAGACTTCCGAGTAGGGGAAGCAATCTTGGTGATTTCGCCTGGAACGGGAGCAGAAATAGTCAGCCTTGTGAAGACCGACCCTTTGGAGGGAGAAACCGCCTTGACGATTTTGGGAACAGGGATGGCTATCCGCTTCGGGATAATGCCTTCTGGTATTGCAGGCTTCTTCATGGGCCCGTTGGAGCTTTGGCCTAGTCTGTTAAAAACCGAGGTAGTGGACTTGGACGACCCGTTGAGAGGGGCCGTGGTAGTTGTAAGCCGATCAAAGACCGACTTCTTTGGAGCTTCTTGCGACGTCATTGGGGCATTGAAGCTCATCGGTAGGAGCATGGTCCTGAAGAATAGTCCAGTGGTGGCTTGAGTTACCTGCTTCACTGGCATCTTGAAAAGAGAGGCCGCTTGGGGCCTAAAAGTCACTTCTCCAGCAAGGACGGAGCGAGAGTTGCAGTTGCAGTTAGTGCAGTTTGAAGCCATTGATCTTCTGTTTTCTGCACGGAGCAAGACACCAAATCTAAGTACCTCGAATCCACAGGCAACCACAGCAAACCGCGATTTGTTCGCGAACACGACACACGAAGTGTGGAGTAGAAAGAGGAAGAGGTCCCACCGGGCGTGCCAGAATCTGTCCCCCTCCAAAGGATGGCGCTACAGGGACGTCTTGCCTGAAGTTCGGGGCAGATGCTATTTGGTTTTATCCGTTCACCTCTTCGAAGATGCCAAGTTGATTTATGGCACCGTGTATCGAAGGTTTAAACGGATGCGGCCGATGTAGCAGACTTCGTCAGATTCCCCCTCGTTCAAGAGGTTTTTGATTGTGGGGACACTCTTCCCTGCAGGCGCAAGCCCCTGCAGTTAATTACGCTACCGCATCGCGATAACAACTTTCTCCTTCTCCAGATGGTCACTTCGTGTCGTGGGTGTTTGTTTTGTTTGTAGTTGCCCGTGGATTGTATACAGAGACTAATTTATGTTGTCGTCCGTAGGACGTGGATTAGTTCAAATCCGTATTTTCTTAGATTTGGATTTGGGGTTTTGGTTTAAGGATACGTTAGCCATATTTGAGGCTAAGATCAACTTAAACGTTAGTTAAGGATACGTTAGTCTAATTTTAGACTAAGATCAGCTTAACAGGATCGTTTAGATTCGACAAAAGAGCATTTAGGGGCTCTATTGTTCTAGTTTAGGGACATAGCGGTCCATTGCCAGTTTAGGGACATAGTGGTCCATGGAATGTATGGCCGTCGGGACCCGTCACCTCTCTGACGACGTTGTAGGATTACAACGACAGATATCAGAGGAGTTCAGAGATGTACCCTTGAACCAAAGTTGGTTGGGAGATCTATAGTCCAATTTGGGACTAAAGTCAGTTTGAAGGTTTGTTTGCATATGGGCTCGGTTGATATGAGTCGAACATTTTGTTGTTCTGGCTGTTTGAGCCTTTATTTGGGGCTCAGCCCTTTTATAATGCATGGCATTGAGCTCTTTATTTAAATGCATGGCATTTATATTAGGCCTGTTAGGTCTTTTAATTGGGCTCTGCCCTTTTTAATAATGCATAGCATTTAATGGTCTGACAGTGCGCCACGTGGCCTGTCAGACGCTCTGCGCCAATTAAAGAGCGCAAGGCACCAGCGCATGTGGAGGTGACACGTGTCACGCTCCGGTGAGCGCAAGTCTGTTAGCACAGTGCGCTGCGCTAGTGCGCTGCTGACACGTGGCGTGCTCTGGTGCAGTGCGCCAATCTAAGAGCGCAGCGCTTTGTTTTTAGGAGCGCAAGGCGCAGATTGACACGTGGCGCTTTCTGATGACTTGCGCCAGTCCAAGGAGCGCAACAACGCAAATTAAGAGTGCAGGGCACTGTTCAATAGCGCAGAGCGTATCTTGATCAAATTTAGGTCAAAGAAAAGAATCTTTTCAGTTCTAAAGAGGTTCTACCTCAAGATTCAAGAACCAAATGGTTCATCAAAAGGCTGTGCCTTTATATAGATCAAAAGATCTAATCAATGAAGTAAATTACTTTTTTTTTTATGATTGGATCTTTTTGATCTTTTTCTTTTTATTGAAGATCTTGATCTTGTTCTTAGATCATTGATCTTTTTAGAAGAAATTCTTCTTTTCTTCAAAGGTTTACCTTTTTTTCTCTTTGAGTTTTTCTCAAAGTTTTTAGAGGAGCTCTCTGTATATCTGAGATTTGGAGTCTAGGGGCCTTTATATAGGGCCAATTAGTTTGTTAGGTTAGTTACAGAGATCTTTCTCTGATTGATCTGGGGATATTTCTCCACCGTTGGATCTTTGATCCTGAGGCCTCTGTTTTACAGAAGACAATCTTCTTGTTTTGGAAAGTTCTTTCTAGAATTTTAATTCTGATTAATCAAATAATTTAATGTTTAAATTTTAGTGCTGGCACAGTTGGCGCAAATGGACCTGCGCTTGACACATGTCGCGCAGCGCAGGGCGCAAGCGCACCTGCGCTGACACGTGTCGCGCAGCGCAGGGCGCAAGCGCACCTGCGCTGACACGTGTCGCACAGCGCAGGGCGCAGCGCAACTGCGCTAGCGCGTGTCGCGCAGTGCAGGGCACAGCGCAACTACACTAGTGCAACTGTGCTGATACGTGTCTACGCTGCGTGTCGCGCAGCGTAGAGCGCAGCACAACTGCGCTGACACGTGTCGCGCAGCGCAGAGCGCAATTTATCTGAAGCGTTGCTTCCTTTAAAATTTGAATTTTAAAACAGAGCCTTGCTCTGAATGGGGGAAACAGAAGCGTTGCTTTATTTCCCGCCTTGGAATTTGAACAGAGCTTTGCTCTGATTGGGGGAAACACAACTTTCATTTTGGAATATATAACGGTTGAAGTAAACCAGCAGTCCTGTGATGTTCAACCTTCACTTGCTGACACACCAAGTATTTAGTTACGCTTCTGGCTACTTCGCGCTTCATTCCATGCCACCAGTAATGTTGACGTAGATCTTTGTACATCTTTGTACCACCAGGATGTACTGAGTATAGAGAGCTGTGAGCTTCTTTCATCAACTTTTCTCGAACAGAACCTTATGGTAAACACAATCTGCTTCCGTATCTCAAACATCTGTCTTCGTGGATGATAAAGTCTGTTCTAAGTCCACTTTCTACTTGTTCTCTGATCTTTTGCAGCTTGGCATCACTTGCTTAAGTTGCTTTGATTTAATTGACAATTGTAGACTGAACTTGTAAATTCATCAATTTTGAAGTATTACCTGGCATGACCAATCTCCATCTTGTGCAATTCTTGTTGAAGCTTCCATTGTGCGGTGAGATTCATAGATAACGGTTGGCGACTAAGTGCATCAGGAACTACATTCACCTTCCGCATATTCAGTTCTTTCTAAGTAAACACATACTTCAAACTTTTGTGGTCTGTGTATATATCTACTCGTTCTCTAAGAAGATAATGACGCCAAATCTTGAGTGCAAAGATAACGGCTTCCAACTCCAGAACATGCGTCGGATCGTTGCGCTCATGAACTTTCAGCTGTCTTGATGCATAAGCTACAATTTTACCATGCTGATGTAGAACACATCCTAATCCCTTACCGGATGCATCACAATACACTACGAAACCTCCATATTGGTCTGGTATTACGAGAATAGGCGCTGATTTTAATCTTGACTTGAATTCTACGAAAGCTTGTTCGCATGCTTCTAACCACACGAATTCTTCATCTTTGCGTGTGAGCTTAGTCAGGGATGCTGCAATTTTCAAAAATTCTTCAATAAATCTTCGGTAGTATCCTCCTAAACCCAAGAAACTTTGAATGTCCTTCACTGTCTTCGGTGTCGGCCATTCGCTTACTGCTGATATTTTAGCTGGATCTACAGAGATTCCTTCGCCTGAAACGATATGTCCGAGAAATCCGACTTGATTTAGTCAAAACCCACACTTGCTGTACTTGGCATAAAGTTGATGCTGTCGTAAAGTCTCCAGGACAATTCATAAATGTTCAGCATGTTCTTCCTGACTCTTACAATACACCAGGATGTCGTTTCTGAAAATGACCACAAACCTGTCTAGGTACTCCCGGAAAACTTGATTCATTAAGTTCATGAATATGGCTGGTGTGTTGGTCACTCTAAAGGATCACGAGATATTCGTAATGTCCATAGCGAGTTCTGAATGCCGTCTTCGGAATATCAGACTCTTTGACCTTCACCTGATGATAACCCGAACGAAGATCTAACTTGGAGAAAACGCAAGACCCACTTAGCTGATCGAACAAATTGTCGATGCGCGGTTGTGGATACTTGTTCTTTATCGTTACTTCATTCAGAGATCTATAATCAACGCACATTCTGTATGAACCTTCCTTCTTCTTCACAAGCAAAACTAGAGATTCCTAACTTGAAGTACTGGGAAGAATCCACCTTTTCTGCAAGAGTTCGTCCAACTGAGTACGGATCTCCTTCAAACCTTCTGGACTTAATCGATACGGTGCTTTGATCACCGGTTGTGCACCAGGTACAAAATCAATTCCGAATTCAAGAGCTCGATCGGGAGGCAAACCGGATATGTCTTTAGGAAATACATTGTCGAACCCCTGAACTACCTCTGGCTTATCTTCTTCCACCTGTAGGGTTGCAATCACTGCATTCTTCGGTCTTGCATTGTATGTGCTAGGTTCCACGGTATGGTCTCCACTTTTGAAATAAAAGACCGGATGCTCTGAAATCTCGAACACTGCCTCCTTTGACGACAGTCGATGGTAGCGTAGAAAGTTCTGAGCCAATCCATACCCAAAACTACGTCGAAGTTCGGTATGTCCAGCACCTTGAAATCAGCATAGAATTCTCTGCTGCAGACGACCACTGGACACAGGTCGTATCCTATTGTTGTCTTTAGAACATCGTTCCCTGAACTGACATTCCGGCTGGATACGAGTGGTGTGACTGGAATCGCATGAGTTTGGACGAACCGTTGCGACATAAAATAATAAGATACTCCAGTATCGAAGAGTGCTAATGCAGGGAGTGAGGCTACTAAGATCGTACCGGTGATGACTTGGCCAGTGGCTTCAGCTTTTTCCACAGTCATTGTGAAAATCTGTCGCCTAGGTACATTCTTCCTTACTGGAGGTGCATTCCTCTTTCCCTGAGGTAGGTTCCTTTGTGCTTGATGGAACTGACGAGGAGGAGGTGCAGTAAGTCCACGAGGAGGTGGGGCTGGGAGAGTAAGACGTGGTGCAGGTGCCTGGATAGCTGGCCGCGGCGGAAAATGATTGCTGGTTTGGGTGTAGTGTTTGGATTGAGTCTATGAGGACAAAATCCAATATCATGTGTGGATGAGCCAAAGACTAAGAAAAGGTGATTAGAATGCCTGCAGTCCTTCGTCAGGTGTCCATTTCTTTTGCAGTAAAAGCAGAAATCTGGACTAGGCCGGTTGAAAGGTACTACCGATCTCTTGGGTACAAACGGTGGCCTGGAAGAAGCTCCTCCTGCCATCTGAGTGGCAGGGCGCTTCACACCGGCAGATTGAGGTCTGCCCTTCTTCTTTACAACTGCCTCAAATTTTCGGGCAGCCTTCAAAGCTAAATCATGGGTTGGGAAATCTCCTGTAGCCAGAGCAGCTTGGATCTCCGGGACCAACCCTTACTGAAATCGTAATGCTCTGATCTCAGCAATCGGTATGAGATGAGCAGCGAACCTGTTACGGTCTCGTGTTAGCAGTGTAGTATGTGATATTAGAAATCGAATATTTGAGACATATTTTACCTGCTCAACATGGTGAATTCAGCGTCATACTCATCCACCGATTTGGTCCACATCGAACCTTGTTGCAGGTGGATAAATTGTTGATCCATGTCAAAACGGGCAGTCTCGAGAAAATATTTCGCGTCAAACATCTCGCGAAAAATCCTCCATTCGAGTGGCTGGTCAAGACGGCTTTCTTCCGCCTTCCACCAGACTCTGGCATTGTCAGTGAGTTGCAGCTTCGCAACTCTTACCCAAGCGATTTCTAGCATTTGTACTGCTGTCAGATCGTCCTCAATTGACTGAGCACATTCTTCTGCCTCCAAAGGGATCTCTTTCCAAGAGAATTGTTTAGGGTGCGGTGCCCGAAATTGTTTCACACCGGGTGCCTCAGCTTCTGGACGGTTAAGGAGTATAGCAATCTGCTGCTGCTGTCCCTCCAGGAGGCTTTAGATTGCCTCAAGCAGTACCGTCTGCTCGTTAATCGGAGCTACAACGGTAGGCGTAAGTGGAAGAGGTGGTGGTGTGTTTCCATTCACGTTGGTACTTGTGTTGTTCGGAGAATCCATAACCTTGAAAGAAAAATAGGGTTAGGTTAGATTCAAGGAATAGGAAATGTAAAGAATGTTATGGTTGCCGAGTCTTATAATTCTTGTGATTGTATTGCTTAGCTTTCCATGCAGAACTGACCCTGTATGGTTATGACTTCATGCAGAACTGACCTGCATGGGCCAACAAAAAAACCTGTCACGCCCTGCTTCCTAGAGTACGGTAAGGAGACATGATTAGGCCCGCGGCGTATTTACTCAGAAGTAAACACGTTAAGCGTAAATAAGCAACATAAAATAAATGTACACAAGAAAGACATGAGATGTAAATGAACATCAACTTTTTATTTATTAAACATTCTTTACAATACAACTGAAAAGTAAATACAATGCGGAAAGCAATGCCTAAATAATGGCATGAACTGAAAGTAAAAGTATATACAAATGAACTAAAACTCGGGGTCCTCAATGAACTGCTTCAAGTCATCGTGGCTGGGCTCGATCTCCAGAGAGTCGGGTCCTCCTGACAACATTTCAAAGAAAGAAAAGAAATAGGAATGTCGTCAGCGAACAATCGCTCGGTAAATCCCAAAGAGTGAATATGAATAGAATAGACAGATAAGAGAATATAACTGGTATAATATTTGTTTGTTATGCTAACGTAGTTATTTGTAGCTTAGTACAGAATATGCCAGTGTATACGAGAGGGGTCTAACTTGCTCCGTGGACTAAGATATATGGAGTACAAAGCCCCGTCAAAACCCACGGGACAACGGTAACGGATATTCAGGTTAGGTGTATTAATGTGACCATCATCATGCCACTTGTTTCCCCCAATCAGAGCAAAGAACTGTTCAAATTTTCAAAATTTGAAATGAAGCAGCGCTCACGTGCAAAGCACGAGTGCGCTAGTGCAAAGAGCGTCAGCGCTCTGATGCAGCGCTCACGTGCAAAGCATGAGTGCGCTCGCGCAAAGAGCGTCAGCACTCTGAAGCAGCACTCACGTGCAAAGCACGAGTGCACTAGCGGTGGAATTAAATGTACCCCACTATCAGATCAAAGATTCAATAAAGATGATAAATCATCAATTGACCAGAATAAAATTCTGTTAAGGAAAGATTCCTCAAAATCTTTCCAAACAAAAAGATTGTACTCTGTAAATCAGAGCACCGTTGGATCAATGATCCAAAGGTGATTAAAAATCACCAAAATACAGAATAAATTCTGTATGGGAAAAGATTTTCCAATCTTGTTAAAAATAAGAAAATTGCCTTCTGTAAATCAGAAACCCTTGGATCAAAGATCTAACGATGGGGAAATCCCCAAATCAATTGGAGAAAATATCTTCTTAACCGATTGAACAAATCAGCCTTCACTATATAAAGGCCCCAAGACTTCAAGTCTCAAGGACAGAGAGACATATAGAGTAACCCTCCATATACTTTGAGAAATTCAAAAACAAAGAGTAAGCTCTCAGAAGAAGAAAACTTTCTTCAAGGCAAACAAAAAAGAACAGAGAGATAAAATAATCTCATATAAAAAGAAGAATTCACTTCTTTTTCTAAGATCATAGATCTATAAGAACAATGTCTTTCACAACAGAGATCGAAGTATCTCATCATAAAAAATAAGAGGAAGAATTTAATCTTCTTCAAATCATAGATCTATAAGACAAATTGTCTTTCAGAGATCATAATATCTCATTATAAAAGGGGGGAGAATAATTCAATTCTCTTAGGATCATAGATCCATAAAGGCAGAGTATTTTACCAAAAACATAAGAGATTGAAACATCTCCTATAAAAAATAAGAACTTCGTTCTTAAATCCATGAGGCAAAGTCTCTTATAGAGAATTTAATTCTCAGGGCGCAAAACTGCCTAAAAGAGCCTTAGCGCTCCAATTAAAGAAGAGCGTCTCAACGCTCCAAATCTAGCGCACAGCGCGGCAGAGCCTTAGCGCTCCAAACTTAAACAGAAGCGCATTACGCTCATTGACTGGCGCTCAACGCCAAGTACGCCATGTGCTCTTCACGTACGCGCTACTGCGCTCTTTGAACAAGCGCTCAACGCCAAGCGCGCCACGTGCTCCTCACGTGTGCGCTACTGCGCTCTTTGAACCGGCGCTCACCGCCAAGCGCGCCACGTGCTCTCCAGGTGTGCGCTACTTAAACAGAAGCGCTTTGCGCTCTTTAGACTGGCGCTCAGCGCCAAGCGCACCACGTGTTCCTCACATATGCGCTACTTCACCAGAAGCGCAATGCGCTCAGCGCCAAGCGCGCCACGTGCTCCTCACGTGTGCGCTAAAAGAACATAATGTAAGTCCACGGTAGCGCCCCGGCCGTCTAACAGACGTTAAATGCGGAACAAAAACTTTTTACAACTGGCGCTATCGCTAATATAACCCGGATCTGCCATTAAAGATAAACTAACAAACTACAAAGTGGGTAGAAATGTTATACCGAACGATCCGAGTCCTTCGGTCTTCAACCATCATCCCACACTTTGTAGCGGCTGCTCCGATCTCCTCGATTTCCATTCTTCTCATCTAGGTGGCACCACATCGACGGATCTTTAAACGGGATCCCGCCTCTGAACCGAGGCAACTCGATCGTCAAGTTTGGTAAAAGAGACGATCAAGATGTTGTAAAGAATGAGTAGAACACTTTGTCTCGTTACGTCCAAAACTATAGACGAACGGTTAATGAAGTTGCCTTTTGGATCAGATGGAAATGTGAAATGAGTATGCTTAATGTCCATGAACCAAATAACTATATCTTTTTCTAACAACCATAATCCCTCACCAAGGGGTGGCCGGCCACTATATAAGGAGGTGGGGGTGAGTGTAGGAGCTAGGAAGTGACCACAAGAATAAATGAGATGATGATTCACCTTAACACCTTGTATGAACATATTAATGTACAAATAAATCATCAAGCGTAATAACCATCCTAGTCATCAAGCATTTAATGAACAAATGAGTCATGAAGCCTAGTCACCATCCTAGTCATCATCTAGAAGCTTCCACACCCATCTCAAGAAAAGATAAATCCGTCTTTAACCGAATGTTAAAAGACGGGTGATAGAAAACTGAAAACTGGCAACTTCCAAAAGTGATCCTGAAACGAATTTCAGGATAATCCCGTATCAATATAAACATACCCGCATTTGTATTACGACCGAATACAAATGCATCTGAGACAATGATATCATATCTACATAGTATAATACTCGGATCCGACTTAAACCAAAGCCGACCAGTATTATCTGCCCGAAAAATGACACGTGCGAAAACGCACGTGCATTTTCCGAACCCTGCCATAAATCCATACGGCCTCTACAACATTTCGCCCGAACTTGGGAAAGTGTCTATGGGGGACTCTAATGACTCATCAACACACTGGCACTGGGTATAACCACTAGCACGTCAGAGGTACAAGCTGTATGTAACGGTTGCCTATGTATTGATTGGAAGGGAAGCTGACGAGCGAACTCATCCATAAACCCTACTGAGCCTGACAGTGACAATATCCGTATAGTCCGGTCCATTCGTCTAAAGAGTATCGCATATCGTGTCTAGGTGGGTGGATAAAGTCAGACCCCTAATAACGCGATAAATCGTGTCGGTATGAAGCCCATCACCACCTGAGAAACTACTGATCCAAATCAGTAATTCTCCACTACCTCGGCCGAGGATTTCTCGTGATGGCCACCCGTGCACTGCGCGACATCAACCCCCAATACCGGGAAAGACGAATCCCCGACGATCCGCTCACTGCCACCATGTGGCTCGAGACTGTACCCAACTAAAACCTGTTTGCACGTCTCTTTTGAGCGTGGTAGGGTAGTAATCTAAGCACAGTGGGAACTCACATGAGAAAAATGACGATCTCAGGTCGACAAACTAACCTGTACACATTTCACCAGGGAACTGCTATCTGACGATATGTATAATACCAACTAGCATATTCCCGGCGAGTCCTGTCCGGTGTACTCATAACCTAATGAGCACCTGTATAGATCTTAGGTGATCCAACTGACACCAGTGGCTTGTGAGACCGGCCACCGTCCCTTGTCGGGGTCTCGACTGTATACACTAGTCTACTCTGGAGTATCGATGCCCTGTCTTGAAACTCCCACGACTAGGGACACTTTAAGGATGTGCTTACAGACCCTAGCTCCCACGTATATGATCGCCATCATACTGCTGGTAGTCAAGCAAGAATCCTATGAGCTCTATCATCATGCAATAGTGAACTAAAGCATGTATACGATGATAAAGACAAACCAGATAGCATACTATCATTTCGAGCAAGATTGTCATATCGGTATAGGTCCTGCCTCAATCATTGCAATCACGTACCTACGATCCAATAATTGACTTTGAGGGCACTATCTCCAACAATCTCCCACTTGCACTTAAGGCTAATTATTGCGATGTCGCATACTCACAGCCCGTGTGATACTGAACACCCAACTCCTCTACTAATCAGTTTCACAAAACTAGTTTGTAAAACTCTTGTGTTCGAGAAATAGCCTCAGTGAGTGGATCCGCCCTGATGTTTCTTTCTATGTCTCTCTTAATCTTAAGTTCGCGGAGAAAACCATCTCCCAAATCGAGTAATACATGTCTTAGAATATGTCTGAATATCTGATGGGACCTAGTTCATAAATGAACTCCAAATCCAAACTTCTTAGACTGTATCGATAACTGAACCTAATCAGTATCCAGCACCACGTCTCCCTCAGTATCCTCTTGGACCACCTGTCCATAATACTGTCCCTCATCATAGGGAAAACTATAACTCTGACAATCACTTTGTCATCAATGTCACCTCTGAAGCCTGGAATGATAACCGTCTCCCGAAGGAGGCTGCCGTCATCAAATCCGTAGAACATTTACTCATGTTCTAAAACTGTTTCCTTATGTTTCTTCAGGATTGGATTAATATAAACTTATTGCATGTAGTGCAAAAACAACATCTGGTGTGGTACTTGTCATCTCATGATTGACTCAATTGCCTAAGCAAGTGATCTGCCAATCATGCACATCCCTCTCTCCTTCAGTCTCTAAGACACCTTTAGAGAGGGTGACTCCATCACCTGCAGGTACACCACCATGCCAGGAGTCAACTATTCTAAATACCTTTTAGAATACTGTCAAAGTACCCATATTGGGAAACTACCCAAATCTAGATCTAGTAACCAGAATGTCTGATATTATATCCATATCCTTTGTGGAGAAACAACTGTATGACGACCACAGTATAACCAATCGTAGTATAGGAATTTTACTTCCTACTCTGTGTGTGTCATCCATATACCAGGACATCACACCCTACTACCTTCTCAACAGATCCATCCCCTATTCTGATGAAGTCAAAGCCATGACTGTCATATAAAATTTGATGATCTATCTCCACTATAACTGCTGAAGTCTATAAATAGACATAAGCTACTTGCCCACTATGCTTCCGCTGTTCCCACTGACTACGATAACCCTCTGGCAGAATAATATATACGTACACTTCTAAAGCTAGTTTAGAACGACTCTATACATATCCTCCTGCCGAGTCTCATAGTCTGGAACAACAGTAGTGTCAAGTCTGGGTAAACAAGAACCTCTCTGTCATTGTCCTTAAGGCTACCGGAGTACCTCTCGGGTGTCTGAAGTTACCCTCCATATCTGCGGAGTGGCTAATGGAATGTCAAACCTGATTGAATATATAGGTCCTATTAAATTTTCCGTAATCGTTTGCGGTTCTGGAATCACTTCCAGTTCTATCATACTCCCATTACTGTTTTCTGAAAAAATCCATTTTACTAAAACTGTGGCGAGTCAAGAACAATATCACTATTGATCTTCCAGATGGTAGAAGGTCAACCCTCGTCAAAGCCAGGGTCAACCCACAAACTGCCATTACAGAAACGTGCCTTGAGTTATCCAGTGTCTGGTTTTAAGCATAAGCTGGACAACTCCCCTTACCTTAACATCGTTAAGATATGATCCATTCTATATCCAATATAGAAACATTAGAACTTATTTAATTGGAACCAGATTCAAATCATGCAGCTGTCTCCAGTGCATATCAACTTAATGGAGAGAGGCTAATCGGCATTACTCAACTTAGGAATCCATCCAATTATGAGTAACCTAAAAGAGAAAAAAGTTTCTCAAAACCATTACTATCATCTGAATACCAATCACAAGAATCTACATCTTCGATCTCTTTGAAGAATCCCGATACTTGCGACATCTGGTTCTCTACTTTATTCTTATACCCACAACTTATCAAAACTTAGACATTGTATTTCTACGAAACACTTGTCTAAAAACTAGAGAAGTTACAAGTAAACAGAACAGAGTACGAGAACCTATCCCTTTGTCCTGATGGACACTGGACAACATACAATACTCTGTATAAGTCCGCTGAGTTGAATAACTCAAAACTTGTGCATCGTAGGTTGAAGACTGTACCCAGGCGATTTCCTCAAATATCACCAATTACAACGAATTCCGATATAATGAGGATGATCACCAAATTCCCAATAACTTACTCCCACTCATCATCTGTAAAACCATACAGATATGAGAATGTAACCTGGTAAATACATACCCTGGAGTAAGTATCTAATCGGGAAATCAGTTTTCCTTTAACAATGTACTGAAACATGAAAATGTTTCGTAGGGATATCCTGGTATTCTTAGTAATGCCTCTTCCATAATCCAATTCAGGACTTTAACCGTATATTTCTTTGCCATCTCTCTAATTCCCTTTATTTGTCTTTAGTCGTTACCTTCTGTACACCTTCGTTAGGCTAAATGGTTTTCTTCCTTCCCTACCGTTTGGCACCAGCCTATGGTTTGGAAGAAGACTATCCAGTAAGCATAATAGGTGTACCCTCCTAAACCAAGGAGTACTCGCAACTTGAGAGAAGGTGATGATAAAAGACAACTGAATAATACCTTATTCTATTTCTCCCGAACTGGGGAAAAACAAAGGTGAAATAGGAGTGGCGATGAAGTACGCAGTTTGGTCGTGAATGATAACAGTCGCAATTTACTTTGCCCTCTTTCTAATCCCTTTTATTTTGTCTTTAGTTATTACCTTCTGTACACCCTACTTAGGCTAATTGGTTTTCTTCATTCCCTACCTTTCGGCACCTGCCTATGGTTTGGAATAAGACTATCCAATAAGCGTAATAGATGTACCCTCCTAGACTAAGGAGCCCTCGCAACCTGAGAGAAGGTGATAATAAAAGACAACTGAATAAACCAATTCTATTTCTCCTGAACCTGGATCCATCCTTGAAGTAGTACCTTCGAGTTCGTATATAACCATACGATGGATCTATCCAATGGAAGTGGATGTCCGTAGTAATACGGGGTTTTCTAAGTAATGCAAAGGGTAAAAGAAGGAGCGGCAATGACTTATGTAACTTGGACAATCCAAAAGCCAGTATTTTAAGAAGATTCGGTCAACTTGGTCACTGAGTCATAGTCTAGGGTCGGTCAAAGGTCGCTGCCAAAGAGAGAGAGAGAAAAGAAACACTATGCGTGCACTCTAACCTAGATCAGAATGGTTATCACTTTATCTAATCAGGAAACCTCCCACTGTAATCTCAAATTCTCCTCCAAAGCTGAAAGAAGAATTAGTCGGGATCACCCGAAGAGTAAACCAACTCATCAGTGAGAATCGGGATCCAACTCTCATCTCATGATAACTCGATGGAAGCCACTCAAGTTATCACACTCCATAAGGTATGCGCATGCCTGGCAAGTTTCCTGTATGTTTGAAACTCCCGATAAGAATTTTTGCCTCATGCTCTTATGACCTTGACGAAAGCCAACAAATCATAAGTCACATGTCAAGTTCTACCCGTCATTATCCAGTTCAATTTGAACCCACCCGCACAAGCCCTTGACGAAGGCCAACAAGGCTATACGACTATCCCAAACCAACACATCTATCTATGCAACAAATGAATACCCAGCAACTACCAAACACTATGCCTTGACAAAGGCCAACAAACATAGCTTGAATACTACTGACCATCCATAAGATACGACGGAGGGCTACGGCTGGTTTTTGGCGAAAAACCTTTAACGTAATGAACTTGATCTCGTTGAAGGAACCTGATATCTTTTTATAAAAATATAGTGACGAAAATCCTTTGCTAAAGAGTTCACTCCCGGTGAAGGGATCTCGGCTCTTTCCTTGTGGAATGAGGTGCAGGATATTCTAACTGAATACCGTGATGCAAAGCAACTTGTAATCAGCTATATTGAAGTTATTACCCTGACGTAAACTTCTGCCCAAGGGGTCACTCCCGGTGAAGGGATATCTGCCCTTGCCTCGTCGAATGAGGTGCAGGATATTCTAACTGAATATCGCTATGCAAAACAAAAGGAAACATCTTTGTAATAACACCTTTTAAAATTTGTTCCAACAACATCAAATATAGGTTTGTTTTATCCTTGCATTGATAAAAATCAATGCAGTCCCATCAATCAATCACACCAGAAAAGAACGAAAATAAAATGTACGTATATGCCATCCGCATTCGCCACTGGGTCCCGTCATCACCCGTTAGGTTATTTAACTAACGACAGAGCGGGGGCTGGACTAGCGCGGATGTAAAACATATACAACATCTAATAGTATATATACCAATATACAATAATCACTCCAGGCGTGATAATATGCAACATTACAAAAAAGTAATAAGCATCACAGAATAAAATAGATAATCTGGGATCCCGGGTTTCACAGAGCCGCTACTAAAACCCGACGTTCCCCTATCGTGTGGATAGCCTGTGCAATGAAACCTAGACCCCTACGGGTGCGGCAAGTTACCCGCCAAAACCTGAAGTGAGGTGGTCCCCACAGCATAGTGAATGGAACACCCGGCACTTCACGGAATCCGGTAAATTGAGCACCCCTCCTTGGGTTAACCTATACCCCCTACGAGTGCGGCGAATAATCTGCCAATTCTAGAGTGAGGTCCCTCTGCCTCTCAAAGCCATGAGATACGGACCCGTTGCCCTCCAGAACCCGGCTATCCATGCACACCTTCGCGGGATAAACCTAGTACAGAAATAAAAATATGTACAACGGGTACATCGACCTCTGTCCGGTCGTGCCCCAAAAAGAATATTGTACAAACAGGCAGTGACGGCAGTCCACATGTTGGACGCTCGCCCCGAAATATCAAATGTACAAATAAATCCAAACTGCACTACCATTGCACACTGCTATCCACCATGACATATCTGCAACATCACAGCACAACACAGAATATCAACGCGAATGTCACGTTCGCAAACCCGTCTAAAAGAACTATAGCAATCAAACGCGGTTTACCGATCAAATGACATTCCCGGTCAGAGATATAATGTAAATACTGCATACTAACAAGTTTAAAATTTTGATCGACTAAATTTCCCGAAATGAGCCCCACGTGCATCTGCTGTACAGTAACAAAGTCTGGGCCCAAAAGAATATTACCAGAAACCACAATTTCCTCAATAAAGCTCTCTGGAAAATATTGGAGTACTGTTCCCACAAAGTCGCCGCGGTTCCGTGGTCAAACCCTAGGTTTGACCGCGGATCCGCGGTGGTCATGTGGGATCACGTGCCCAAATTTTCCCAGAATTCTTAGAAAACCCTGCATGCTTTTCTGTGATATGCAAAATTATTTTTAGACCCTTTAGAAAATCGACAGAAACTTGTGTGCTGAAAATTGTGATTTCTGAAATTCCGTTCGATCGATCTTTTAAACGCGTTAGCACAAATTAGTAAAACTTAATGGTGAGGCTCTGATACCACTTTAAGTCCACGGTAGCGCCCCGGCCGTCTAACAGACGCCAAATGCGGAACAAAAACTTTTTACAACTGGCGCTATCGCGTACTATAACCCGGATCTGCCATTAAAGCTAAACTAACAAACTACGAAGTGGGTAGAAATGTTATACCGAACGATCCGAGTCCTTCGGTCTTCAACCATCATCCCACGCTTTATAGCGGCTGCTCCGATCTCCTCGATCTCCATTCTTCTCGTCTAGGTGGCACCACGTCGACGGATCTTTAAACGGGCTCTCGCCTCTGAACCGAGGCAACTCGATCGTCAAGTTTGCTAAAAGAGACGATCAAGATGTTGTGAAGAATGAGTAGAATACTTTGTCTCGTTACGTCCAAAGTTATGGACGAACGGTTAATGAAGTTGCCTTTTGGATCGGGTGGAAATGTGAAATGAGTATGCTTAATTTCCATGAACCAAATAACTATATCTTTTTCTGACAACCATAATCCCTCACCAAGGGGTGGCCGGCCACTATATAAGGAGGTGGGGGTGAGTGTAGGAGCTAGGAGGTGACCACAAGAATAAATGAGATGATGATTCACCTTAACACCTTGTATAAACACATTAATGAACAAATGAATCATCAAGCCTAGTCACCATCTTAGTCATCAAGCATTTAATGAACAAATGAGTCATGAAGCCTAGTCGCCATCCTAGTCATCATCTAGAAGCTTCCACACTCATCTCAAGAAAAGATAAATCCGTCTTTAACCGAATGTTAAAAGACGGGTGATAGAAAACTGGAAACTGGCAACTTCCAAAAGTGATCCTGAAACGAATTTCAGGATAACCCCGTATCAGTATAAATATACTCGCATTTGTATTACGACCGAATACAAATGCATCTGAGACAAAGATATCATATCTGCATAGTATAATACTCGGATCCGGCTTAAACTAAAGCCGACCAGTATTATCTGCCCGAAAAATGACACGTGTGAAAACGCACGTACATTTTCCGAACCCTGCCATAAATCCATATGGCCTCTACAACGTTTCTCCTGAACTTGGGAAAGTGTCTGTGGGGGACTCTAATGACTCATCAACATACTGGCACTGGGTATAACCACAAGCACGTCAGAGGTACAAGCTGTATGTAACGGTTGCCTATGTATTGATTGGAAGGGAAGCTGACGAGCGAACTCATCCATAAACCTTACTGAGCCTGACATTGATAATATCCGTATAGTCCGGTCCGTTCGTCTAAAGAGTATCGCATATCGAGTCTAGGGGGGTGGATAAAGTCAGACCCCTAATAACGCGATAAATCGTGTCGGCATGAAGCCTATCACCACCTGAGAAACTACTGATCTAAATCAGCAATTCTCCACTACCTCAGCCGAGGATTTCTAGTGATGGCCACCCGTGCACTGCGCGACATCAACCCCCAATACCCGGAGAGACGAATCCCCGACGATCCGCTCACTGCCTCCATGTGGCTCGGGACTGTACCCAACTAAAACCTGTTTGCATGTCTCTTTTGAGCATGGTAGGGTAGTAATCTAAGCACAGTGGGAACTCACACGAGACAAATGACGATCTCAGGTCGACAAACTAACCTGTACACATGTCACCAGGGAACTGCTATCTGACGATATGTATAATACCAACTAGCATGTTCCCGGCGAGTCCTGTCCGGTGTACTCATAACCTAATGAGCACCTGTATACATCTT
This sequence comes from Agapanthus africanus, assembly GCA_030015575.1. Taxonomy (NCBI): domain Eukaryota; kingdom Viridiplantae; phylum Streptophyta; class Magnoliopsida; order Asparagales; family Amaryllidaceae; genus Agapanthus; species Agapanthus africanus. The sequence continues at coordinate 440,252,535 of CM057338.1, forward strand.
AGGTGATCCAACTGACACCAGTGGCTTGTGAGACCGGCCACCGCCCCTCGTCGGGGTCTCGACTGTATACACTAGTCTACTCTGGAGTATCGATGCCCTGTCTCGAAACTCCCACGACTAGAGACACTTTAAGGATGTGCTTACAGACCCCAGCTCCCACGTATATGATCGCCATCATACTGCTGATAGTCAAGCAAGAATCCTATGGGCTCTATCATTATGCAATAGTGAACTAAAGCATGTATACGATGATAAAGACAAACCAGATAGCATACTATCATCTCGAGCAAGATTGTCATATCGGTATAGGTCCTGCCTCAATCATTGCAGTCACGTACCTGTGATCCAATAATTGACTTTGAGGGCACTATCTCCAACACATAAACTATTCTATAAATAAAAGTCCAGAGTTATGATGAGTGCTCAGCATTCAATAAAAAACAAAAAAACAATTGTCAGAAACCAAACCAATGCTCAGTATTGTTAAATGTTTAATATTTTAACTAAATGGGCCGAGCCCAAAGTGGTCACAGAACCCTAACTCAGATTAATTGAGCCCATATGCTCATAAATCTTTAATCTTAGTCCCAAATTGGACTACAGATCTCCCAAACCAATATTGGTTCAAGGGTACATCTCTTCACTCCTCTGATATTTGTCGTTGTAATCCTTCAACGTCTTCAGAAAAGTGACGGGTCCCGAAAACCAGACATTTCTCGGACTGTGGGGTCCTTAAACTCATGGACTATGATGTACTTAACCTTTACAGACTGTGGGGTCCTTAAACTCAGGGACTATGATGTCCTTAAACTTTACAGACTATGACGTCTTTAAACTACAAACTGTGGGGTCTTTAAACTCATGGACTATGATGTCCTTAAACCAATGGACCGCAAAGTCCCTAAACTAAAACAATAGAGCCCAAATGCTCTTTTGTTGGATCTAAATGATCCTGTTAAGTATATCTTAGTCTAAAATTAGACTAACGTATCCTTAACAAACGTTTAAGTTGATCTTAGTCCCAAATGAGATTAACGATCCTTAAACCCAACCCAAACCGAAATCTAAGAAAATACGGATTTGGACTAATCCACGCCCTATGGGAGACAACATAAATTAGTCTCCGTATACAATCCATGCGCAACCAAAAACAAAAAAAACACACACGACATGAAGTGGCCATCTGGAGAAAAAGAAAGTGGTTACCGTGATGCGGTAGCGTAATTAAGTACAGGAGCTTGCGCCTGTATGGAAGAGTGTCCCCACAATCAAAAACCCCTCAACGAGGGGGAATCTGACGAAGTTTGCTATATCGGCCGCATCCGTTTAAACCTTCGATTCTTGGTGTAATAAATCAACTTGGCATCTTCGGAGAGGTGGACGGATAGCACCAAATAGCATCTGCCCTCGAAATTCAAGCCGGACGTCCCAATGTCCCGGTCGTGTCTTTCGGCGGAGAACAGATTCTGGCACATATGGTGGGACATTTTCCTCTTTCCACTCCACACTTTGTGTGTCGTGTTTTTCCGCGATCAAATAATCGCGGTATATATATTTGTGGTTGCCTTTAAGGGAGGGGATACTGAAGCCGGCGTTTCGTCTCTATGAAGAATGGAATTTGCTCCCACCTTAGTAACTCAAGCTCTGTCATATCTGATGGAGTCAAGTACGGGCCACTTGTAGGCTCAAATCTCTGCAATCCGGCTCTTCAAGAAATCAACAGGCTTCTTTTTGGATCGATACTCCCACCTACCACCCTCGGTGCCTCAACGCCGATGGAGGAATCCCAGAGGAAGTCTGTCTTCCACAGGCTGGTTCCCCAAGCAGCAGCTTTGCCGACGGAATCAGTTCTCAAACAACTGGCACATGCCAAGGACCAAGGTTGACACAAGGGGCAGAATATTCAAGCTCTCAAAGAAAACAGGGGGCAGGCTCAACAAAATCCTGAAGCTAATCAAATCGTGGCCGTAAGAAACGGCCAACGTCGATATCAGCGTCATACAAAATGAGCTGGAGGCAGTGCTCCGTATGGTCCTGTTTCAACCCCAGTGGTTAATGTTGTTGTTCCAACTAGGAACAGTTTTAAATTGTTGTGAAGGGTCAGACAAAATTCTCCTACCGCAATATTGAAGAAATCTCCGCAGCCCATGAAGATCCCACGAGAGCAGAAACCAGTTCACTCCCTGAGACAACTTTCCTCATCTATATATAAGATTTGGAAGCAGGTGAAGGGGACTCACCCCAAGACGGATCTTGATACAGCGGTTCCTCCCAAAACCAAAGCGGCTTTTCACAACAAAAAGGCCTAATAAAGCTCAAGTGCCTGGAGAAAACTCCAAAGGCCAAAACTCAAAAAAACCCAAGCCTGGGGGCATGCTAGTTCACATAGTCTATGTGGTGAATTCCAGAGACGAAGTTCGAGCTTCTACTAGTCACCAACCTCAAACTCGGTCCCTGACAAAAGTTCAACTGCAACGTGAAAATCAGCAGGAGATTCTTGCTCAAGCGGCATCATTCGCTAATCCATCGTCTAAGGAAAATCCTGAAGACGCACCTGGAGAAAGAACAGAGCACGGTTGGATATTGATTTCCTAAATCAAGCTCTAAAAAAATGGTATGTCCACAAGCAAAATGGGCACGGATGAAAATCCAAAAGGGCGCCGTGAGTAAAAACAGCAGGACTGCCGGCGAGCTTGTGAAAACCCAGAAGGACACAACCTCGCTAAAATAAATAAACTTATGAGATCCTCACGACTTGTAAGGAGAATCCCCATGTGAAACCCTCACGGCTCATAGGATTCGAAAGCCTTAAGTTACATGGATCTAGACCTGTTCTTAAACCGTCATATCTCTCAAATTGCCCTACAGGCGGTCCATATTGACCCTTGTATACAATCCAGGGGAATGAATAATTATTTCTTTGCCAAGTTCTACAAATGGCAAGAAATGTCCTCATATGGTGAATAACACTTGTAGGTCCTCTCGACTTATAAGGAGAAAACACGCTTGTTCCCCTCCGAAAGACGGCGCGACAGGGACGTCTTGCCTGAGATTCGGGGCAGATGCTAATTGGTGCTATCCATCCACCTCTCCGAAGATGTCAAGTTGATTTATGGCACCGTGTATCGAAGGTTTAAACGGATGCTACCGATGTAGCAGACTTCGTCAGATTCCCCCTCGTTTGAGGGGTTTTTGATTGTGGGGACGCTCTTCCCTGCAGGCGCAAGCCCCTGCAGTTAATTACGCTACCGCATTGCGGTAACAACTTTCTCCTTCTCCATGTGGTCACTTCGTGTCGTGTGTGTTTGTTTTGTGTTTGGTTGCCCGTGGATTGTATACGGAGACTAAGTTATATTGTCGCCCGTAGGGCGTGGACTAGTCCAAATCCGTATTATCTTAGATTTGGGTTTGGGGGTTTGGGTTTAAGGATACGTTAGCCTCGTTTGAGACTAAGATCGACTTAAATGTTAGTTAAGGATATGTTAGTCTAGTTTTTTAGATTAAGATCGACTTAACGGGATCGTTTAGATCCAACAAGAGAGCAATTAAGGGAGCCATGTTGTTTAGTTTAGTGACATTGCGGTCGATAGGTAGTTTAAGGACATTGCGGTCCAATGTTAGTTTTAAGACATTGCGGTCAAGGTTAAGGACCTCATAGTCCGAGGATTTAAGGACTCCACAGTCCGGCGTTAGTTTTAAGACATCACGGTCAAGGTTAAGGACCTCATAGTCCGTTGTTAGTTTTAAGACATCACGGTCAGGGTTAAGGACCTCATAGTCCATGGATTTAAGGACTCCACAGTCCGTCGTTAGTTTTAAGACATTACGGTCAAGGTTAAGGACCTCATAGTCCGAGGATTTAAGAACTCCACAGTCCGTGAAATGTGTGTGGTTATCAGGACCCGTCACCTCTTTGAAGACGTTGAGGAATTACAACAACAAGTTGTAAGTCGATGTTCAACACCCCAATGCTTATGGGGAGGCGGAAATATGAATAACAATCTTGTTCTATTGTTAAACATCGAACAACCGTATGAATCGTTTGCTAAACAAGTTTTAACAAAAGCTATAGAGTTCTAAACTACTATGTTAAGAGATTATACCAAACGGTTCTAGTCCTTCGTCTTAATGTTATCTACGGCCTCTTTGGATCTCCACGTCCTCTTCGGCTTTCCTCCGTGATAGACGATCCACCCGAGAACCCTAATCCAAGCTATAACCTCTAAACTTGAGGTTACTTAGTTTCTCTAGTTGCTAATTAGAGTAGCTAAGGTGATGTAGAGATAGGTTATGGAGTAATTAGTCTTTCCTAATCCTTATTCTCAACTCATGAGGGTAGGATTAGGGTTTGGTGAAGGAGAGAGAACTTGAAGAGAGAGAGTGAGAAGATGATAATGATAATAATAATTAATAATGAAATAGCTTCTCACTTGATATATGAAACATAATGAATAAAAAGAAATGAATAATATGAGATTATTCATCATGTTTCATTAATGCAAGTGGGTGATTCATTATGTGAGTCATTAAGCATTTAATAATGCATTTAATGACATGATGAATCACTCACAATGAGTCACTAAATCATTAAATAAAAATGCCACCTCTCCCTCCATGTCACATCCTTCTAGAAGCTTCTCGGAAAATTACGAGAACGCCCTTCTCATCCGTGAAAACACGGAAAAACTTTAGACTGTATAAATCCAATAACCTGATACTAGAATCTGGCTTAAACCAAAGCCGTCTAGTAAAAACCGTCCGAATGTCGTACATGCGTTCAAACACGTATGCGTCCGAACCTTTGTCGTAAAACCATACGACCTCTATATCTTTTCGCCTGGGTTGGGAAATCTCTGTGTGGGACTCTAAAAACTCGACTACTACGCTGGCAGTGGGTTTAACCACAGACCGCAAGCGGCACTAGCTGTACGTAACGGTCCCCAGGTAGTTGTCGATAAGAAAGCTGATGAGGTAACCCATCTGAAATGCTACTGAGCCTGTCCGTGACAATATCCGTGCAGTCCGGTCTGTTCGTCTAAGAGTATCGCATGTATGGTCTAGGGAGGTGGTGGACGTCAGACCCCTAATAACCGTACAAGTCGTGTCGGTATGGCTCAAGACCACCCGAGAATCTACTGATCAGTCCATCAGTAATTCTCAATCAGCCCTGGCCAGGGACTTATGGTAATGACCAACCGACCACAGTGCGATATCAACTCCCTATACCGGGAGAGACGAATCCCTAATAGTCGCTCACTGCCTCCACGTGGCTCGGGACTGTGCTCAACTAAAACCTGTTTGCACGACTCCTTTGAGCCGTGGTAGGGTAATAATCAAAGCACAGTGGGAACTCACACGAGACAAATGATGACCTTAAGTCAACGGACTATCTGCACACATGTCACCTGAGAACTGCTATCTGACGTTAGGTATAATACCATCCAGTCAGTTCTCGGCGAGTGATGTCCGGTGTACTCACACCCAGTGAGCATCTGTATACAATCTTAGGTGAACACCACCAATGGTTGCGGGATCAATCCATCGCCCCTCGTCAGGGTCTAGATATGTATACACTAGTCTACTTCGGAGTATCGATACCCAATCTCGATACTCCTGCGACCAGGGACATCTAAGGGTGTGCGTATTGACTATCCAGCTCCCACTAGTATGACTGCCATCACAACGCCGGTAGTCAGACAAACACCCTATGGGCTTTATCAACATAAATATAAGTACCAAGTAAAATATATCATATGTTAAGACAAAGTCAAACCAAATAGCGTACTATCATATCAGGCAAGACTGTCTTGTACATACATATCCCAAGCATCCTATACAATGTAGGCCTCTAGGGCATATATATCCAACAATCTTCCACTTGCACTAAGGCCTAAAATTGGTGCAACGAATACCCACTGTCTCTACCAGATCCAGTTGCTGGCGTACCGCATGCCCAACATCTCAAATAGCCTCTCGAACTGTACTTGAGGAATGGCCTTGGTGAATGGATCTGCCGTGTTGTCTTTTGTGTCCACTCTCCGTATCTCGATCTCCCGACGATCCACGATCTCCCTGATCAGGTGAAACCGCCTTAAGATATGCCTGGATTTCTGATGGGACCTTGGTTCCTTCGCTAAACCTACAGCTCCATTGTTATCGCAATACAAAGTTATTGGATTTGCAATGGACGGAACCACCTGAAGTTCAGAAATGAACTTCCTCATCCAGACAGCCTCTTTTGCGGCTTCACTAGCAGCTATATACTCAGCCTCCATAGTTGAGTCGGCGACGGTATCTTGTTTGGAACTCTTCTAATATACCGCCCCTCCATTGAGGGTAAACACAAAACCCGAAATGGATTTAGAATCATCCTTGTCACTTTGGAAGCCGGAGTCAGTAAAAGCCTCTACCTGGAGGTCCCCATTACCGTAAATCAAGAACATCTCCTTAGTCCTTCTCAGGTACTTGAGAATGTTCTTCACCGCTCTCCAATGTTTCTCACCTGGGTCAGACTGATACCTGCTTACCACACTAAGTGCGTAAGCTACATCCGGTCTGGTACATAACATCGCATACATTATTGATCCTACCGCCGAAGCGTAGGGTATAATGCCCATGCGAGCCCTCTCTTCATCAGTCTTTGGAGACATCTCTTTGGAGAGGGTGATTCCGTGACAAGCGGGCATATTGTCTCGCTTGGAATCTTCCATACTAAATCTCTTTAGTATAGTGTCTATATACCTGGACTGTGAAAGTCCCAATATTCTATTAGATCTATCACGATAGATCTTAATGCCCAGAATGTATGATGCATCTCCCAAGTCTTTCATGGAGAATTTCTGTGACAAGAAAAGCTTTACTGATTGTAGTATAGGGATATCATTCCCTATCAGTAGTATGTCGTCGACGTACAAAACGAGGAAGACTACTGCTCCTTCTACAATCTTCCTATAAATACATGGTTCATCTACATTTTTGATAAAGTCAAATTCCTTGACTGTTTCATCAAAGCAGATGTTCCAACTCCGCGATGCTTGCTTTAACCCATAAATGGATTTAAGCAATTTGCACACTCTTCCGCTGCTCCCACTGTCTAAGAAACCTTCTGGTTGATCCATGTAAACACTCTCTTCTAGATGTCCATTTAGAAAAGCTGTTTTTACATCCATTTGCCAGATTTCATAGTCATGGAAGGCAGCAATGGCAAGCATGATCCGAATGGATTTAAGCATAGCTACTGGTGAAAAAGATTCATCATAGTCCAATCCTGGTCTTTGACGAAAACCTTTTGCTACTAGTCTAGCTTTGTAGATTTCCACTTGTCCAAATGTACCAATCTTCTTTTTGAAAATCCATTTGCACCCAACTGGTTTTACACCAGGAGGAGCAACTTCTAAAGTCCATACTTTATTGGTGTACATGGATTCCATTTCGGATCTCATTGCATCCAGCCACTTCACTGAGTCGCTACTCGTGATAGCCTGCTGAAAACTAGTAGGCTCATCATCATCGATGATGCAATCCTCTCGATCCCCATCAAGAAGAAAACCATAGTATCTTTCAGGAGGATGAGAAAGCCTACTAGATCTGCGGAGTGGCATTGGTTCGTCATGTTCTATTGAAATCTGAGATTCTTCTAAGTCCTTGGTTGCAGTTTGAGGTTCTGGAATTTCTTCCAGTTCTACCGCGCTCCCACTAATTTCTTTTGCAAGAAATTCGCTTTCTAAGAAGACAATGTGGCGAGTGACAAACACCTTTTGTTTTTCAGTGTGGTAGACCATATACCCCCTTGTATGCTTGGGGTATCCTACAAACTTGCACAAAACCGATCGTGCCTCGAGCTTGTCCGGATTATGCTTCTTAACATATACCGGACACCCCCATATCTTGATATACTTGAGATATGGTCTCTTCCCACACCACATTTCATATGGAGTGGTAGGTACAGACTTAGTTGGAACTCTATTCAATAGGTATGCGGCTGATTCTAGAGCATATCCCCAGAAGGAAAGTGGCAACTCAGCACTACTCATCATTGAACGCACAATATCTAATAGCGTGCGATTCCTCCTTTCTGATACACCATTATGCTGAGGTGTATAAGGTGGAGTAAGCTGAGAGAGAATTCCATTCTCTTTTAAGTATTCAAGGAAACTGGTACTTAAGTATTCTCCACCTCGATCAGATCGAAGTGTCTTGATGCTTTTACCAGTTTGTTTCTCTACTTCATTTTTATGCTCCTTAGACTTCTCAAAAGCCTCGGATTTATGCTTCATTAAGAACACATGTCCATACCTAAAGAAGTCATCAGTAAAAGTGATGAAGTAGGAGTGACTACTTCGTGCATGTATAGACATCGGACCACATACATCACTGTGTACTAGTCCCAAGAGTTCAGTGGCTCTTTCTCCGTGTCCGGTGAACGGAGATTTGGTCATTTTTCCTTTGATACATGATTGACAAGTTGCATATGATGAATATTCAAACGGATCTAGATATCCATCTTTATGTAACTTAGTCAACCTTGTTTCATTTATATGACCAAGTCTACAATGCCATAGGAAGGCTTGATTCGAATCTGGAGCCTTTCTTTTACGCGTGTTTTGAATATTGAAAATTTGAGGTTGATTAAGTATGTATATGCCGTTTTCCAGTGTGCCAAACCCAATCAGTTCTTGATTTAGGAGAATGTTCATGACATTTCTTTCAAGAACAAAATTATATCTTTTATTAGACAACTAAGATACTGATATAATATTACACAACATACTGGGAATACAAAAACAGCTGTACAATACCAAAATGTGTCCACTATTCAACCCTAGGTGATATTCCCCTATTGCAACTGCATCTACATGCATTCCATTGCCCATCCGGAGAGTCATATCACCTGCCCCCAGTACTCTACTATTTCTCAGATCCTGCAAAGAATTACAGAAGTGAGAACCAGAACCGGTATCAAGTACCCATGAAGTAGAGTTTACTGAAAGACAATTTTCGATTATGAACACACCTGAAGCAGAAGCAACAGCTTGCTTCATGTCCTTGGCTTTAAAGGCCAAACAGTCCTTCTTCCAGTGCCCTTGCTTATGACAATAGAAGCACTCGTTCTTTTCTGCCTTCACCCTTCCTTCCTTGTTCGTTCCCTGCACCTTCTTAACCCCACCCTTCAGTTTGGTGGCTTTCATCTTCTTCTTCCCTTTAGCTTTCGCTTTAGATTTAGAAGAAGATGATTGGCCAACATACAGAACGGGGGTCTTCTCCTTTTTCAAGGAGGTCTCTGCTACCCTCAACATATTAAGGAGCTTTGGAAGATCTGCTTCCATTTCGTGCATGTTGAAGTTCAGCACGAACTGAGAGAAGGTGTGGGGAAGGGACTGCAAAATCAAGTCGATATACAAATCATTCTCTAGCACGCATCCCAGGTTTGCGAGTTCCTCAATGAGGGTGATCATTTTGAGGACGTGCTCTCCAACAGGCGATCCTGGAGCTAACCTCATCTGGAAGAGTTTCCTTGAGGTTTCGTACCTCGCGATACGTGAGTATTCACCATACAATTCCTTGCAATGGAGAAATATGGATACAACATCCATACTCTCGTGCTGTTTCTGGAGTTCATTATTGATGGACGCCAGCACGATACACTTAGATCGTTCACAGTCTAGATCCCAGGTTTTGCGAACTTCCTTGTCCGCAACTGAGGAATCTGGTCCTGGGATAAGGGGAGGAACACCGGTGGTAACATATGCAACTTTGTCATAAGTCAGCGCAATATTGACGTTCCTCAGCCAATCTTTATAGTTATGTCCGGTCAGTATATTCTTTTCAAGTAATAGTTTTAGTCCAGTCATGGTAGCTGCCAGAGAGAGAGAAAAGAAACACTCAGCATATGCTCTTGCAAGTTTAGATTGGTTATTAATTTATCTAAATAGGATGGCTCCCACTGTTTTCTCAAATCCTTCTTCAAAACCTAAAAGAAGAACTTGTCAGGATTTAATCACACGTCACAATACTTGCTTAACCTTTCAGCCAGGCTGGTATTGGTACTTCGAGGGAGGTTTTCCAACGCTTTCGCGAAGTTCCTTAATTAAAGAACCTCTTTTCCCTGGAGGCGTAGCCCCTCTAACACCTTTCTAGGCACCTACTTGGTTTATAGCATTGATTGTTAAGTGAGAGAAATTCCCGAGAGTAATCCTACTCATCAGTGGGATCGGGATCCAACTATCATTTCATGATGCCCTGGATGGAAGCCACTCTAGTCACCACACTCCAGAAGGTAAGCTAAATCTGCAAGTTTCCTTTATGTTTGAAACTCCTGATGTGATTTTTACCCCAAGCTCTTATAGACCTTGACGTAGGCCAACAAGTCATAAGACGCAAGTCAAGTTCTACCCGTCGTTGTCCTGATTAATTTAAATACATCGCACAAGCCCTTGACGTAGGCCAACAAGGTGTATGTCTGTATTAAACCAATGCATCTATCTATGGAGCAAATAGGCACACACACTGCTACCATTCACTATGCCTTGACGTAGGCCAACAAGCATAGCATGAATACGATGTGCTGTCTATCTGAAACGACGGAGGGTTACGGCTGGTTTTTGGCAAAAAACCGTTAACGTAGTGAACTTGATTTGATCGAAGGAACTAAGATAGCTTTTATTAAAAGGAGTGGTTTAAGCTCCGCATTTAAAATTTGCTTTTTCAAGAAAACCGAGTGGTTTTTAGAAATTGTTCCAACGATTCAGTTTAGGTTTTATTTTTTTTGCATTAATAATAATGCGTCCCATCTTTAACCTATCATTACAGATAACAACGAAAATACAACGTCCTCTTATGCCATCCACATTCGCCATGGGGTCCCGTCATCACCCGTTAGGTTACTTAACTAACGACAGAGCGGGGGCTGGGCTAGCGCGGGTGTAAAACATAAGCGACGTCTAAATAGCTATCATATATAGATATTGTACATTCGTCAGACGCAATAATAGGCATTCCAGATCACAGATAAACAATATTGGATTTGCAAGCAATCCGTATTTCTTTTGAGCCTGCAATGAAAGACGGATTACACAGTTGTGATGAATAGCCATTTTCCCACCCCAGACCCCTACGGGTACGGCAAACTACCGCCAAGTACCAGAAGTGAAGCGGTCTGCCCCAACACTTCAAAATACCCGGTAGTTTGTGCACCCCACCTTGGGTCTATCCTAGGAGCAAAAACAGTAAAAAGAAATAATACAACGGTGGCTACAACCGCAACCTGGATGTGCCCCGCAAAATAATATTACAACTTATTACATTTACATCAAATGAATTAACACAATAACCCATTACAAAAACCCGGCTAATCACCACAACAGTCCAATACAGTTTATATACACAAACAGTTATATATAACATCACAGATATGTGCAACCCCCTGCCAACCGACATACTAGCAGTTAGGAGAGGTTTACGAACACATAAAACATTTCACAGATATAATCAAACAAGCAAATACCGTATAATTTCGATCGATTAAACACATTTAATTTTTCTCCAATACTTCTCTGTAAATCTGAAACCTGAGCAAAAATAAAAATTACCAGAAAACACCAAATATCGCAGAGAATCAACACAAGAAACTTGGGATGATGAATCGTCCAAAGCGCGGCGGAAGCGCGGCGGATCGGTGGGATCGGCCGCGGTTCCGCGGCGCTATGGCCGATTCATGAGCCCAATTTTCTTGGGTGTTCTAATACATTCATTTAGGTCATTCTGAAGGTCCCTGAAAAAATTTTGGACCTCATTTAAAATTCAACAGAAAGTACATGATATCGGGGTTTTTCCGGTTTGTTTTTCCGTTCGAAATTCATACAAATTTGCAAGTGTGTTAAATATTGTTTAGATAGGCTCTGATACCACTGTAAGTCGATGTTCAACACCCCAATGCTTATGGGGAGGCGGAAATATGAATAACAATCTTATTCTATTGTTAAACATCAAACAACCGTATGAATCGTTTGCTAAACAAGTTTTAACAAAAGCTATAGAGTTCTAAACTACTATGTTAAGAGATTATACCAAACGGTTCTAGTCCTTCGTCTTAATGTTATCTACGGCCTCTTTGGATCTCCACGTCCTCTTCGGCTTTCCTCCGTGATAGACGATCCACCCGAGAACCCTAATCCAAGCTATAACCTCTAAACTTGAGGTTACTTAGTTTCTCTAGTTGCTAATTAGAGTGGCTAAAGTGATGTAGAGATAGGTTATGGAGTAATTAGTCTTTCCTAATCCTTGTTCTCAACTCATGAGGGTAGGATTAGGGTTTGGTGAAGGAGAGAGAACTTGAAGAGAGAGAGTGAGAAGATGATAATGATAATAATAATTAATAATGAAATAGCTTCTCACTTGATATATGAAACATAATGAATAAAAAGAAATGAATAATATGAGATTATTCATCATGTTTCATTAATGCAAGTGGGTGATTCATTATGTGAGTCATTAAGCATTTAATAATGCATTTAATGACATGATAAATCACTCACAATGAGTCACTAAATCATTAAATGAAAATGCCACCTCTCCCTCCATGTCACATCCTTCTAGAAGCTTCTCGGAAAATTACGAGAACGCCCCTCTCATCCGTGAAAATACGGAAAAACTTTAGACTGTATAAATCCAATAACCTGATACTAGAATCTAGCTTAAACCAAAGCCGGCTAGTAAAAACCTTCCGAATGTCGTACGTGCGTTCAAACACGTATGCGTCCGAACCTTTGTCGTAAAACCATACGACCTCTATATCTTTTCGCCTGGGTTTGGGAAATCTCTGTGTGGGACTCTAAAGACTCGACTACTACGCTGGCAGTGGGTTTAACTACAGACCGCAAGCGGCACTAGCTGTACGTAACGGTCCCCAGGTAGTTGTCGATAAGAAAGCTGATTAGGTAACCCATCTGAAATCCTACTGAGCTTGTCCGTGACAATATCCGTGCAGTCCGGTCTGTTCGTCTAAAAGTATCGCATGTATGGTCTAGGGAGGTGGTGGACGTCAGACCCCTAATAACCGTACAAGTTGTGTCGGTATGGCTCAAGACCACCCGAGAATCTACTGATCAGTCCATCAGTAATTCTCAATCAGCCCTGGCCAGGGACTTATGGTAATGACCAACCGACCACAGTGTGATATCAACTCCCTATACCGGGAGAGACGAATCCCTAACAGTCGCTCACTGCCTCCACGTGGCTCGGGACTGTGCTCAACTAAAACCTGTTTGCACGACTCCTTTGAGCCGTGGTCGGGTAATAATCAAAGCACAGTGGGAACTCACACGAGACAAATGATGACCTTAAGTCAACGGACTATCTGCACACATGTCACCTGAGAACTGCCATCTGACGTTAGGTATAATACCATCCAGTCAGTTCTCGGCGAGTCATGTCCGGTGTACTCACACCCAGTGAGCATCTGTATACAATCTTATGTGAACACCACCAATGGTTGCGGGATCAATCCATCGCCCCTCGTCAGGGTCTAGATATGTATACACTAGTCTACTCCGGAGTATCGATGCCCAATCTCGATACTCCTGCGACCAGGGACATCTAAGGGTGTGCCTATTGACTATCCAGCTCCCACTAGTATGACTGCCATCACAACGCCGGTAGTCAGACAAACACCCTATGGGCTTTATCAACATATATATAAGTACCAAGTAAAATATATCATACGTTAAGACAAAGTCAAACCAAATAGCGTACTATCGTATCAAGCAAGACTGTCATGTACATACATATTCCAAGCATCCTATACAATGTAGGCCTCTAGGGCATATATATCCAACACAAGTATCAAAGGAGTGAAGAGATGTACCATTGAACCAAAGTAGATTAAGTGATCTGTAGTCCAATTTGGAACCAAGACCAATTCATTAGGTTATGAGCACATTGGCTCAGTTGAGTCTGGATTGAGGACTTATGGCCAATTTGGGCTAAGTCTAATCATGTTTAAAATATTGGCCCTCTGTTGGTCCATATCCAATTGCAGGAGAGGCTTTGCCTCTAGAAAATTAGCCAATTGGGCTAAAGCTAGTGTTAAACACTAAAGACCAACAGTGTTGAACACTGGAAATTAGATTAGAAAATTAGTGTTAAACACTAAAAGGTAATCAGTGTTAAACCCTGAAAATATAATCCCCCAAATTAGTGTTAAACAGTGTTAAACACTGGAAGTGAAGTTGTCAAATTAGTGTTAAACACTAAAAAAAAGTTGTGATTTCTCAAATTAGTGTTAAACACTAACATATAACAGTGTTAAACACTGGAAATAAGGTTTTCAAATTAGTGTTAAACACTAAAGCAAATCAGTGTTAAACACTGCAAATAGAGTTTTTAAATTAGTGTTAAACACTAAGAAAATCAGTGTTAGACACCGGGAATAGAGTTTTCAAATTAGTGTTAAACACTAAGAAGATCAGTGTTAAACACTGGGAACAAAGATCTCAGATTAGTGTTAAACACTAAGGAGAGAGAGGTCACGTGGTAGCACATGAGAGCGCCCTGATTCCCCTTATTTTGTTCTGCCAAAAGTATTGAATACTTTGGAGCATCACGTGCTGTCACGTTATGGGCATTTGGGTATTTGTTTGTTAAAGCTTTTGCCAAGGGGTCACGTGGTAACATGTGAGAGCGCCCAGAGCTTCTGTTTCTTTTGCTTTTTCTTTGTGTGCTTCAGGGGTCACATGAGCCACGTGAGGTGTTGCCTCAAAGTTCTTTTCTGTGGATCTTTACAGGGGTCATATGGAAGCACGTGACTCTGGTTCTTTTCATGTTTGAAGATCTCTTTTTAAGAATTAAATTCTTCATAGGGTTAAACCCTAGCAATAACTTTAAAGGAATTAAATTCCCACTTTCTTTTGAAGAATTATATTCTTAATTTCTTTTCTGTAGGATATAAATTCCCCATATGTGTAAAGAATTAAATTCTGGCATAGGGTAAAACCCTAATTTCTTTTTTAAGGGAATTAAATTCCTGTGAGTTTGAGAGAATTAAGTTCTCAATTAGGGTTAAACCCTAGTTCTGTCCATTTTGAAGGAATTAAATTCCTATAATATAGGGTTAAACCCTACTTTTATCTCAAAGGAATTAAATTCCTATAACTCTGTGAGAATTAAATTCTCATAGCTCAATTCCTCCTCTATGTTTTAGATCTGCATGGCAGAATCTCAACCCAATGGGGAGATGTGCACTTTGCAGATCTTCCACCAAAGAAAGAACTAAGTTCTTTTCTGTTATAAGAGTTAAACTCTTTTGAGAATTAAATTCTCTTTTTGAAGCCTCTCTTTTCTTACCTAAGGTTTTTCTTTGCAGAGAATCAAATTCTTCCCCCTAAATTTTTTAGGCTTCAAGGTTCTATCTCCTTCTCTCTGTATGTTTTCTTCTTTTTTCTTTTTTCAACTCTCTCCCTTGACACCTATTTATAGGAGAAGGAAAAGAATTAATATGTTTAGTGAATCTTTCATTGAAAGATTTGATTTGTTTATTGAGAGATTTGATTTATTTTCATCATTGATCCGGGCCCTTAAATTATTAGGTGAATTTTATTCACCGTTGGATTTTAAATCCAAAGATATTCTTTTGTTATTTCGGTTAGATTTAGGGGGAAATATTTCCATGTCCAAGATTTTTCCATAAATTGGTGATATTTAATCACCCTCGGATTTTTTATCTAACAGTTTCACATAATTTTTCTCTATTTTAGAAAGATTTAAGTGGTCTTATTCAGAATTTAATTCTGTTAAACAATAAGGCTTTTAAAGCCGGTCACATGTGGCCACGTGACCCCCGGTCAAGTGTAAGCACGTGACCCTTGGTCACGTGTAAGCATGTGACCCCCCTGAACTTTTTCCTCTTCTTTGCTCTGTTCTTTGCCGCTGCTTAACCATCACGTGCCAACACGTGACCACTGGTCACGTGTGAGCATGTGATGCCTCTTCTGAAGCCTTTTTTGATTTTTTAATCAGGGAACAAATGTCCCTACAGCGTTGTTCTCACATGTCTGCACGTGAGTGCAACGCTGTCACTTTTGTGACCGTTGGATCTGCCTTGGGAGTAGGGTAGATGAAACGTTTTCCATCCCATTCTATAAATGGAAGGGTCTCTTCAGAAGCGCTTCCACTCTTCATCTTTTTCCTTTGATAACTTTTCCCTTTGAGAATTTAATTCTCCTTCTCAGAGCTTAGTTCTCTGTTCCAAAAATTCCCAGAGTTTAATTCTGTTTAAGTAAGACCCATCTCTTCAGGTAATGTCTCTGGATGGTCGAAGAACTTTCATATATAAAACTTTCTGGATTTTAAATCCACGCCAAGGGTTTTCCCCCTTAATCAAAAACCCATTTTTAAAGTTCTCTAAAAGAAGACTACTTATTTTTTAATCAACAGCCCTTTTAGGGTTTCTTTGATCTTCAGGGACTTATGGTGTTTGTCTTTTCCATGGAATTTAATTCCATCTCAACAAAAATGTTTCTGGGAATTTAATTCCCCTTTTCAAAAGGAATTTAATTCCTACAAAGGACTGAGTTCTTCCCATGGGGGCTTCTTAGGGTTTCTTTGCCCTGAGTTGTCTCCTTCACATCCAAGAAGTTTACACTAAACCCTCATGCTCTTTATTTCAGGCATTATGGACGCCCATATGTATGCTCTTGATGAAATCATTTCTTACGGGAACATTCGTACACTGGGCCGTAGTCAGAACCAGGAGTTCACCAACGCTCAGTGTGCTGAGATCATGAGCCGCTTTGATGAGTACAACAATCGGCTACTCCCCCGTCGCTCTTCTCTTCTGAGACTAATCGTGTTTGCGATCTGGGAGGCACTTCCTCTCTTCTGCACTGGCGTACCGCTCAGGGCATTGGACGCTGCCGAGGATAAGATACATTCGGTGTATCTGATCAGCCTAATCTCGAAGAGGAGGCGCGACAACCTCATTGATCTCTTGCACAAGGCTTTTCAATAGTCGGCTATACTTGCTGCCTATCGGAGGATGGAGGACATTCGCGAGGACCCCGACGCTTGCGACCGTGAGAGAAAACATACTAAGATGGTTCGAAATGCCTGGAAGATCTTGGACAAAGTTACGTTCGAGTTTCTCAATCCATGTCCCGCGTCCGAGGTCTTACCGTTGTAAACGTGTTCTTTTTATTTTGTATGAACTTTTTAAAGCAGGAGCGATAAGTTTTATCGTGTCCTTCTATGTTTGCATGCCTTTTTGTGGGATTTTGTCCTTTTTGCTATTGTCACTGTTGACGTGTATGTGTGTAAGGCACCATTTTACTTTCCAGTGCACATCAAGTTTATTACTCACGTGCTCTGCACGTGGGGTCCCTTCAATGGGACTGTTCAACTTTCAGTGCCCTATTTTTGTGCATGGTATTGGATGCAGAGAAGGAGCCTTGGAAATAGTTCCCTTTCTTGATTTCCAATGCCTTCCCCTTTTTGGGCCTTGGAAATAGTTCCATCACGCCATGTTCTCCGCGCATAGCATTTGATGCTCCTCTTTATAGTCCTCAGGCCATAGCCTATTTTTTCTTCACAGAGAGATCTATTCTCACTTTTGTGTGATTTTTCTTGAGAAACAACTGAGTGCCATGGCCTGCAACCGCCCTCATGCTCGTCGACAGCCATGCAAAGTTCCTATCGAGGAGATGATCCCCCGCTTTGCCACACGATTGGTGGATCCCCTCCTTACCGACGACGAATGCGACTCAGCGGCATATGAACTCTCGATCTGCAGGGGGTCTCCCCTCCTAATGGGCTTCCTCTGGCTCCGGATGATTCTCACTGCCGTGCTTGCCGACATCGCCCCTCACCCGGCTGAGATGACCCTGGCGATGCTTGACGCGGCTGAAGAAAAGCTTGAGGGTTTTCACGAGGCGTGCCTGATTAATAAGGCTTTGAAAGATCGCTCATTCCATTTGTTGAGCCAAATAAGAGCTCGGTGGGCCGTTATGTCTGCTTTTGCGGACGAACATGGGGCCAATCGGTGGGGAGCGACTCCTCGCGAGAACCGTCACTTTGATGTATTGGAGCAAGCGGAGAGGGAGATGGAGAATTTTGTTCTTTGTTTTGTTAACCCTTGTGCTATCGATCCTTTGTTTGGTGACATTTTCCCGCTAGCGTAGTATATTAGTTTTTGCATGCTTTTATGTTGAATTTTCATGTATGCTGGATATTCGTATGTATGCTTTTGCTTTGTATAAATGAGCCTTGTGTTCTTCCCATGAGAACTTTCTTTAATTGCGAACACTATCATCATGTTGCATGCACATCAGAGCTTCAGGTATTATTTCTTTTCGGATATTCATATAGTTGCGAATGCATGCTTGATAGGATATACATCAGAAATTTTTCTTGTTGCTTCCTATACCAGATGATGTGCGCGTGTTTTAGATCGACTATTGCTATTGACCGAAGGCTTGTTTATACAGTCTTGAGCGTACATGTCCTCTTTCAGAGGCTGCGGTTATGAAAGCGGGCTCCTGGTGTCGCGCGAGAAGAGGCTCGGCCGCAACTTCTCGGAGAGGGAGCTAGCCTCTAAGGCACTGAGCGAGCTCCAAACCAGCCTTACAGCCAAAGCCAATAAAGCGTATGAACTCTGGCGGGTACTTCAAGAGTCTATCAAAGAGGTGGTGGCTCTTGATAAGGCTGCCGTGTTCACTCGCGAAAGGGTCGAGGCTCACAAGGCTACCGAAAAGGAGCTCGAAAGCCGGCTTGCCTCGTATCAGGCCCAGCAGGCTCAGGCGGAGGCCCGTCTTCTGGCGATACTGAATCATGAAGCCGTGATCCAGCAAAAGAAGGATGAGCTAGTAAAATTGCTAAATCGCCCGCCGGCTTGAAGACTTGCATCTTTTCCTTTTTTTTTTGGACATACTCCCGAATGAGGGTATATTCTTTTTGTTTTTTCATGAATTGTACTTTGCATCCATTTTGGTTTATGAATAAAGACATTTTTTTTCTTCTCGATGGTGTGTCACTTCTAATTGAATTTGTTCTGCGGACAATTTATCTTGGTCTCCTTGCAGGGTAGTGATGGCTTAGGATTCAGGGTTAAGATCTGCCTCCTAAGACTTTTGAGCTTTATGAGCCGTGAAGGTCTCATAAAGAGTTTTTCTCCCTACAAGTCGAGAGGATCCCGTAGGTGTAAGTTCTCCTTAAGAATCGCGAGGATTCTTAAGCGGGTTTTCCCTTGGGAGTCGTAAGGATCTCATAAGAGAGTTTTCTTCCCTACAGGTCGTGAGGACCCGCAAGTGCTGGGTGCGGTCGCCCTTATCCGTATCTCATGGGGTCAGGGGTTGCATTGGGATATTTTCCAGGGTGCCGTAGTTTAAAGACATCGCGGTCAAGGTTAAGGACCTCATAGTCTATGGGTTTGAGGACTCCACAGTCCAAGGTTAGTTTTAAGACATCACGGTTAAGGTTAAGGACATCACAGTCCATGGATTTAAGGACTCCACAGTCCAATGTTAGTTTTAAGACATTCCGGTCAAGGTTAAGGACATCATAGTCCATGGATTTAAGGACTCCACAGTCCGATGTTAGCTTTAAGATATCGCGGTCAAGGTTAAGGACATCATAGTCCATGGATTTAAGGACTCCACAGTCCAATGTTAGTTTTAAGACATCACGGTCAAGGTTAAGGACCTCATAGTCCGTGGATTTAAGGACTCCACAGTCCGATGTTAGTTTTAAGACATCACGGTCAAGGTTAAGGACCTCATAGTCCATGGAATTAAGGACTCCACAGTCCGATGTGTGGTTACCGGGACCCGTCACCTCTTTGAAGACGTTGAGGAATTACAACGACAAATATCAAAGGAGTGAAGAGATGTACCCTTGAACCAAGGTGAAATCAGTCTAGAATCATCATGGTTGATCGTTAGTTTTAAGACATTACGGTCAAGGTTAAGGACATCATAGTCCGTGGATTTAAGGACTCCACAGTCCGACGTTTGCTCTGGATGCTTCATACGGGTTCACTGCCGTGCTCTGCGAGGACCAGGGTCCGCTCTGGACGTTTTCCGCGGGGTCAAAGAGTGACGTTATCCGCGTTCCACATGACCAGGAATTTTGCTCTCGATGCTTCCCACGGGTTCACTGCCGTGTTCTGCGAGGACCAGGCTCAGCTCTGGACGTTTTCCACGGGGTCAAAGAGTGACGTTATCCACGTTCCACGTGACCAGGAATTTTGCTCTGAATGCTTCCCATGGGTTCACTGCCGTGTTCTGCGAGGACCATGCTCCGCTCTGGACGTTTTCCATAGGGTCAAAGAGTGACGTTATCCGCGTTCCACGTGACCAGAAATTTTGCTCTGGATGCTTCCCACGGGTTCACTGCCGTGCTCTGCGAGGACCAGGATCTGCTCTGGACGTTTTCCATGGGGTCAAAGAGTGACGTTATCCGCGTTCCACGTGACCAGGAATTTTGCTCTGGATGCTTCCCACGGGTTCACTGCCGTGTTCTGTGAGGATCAGGCTCCACTCTGGACGTTTTCCATGGGGTCGAAGAGTGACGTTATCCGCGTTCCACGTGACCAGGAATTTTGCTCTGGATGCTTCCCACGGGTTCACTGCCGTGTTTGGCGAGGACCAGGCTCCGCTCTGGACGTTTTCTACGGGGTCAAAGAGTGATGTTATCCGCGTTCCACGTGACCAGAAATTTTGCTCTGGGTGCTTCCCACGGGTTCACTGCCGTGTTCTGCGAGGACCAGGCTCCGCTCTGGACGTTTTCTACGGGGTCAAAGAGTGACGTTATCCGCGTTCCACGTGACCAGGAATTTTGCGCTAGATGCTTCACACGGGTTCACTGCCGTGTTCGGTGAGGACTACGCTCCGCTCTGGATGCTTCACACGGGTTCACTGCCGTGCTCTGCGAGGACCAGGATCCGCTTTGGACGTTTTCCACGGGGTCAAAGAGTGACGTTATTCGCGTTCCACGTGTAAGTCCATGTTGCCCACCCCGGTACTTACGGGGAGGCGGAAAACGGAATAAAAATCGGATTTTTATCAACTAAGGCAACATGGACTAGACTTGTAAGGATCTTTGCTAAACAAAAACAAGCTAAAGCTAACTAGAAACTAGCTAAGTGCTAGAAAGGTTATACCTTGGGCTCTAAGTCCTTCTCTCCTTGCTCCTTGGAGTGGTGGAAGGAGGTCACCTTGCTCGTCTTCTCACGCCGAAGAAAGATCCACCCGAAAGCCTCAACCTTTGGCTTCAACTCCAAGCTAGAAATAACTAGGGTTCAAGAAGTGCTAGTCCTTCAACCCTAGATGAGAGTAGAGATGATCAAGAGAGGGTTTTTCTCAAGCTCAAGTGTTTCTCAACACATGAGAGGGGAGAGCTTGAGGGAGAGGAAGAACAAGAGAGAGAAATGAAATGATAGAATGAGAATCAAAATGAACCATTCTCACTAATATGTATATTATTTTAATTAAATAATTAGCTAGATAATTATCATGGTTAATCATGACATGACCATTATCATTTCAATTTGCAAGGATCAAAAAGTATCTTCCAAAAGAAATGATGATGGTCAAAGTGTCAACCTAGATCAACAAGTCAAGGAGGTCAAATGGTCAACATCCATAACCATGCACAATTATCAAACTAATTATCAATTAACTATAATACACACATAAGCATTAGGGTTAATAAAATGACAATAGCCATTAACCCTAATCAAGGTCCTCTCCCTCTGTCTCAAACAACTGTGCATACGCACCCGCATTCGTGATCCGAGGAACACGAATATAATGAGAAAAACCAATCCCAAATCATATACTAGGATCCGGCTTAAACCAAAGCCCGCTAGTATAAACTGTCCGGACAGCAAACGTGCACAAGTGCACGGATGCAAACGAACCCTGTCGCAAAACCATGCGACCTCTACTCATTTTGCCTAAAGGCGAATATCTCTCTGTATGGGACTCTAAAGACTCGACACTACGCTGGCAGTGGGTTTAACCACAGACCGCAAGCGGCACTAGCTGTACGTAACGGTCCCCAGGTAGATATCGATAAGAAGACCGACGAGGTGAACCCCATCTGAACTCCTACTGAGCCTGTATGTGACAATCTCCGTACAATCCGGTCTGTTCGTCTGATACATCGCATGGCGGGCCTAGGGGGGCGGTGAACGTCAGTCCCCTAATAGCGGTACAAGTCGTGTCGGAGCGTAGCCCAGAACACCCTGAGATAACACTGGAAACCTACCAGTATATCTCGCTTGCCCTGGCCAGGGACTACTCGTGTAATGGCTCTCCTGGACACAGCGCGATGTCAACCCCCAATACCGGGAGAGACGAATCCTGTCTAACCGTCACTGCCTCCAAGTGCTTCGGGACTGCACCCAAAAACTACCTGTTTGCACGACTCCTTTGAGCTATGGTAGGGTAGTAATCAAAGTGCAGTGGGAACACACTCGAGGCGAAGTGACAGTGTCAAGTCAGCGGACTAAGCTGTACTCATGTCACCTGGGAACTGATAACTGACGATAGGTATAATACCAACCAACAGTTCCCGACGAGTCCTGTCCAGTGTACTCGTAACCTAACGAGCACCCGTATACTATCTCAAGCACGACGTACTGACGGCTGTGGGACAGACCGTCTCCCACACTGGGATGAGAAGCGCATACGCTAGTCTACTCCGGAGTATCGATGCCCTGTCTCGATAGTCCAACGACTAGGGACCTGTATAAGGATGTGCTTATAGATCACCCAGCTCCCATGAGTGCGAGCGCCATCACAACGCTGGTAATCAAGCAAAGATCCTAAGGGCTCTACCAATATGTATATCTGCAATATGCTAAAAGAAACACATGCACATATTAAAGCAGAGACAAACCAAGTAGCATACTACCATTTCGAGCAAGATTGTATATACAACTGTGAATATCCCAAGCTTCCATCAAGTAATATACAAACTAGTATGATACAGTAATGGACTCTAGGGCATATACACTAACAATCTCCCACTTGCACTGAGGCCATGTACTGGCGTATCGAAGACTTATCATCTCGATCAGCCGCTCGAACTGAGTCTGGGGCAAGGCCTTGGTGAATGGATCTGCTGTGTTATCTTCTGATGCAACTCTCCGGACCTCGATCTCCTGGCGATCCACGATCTCCCTGATCAGGTGATACCGCCTTAAGATGTGTCTGGATTTCTGATGGGACCTGGGTTCCTTCGCTAAAGCTATAGCCCCGTTGTTGTCGCAATACAGAGGTATTGGGTCAACAATGGACGGAACCACCTGAAGTTCTCTCAAGAACTTCCTCATCCAGACAGCTTCTTTTGCGGCATCAGATGCAGCGATGTATTCCGCTTCCATAGTCGAGTCCGCAACGGTTTCCTGCTTGGAACTCTTCCAACACACCGCCCCTCCATTGAGGGTGAAGACGAAACCCGACATGGACTTGGAATCATCCTTGTCACTCTGGAAGCTGGAGTCAGCAAAGGCCTCAATCTGCAGGTCTTTTTCGCCATACACCAAGAACATCTCCTTAGTCCTTCTCAGGTACTTGAGAATGTTCTTTACTTCTATCCAATGTTTCTCCCCAGGGTTTGACTGATACCTGCTTATCACACTCAGTGCATAAGCCACATCCGGTCTGGTACACAACATCGCATACATTATAAAGCCTACCGCAGAAGCGTAGGGTATAATAGACATGCGATCCCTCTCCAAATCATTCTTAGGAGACATCTCTTTGGAGAGGGTGATCCCGTGACAAGCTGGTAGATTACCGCGCTTGGAATCTTCCATACTGAATCTCTTCTGTATGGTGTCGATGTACCTGGACTGCGAAAGTCCTAATATCCTCTTGGATCTGTCACGGTAGATCCGGATACCCAGAATGTATGAGGCATCACCCAGGTCTTTCATGGAGAACCTGTGTGACAAGAACCCCTTGACAGATTGTAGCATAGGAATGTCATTTCCTATTAAGAGAATGTCATCCACGTATAAAACGAGGAATACTACAGTTCTCGCTACAAATCTACAATAGATGCATGGTTCATCTGGATTTTTGATAAAGCCAAATTCCTTGACCGTCTCATCAAAACAGATGTTCCAACTCCGTGATGCCTGCTTTAGTCCATAAATGGACTTAAGCAACTTGCACACCTTTCCGCTGCTCCCACTCTGAATGAAACCCTCTGGCTGGTCCATATAGACACACTCCTCTAAATGACCATTTAGAAAAGCTGTCTTTACGTCCATCTGCCAAATCTCATAATCGTGGAAGGCAGCAATAGCAAGAAGGATCCGAATGGATTTCAGCATAGCTACTGGAGAAAAGGTTTCGTCATAGTCTAAACCAGGTCGCTGATGAAAACCCTTTGCAACCAGTCTAGCTTTATAGGTCTCAACCTGTCCATCTACACCAATCTTCCTTTTGAAGATCCACTTGCATCCTACGGGTTTTACCCCATCTGGAGCAATGTCCAACGTCCATACTTTGTTGGTGTACATGGAATCCATTTCGGTCCGCATTGCTTGCAGCCATTTTACCGAGTCAACGCTCTGAATGGCTTGCTGGAAGCTAGTAGGCTCATCACAATCTATGATGCAATCCTCTCTATCCCCGTCAATGAGAAAACTGTAGTATCTCTCGGGCGGATGAGACTGCCTACTACTCCTGCGGAGTGGCGTGGGAATGTCCTGATCTTTCGAACCCTCTGGTTCTACTAAGCTTTCAGTAATAGCTCGTGGTTCTGGAATTTCTTCCAGTTCTATTGCGCTCCCACTTGATTCTTTTTCTATGAACTGGTGTTCTAGAAAGTGGGCATGGCGAGAAACAAGGACTTTTTGTTCCTCTTCGCAATAGAAGTAATATCCCTTGGAGTTCTTCGGATATCCCACAAACTTGCACTGTACTGAGCGTGCCTCGAGCTTGTCCGCATGCTGCTTTTTTACAAAAGCTGGACATCCCCATGTCTTAATGTGATTAAGATAGGGTCTCTTCCCACACCACATCTGATATGGTGTAGTAGGCACAGTCTTAGTTGGAACTCGGTTCAAAAGGTATGCAGCTGATTCTAGCGCATATCCCCAGAACAATCGCGGCAACTCAGCGTTACTCATCATGGACCGTACCATATCCAATAGGGTTCGGTTCCGTCTCTCCGATACACCGTTATGTTGCGGAGTGTATAGAGGAGTAAGCTGAGAGAGAATTCCATTCTCTTTTAAGTAACCCAGGAACTCGGCACTCAAGTATTCACCACCTCGATCAGATCTTAGTGTCTTTATACTTTTGCCTATTTGTTTTTCTACTTCATTCTTATATTCCTGGAATTTTTCAAAAGCCTCGGATTTATGTTTCATTAAGAAGACATAACCGTACCTTGAAAAGTCATCCGTAAAAGTAATGAAGTAAGAATAACCGCTTCGTGCATGTGTAGACATTGGACCGCACACGTCGCTGTGTACGAGTCCCAAGAGCTCGCTCGCTCTTTCTCCGTGTCCAGTGAACGGAGTCTTTGTCATCTTTCCTTTGAGACAGGATTGACAAGTTGCATACGATTGATATTCGAACGGATCCAAATATCCTTCTGCATGTAACTTAGTCAACCTTCTCTCATTGATGTGACCCAGTCTACAATGCCATAAGAAAGTTTTATTTATTTCTGGAGACTTTCTTTTGTGTGTATTCTGGACATTGAAAATCTGTGGTTGGTTTAGTACATATATACCGTTGTTCAATGTACCTGACCCAATCAAAACTTGATTAAGGTGAATGTTCACTACATTACTTACAAATGCAAATTCATAACCTTCTTTAGATAATAAAGATACAGAAATGATATTACAGGTTGCATTTGGTACATAATAACAACTACGCAAAACCAAAAAATGTCCATCCGACAATCCCAAGTGATAGTCCCCCACGGCCTCAGCATCCATGCTAGCATCGTTTGCAACTCTAAGGGTCATGTCACCTGCCTTCAAAACTCTACGCTTTCTCAACGCCTGCAAAGAATTACAGATATGAGATCCTGATCCGGTATCCAATACCCAGGAAGTAAAGTTTATTGATAGACAGTTTTCAATAACATACACACCTGAAGCCGAAGCTGCAACTCGCTTCAAATCCTGTGTTCTGGCTTTCCAAGCCTTGCAATCCTGTTTCCAGTGACCACTTTTGTGACAATAGAAGCATTCTTCCTTCCCCACCAGCTTCCCCGCTATCTTTGTTGCTTTTCCTTTTCCCTTCGTATCCACTTTACTGACACCGCCTCTTGGTTTGGCGGGGGCTTTCTTCTTCTTACCCTTGGCTTTCGCCCTGGATCTAGAAGAGGAAGATCCTCCTACAAACAAAGTGGATGTCTCCCTACCCTTCTGTAGAGTGCCCTCAGCACTCCTCAACATGTTCAGAAGCTCGGAAAGTTCAACCTCCTTTCCTTGCATGTTAAAGTTAAGAATAAACTGGGCGTAAGTGGAAGGAAGGGACTGGAGAATCAAATCAGTATATAGTTCATTCTCCAACGTGGTCCCAAGGTCCGCAAGCTCCTCAATGTAGCCAATCATCTTAAGCACGTGTTCCGCTACCGATGATCCGACGGCCAACCTTGCCGAAAATAGCTTCTTCGACACTTCGTATCTTGCGATACGAGACTGCTCTCCATACAGTTCTTTTGTATGAAGAAATATGGACTCTAGGTCCATATTCCCGTGCCTCCTCTGATGTTCGTTGTCCATCGAGGCTAATACGAGGCATTTGGCCTTCGCGCAATCTAACTCCCATGTCTTACGGATTTCCTTATCCGCGACGCTGGAGGTGGGACCTGGGACAGGGGGAGCCTTGGTGGTAAGTACATACCCCAACTTGTCGTAAGTGATCGCCATCTTGACATTCCTGAGCCAATCTTTGTAGTTTGGCCCTGTCAATATGTTTTTATTTAGTAATAACTTAAGTCCGGTCATGTTGAACGGTCGCTGCAATTAGGAGAGAGAAAAGAAACACTTTAGCATGATGCTCTTGCAAGTTTAGAGTGGTTTTTTTAATTTGTCTAAACTGGATAGCTCCCACTGTCTCTCGAATCCCTTCTCAAACCGTAAAGAAAGGATTAGTCAAGATCAATCCCACCGTACAATATTTGCTTAACCGTTCAGCCAAGCTAGTGTCGGTACTTCGAGGGAGGTTTTCCAACGCTTTCGCGAAGTTCCTTAATTAAGTAACCTCTTTTCCCTGTGGGCGTTGCCCCGCTAACACCTTTCTAGACACCTACTAAGTTTATAGCATTGATCGTTAAGTGAGAGTTTTCCAGAGGAGTAGCATATACTCACAGTAGGATCGGGATCCAAATATCATCGCGTGATAAAACCGAAGGAATCCTACCAGAATTATCACACTCCAAATGGTATGCAGCGCTAGCAAGTTTCAGTACTTATGAAACTCCCGATGTGGATTTTTCCCCATGCTCTTATGACCTTGACTTTGGCCAAAATATCATAAGTCACATGTCAAGTTCTACCCGTCATTCTCCTGGTTAATTTGGACCCACCCGTACCTACCCTTGACTTTGGCCAAAATGGCAGCACGACTGTCCCAAACCAACGCATCTATCTATGCTGCACATGAATACCCAATAGCTACCAATCACTATGCCTTGACTTTGGCCAAAATACATAGCTTGAATACTTTTTGACCATTCATGTGGAATGACGGAGGGCTACGGATGGTTTTGGCGAAACCGTGAACGTAGTGAACTTGATATAATCGATGGAATGAGATAGCTTTTAAAAGGAGTGGTTCAAGCTCCGCGTTTAAAAGTTTAGTTTTGAAAAGAACCGAGTGGTTTTTAAAGTGTTCCAATCGACTTTTACTTGGTTTATTTTCTTGCATTAGTTCTTTTAATGCGTCCCATCATTTAATCCTACCATTGCAGAAAACAACCAAAATATGACGTACGCTTATGCCATTCGCATTCGCCACGGGGCCCCATCATCACCCGTTAGGTTACTTAACTAACGACAGAGCGGGGGCTGGGCTAGCGCGGCTGTAAAACATAAGCAACGCCTAAATAGTTATCATATATAAATATATAGCAATGATAGACATTACAGATCACAGATAAATACATTGGATATACTAGGAATCCGCAATCCGTTCGAGCCTGCAACGAAAAGCGGATTACACGGTCGCGGTGGGTAGCCAATACCCCACCCAAGACCCCTACGGGTGCGGCAAACTACCCGCCAAGTATCCGAAACGAAGCAACCTCCCTCAACACCGTGAGTAAGCCACTCGGCACTTCGAGATACCCGGTAGTTTGTGCACCCCCTCCATGGGTCTATCTTAGGAGCAAAAACAGTAAAAAGAATTATACAATGACGGCTACAACCCCGACCCGGTTGTGCGGCCATACAAATAATAATATTACATCAATTTACATATTACAAATGAATGAAAGAAAAAGCAACATTCATCTCACATCCATCCCGGCTATTCACCCGCGACAATCCAACCCATTCATATACACATACCAGCATCAATCACAGATCACAGATATGTATAACCCCGACTAATCGACATATAGCGATTAGCCGACGTTCAATACATATAAACATCACAGATATAACCTTCATAGTCAAAGTGTATTGAAGTTCGGAAAAAAAATACGGATTTATAGGCCCCCAAAAATAAAATTCTATTCTGGAAAATCTGGGCACATACAAACCATCTTAAAAATCACAAAACCAAGCCAGAAATACACTGCACCAAAATCGACCCAGTGACTCACCAAGACGGCCGCGGTTGCGCGGCAATAGCTTGCTATTGCCGCGGAACCGTGGCTCTTTGGTCGAGTCACTAGCTCGTTTTTGGTGGCTTTCTTCATAAAACCCTGAGATGATTGTTGGAGTATAAATAATTTTGTTTTGACCAGAAAAAAATTTAACAGAAACTTAGGGTTTTGAAAACTCGGTTTTTCGATTTTTCCGTTTCGAACTTCGATACACTCTACTACCTAGCTAGTTTATGTTTAGTTAGGCTCTGATACCACTGTAAGTCCATGTTGCCCACCCCGGTACTTACGGGGAGGCGGAAAACGGAATAAAAATCGGATTTTTATCAACTAAGGCAACATGGACTAGACTTGTAAGGATCTTTGCTAAACAAAAACAAGCTAAAGCTAACTAGAAACTAGCTAAGTGCTAGAAAGGTTATACCTTGGGCTCTAAGTCCTTCTCTCCTTGCTCCTTGGAGTGGTGGAAGGAGGTCACCTTGCTCGTCTTCTCACGCCGGAGAAAGATCCACCCGAAAGCCTCAACCTTTGGCTTCAACTCCAAGCTAGAAGTAACTAGGGTTCAAGAAGTGCTAGTCCTTCAACCCTAGATGAGAGTAGAGATGATCAAGAGAGGGTTTTTCTCAAGCTCAAGTGTTTCTCAACACATGAGAGGGGGGAGCTTAAGGGAGAGGAAGAACAAGAGAGAGAAATGAAATGATAGAATGAGAATCAAAATGAACCGTTCTCACTAATATGTATATTATTTTAATTAAATAATTAGCTAGATAATTGTCATGGTTAATCATGACATGACCATTATCATTTCAATTTGCAAGGATCAAAAAGCATCTTCCAAAAGAAATGATGATGGTCAAAGTGTCAACCTAGGTCAACAAGTCAAGGAGGTCAAATGGTCAACATCCATAACCATGCACAATTATTAAACTAATTATCAATTAACTATAATACACACATAAGCATTAGGGTTAATAAAATGACAATAGCCATTAACCCTAATCAAGGTCCTCTCCCTCTGTCTCAAACAACTGTGCATACGCACCCGCATTCGTGATCCGAGGAACACGAATACAATGAGAAAAACCAATCCCAAATCATATACTAGGATCCGGCTTAAACCAAAGCCCGCTAGTATAAACTGTCCGGACAGCAAACGTTCACAAGTGCACGGATGCAAACGAACCCTGTCGCAAAACCATGCGACCTCTACTCATTTTGCCTAAAGGCGAATAGCTCTCTGTGTGGGACTCTAAAGACTCGACACTACGCTGGCAGTGGGTTTAACCACAGACCGCAAGAGGCGCTAGCTGTACGTAACGGTCCCCAGGTAGATGTCAATAAGAAGACCGACGAGGTGAACCCCATCTGAACTCCTATTGAGCCTGTATGTGACAATCTCCATACAGTCCGGTCTGTTCGTCTGATACATCGCATGGCGGGCCTAGGGGGCGGTGAACGTCAGTCCCCTAATAGCGGTACAAGTCGTATCGGAGTGTAGCCCAGAACACCCTGAGATAACACTGGAAACCTACCAGTATATCTCGCTTGCCCTGGCCAGGGACTACTCGTGTAATGGCTCTCCTGGACACAGCGCGATGTCAACCCCCAATACCGGGAGAGACGAATCTTGTCTAACCGTCACTGCCTCCAAGTGCTTCGGGACTGCACCCAAAAACTACCTGTTTGCACGACTCCTTTGAGCCGTGGTAGGGTAGTAATCAAAGTGCAGTGGGAACACACTCGAGGCGAAGTGACAGTGTCAAGTC
This sequence comes from Agapanthus africanus, assembly GCA_030015575.1. Taxonomy (NCBI): domain Eukaryota; kingdom Viridiplantae; phylum Streptophyta; class Magnoliopsida; order Asparagales; family Amaryllidaceae; genus Agapanthus; species Agapanthus africanus. The sequence continues at coordinate 440,283,098 of CM057338.1, forward strand.
AGCGGACTAAGCTGTACTCATGTCACCTGGGAACTGATAACTAACGATAGGTATAATACCAACCAACAGTTCCCGACGAGTCCTGTCCAGTGTACTCGTAACCTAACGAGCACCCGTATACTATCTCAAGCACGACGTACTGACGGCTGTGGGACAGACCGTCTCCTACACTGAGATGAGAAGCGCATACGCTAGTCTACTCCGGAGTATCGATGCCCTGTCTCGATAGTCCAACGACTAGGGACCTGTATAAGGATGTGCTTATAGATCACCCAGCTCCCACGAGTGCGAGCGCCATCACAACGCTGGTAATCAAGCAAAGATCCTAAGGGCTCTACCAATATATATATCTGCAATATGCTAAAAGAAACACATGCACATATTAAAGCAGAGACAAACCAAGTAGCATACTACCATTTCGAGCAAGATTGTATATACAACTGTGAATATCCCAAGCTTCCATCAAGTAATATACAAACTAGTATGATACAGTAATGGCCTCTAGGGCATATACACTAACACCACGTGACCAGGAATTTTGCTCTGGATGCTTCCCACGGGTTCACTGCCGTGTTCGGCGAGGACCAGGCTCCGCTCTGGATTCTTCACACGGGTTCACTGCCGTGCTCTGCGAGGACCACGCTCTGCTCTGGACGTTTTCCACGGGGTCAAAGAGTGACGTTATCCGTGTTCCACGTGACCAGGAATTTTGCTCTGGATGCTTCCCACGGGTTCACTGCCGTGTTCTGCGAGGACAAGGCTCCGCTCTGGATGTTTTCCACGTGGTCAAAGAGTGACCTTATCCGCGTTCCACATGACCAGGAATTTTGCGCTAGATGCTTCACATGGGTTCACTGCCATGTTCGGCGAGGACTAGGCTCCGCTCTGGATGCTTCACACGGGTTCACTGCCATGCTCTGCGAGGACCAGGATCCGCTCTCGACGTTTTCCACGGGGTCAAAGAGTGACGTTATCCGCGTTCCACGTGACTAAGAATTTTGCTCTGGATGCTTTCCACGGGTTCACTGCCGTGTTCGGCGAGGACCAGGCTCCGCTCTGGATGCTTCACACGGGTTCACTGCCGTGCTCTGCAAGGACCAGGCTCCGCTCTGGACGTTTTCCACGGGGTCAAAGAGTGACGTGATCCGTGTTCCACGTGACCAGGAATTTTGCTCTGGATGCTTCCCACGGGTTCACTGCCGTATTCTGCGAGGACCAGGCTCCGCTCTGGACGTTTTCCACGGGGTCAAAGAGTGACGTTATCCGCGTTCCACGTGACCAGGAATTTTGCTCTGGATGCTTCACACCGGTTCACTGCCGTGCTCTGCGAGGACCAGGCTCCACTCTGGACATTTTCCGCAGGGTCAGAGAGTGACGTTATCCGCGTTCCACGTGACCAGGAATTTTGCTCTGGATGATTCCCACGAGTTCACTGCCGTGTTCTGGGAGGACCAGGCTCTGCTCTGGACATTTTCCACGGGGTCAAAGAGTGACGTTATCCGCGTTCCACGTGACCAGGAATTTTGCTCTGGATGCTTCCCACAGGTTCACTGCCGTGTTCTGCGAGGACCAAGCTCCGCTCTGGACGTTTTCCATGGGGTCAAAGAGTGACGTTATCCGCGTTCCACGTGACCAGGAATTTTGCTCTGGATGCTTCCCACGGGTTCACTACCGTGTTCGGCGAGGACCAGGCTCCGCTCTAGACGTTTTCCATAGGGTCAAAGAGTGACGTTATCCGCGTTCCACGTGACCAGGAATTTTTGACTTTGTCTGTATTTCACGAAGTCGGAATTTGACTCTCGGTCGGTTGTACGCTGCCGAGTCATGGAACTGGGAGATGCCGCTGTTCCGCTTTGTTCGAGGTCATGTCCCTTGTGACGAGACGAGTGTTGAGACGACCTCTAGGTCACTTATGGCCCGTCGAGATTTGGCTTCTTCTTTTGATGAAACCTGGGGAGGAGGAGTGTGATTCCTTCTTCGTTTGTGCCCCTGGATTGTATATAGAGATTGATGTAACATCACCTGTAGGGCAAAATTTTCATTTTTATTTTATTTCTTTTTCCGCGATGCTCTATCATTTCAGCATTTTATATCGCGAAGGTCGCGATTGCTCTATCATTTCGGCTATTTTTCGCGGTGCCCAATCATTTCGGCTATTTATTTTATTTTTACTCGCTGTTTTTTATTGCGAGCTGCCCAATCATTTCGGCTATTTGCATGCATACATTTTTACTTGCTGATTTTGTCTGCAAGTTGCCCCATCATTTCGGCTATTTCGTATGCATGTGTGGCTTGCTGGCTTTTCACCGCAAGCTCTGGATTAGACACTGATTTCGGCATCAGCACCGCTACGACTGGGATATTTCCAGGAGCGAATCATCATTTGCTTCTGTCGATGTCGAACAAAGGTGGCTTAGTAAATAGGGTTAGGGTCCTGTCGACAAAGGCTTTTGACTCCATGAGCCGTAAGGGTCTCACAAAGGTATTTCTCCCTACAAGTCGTGAGGATCTTGTAGGTGTGTTTTCTCCTTGGGAATCGTGAGGATTTCTAAGTGCGTGTTCCCCTGTAAGTCGTAAGGATCTTACAAAAGGATTTTCTCCTTATAAGTCGAGAAGATTTACAAGGGTTGTTCATCAGATGAACATATCCCTAGTCACGGATGGGACTCGATAAGGGAAATGTTTATTCGCGCCCGTGGATTGTATACAAGGGTCAATATTGAGCCGCTTGTAGGGAAACATCGAAGGTTGTGGGGGGGGGGTTTGTTTAAGAACAGGTTCAGGTTTCTGTAACTTAAGACTTTCAAATCTTATGAGTCGTGAGGGTCCCATAAGAGAGTTCCCCTTACAAGTCGTGAGGATCTCGCAAGTGTAATTTCTCCTTAGGAATCGTGAGAACTCCTAAGTGTGTTGCTCCCTTGTGATTCTTAAGGATCTCACGTGGGTGGTTTCTCCTTACAAGGTCGTGAGGACCCTGCAAGTGTCCTTTAACGAGGTTGCGCCCTTTCGAGTTTTCACAAACACTCGCCGGTAGCCCTGCTGTTTTTACTCACGGAGCCCTTTCGAGTTTTCATCCGTGCCCACTTTTCTTATGGACATACCATTTTTATTTTTATTTTTTTATTTTATTTTATTTTATTTTGTATCGGTTTTGGGATGCCGCAATCCACCATAGTTTATCGACATCTCGGTCAACAGCTAGTTTTAGGACATAGTGGTCCGTTGTTAGTTTAAAGACGTTTCGGTCCGTTGTTAGTTTAAGGACATTTCGGTCCGTTGTTAGTTTAAGGACATTTCAGTCCGTTGTTGCAGAAGGCCGGTTACTACTTATAGAGTTCGGGCTTAGGAAGATAGCGAGCGGACATAGTCGTCGTCATCTATCATTGACCTAGGCCTTGACCCGTTAAGCGTAGTATTTCTTCAGGAAGCGACCGTTTATTGGCTGGAAAGGTCTTTCGCCATGCATGTCCATGAGTAGATAGGCTCCACCCTGGTAGACCTTGTCTATAATATACGGGCCTTCATAGTTCGGTTCGAATTTTCCCCGCTTGGCGCGATTGGGGATCATAGGTCTTTTGACCACTAGCACGAGTTCGCCTTGGCGGAATGTCCTCGACCTGGTCAATCTTTCATATAAGCGCGTCATCTTTGCTTTATAAGCCTCCAGATTTTGTTGCGCTATGAGCCGGATTTCATCAAGGGCATCAAGCTCCTCAAGCCGAAGGTGAGCATTTTCTTCGTCCGTCAGCTCGTAGTGGATTGCCACTCGTAGAGAGGGTAACTCTATCTCGAGGGGGAGTACTGCTTCTGTACCGAATACCAATGTGTACGGCGTCATGTTTGTGGCCGTTTTGAACGTAGTTCGATACGCCGAAAGAGCTTCTTGCAGTCTCTCGTGCCAGTCTTTCTTGTTTCGGGACACCGTCTTCTTTACGATCTTCGTCAAGGTCTTGTTGAAAGCCTTAGCTAGACCGTTAGCTCGGGTATTATAGACTGAGGAATATCTCCAGTCTATGTTGTGTTGCTGCGCGAAGCGGCTGATCTTATGGCTTCTGTAGGCTGGCCCGTTATCGGAGATGATCCATCTCGGAGTTCCAAAGCGATAGATGACGTGTGTTTTGAAGAAGTGGAGGATATTCTCCATCTTCACTTCCCTCAGTGGTACTGCTTCTGCCTATTTGGAGAAGTAGCCAGTCGTCGCCAAAATGAATCGATGTCCTCTGGACGATGCTGGTTCGATGGGGCCGATTACGTCGATTCCCCACATTTCAAACGGCCAGCTAGCCACCGTTGGATGTAAAGGATTTGGGTGCTGATGGATAAAGTCCCTATGAATCTGGCATGAGTGGCATTGCTTCGCATATTCGAGGCAGTCCTGAATCATCGTAGGCCAATAGTAGCCCATCCGTTTAATTTTCAACTTCATCTTCGGGCCTGCTTGGTGAGAACCGCAGAGTCCATCGTGAACTTCCTGAACGACTCTCTTCGCCTCTTCAGGTCCCAGGCATCTCGGCCACAGGGAATCAAATGACCTCTTGTACAGAGTATTATTGACGAAGGCTAAGGACAGAGCTCGTTTCATAAGCCGATGTCTTGAGGACGCATCTTCAGGCATTCGACGGGATTGGAAGTAGTCTATGAAGACTTCTCTCCAGTCTTCAGCCTTTTCTTGGTCCTTTATTTGCATAGCCATTTTCACGGTTGCTTCCTTTTCCTCAAATGATTCCGGAGATATTTCTGCCGGTGTGAGGACCCGACGGCTTTGTACCACGATTCTGACATCATCGAGATTTTCATCAGCCAGTTCTTTAGCGAGCTTGGCTAACGTGTCAGCTTTGCTATTTTCCGCACACGGTATGCTTTCCAGTATGTAGTAAGGAATTTGAGTCAGCAATCACTATACTCTGTCGCCATACTTCACCAGCTCTGGCTTGCATGTCTGGTAGTCGTCGTTCACTTGGCTAACGACCAGTTGAGAGTCTCCATATATGAGGAGGTTTTCAATTCCCATGTCGATAGCGATCTCAAGGCCTGCTATTAAAGCTTCGTATTCTGCTTCATTGTTCGTCCTCGGCTCTGTCAAGGAGAAAGCAAAGCGCATTATCCCTCCTTGTGGGGTTACGAAGATGAGGCCTACCCCCGATTTGATTATAGGCGTATTTTGTTTGCGCTTCTTCATGGAAGATGCTCCATCGAAGTAAAGTTCCCACCGGGTACCACTTCCATCGATCGCGTCAAATGCATGTTCATCTGGGAGTTTGTAATTCAAGGGAGAATAGGCCGGTATTGGATGCTCAGCGAGGAAGTCGGCGATGTCCTGGCCTTTCACCGCCTTAAGAGGCTGATAGGTTATCGAAAACTCCATTCAGAGCAATGCCTATTTAGCGAGTCGTCCCGTCAATATGGCTTTTGACATCAAATATTTGAGAGGGTCCACCTTCGAAATGAGACGGACTTCGTGCACCAATGCATAGTGCCTAAGCTTTGTTATTGCGAAGATTAACGCCAGGCAGTGTTTTTCAATGGGAGAATAATTGCTTTCTGCCCTCAGAAGAACTCGACTCAAATAGTAGATAGCTCTCTCCTTCCCTTGATCGTTCTCTTGTGCCCATAATGCGCCTAAGGAACCTTCGAGGGCTGTTGTATAAAGAATAAGAGGCTTTCCCTTGACCGGAGTAGCTAACACCGGCTGGTTCTGCAGGTATTGCTTGATCTCGTCCAGTGCGCCTTGGCATTTGTGATCCCAGACGAATGGGGTTCCCTTCTTCATCAGGTGACTGTAAGGGCGGCACTTGCCGGAGAGATTGGCTATAAATCGCCGGATGTACGCGAGCTTTCCTTGGAGAGACCGCAATTGTTTGAGAGTCCTTGGCGGTGGCATTTCTATGATTGCCTTGATCTTCGACGGATCTATCTCAATGCCTCGGTGTCGGACAATGAATCCTAGGAATTTGCCTGAGGACACCCCGAACGCGCATTTAAGAGGGTTCATCTTCAAGTTGTATTGCCGAAGACGTTGAAATACGGTCCTCAGATGCTCTAAATGCTCCTTGTATGATTTGCTCTTAACCACGAGATCGTCGATATAGCATTCGACGATTTCATGTATAAGGTCATCGAAGATCTTAGTCATGGCCCTCTGATAGGTGGCACCGGCGTTCTTTAAACCGAAGGGCATCACCTTGTAGCAGAATATTCCCAAAGGAATCCGGAAAGCGGTGTGCTTCTGGTCTTCGGGATGCATCTTTATTTGATTATATCCTGATGAGCCGTCCATGAAGGAGAAAACTTCGTGAGTGGACGTGTTATCTATCATCAGTTCAGTGACCGGTACTGGGAAATCGTCCTTCGGGCAGGCTTTATTGAGATCCCGAAAGTCCACGCATATGCACACTGTCCCATTTTTCTTCATCACCGGGATGATGTTGGCGATCCAGTCAGGATATTGGACTTTCTGGATGAACCCAGAGTCGATCAGCTTCTTGACTTCGGCATTGATGCTCATCTCAAGCTCGAGCCGCATTCTTTTTGGCGCTTGTTTGACTGGCTTGATATCCGGGGATATTGCCAATTTATGGACAGCTATTTCTGGATCCAGTCCTGGCATTTCGGAATTGTTCCATGCGAAGCAATCTCTGTGCCGCATTAGCACGTCTTTTATCGCAGCCACCTGTTCTTCAGATAGCAACTCGCTGACGAATGTCGGTCGTGGGTCGTTCGTCGTCCCCAACTCAATCTTCTTGAGGTTATCTGCAGTAGTATGTATGCCATCTTCCAGCTCTTTCGGCGCTGGTGGAAATTCTGAGATTACCTCGTTGTCATTGTTTTCGAAGCACCAGGGAAGGTCATCCATATCCTCGGGCTTTTCTTTTGATATCGTTATCATATGACAAGTACGAGTACGCTTCCAGGACCGATATAGGTCCGGTTCTGCTTTCGTGGCTTTGGGTTCATGTTTCTGTGGCGGCGTCACCCTCCAACTGTCAGATAGAGCGAACTTGCCGAGCTGATATTGATCTTCAACCCAGTTCTTGAAAGTGAAGCAGTCTTTGAGAGGGTGGCCTATTACTCGGTGATAAGAGCAATAATTCAGGTGAGAGACTTCGCCAGCTTGTTCGGGGTGCTTGGACTCCGGCAGTGTAAGCATCTGGTATTTTATAGCTCGGTCAAGTATCTTCTTCGTCTTGTCCCGAGGAAAAGAGTATGCTCGACTCATCTTCTTTACAAGGGACAGATCGGAACCGCTCGATTCCCGCTTGCGTGGCTTCTTAGTCCCGCTTTGTCGTTGTTGAATGCCTTTTCCGCTTCTCACCTTATTTCTACCTCTGCGTCGAGCCTTTTGCACAGCAGGTTGACAGGGAGGAGCATTTTCGACTTTTGCCGTCTGTTGAAGAAGACGTTGCGTCCTGGCTTTCTCGTAGATGGCAATTTCGCGATTATGGTCGTCCTGTTTCGTCTAGTCGGGAGTGCTTCGACTCTTTCGTCTAGTCGCCTGCGTTTGGCTCCTTCTGGTGCGGCCATCTCACGCTTCCGATCGGCTTTACTTTTCAGACGAATCTCGTCTAGAAAGGCGTCGATCATTTCGTCTGTCGGCTACGCAAGTTCCGGTTCAGGCTCTGCCCCCAGTTTCTCAGTGCCAGGAGTTTTTTCATCATCCGTAAACGAGTGGGAGATCATATGACAACTCGCCATGTATCCCTCGGATTCATCCGACGAGCTTTCTCCATTATCTTCCTCTTGAAAGACGTGGTTGAGGAACTCTTGGAGTGTGATGGGAGTCCACGCCTTTTGATTGTACTCTTCCAGCGTGTCAATTTGTTTTTGTAAGTTCGTGCGCTTGTCGCCAGGCTTCACGGGCTTTTTGGACCTCTTCTTCTTCTTCTTTGAAGATTTTGACGGCTGGGTATGAGTACTGGGCCATCACCACCGATCTTTGGAGTTGGGCGCGGCTTCAGCATCCCTTCGATGATTTGGGGTTCAAGCGGGTTCTTCCACCTGATCGCTGGGCATGAATGAAGATCATTCAGCATCCTTTTGGTTTTGGATGAAAGTACGACCTCCTATGGGGCTTCTTCAACAACAGAACACGTTGCCCCCGGTATGTCCGTCTTCTTAAGAGTGTGCGGTTGTGGTGGGTTTACTTTCCACTTCTCAGACAGCGCAAACTTGCCTTGTAGGTACTGATCTTCGATCCATCCCTTAAAGACGAAGCAATCTTCGATTGGATGGCTTACCGTTTAGTGGTAAGGGAAATAATTGGGATTTTTCACTTCGCTGGGTTGCGGCGGTCGCCTTGGATTCGGCAAGTTAATAAGCCTGTTACGCACAGCCAGGTCGAATAGCCTCTTCGTCTTATCCCGCGGGAATGAATAAGGGCGCTTCATTTTCTCATTATGATACCGCCGTCTCTCTTCCAATTGATCCGCTAGCTTTGGGCACTGGGTTGCTGTTGAGCGTTCGCGATGAAGATCGTCTTCCCTTTACCCTTGTCGTTCCGCGGTTCTGGCTTCAGGGAGAGGGTCTGTGACCCATTTGATCCATCTGGGCTAACTTATCAATTAACGCCTGGAACGTGGTCGGTTTAAAGAATATCATGAACTGTGAAATAGTTGCATGAGGGTCTAGAGTGCCCACAAACATGCCCACCGCTAGTGCTTCTTCGATGCACTGCTCGCACTTCGACCACAGGTTTCGCCACCGTATAGCGTACTGGACCCACATCTTGCCTGGTTTCATCCTGGAATTAATCAATGCTATTATCGGGGTGCGTTCGCTGGCGCTTGTGAATCGCTGAGTGAATAGCAACTCCATTTCAGCGAACGTCTTGACGGAATCGTTCGAAAGCTCGAAGTACCATTCGAACGCCGTTTCCGACAAGCTGCCGATGAACTGGTAGAGCAGGAGCTTATCATCGCCGCCGGTATTACCACAAAGAGCCCTGAACTGGGCAACATGTTGATGGGGATTGCCAGTCCCCTTGTAGACGTAAAATTTCGGGATCGTGTAGCCCGGCGGGTATTTGATCTGATCGTACCAGCTCGGATATGGTCGTCCTGTCTTGACAACTTGACCGGCCGCCTCAGTTTCCTAATGAACCCGTATCTGCTGAGCTATATATTCATCTAGGTCATCCTTGGAAATTGTCTCCTCCTTGGCTATTGACAGAGCCGGTGGAGGATTCGACGTTTCTCCCCTGTCATCTTCAAGGACGATCGGAGGATCTTCGGCAGGAGGATCTTGCTGGATCATCATACCTACCATATCCTGGAACAGAAGGGCCATTCGTTGTATATTGGCTGCTTGTTCCGCAGCCTCTTTATCCTTCTTTTCTAGCATTCTCCGAAGGAATTCGGCGTCTGTGTCTTGCTCCTGGCGTTGATTCGAGGATGCTTCGGGACTTTCTTTTGGCCCAGTGAGTGCGGCCATCGCGGTCATCATTTCTTGGAGCTTTTGCTGCTGCTCCTGAGCTTTAGTCACCGATCGCGTGAGTGGTCTATGACCCGTGGATGTACGGCTGTCCTCTTTCCCAGACGCCATGTAAACGGTGTGCACCATCATGCCCCCAGACTTAGGGCGTTTAGGCTTACTGTCTTTGACATTAGCTGTAGGCATGGGGACCTTCTCCGGCCTTCCTCTCTTTTGAGTAGTCGGCATGGAGGGAGTCGTGGCAGCAGGCACCCAAGTGGTTGTCATCCTTTGTGATTTGACAGGACGGTTCTTCTTTTCCTGAACCTTCACCCTCTTCTGCCAGCAAGAGTGATCTTGGTCGATTACTGAGTCCTGGACCCGTCGCCAGACCTTGTAAATCTTGAAGGACAGCCGTTGAGGAGGCTGCTCCGGCTTCGTTTCTGTAACACTCTCCGCAGGTGGAGGAGATCTTTTCAACGTGGCAGTCGGAGAGTTCTTGCGTACCCTCCTTAGCGGTTTAAAGCTATTTCCAGTTGGGACAGCAGCATTAACTTCCACCATTGGAGCCGGTGGAGTTAGCCCTGAGGGGGAGTTTCCCCCGGCCTTCCTTACTCGGCGCCAGTGGCGACGTCGAGCGTGTCGTGCTGTTGGGGCTGGTCCGGTGATGGGGATGGTTTCGCCTTGCCCCCTGTCTGTATGAGACGCCGCTGGTGCCAGCCTCTTGAAGACTGACGTATTTTGAGTGGCGGTGTCCAATCTGTCAAAGACAGACCCTCGAGCAGGAACAGGAGCCGGAATAGTCAGCCTTGAAAAGACTGACTCTTTAGCAGGAGAAGCCGTCTTGACAACTTCAGGAATGGAGATGGCTGTCTTCTTCGCGATGGCCACGTCAGGGGTCATGAGCTTCTTGGCAGGCCCATCAGAGTTCAGGTTCAACCTGGTAAAGACCGAGGCTGCCGGCTTGGCTTTGGACGACCCGTTGAGAGGGGCCATGGTAGTAGTAAGCCGATCGAAGACCGACTTCTTTTGCGCTTCCGGTGCGGGCGCCGAAATGGTGAAGCTTGCAGACGGGAGCATGGTCCCGAAGAACAGACCGGTGGTGGCCTGAGTCACTTGTTCTACCGGCATGGTAAGGATGGAGGCCGCTTGAGGCCTATAGGCTACACCTCCAGGTGAGGCGGAGCATCGGTTGCACTTGCATTTCGAGCAGCTCGAGCAGTTGGATGCCATTGATGCTTGATTTTTGCGCCAGGCAAAAGACCAAATCTTAGTAACTTGAAACCCAAAGACAATCATTAACAAACCGCGATTCGTTCGCGAAGACGGCATACGAAGTGTGGAGTGGAAAGAGGAAAAGGTCCCACCGGGCGTGCCAGAATCTGTTCCCCTCCGAAAGACGGCGCGACAGGGACGTCTTGCCTGAGATTTGGGGAAGATGCTAATTGGTGCTATCCGTCCACCTCTCCGAAGATGCCAAGTTGATTTATGGTACCGTGTATCGAAGGTTTAAACGGATGCGACCGATGTAGCAGACTTCGTCAGATTCCCCCTCGTTTGAGGGGTTTTTGATTGTGGAGACGCTCTTCCCTGCAGGCGCAAGCCCCTGCAGTTAATTACGCTACCGCATTGCGGTAACAACTTTCTTCTTCTCCATGTGGTAACTTCGTGTCATTTGTGTTTGTTTTGTGTTTGGTTGCCCGTGGATTGTATACGGAGACTAAGTTATATTGTCGCCCGTAGTGTTTGGACTAGTCCAAATCCGTATTATCTTAGATTTGGATTTGGGTGTTTGGGTTTAAGGATACGTTAGCCTCGTTTGAGACTAAGATCGACTTAAACATTAGTTAAGAATACGTTAGTCTAGTTTTAGACTAAGATCAACTTAACAGGATCGTTTAGATCCAATAAGAGAGCAATTAAGGGAGCCATGTTGTTTAGTTTAGTGACATTGCGGTCGATAGGTAGTTTAAGGACATTGCGGTCCAATGTTAGTTTTAAGACGTTGCGGTCAAGGTTAAGGACATCATAGTCCGTGGATTTAAGGACTCCACAGTCCGGCATTAGTTTTAAGACATCACGGTCAAGGTTAAGGACCTCATAGTCCGTTGTTAGTTTTAAGACATCCCGGTCAAGGTTAAGGACATTATAGTCCGAGGATTTAAGGACTCTACAGTCCGTCGTTAGTTTTAAGACATTACGGTCAAGGTTAAGGACCTCATAGTCCGAGGATTTAAGGACTCCACAGTCCATGAAATGTGTGTGGTTATCAGGACCCGTCACCTCTTTGAAGACGTTGAGGAATTACAACGACAAGTATCAAAGGAGTGAAGAGATGTACCCTTGAATTAAAGTAGATTAAGTAATCTGTAGTCCAATTTGGAACCAAGACCAATTCATTAGGTTATGAGCACATTGGGTCAGTTGAGTCTGGATTGAGGACTTATGGCCAATTTGGGCTAAGTCCAATCATGTTTAAAATATTGGCCCTCTGTTGGTCCATATCCAATTGCAGGAGAGGCTTTGCCTCTAGAAAATTAGCCAATTGGGCTAAACTAGTGTTAAACACTAAAGACCAACAGTGTTGAACACTGGAAATAAGATTAGCAAATTAGTGTTAAACACTAAAAGGTAATCAGTGTTAGACCCTGAAAATATAATCCCCTAAATTAGTGTTAAACACTGGAAGTGAAGTTGTCAAATTAGTGTTAAACACTAAAAAAAAGTTGTGATTTCTCAAATTAGTGTTAAACACTAACATATATCAGTGTTAAACACTGGAAATAAGGTTTTCAAATTAGTGTTAAACACTAAAGCAAATCAGTGTTAAACACTGCAAATAGAGTTTTCAAATTAGTGTTAAACACTAAGAAAATCAGTGTTAGACACTGGGAATAGATTTTTCAAATTAATGTTAAACACTAAGAAGATCAGTGTTAAACACTGGGAACAAAGATCTCAGATTAGTGTTAAACACTAAGGAGAGAGAGATCACGTGGTAGCACGTGAGAGCGCCTTGATTCCCCTTATTTTGTTCTGCCAAAAGTATTGAATACTTTGGAGCATCACGTGCTGTCACGTGATGGGCATTTAGGTATTTGTCTGTTAAAGCTTTTGCCAAGGGGTCACGTGGTAACACGTGAGAGCGCCCAGAGCTTCTATTTCTTTTGCTTTTTCTTTGTGTGCTTCAGGGGTCACGTGGGGCACGTGAGGCGTTGCCTCAAAGTTCTTTTCTGTGGATCTTTACAGGGGTCATGTGAAAGCACGTGACTCTGGTTCTTTTCATGTTTGAAGATCTCTTTTTAAGAATTAAATTCTTCATAGGGTTAAACCCTAGCAATAATTTTAAAGGAATTAAATTCCCACTTTCTTTTGAAGAATTATATTCTTAATTTCTTTTCTGTAGGAATTAAATTCCCCATATGTGTAAAGAATTAAATTCTGGCATAGGGTAAAACCCTAATTTCTTTTTTAAGGGAATTAAATTCCTGTGAGTTTGAGAGAATTAAATTCTCAATTAGGGTTAAACCCTAGTTCTGTCCATTTTGAATGAATTAAATTCCTATAATATAGGGTTAAACCCTAATTTTATCTCAAAGGAATTAAATTCCTATAACTCCGTGAGAATTAAATTCTCAAAGCTCAATTCCTCCTCTATGTTTTAGATCTGCATGGCAGAATCTCAACCCAATGGGGAGATGTGCACTTTGCAGATTTTCCACCAGAGAAAGAACTAAGTTCTTTTCTTTTATAAGAGTTAAACTCTTTTGAGAATTAAATTCTCTTTTTGAAGCCTCTCTTTTCTTACCTAAGGTTTTTCTTTGCAGAGAATCAAATTCTTCCCCCTGAATTTTTTAGGCTTCAAGGTTCTATCTCCCTCTCTCTGTATGTTTTCTTCTTTTTTCTTTTTTCAACTCTCTCCCTTGACACCTATTTATAGGAGAAGGAAAAGAATCAATTTGTTTAGTGAATCTTTCATTGAAAGATTTGATTTGTTTATTGAGAGATTTTATTTATTTTCATCATTGATCCGGGCCCTTAAATTATTAAGTGAATTTTATTCACCGTTGGATTTTAAATCCAAAGATATTCTTTTGTTATTTCGGTTAGATTTAAGGGAAATCTTTCCATGTCCAAGATTTTTCCATAAATTGGTGATATTTAATCACCCTCGGATTTTTAATCCAATGGTTTCACATAATTTTTCTCTATTTTAGAAAGATTTAAGTATCTTATTCAAAATTTAATTTTGTTAAACAATAAGGCTTTTAAAGCCGGTCACGTATGGCCACGCGACCCCTGGTCACGTGTAAGCACGTGACCCTTGGTCACGTGTAAGCACGTGACCCCCCTGAACTTTTTCCTCTTCTTTGCTCTGTTCTTTGCCGCTGCTTAACCATCACGTGCCAACACGTGACCAATGGTCACGTATGAGCACGTGATGCCTCTTCTGAAGCCTTTCCTGATTTTTTAATCATGGAACAACGCTTAGAAGATCCTTACGACTTGCAAGAGAAAACACCACTTAGAAGTCCTCATGACTTCTAAGGAGAACATGCACCTACGAGATCCTCATGACTCGTAGGGAGAAATACCTTTATGAGACCCTTACGGCTCATAAAGTCAAAAGTATTAGTCAACAAAGTCCTAACCCTGTCTACTAAGCCACCTTTGTCTAAATCGACAACGACAAATGATGAGTCGCTCCTGGCAATATCCCAATTGTAGTGATACAGATGCCTAAATAGGTGCCAAACTCCAAGTCAACCTCTCCGACAAGTGCTGTCCCTACAATCACTTGATGAAGAAGAGAACCCCGTTCGTCTGGAATCACAAATGCCAAAGCGCACTAGACGAAATCAAGCAATACCTGCAGAACCCGCCAGTACTGACCGCTCCAGTCAAGGGAAAGCCTCTTATCCTGTATACAACTGCCCTTGAAGGTTCCTTAGGCGCACTGTGGGCACAGGAGAACGACCAAGGGAAAGAGAGAGCCCTCTACTATTTTAGTCGAGTTCTCCTGGGGGCAGAAAACAACTATTCCCTTATCAAAAAACATTGCCTGGCGTTAATCTTTGCAATAACGAAGCTCCGGCACTATGCGTTGGCGCATGCGGTCCACCTCATATCGAAAGTGGATCCTCTCAAATATTTGATGTCAAGAGCCATACTAACAGGACGACTCGCTAAATGGGCCCTGCTCTTGATGGGGTTCTCGATAACTTATCGTCCGCTCAAGGCAGTGAAAGGGTCAGGCCATTGCCGACTTCCTCGCTGAGCATCCGATACCTGCCGATTCACCCCTAAATTGCGAATTGCCAGACGAGCACGCGTTTTACACGATCGATGGGGAGAAAGGAGAGAGTGACACCCGATGGGAACTCTACTTCGATGGGGCATCTTCTATGATGAAGCGAAAGCACAACTCCCCCATAATCAAATCTGAGATAGGCCTCATCTTCGTGCCTCCACAAGGAGGGATAATGTGCTTCGCCTTCTCCTTAACAGAGCCGAGGACGAACAATGAAGCCGAATATGAAGCTTTGATAGCAGGTCTTGAGATCGCTGTCGACATGGGAATTGAAAACCTCCTCATATACGGAGACTCCCAACTGGTCGTTAGCTAAGTAACGGCGATTATCAGATGTGCAAACCGGAGTTGGTAAAGTACGGCGAGAGAGTACAACAATTGCTGACTCAAATCCCTGCCTACGCCCTAGAAAGCATACCGTGCACGGAAAATAGCAAGGCGGATGCATTAGCCAAGATCGCTAAAGAACTGGCTGACGAAAACCTCGATGACGTGAGGATAGTTGTGCAAAGCCGTCGGGTTCTTGCACCGGCAGAAATATCTCCAGAGTCGTCCGAAGAAAAGGGAGCTACCGAGCAAACGACCCTACAAATAAAAGACCAGGAAAAGATTAAGGATTGGAGAGAATTCTTTATAGACTACTTCAAATACCGTCGAACACCTGAAGATGCGTCCTCAAGACATCAGCTCATGAAACGAGCTCTATCCTTCGCCTGTGTCAATGATACTCTGTATAAAAGATCGTTTGACTCCCTGTGGATAAGATGCCTGGGACCTGAAGAAGCAAAGAGAGTCGTCCAAGAAACTCACGACGGACTCTGCAGTTCTCATCAAGCCGGGCCGAATATGAAGCTGAAGATCAAAAGAATGGGTTATTATTGGCCCACAATGATCCAAGACTGCCTCAAACACGCGAAGCAGTGCCACTTGTGCCAGATTCACGGGGACTTTATCCACCGGCATCCAAATCCTCTATATCCGACGATAGCTAGCTAGACGTTCGAAATGTGGGGAACTGACATAATCGGGCCCATTGAACCAGCATCGTCCAGAGGACATCGGTTCATACTGGCAACAACCGATTACTTCTCCAAGTGGGCAGAAGCAGTACCGCTAAGAGAAGTGAAGACGGAGAATATCCACCATTTCTTCAAGACACACGTCATCTATCGGTTCGGCACTCCGCGACGGATTATCTCCGATAACGGGCTGGCCTACAGAAGTCACAAAATCAGCCGCTTCGCGCAGCAACATAATATAGATTGGAGACACTCTTCGGTCTATAATTCCCAAGCTAACGGTCTAGCTAAGGCTTTCAACAAGACCTTGACAAAGATCGTGAAAAAGACGGTGTTAAAAAATAAGAAGGACTGGCACGAAAGACTGCATAAAGCTCTCTGGGCGTATCGAACTACGTTCAAAACGGCCACAAACACAACGCCGTATGCATTGGTATTCGGCACTAAAGCGGTACTCTCCTTGAAGATAGAGCTACCCTCCTTACGAGTGGCGGTTCATTACGAGCTAACAGATGAAGACCAAGCTCATTTTCGGCTTGAGGAGCTCGACGCGCTTGACGAAACCCGGCTCATGGCATAGCAAAACTTGGAAGCCTACAAAGCAAAAATGACATGTGCATATGATAGATTGACTAGGCCGAGAACATTCCGCCAAGGCAAACTCGTGCTAGTGGTCAAAAGACCTATGATCTCCAATCGTGCCAAACGGGGGAAGTTAGAGTCAAATTACGAGGGACCGTACATCATAGAAAAAGTTTACCAGGGTGGGGCTTACTTGGTTATGGATATGCATGGCGAAAGACCCTTCAGGCCGATAAACGGTCGGTTCCTAAAGAAATACTACGCCTGACAAGTTACGGCCCAGGGTAATGATAGATAATGACGCCTATGTCCGCTCGCTATCTTCCCGGGCCCAAACTCTAGAAGTGGTAGCCAACGAAACCGTTGCAACAACGAACCGAAATGTCCTAAAACTAACGACGGACCGAGATGTCCTAAAACTAACAATGGATCGAAACGTCCCTAAACTAACGCCTGACCGAGATGTCTATAAACTACTACGAACTGCAGCATCCCAAGGCTGACAACAAAAAAACGGTACGTCCATAAGAGAGATGGGCACGGATGAAAACCCGAAAGGGCTCCGTGAGTAAAAACAGCAGGACTACCAGCAAGTTTTGTGAAAACCCGAAAGGGCGCAATCTCGTTAAAAGACACTTGCAAGGTCCTCTCGACCCTGTAAGGAAAAACCACCTGCGTGAGATCTTTACGACTCACAAGGGAGCAACACACTAAGGGATCCCCACGATTCCTAAGGAAAAAATACACTTATGAGATCTTCACGACTCGTAAGGAGAACCCTCTTATGAGACCCCCACGGCTCATAAGATTCAAAAGCCTTAAGCTACAGGGATTTAAACATGTTCTTAAGCCATCACAATCCCCAGGTTGCCCTACAAGCTGCTCAATGCTGACCCTTGTATACAATCCACGGGCATAAATAAACGTTTCCCCAACAGAGTCCTACTACTGACGAGGGATATCTTCACATGGTGAATGACCCTTGTAAGTCTTCTCGACTTATAAGAAGAAAACACTCTTGTAAGATCCTTACGACTTATAAGAGACCATACACTTAGGAATCCTCACGATTCTTAAGGAGAAAACGCACCTACGAGATCCTCACGACTCGTAGGGAGAAATACCTTTATGAGACCCTTACGATTCGTAAAGTCAAAAAGCCTTAGTCAATAGGATCTTAACCCTGTTTGCTAAGACACCTTTGTTCGACATTGACAGCGGCAAATGATGATTCGCTCCTGGCAATATCCCAGTTGTAGCGATGCTGATGCCTAAATCGGTATCAAATCCCAAACTCGCAGCGAAAAGTCAGCAAGCCACAAATGCATATGAAATAGCCGAAATGATGGGGGCAACTTGCAACAAAATCAGCAAGTAAAAATGTATGCATACAAAAATAGTCGAAATAATTGTGCAACTCGCAATAAAAAGCAGCGAGTAAAAAGAAAATAGCCGAAATGATTGGGCACCGCGAAAAATAGACGAAATGATTTGGTAATTGTGTCTTTCGCGATACAAAAGGCTGAAATGATAGAGCATCGCGGAAAGAAAACATAAAATATATAAAATGAAATTTTTGCCCTACAGGTGAGATCACATCGATCCCTGTATACAATCCAGGGGCGCAAACAAAGAGGGAACCATATCATCCCACCAGGCTCCATCAGAAAAGAGAGCCAAGTCTCGACGGCCACATCTACAGCCTGGAGACCCACAACAGTTTTCCTCCTCATTCCAGCAGGATTCGGACGCGACAATCAATCTTGGAACCATAGCAGAGTCTTGACGGCCACATCTACAGCCTGGAGACCCACAACAGTGTTCCTCCTCATTCCAGCAGGATTCGGACGCGACAATCAATCTCGGAACCACGGCAGAGTCCCTAGTTCCAAGTCTCGATGGCCACATCTACAACCTGGAGACCCATAACAGCGTTCCTCCTTATTCTAGCAGGATTCAGACGCGACAATCAACCACGAAGCCATGGCAAAATCCCTAATTCCAAATCTCAATGGTTCACAGACAACCTAGAGACCACCTCGACATTCGTCTCATTACAGCAGATGCAACGTCAACAAAGCGGAGCCGCGGTAAAGTTCCCAGTTCCATGACTCGGCGGTGCACGGACAACCGAGAGTCAACCCAGGCCCCATATGGCTAAAGTCAATCCTGACCCCATATGGCTAAAGTTAACCCCTGACCCCATATGGCTAAAGTCAATCCTGACCCCATATGGCTAAAGTCAACCCCTGACCCCGTATAGCTAAAAGTCAATCCTGACCCCATATGGCTAAAGTCAACCCCTGGCCCCGTATGGCCGAAGTCAATCCTGACCCATAAGGCTAAAGTTAACCCCTGACCCCGTATAGTCAAAGTCAATCCTGACCCATATGGCTAAAGTCAACCCCTGACCCCGTATGGCCGAAGTCAATCCTGACCCCATATGGCTAAAGTCAACCCCTGACCCCGTATGGCTATAGTCAATCCTGACCCCATATGGCTAAAGTCAAACCCTGATCCCGTATGGCTAAAGTCAATACTGATCCCATATGGCCAAAGTTAACCCTCGACCTCCCCGTCAAAGCAATGCTTTAATTCGGGAGTAGGTCAACTCATCAATCACTTACGAGTCCTCTCAATTTATAAGGAAGAAAATTCTCTCGGGAGATCCTTACGACTCTCAAGAGAAAATACACTTAGGAATTCTCACGATTCTTAAGGAGAAAATACACCTACAAGATCCTCTCGACTCGTAGAGAGAAAAGTTTTTATGAGACCCTCACGGTTAATAAATTTGAAAAGTCTTAGGTGGCAGATTCTAACCCTATCCCCTAAACCATCACTACCCTGCAAAGGGGTCAAGATGGACTATCTATGGGCCACACTCTCTGAAGTCGAACATCGACAAGGAGGGAAACAATCACTTATGAGTCCTCTCGACTTGTAAGGAAGAAAACTCTCTTGTAAGATCCTTACGACTTTCAAGAGAAAAACATACTTAGGAATCCTCACGATTCCTAAGGAGAAAATACACCTACGAGATCCTCTCGACTCGTAGGGAAAAAAGTCTTTATGAGACCCTTACGGCTCATAAAGTTGAAAAGTCTTAGGCAACAGACCTGAACCTGCTTCCTAAGCCATCGCTACCCTACAAGGAGGCTAAGATGAAATGTTCTTTACTATCTACAGGCCACACTTGCCAGAGTAACAAACCAACAACACAACAAAAAGAAGAAAGCAACAGTGGAAGATAAAAAAATGTGTATCTTTTATTCATGAATTCAATTGAGTACAAGACGAATCATATAAAAGAATAAAGAAAATGGATACATGTTATTCAAAGGTTACAAGTGTTCAATCTATACAAAAACAGCTACTGAGAAAGTGGCGTCTTCAATAAATCAGGTAGCTGATCGCGCACTCCTCTCAACTCCTTCTCATGATCGGCCGCTATGGCCAGCTCCGCTTCAATTCGAGCCCATTGCTGCAAGCACGATGAAACCTTCTTATCGATTTCCCATTGGGCAGCTTCGCGACTTTGCGTAACCCGCTCAATGGAGTCGAGCTTCCGCCTCAATGCCAGCCCGTCTGAAATACATCGCTGCAAATTTTCAAAGACGGCTCTCAGTTGCGCGGCATTCGCTTCAACTTGGGTGCGCAGCCGGGCAGATTCACTTGAAGCCTCCTCGCGTTCCTTCCACCTCAAGGTCGCTTCTTGTTCAAAATGGCAAAGGAAAAGCGCACTTTGCTCAACCCACGCAGCCCGCTGGGAGTTCAGAGCCAGAATCTCAGGAGCAGGACGTCTAAGCTCAAGCTCATGCAGGCAGGCCTCAATCTTCCTGCAGTGGTTAACCCAAGACTCAATGACACCTTCGTTATAGAATTTCACAAGCGTCGCCACCATTGGATTAACCTCGGCAGCAAAATCTGCAGCGAATGTAGGGGCCTCCGCGTCAAGCTCCTCAACATATTCGCTCAATATACGCAGGCTGGTCACAATGCGTTTTGAAGATGGACGTCTAGAAAAGAGCCTTGCCGGCATTATGATGTGAGACTCGACGGGGCAGGAACCGGTGCAATTGCTGCAAAACGAATTATGATCAAATGTCGGCTCAAGAGATAAAGAAAATGCACGAACAATAGATTCTACCATACCGGCTACGACAGGGTGCAGAGTTGGGAGTACTGGGGGCGTGACGATTCTCTCGTCCCCTCCTTCAATTTTTAGTGCTGCAATCAACTCAAAATTAACAACGGTCGGGTCGCCCGTCTAAGAAAGGGAAGTACGTCAGTTTAAAAGACTATACTCACCCGCACCGGTAGGCAAAACGATTTCCGACTGGAAGGAGAAGTGCGGGTTCAACACTTAATACAGATGATCAAAGAGAACTCTTGCAAGATCACGATGATACATGGTCAGTACACGGAAGATGCTATCCCAATTTAAATTAATCGCAGACCCATACCTTCGAGCATTTCAGAAGATATAAGAGGAGATGAAGGGGCAACGACCGTCAGAGCGAAAGCTGGTGGTGCTTCTTCAGGTGGCACAACCTCAGCGCTCACCACACCTACATTCGAAAGGAACAAAATGTCATCAGAAGGGATTGCAAAACGAAAAGAATGCAGCGATCCAAGACTTACCAGACAGGTCATCAGCCAAAACAGTGACGAAAGCATCACCAAGCATCACAACTTCTTCGATCTCATTCGGGAGGATGGTTTCGCCGCCCGTGGCTTCGTCCCCTGATTCCACGAGAGCCATCGTGGCACTCGCAATGCTAAGCGATGGCAGGGAACCGCGGGTGGAAAGAACGATAATAGGAGCAGTCCTGGACTCCTGAGAAAGAGTAGCTGCTTCGGGCTCGGTGGTTGCCGTCATCTCACCTGCCACCTCCACACCAGGACTTGGCCCTGCAGGGTAGGATATATGAGAATCTGAAGATCAAAACTCTGAAAAAAGTACCCAGTGTTACGTTACCTTGGGACGGCTTTTCAATTGCTTCCTGAGCCACGCGTACCGCCTGTCTATGAGCGGTAGACAGGGCAGCCGAAGCACCCTCTGAAGAGGCAGGGACAGAGGAAGCAGCGCTCGAGCTTGCACCTACAGCCAAGACGGCATTACGTTCTCTTGCTGCACACCTCCTGCTCTTCCTTTCTGCCTGGACCGTGAGAGCTGATCTTCTTAAGACCCCCATCAAGGAGACGTCATCGTCCGAACCAAGTTCTGTCTCTGGAACCTCTACGGCGTCCGTCATCGGCTGTTTAAGCGAAGCTTCTTTCGGCGATATTGAGGGAGCTGGGACTTAGGTAGCCGGCCTTGGAAGCGTCTCCGCACCACCCTACGAAGTCGACACTGCACTCGGGATAACTCGGGTTGAAGTAGTCCCTGCGATAAGTTGAGAAAGGAGGGTCAGTCTACCCATAAAAAAGGGGGGAGGGAAAGGAGGTACAATAAGCTGAAATATACCGAGGCCCAAGGAAACACGAAGCCTCTCTTCCTCTTCGAAAGTCTTGAGAGAAGCTGCGATAGCCTCTTCGATGGAGGCGCCTGTTGGAAAAGAAGTGTCAGTCAAAGCATGATAATAAAAAAATGTGTGATGTAACCACGCAAAGATACGGCGGAAGTATACCTGACTGTGCGAGGATGATCGGTCCTGCTTTATTGCTAGCCAGTCGCTCGGAATCCGCGATTGCAGCTTCCAGATCAGTATCATCTGGCGCCATGAATAAACCCTCGTTGGTCCCGTATTCGCTTAAGCCTTCGCTATAAGCAGCATGGGGCTCATGGCCGAATACAACGTCTGCAGAAAGAATCGACTTCTTCTTCTTCTTCTGCGAGCGAGTACCAGCCGCTGGTAACACAAGCTTGCGTTTAGCGGGCAACTTCGGGCGGCGAGTCCTGATCTCCGCACCTAAGCCGGACTCAGGAGATGCCACAGCTGCCACTTCAACATGAGCATGGGGTAGCGGTAGCTCAGGAATATTACATGGTACCACGGCCGCAGCAGCTTCCCTCAAGGGAGGACGGACAATGGTCCGTCGTTTCAAGGGAACAGCGGGGTTACCAGCCGGGGCGGTGCCCTTGCGATCAAGCAGCAATCGCTTTTCTTCCCTAATAACGGCACCCATCGAATGTTGATACAACGCCACATACACGTTCAGGGCCTTCGGAACACAACTCGATTCACTGATGAAGAAGTTGGACCCTGTGTTTAAGTGCATAAAATGATGCAATGCGCTCCAGATACCCTCTTTAGTAGCAGCCGGTTCTGCCAAGAAGGCCTCAAGCGAGATGCCTTGATTATAGCTTAACTGCTGGGAGAAATGATGCGGGTTGTATCTCATGAACAACACCGAATCATTCTGCCTAAACACGAGAAAGCCCGGCCTGATGGAGTATAGATGAAGAATCTCCCGAGCTTTCAAGACAGAGGCCCCGTCTTTAAAAATGTCCTGCAACGACAGCACCATTTTCACGGATTCCTGGCCGACGGTCAGAATTTTATCGGTGAAGGTCATGCCATCTCCAACCGTGCGCGGACGAAGGAGCAAACCCCTAGCTTTCCGCGGTGTCGGATTTACAATGGATGCGTCGACTAGCCGCATGATCCGAGGGAACTTACACTTGTCATAGAAGAAAGGCCTTCTGTGGATACTGAAGACGCCAAGCACATGCAACTCGAGCCACGAGGTGAAATAATGTATCGAGAAGTTTACAGGCTGCACCCCTGGTTCAGTAGTGTCTGCTGCCAAGTTGAGGCTGTGATACAAATGGGCTAACCCAGCGATCCCGACGGCCACTTGCATCCCAGCAACCATTCGGTGAGCTGGATAAAAAAAAGGACGGCATCATATAGCAAGGGTGCATCGGAAGAGCAAACCAACTTAGCCATAGCCCGAGGAACCCCAAAAAGAATGTTTCTTCATCAATTCCAGGAGTTGCAAGTTCTGTGAAAGAGACGACCGGGGTGTTGGGGAGAAAGAAATTTCTCTGATCTGCCTCCGCTGCCGGCTGGTTATCTAAACCGAAACCAAAAGGATCGTCGAGTTTGGCAAATTTCGTGTCTTCCTTCGACAGGACTTCCGAGCGGAGAAAACGGGCGTTGAAATCTGTGAAATTAACCCCACGACCTCCAGATTCGAGAAAAAGGTTCTCATAGATATTCAGCACCTTTATCAAACTCGGGAATTGGTGTTGAATAGCATTTTCCGGGGTAAGACCCATTACCACTGATTTGGTGGCAAAAATGTACTCATCCGAAGGAAGAAGCTCCTCGTAATGTTCTCCCCTAACGGGCAAACCAGAGACCTCAGCAAATTCCTCTAAAGAAATGGAGACTTCTCGATCCAATAAAAGGAAGGTGTGGGTCGGAATATTCCATTGCTCCAGAAATGCTTTGACCCACCATGCAGGAGGTGTGGAATACTGGAACAAAGAAGCATAGATCGCAGGGTACAATCCGAGCCTTAGCAGCTGTAACTTCTTCGCCGATAAGATGTATCGGGCCCACTACAGATATCCGGCTGGGTGACGGGGAGTTAATCCTATGTTGTATGATTTTCCCCAAGGGCACGACTCGCCCTGACATATGCGCCGCTCTAGAGTGTCCAAAGCCGCCGGCGGCTGTACGGGTATTGCAGCCATAGAAGGCCGAAGGAGACCCTCTGAAGTCTAATCACCTCCTCCACAACGTAGTTCATCGGGGGTGCATCTGCATAAGGGATCGCCGAAATAGGATCCGAAGATGTCGCGCAAGATAAACTCCGACGACCTTTGATGATTTGGTTGTACCATGTTCCACATAAATAGAGATTCTTCCGCTCTGGGTCATGATCCTTGATCATTGCAAAAACTTCTCGGTCTACTGGCACTTCGGGGAATCCGCCTTCCGAACGGACAAAGGGAAACGAAGTATCGAAAGACATAGTACCTGCGCGAAAGAGAAAAAAGTTAGCCGTAAATGCTACAAGTCAAGTTCGATACTTGGTACTTTAAATCCGTACCACACTGCAATGCAGTAAAAATGGGCCAAAGGGGACCCACTGAATCTAGATGACAGTTCATCATTAATAAAACAGTCTCATCATTTGATGAAGACTGTCATTAAATGAAGAAATCCTCAAAGGATTCTCATTTAATGAGAACTCCTCGGACCAAGGAGTAAATCTCCCATTGATAACAGCGCTTTACAACAGAGTGACATCTGTCAGCTCTGATGATGAAAGGAGTAAAATTCCTCAAGAAATATCCTGAAGAGCCATGCTCTGTAAGAATGATGGAATAACCCATCAGAAAACTTTAAGTAAAGTTTTTAATGAATTAAAATTCCATGATCTTCAAGATCCATGAACAAACTCTTAAGAGTTCTTTATGAAAGATTAATAAATCTATATGATTTGAAAGAGCAAAGCTCTGTTAATGGGTTAAGAAACCCTAAGAAAGATCTAAGATCTAATAAGAGCAAAGCTCTGTTGAGAAACCCTAAAAAGGTTTTCTTGAAGATCTATGATCTAAGTAGAGCAAAAGCTCTGTTACTGGGAGAAACCCTAGATTATTAACTAATCCCTTCAAAGATCAATCTTTAACTAAAAATCTGACAGAGTTCTGTCCCTAATAAAATTCTTAAGATGAAGAGCTATGCTCTGAAGGAGAAATAATTCTCAGAAAACAAGAAAGAAGATGAACAGAGATCATCTCAAGGGCCAAAAGCCCTATTTATAGACACTGAGAGCCGTTTCAACTTCTAAGTTGATCTAAGGGCACAAATGCTGCCACCGCTGCACTCACGTGTGGGCCATGTGAGCGCAACGGTGGGGGGGCATTTGTTTCCCCCAATCAGAGCAAAACTCTGTTCAAATTTTCAAAATTTGAAATGAAGCAGCGCTCACGTGCAAAGCACGAGTGTGCTGGCGCAAAGAGCGCCGGCGCTCTGAAGCAGTGCTCACATGCAAAGCACGAGTGCGCTAGCACTGGAACTAAATGTTCCCCACCGTCAAATCAAAGATCCAATAAAGATGATAAATTATAAATTGACCAGAATACAATTCTGTTAAGGAAAGATTCCTCAAAATCTTTCCAAACAAAAAGATTGTGCTCTGTAAATCAGAGCACCGTTGGATCAATGATCCAAAGGTGATTAAAAATCACCAAAATACAGAATAAATTTTGTATGGGAAAAGATTTCCCAATCTTGTTAAAAACAAGAAAATTGCCTTCTGTAAATCAGAAGCCCTTAGATCAAAGATCCAACGATGGGGAAATCTCCAAATCAATTGGAGAAAATATCTCTTTAACCGATTGAACAAATCAGCCTTCACTATATAAAGGCCCCAAAACTTCAAGTCTCAAGGACAAAGAGATATATAGAGGAACCCCCCATACATTTTGAGAAATTCAAAGACAAAGAGTAAGCTCTCAGAAGAAGAAAACTTTCTTCAAGGTAAATAAAAAAAGAACAGAGAGATAAAATCATCTCATATAAAAGAAGAATTCACTTGTTTTTCTAAGATCATAGATCTATAAGACCAAGCTCTTTCACAACAGAGATCGAAGTATCTCATCATAAAAAATAAGAGGAAGAATTTAATCTTTTTCAGATCATAGATCTATAAGACAAATTGTCTTTCAAAGATCATAATATCTCATTATAAAAGGGGGAAAATAATTCAATTCTCTTAGGATCATATATCCATAAAGGCAGAGCCTTTCACCAAAATCATAAGAGATTGAAACATCTCCTATAAAAAATAAGAACTTCGTTCTTAAATCCATGAGACAAAATCTCTTATAGACAATTTAATTCTCAGGATGCAAAGTTGCCTAAAAGAACCTTAGCGCTCCAATTAAAGAAGAGCGCCTCAGCGCTCCAAATCTAGCGCATAACGCTGCAGAGCCTTAGCGCTCCAAACTTAAACAGAAGCGCATTGCGCTCATTGACTAGCGCTCAATGCCAAGTGCGCCATGTGCTCCTCACATGCGCGCTACTGCGCTCTTTGAACTGGCGCTCAATCCCAAGCGCGCCACGTGCTCCTCACATGTGTGCTACTGCGCTCTTTGAACTGGCGCTCACCGCTAAGCGCGCCACGTACTCCCCACGTGTGCGCTACTTAAACAGAAGCGCTTTGCGCTCTTTGGACTGGCGCTCAGCGCCAAGCGCACCACGTTCTCCTCACGTGTGCGCCACTTCACCAGAAGCGCAATGCACTCATTGACTGGCGTTCAGCGCCAAGCGCGCCACGTGCTCCTCACGTGTGCGCTAAAAGAACATAAGCTGTTCTATAAATAAAAGCCCAGAGTTATGATGAGTGCTCAGCACTCAATAAAAGACAAAAAAACAATTGTCAGAAACCAAACCAATGCTTAGTATTATTAAATGTTTAACATTTTAACAAAATGGGCCAAGCCCAAAGTGGTCACAGAACCCTAACTCAGATTAATTGAGCCCATATGCTCATAAATCTTTGATCTTAGTCCAAATTGGACTACAGATCTCCCAAACCAGTATTGGTTCAAGTGTACATCTCTTCACTCCTCTGATATTTGCCGTTGTAATCCTTCAACGTATTCAGAGAGGTGACGGGTCCCGAAAACCAGACATTTCTCGGACTGTGGGGTCCTTAAACTCATGGACTATGATGTCCTTAAGCTTTACGGACTGTGGGGTCCTTAAACTCATGGACTATGATTGTCTTAAACTTTACAGACTATGACGTCTTTAAACTACGGACTGTGGGGTCCTTAAACTCATGGACTATGATGTACTTAAACCAATAGACCGCAAAGTCCCTAAACTAAAACAATAGAGCCCAAATACTCTTTTATTGGATCTAAATGATCCTGTTAAGTAGATCTTAGTCTAAAATTAGACTAACGTATGCTTAACAAACGCTTAAGTTGATCTTAGTCTCAAATGAGATTAACGATCCTTAAACCCAACCCAAACCCAAATCTAAGAAAATACGGATTTTGACTAATCCACGCCCTACGGGTGACAACATAAATTAGTCTCCGTATACAATTCACGGGAAACCAAAAACAAAACAAACACACATGACATGAAGTGACCATCTGGAGAAGGAGAAAGTGGTTACCGTGATGCGGTAGCGTAATTAACTGCAGGGGCTTGCGCCTGTAGGGAAGAGTGTCCCCACAATAAAAAAAACCCTCAACAAGGGGGAATCTGACGAAGTCTGCTACATTGGCCGCATCCGTTTAAACCTTCGATTCTTGGCGTCATAAATCAACTTAGTATCTTCGGAGAGGTGGACAGATAGCACCAAATAGCATCTGCCCTCGAAATTCAGGCCGGACGTCCCAACGTCTCGGTCGCGTTTTTCGGCGGAGAACACCACTTTTAACACATTCCGTACCAATCTACCCCTTTAAAACCCCGTAATGTTTATTGTATTGTTTATAGCTGCAAGACTTGCTAAAACCATGATATCAGTTGTTCTTGTAAATGGATAAGGATGTAAACGTATAGTCATGTAGTCAAGTCAATGTATATCCATGGTTCGGTCAAATCAAGTCATGCTGATATAGATAGTATTCTTGTATTCATGTTCAAATTCCAGTATATATGGATTCATGTTGTATTGGAGTTATATTTGAATTGTATTTATGTATTGAAATGTATATTGATTGACCGAGACTCAGATTGAGTCAGACACTTAAACAGAATTGAATTCCTGAGTTAGGTTTTGGAGTTATCGGTAACTGCTGCACATGGACGGCAGGATTTGTGTCTTTTTCGAAGACAATTACCATATTGATAACACCATTTTTAGTTTCTCTACCTTAAATAGGCAAGCACTCACTTTCTCCGACTCGCTGAGACTCAAAAGAATTGGTCCTGCTTAAACTTATATTTACTAGAGTCCTTATTGTAAATTAATATAACTTGAGGGGGTTTTATGAAAAATAGTTTTGATAAACTTTAAAAATAAACCTCAAGCATTTATTTATCGTATTTAGGGTTTTCATAGATCTAATTTATAAAAGTGAAGTATTCTAATGATTATAAATCTAGATTGAATAGTAAATGGTATTTTAGGCTAAATTGAAATTGTATGGATTGTGATGGTATTTTCATGAAATTTGGAATTCTTTTGTTTAGAAAACATGGAATTTTTATATGTCTTTCAAATAGATAGTTTGATAAAATTATATATATAGTTATTAGAAAATAACTTTATTTATTAAATAGAAATCTTGTTTTCTTAAAAATTGTAATAAAAATTCCATCGAGATCGTATGCTCCGTGAGGAGGTCTGCATCTCGCTCTACTAGTCCCGAGGATGTGCGATAATCCGCACCATACCGATCGGGTTCCCCAAAGTGAGTTGTAGAGGCTTAATTGCAAGGAATGTAAATAATACAAATTTAAATAATACGGGTTTTTAGTAGTTTATGGTATTTTAATGAAAAGTCGTATTTGTCCTAAAATAAAAGAGAACGTGCTATGTCATGATGCATGTTGTGAAAGGTAGGTCATTACCTCATGAGGTTTTGTAAAGGTAATATGAGCAAATACGATAAAATATGTCATATGTGAAGTTTGTGGTATTTTAGCGTAAAAGTCTAATAAGAGTTGTTTCATATGGAGTTTTGAAATGAAACTTGTTTCCAATTATTGTTTAATATTTAACAAATAAAGTACAATGATTTAGATAAAAAGTTCTTAAGAAAATTATTAGTTTAAGAAGTATTAGAAATGAATGTCGGTATAACTCCACTTACTGACATCATTGGTAAGAAGAAGTTTTGAGAGGTGAGAATAAGAAAGTAGATAAGACTTATTGGATGAAAAGAGAAAGAAGAGCTTGAGGAAGGATTTGGAAGTTTCGTGGAGTTGCGGTGTCGCCGGAATCTTCCTGAATCGTCGCCGGAAAGTGACCTTGGGCTAACTCCACTTGTATACTTCTTTGACATACAAAAATTTGAGAATTTTTGATAATGGATTTCAGAATAGAGAGGGATAGGGTGTGAGGTGGTATTTATAGGATAGAATTAGGGTTTTGAGAATAAAAAAGAGAATTAAAATGCATTAAAATTTGGTTTTAATGGTGATTTTTAATCCTCTGTTAATTTACAGAAAAAACAAATAGAAGAGGAGTGGTAGGGGGAGGCCAAGAGGTCAGGGTTAAAAATTTAGAGGCATTTGGTATGGGGGGGCCGGCAGCACCGGCCCAAGTGCTAATCTCGTCGATCGATGTTGGGAGTTGGGGGCTGGGATTGGTGCCACATGTCGGGGTTTGTTCATATAACATTCAGCACATGTTTGATTTTCTGTGATTTTTCATTTTACGTGTATAACACGTGTAAAATTTTGGGCTTCCAAAAGTTTAAAAAGAAAATTTATTAAAAATAATGTGGCTGGGGTGATTTGAACATAGGGGCTACGTCACGGCAGTGTAAAGCTTTACCAATGAGTTATAAGCGGCTTCTTGCTGTTCTTAAACAAATTAAATTTATAACTTATGCTCAGGCTTTACAAATACTCTATCCGTACATTAACTTTTAAAAAAATTCTGAACATCAAAAACAGAGCCGTTACACCTGAGTTGCTCCTCAAGCTCGTTGATCAGTTGTGCCTCAGCCGTTTGTTGGTTGGAGCGAGCAGTCGAAGAACTTGAAGTTCTTCTGGAACCGGACAACGAAAGACTAATGGGACCATCATATAGGGGAATACGACCGTGTTCTCTCGACTGAGGGAAAAACTGCTCTGTAATAGATATCTCGGCCTCCGTAGGAAGAGAATCGTCGGCCGGATATTCGAGATTTGATTCCCGACAGCTCCTCTCCGCCTCCTCAAAATCCTCCTTCGATAAATAACGCAATAATTAATTTTCTTTACAAATTTAACAAGTGTAATTAATTTACTTAAAAGAATTTAAAAATGCAAGCTTACCACATGTTTAGTGGTTATAGTCATCCTTTCTTCTGGCATGCGCTTTTATATGTAATGTCTCCTAAGTCTCAGGGATGCCCGGTTTTTTCCCATCCTTCTCTTGTAACGGATATTTGATTTATTTATAAGTGAAGATATATACCGATAAAGTTAACAAATCAAACATTTATGTAATTAAAGATAGAATAACCAAAGTAGCCCTGTACCAATCAGCAGGAACTGATCCACCACAATAGTCATCCGTGGTTTTACCTCGGTTCTGCTTATTCATTTCTGATACTTCCTGTTTATTAAGAAGATAACATATCTCAATATAAATTAATCTAAATTCGGTATTCAAATCAATTAAGTACATCTTTAATTATCTTTGCCTCGGATGTATTCCAATACAATAGGAGAAACGCAAACTAATCTTTAAGGATGATGGAGGGAAGAGCGGCAGAACGTTCCCAATCATCCGTAAATTTCTCGAACTGTTTGAATTTTTTCTTTAATCTTTGATACCATCTCTTGAATATTTGTGACATCTCATACCGGACATGCGTTCAATATCCGTCTATATCGTCTTCTAAGACGAAATGTTTCTGTAACATTACAACGACCCTAATATTACTATACCTTCGTGTTTTCTTTATTTAGTAAAATATTGTGTTTATTTATTCTTAGTATTTTCCATATATTTTGTTTTCAATTAAATATATTATTTTATTATTCCATCTATTTTCCCAAACCCATTTCTTTAAAACTAAATCTTAACCTTTTTCAAATTAAACACAAGATCTAATCTAGCCTATAACCCAAATCCAATCTCATTTTCATTTTCTTTTATAAAACTATGAGCCTAAAAGCCCACTTTCTTTTCAACCAACAGCATATATTTAATGCTTGTTAAATTTATGCATGAACAAGCTTGTAGCTCATTGCTTAAGTCCTCGCATTATTATTGCATAGGCCACAAGTTTGAATCTCAGGTCTTGTGATTATTTTTATCTATTTTTTTAAACCTTCTCATAACCTACAAATGAGATCTTTTATTTCATCTTCCTTTTAACTCTCAAAATGAATGCATATAATAATTAGTATGGTTATGGTTATGAATTATTATAATGACCATATTAATATTCTTTTATGTGTTCTCTCCTTCATTGTTCATCCTCCTTCAAAAATTATTTCAAATCTTCATTCTCAGAGCTTTCAAAGTTTCGGCATCACCGGAGCTCACTTCGTCCTCAGGAATTCAAGACCGAAGTATTGTACCATTCACAAACTTCGTAAGTGCCGCTTTACATTTCTTTTCTTTCCTCTCAAAATCTTCATAGAGAATACTTTTAGAAACTAACTTGATTCTTGTCTTGGTTGCTCGAGCCTGGGTCACCTAAACTTGTTTTTGCCGCTAGAATCGAATCGATGAGCCGATTATACCGACTCACACAACCCGTAAGTCCCCTCTACTCCTCCTTTTCTTTACTTGAAATTTATTTCCTTATCATGCCTCCGTCATACTAAACCTTGAGATAACTAGTTAGTCCCATGATAAAGTTTTTTTTGTTAAATTAAAAAATGGTTGAAATAAAGTATATATATTTAGTTATAAAATCTTGCATGCAATGGTTGATAACATGTTAAATATTGTTGTTTTAGACGGTTAATCATGACCGGATCATATGTTTGCTTCACATATGTTAATTCATGTTATTTATCACTGAAATTTTAATTATTTATATTTACTTTTGCATACAAGGAAACAAAGTTATAAATAAATATCATAGATTTATCATTTTCAAGTACGATCTTACAAAACCTTTATCTTTAAAATAATTTTATAAATTAATTTCCACTTCTGGAAATTCTTGGAACATTAGGATAAAATAATAGATAGAATTTCAAATTTACAGTAAAAATTTCATATCAAACCGAATAACGGTTTAGGAGTTACGTAGTTTTTTATTCACTGTTTTTAAAATCAGAAAACTGCTATTAAGGGTTTTCTTCAAGAGACCATAAATGTATAATCGTTGATCCAAATTAAGTGTTTTCAGATGTTTTGAATATCTATATCGAAAGATCTAGATTTTCTTAGTTTTAATTTTTTACTGAAAACCGACGTAAAATATAGAAAACTACGTTACAATATTAAGTGACGGATCTGGATAGAATCTGTCTTGATTCGTACACTGTTTTTAAATAGGACATAACTCGAACTCCTGATATCCTTTCATGACAAAATTTAGATGGGTGGATGCACAATTGATAGAGCTATAATTTCCTATATTTTAGATTACTTATAAACGCATGAAACAATCCGATATCGGTTTTACAATATAACATATAGTTGATGTCCAGAAATCTGAATTTATGTTTTAAACGCTGATATTAAAATGATCATAACTAGAACTTTAGAAATCCAAATCGCGCGAATCTTAGTGTTTAAGACAATTATATTGAAAAACCTACAATTTTCTAATAATTTTTGTAACCTGGAACCTGATGGAAATTAACTCGAACTGCGTTTTAAAAATATGCGACGGCGTTGGACAGATTCTAATCTGTTCTGCGCGATGAAACGAAAATGGATATATCTCCTAAACCGTTAGTCGTATTTAGGCGATACTGGGATTCACGCGTGCAAAATACTTAGATCTATATTTCTGTTTATATTCTGAAATTGATTGACTTGATTGATTAGTCGTAAACAATACTTCCTTACAGTATTGTTTATGATCGTTACTTGAATAATATACTTGACTCATTTCATGCTATTCGATTATGTATACCTTGTTTATCTTGATCTTTAAATTGTTGCATGTACCTGAAAACATAATTAGATATTATATGTTTGAAATAATCCAATTAAATGGTTGACTTGACTTGACTCAAACCACGAATATAACATGACATGGATACTTGAACTTGACTTGAATACTTGAAACGTTATATGAATATTTGATCTTGACATTAACTCAATCTTGAAAACTTAATGTATTCATAGATTAGGGCAAGACTTGTAATTTTAACTATAGACTAATATACACGGGGTGCTGGGGTAGCTTGAGTTGTGAGTCCAATGAAATCTCAAGAGTCCCATGCTAACAATTACGAATACGAGCAATCACGAATACTAACAATCATGTGGGCCCATATTTCCTTACTCCTGTATTATAGCCTGTTGAATTTGGAATACTTCGATAATGGTCGAAGTCCCATTACTAACTATCATGAGGGCCCGTGATTCCTTACCCATAGATTACAGCTGTTGAGTTCGAGAACACTCTTGAGATTTGGTTGATATTCACATCTTGAACTCACGTTAGTTACTTTTACTATTTTCGAGATCTTTAAGGATACTTACATTCACTTCATGTTCACTATACCTACACCCCACGACTATATTATACTTGTTTGCCATGTTGATATAGTTGACATACACATTACTATGCATGCTACTATACTTGTTTACATGTTCATGATTTATATCCATGTTATACCATATATCATATTACCCTTTACATTTCATTTATATACATCACACCATCGTTTTGGGGACTTACCGAGCATTAGTTCGCTGACGTGCATTCCATCCTGTAGGGTGTTTTTCGTCACCCCATTGAGATGGGAATACGCGCGCGCTTGTCAGGCGTATACTACAGATTTCCCCTGCCTAGGGTAGGCTGGGGTTTATTGATTGTGGGGATCCAAATCTCCGGCAGCCGCGGACTAAGCTGCCGTTAATTACCCCTCGCCTTTGGGGCGAGGGAACCTCCGATTAACGGGTTAAAATGGTCATGCGAACTCAATGTGCAGTGTACGTGTGTTGTGTTTTGAAAGGGGGGTTTGGATATATCGGGAGCCACGCAGAGTTTTTACGGGGGTCCTGCTATCCGAATAGCGGGCTAGGGGTCAAGGGGGCTAGCAGCCCCCTTGCGGGGTGCGGAGCAGCGTCCCGTTAGAAATTTTTTTCTAACAGGGACAATGTCGTAGAGTATGTGTGTGTGTAAATATGTATACATATGTGTGTGTGTATATATATATGTATATATGTGTATATATATATATATATAAAAGAAAGAGGGGGAAAAGGCATCCAAAGGATGCGTGGGGCCAGCGCCTTGAGCGCTGTGCGCTTAGGTGATGTGCGCTCAGGCGTAAGCGCGCCACGTGTCGGCACGTAGGCGTTTTGCGCTTGAGCACAGTGCGCTTGAGCGCAAGCGCGCCACGTGTCGGCATATGGGCGCTTTGCGCTCAAGCGCAGTTCGCCTGAGCGCAGCACGCCACGTGTCGGCACGTGGGCGCTTTGCGCTCGAGCGCAGTGCGCCTGAGCGCAAGCGTGCCACGTGTCGGCATATGGGCGCTTTGCGCTCGAGCGCAAGCGCGCCACGTGTCAGTACGTGGGCGCTTTGCGCTCGAGCGCAGTGCGCCTAAGCGCAAGCGCGCCACGTGTCGGCACGTGGGCGTTTTGCGCTCGAGCACTGGGCGCTGGCGAGACAAAGGGACTTTTAGTCCTAGAACCAGAAGCTATGCTTCAGAAAATAAATATTTATTATATATATATATCTATGTAAATATACGGAGTTAAACTCCTAAAATGTTTTGGTTGATGAAAGGGGTTCTTCCTCTTCCTCCTCTGTTGGCTGGATCTTGATGATCAAGAGATGTGAGATCTAAAAATCTTTCCTTTCTGAGATCTAATGGTAGATCCAAGTTCCCCTTTGTGGATTTTGTGGTGGAAGACTTCTTAGTTTTTGAAAAGAAAGAGTAAAACTCTTGATTTAATCCAAAAGAAATGAGAAGGTTTAGAACCTTGGAGAAGGAGCAGGAGGCACAAAAGATCTCAGATCTAAAATTTTTGTGGAGAGAATGAAAAAAGTCTTTTTTTTATTCATCATGTTGCCTTTTATAGGCTTACATATTTACATATAGCCTCTTGGGCTTCCCAAAATGGCATTTTGCCTATCCCATGGCTCATGTGCCATTTCATTTTTGCACATAAGCCATGGGCTTACAAAATATTGGCTTTATGCTCATTTTGCATACATTCATGTATAAAAAATTACATAAAAATTATTTATTACATGATTTTGTTGTTGGCATGGGGAGGCTGGCCGCGGGCTCGACTTGGGCATGGGCCCGCTTGACCTGGGCTTGGGCCCACCTAGCTTGAGGGCTGACCTTGATTTTGAATCGGTCAACTGGGGTGTAAATTTTTACCCCAACAAAGTGCCCCCCATCAATGAATGTATACCGCATGCATGAGTTGTGTGCACGAAATTGATGGATCTTGAAGCTGGACTTCGAGGTGGAACATCATTCCGAGGGCGGAGCATCATCCCGGGGAGCATGATTCCTGGGGATCGGAGCATCATTCTGATTTTTGGAGCATCATTCCAGGATTCAGAGCATCATTCCGAAGAGCGGAGCATGATTCCAGGGGTTCGGAGCATCATTTCGAAGAGCGGAGCATGATTCCAGGGGTTCGGAGCATCATTCCGAAGGGTGGAGCATGATTCCAAGGGTCGGAGCATCATTCCGAAGAGCGGAGCATGATTCCAGGGGTTCGGAGCATCATTCCGAAGAGCAGAGCATGATTCCAGGGGTTCGGAGCATCATTCCGAAGGGTGGAGCATGATTTCAAGGGTCGGAGCATCATTCCGAAGAGCGGAGCATGATTCCAGGGGTTCAGAGCATCATTCCGAAGAGCGGAGCATGATTCCAGAGTTCGGAGCATCTTTCCGAAGAGCGGAGTATGATTCCAGGGGTTCGGAGCATCATTCCGAAGGGTGGAGCATGATTCCAAGGGTCGGAGCATCATTCCAAAGAGCGGCAGACATTCTGACCGAAGCATAATTTCGATGCAGAGGCTGATTCCCAGGCGAAGCATAATTCCGACAGAGAAAGCATATACTCCGAGGCGAAGCATGATTTCGACACGGGGTATATTCTGAGACGGAGCATGATTCCGGCGCAGAGCTTGTCGGTTGACTTGATTCCGAGGTGGAGCATAATTCCGGCAGGGAAGGTAGATATCCCGAGGCGAAGCATGATTTCGACACGAGGTACACTCTGAGACGACGTATGGTTCCGACGCAGAGCTGGTTGGTTGATTTGATTCCGAGGCGGAGCATAATTCCGGCAGGGAAGATAGATATCCCGAGGCAAAGGATGATTTCGACACGAGGTACACTCTGAGATGAAGTATGGTTCCGACGCAGAGCTGGTTGGTTGATTTGATTCCGGGTTGACATCAGCATCGCTACACTGGAATATGGTACCAGGAGCGAATCATCATTTGTCATGACAGGATTTGGGAATTGTTTTTTTTTTTGTTTGGCATCAGCATCGCTACACTGGAATATGGTACCAGGAGCGAATCATCATTTGCGTTTGCTTATTAGGAAACGATGGCTTAGGAGACAGGTTTAGATCCCTATCACCTAAGACTTTTCAATTTTGTGAGCCGTAAGGGTCTCACAAAGCATTTTCTCCTTACGGGTCATAAGGATCCCGTAAGTGTATTTTCTCCTTGGGAGTCGTGGGGACTCCCAAGTGTGTTGCTCCTTTGTGAGTCGTAAGGATCTCACGCGGGAATTTACTCTTCACAAAGTCGAGAGGACTTTGTGAGTGCATTTCATCTCTTTCTCACGAGTTTGCGCCCTTTCGGGTTTTCACAAACTCGCCGGCAGTCTTGCTGTTTTTACTCACGGAGCCCTTTCGGGTTTTCATCCGTGCCCATTTTGCTTGTAGACATACCTTTTTTTTATTTTATTATTTTTTTTAGAGAGATTGGGATTGTTTTACGCCCGTGGATTGTATACGGTTTTGCAGGATGTATGATCCAGACCGTAGGGCCACAAAAATTTCGGGGCTTTGTTGGCGTCTGCATCGCTGCACTGGAATATGGTACCAGGAGAGACTCATCATTCGCCATTGGGGTATAGGATTTGGAATTTGGTTGGCGTCTGCATCGCTGCACTGGAATATGGTACCAGGAGCGACTCATCATTCGCCATTGGGGTATGGGATTTGGAATTTGGTTGGCGTCTGCATCGCTGCACTGGAATATGGTACCAGGAGCGACTCATCATTCGCCGTTGGGGTATGGGATTTGGAATTTGGTTGGCGTCTGCATTGCTGCACTGGAATATGGTACCAGAAGCGACTCATCATTCGCCATTTGAGAGTTTGGGGAGTGATGGCTTAGGAGACAGGTTTAGGTCCCTATCACCTAAGGCTTTTCAATTTTATGGGCCGTAAGGGTCCCATAAAAGCATTTTCTCCCTACGAGTCATAAGGATCCCGCAGGTGTATTTTCTCCTTCGGAGTCGTGGGGACTCCTAAGTGTGTTTTTCCTTTGTGAGTCATAAGGATCCCACAAAGGTTTGTTCTCCTCATGTATCGTGAGGACACATGAGTGGGTCTTCTCAATGGAGCATAATTCCGAAGGCGGAGACCAGCCGCGTAACTAGTGATTACGGTGGGGCATGGGTATGATGAGAATTATTTAAGCCCGTGGATTGTATACGATGGTCAACTTGGGGACCAACCGTAGGGCTGGGAGAATTTTGGAAATTTGAATTTTTGTTGGCGTCTGCATCGCTGCACTGGAATATGGTACCAGGAGCGACTCATCATTCGCCGTTTTTTTTTGTTGCATTTTTTGTTTTACCGCGATTGCTCTATCATTTCAGCTTTTCTTGTCGCGAAGATCGCGATTGCCCTATCATTTCGGCTTTTATTCCCGGTTGCCCCATCATTTCGGCTTCATTTTCACCTTTATTTTACTCGCTGATTTTTATTGCGAGTTGCCCCATCATTTCGGCTTTTCTTTATTTTTCTTTTATTTACACATTTTTTATTTACACATATATGTTTTTTATTTACATTCCCAGTTTAACGACTTAGAGGTCGACTGTTCCCAGTTTAATGACGTGGTGGTCGATTGTTTTCAGAGAAAGGCAGATGTCTGAGAGAATCAGTTTCATGAAGAACTTCGGTCTTCGTTTGTATGAAATTGGTGGTCGCAGCTGGACTGTTTGTTAACACGCCTTTAGACAGTTCTATCTCTCCTGCCTTGTATTACTTTTCGACCCAATCTTTGAAGACGAAGCAGTCCTTAATGGCATGACCTATCACTCTGTGATAGGGGCAGTATTTGGGGTCGTCGGTCCTATTCGCTTCCTGCGGTATTTTTGACTCTGGCAGTTGTAGACCGTTCTTCAAGACGTCTTTCAATATTTTACGGATTTTGTCCCTTCTGAAGGAATAGACCTTATCCAGCTTCTCTTTCAGTGGAGATTATCTTCCCTCTCCGAACATTGGCTTCCGAGACTGGTTGGCGCTAGGCCCGCTCATCCCTTGCTTATTTCGGTTAGCCGAAGTGTTGAAAGATTCAGAATCATCGGAGTTTTTGCCTTTGTGATTATCGTCCTTTCGGTTTCTCCAGGACCAATTGTTATTTTGGGAATCCGAGGAGGACTCCTGTTTTGAGCGCTCCAGCATCTGAACTTTCCTGGTCAGCTCTTGGAATGTTTTGAGACCCGCGGTGCATAGAAACGGGGCCATCCAATTGTTAAGATTTCCGACGAGGAGACTGACAGATTGGTCCTGCTCTATCGGCGGTTCGCATTTGACGGAGAGATTGCGCCATCGGGTTATAAAATCCGTGCTGCTTTCGTTATTCTTGGGCTTGGTCCTTACGAGCTCGGCAATGGTGATCTTATCGCTGACGCTCATGAATCTTTGTCGAAACAAAGATTCCATTTGGACGAAAGTAGTAACGGAGCCATCCGGTATGCTCGCGTACCAGTCAAAAGCAATATCGGTCAAGCTATTAACGAACTGGCGGAGGAGAAGCGCATCATTGCCCCCAGTATTCCCGCATGAGGCTTTGAAGTGGGCGATGTGTTGATTCGCATTTCCCGTCCCATCGAATCTTCCGAATTTAGGGATGACATAGCCGTTAGGAAACTCTACCAGATCATACTGAGCAGGATATGGTCTCCCACTACTGCTGATATCTTTT
The DNA here is from genome assembly GCA_030015575.1 of Agapanthus africanus. Lineage (NCBI taxonomy): Eukaryota > Viridiplantae > Streptophyta > Magnoliopsida > Asparagales > Amaryllidaceae > Agapanthus > Agapanthus africanus. Next base: position 440,322,344 of record CM057338.1, read on the forward strand.
TGCGCTTCGTCTTCGGCCACCAATGTTTTGACTTTGCTGGCAACCAAATCCATAATTTGATCTTGAGTTAGCGGGCTACTGTCATCGGTAGCCAAGACATTTCCCGAGATAGGATGTGACTGATTTTCATGCGGTTCGCCCACTTTTGGACTTGAGGGAATAGGCGTCGGCTGCTTTGGGACACCATTTCCCGGTTCATGAGAGCCCTGCACCTGATTGGGCGGCTGAGAGGCAAGTTGGGCCGTAAGCTGTAAGACGACATTTGTCAAATCGTTGATCTTTGAGTAGAGCTTGGCCATCTCCTTGTCTTTACTTCTGAGCTGCTTTCGGAGCTCTTGGAGAAGTTGCTGGTCTGCGGTCTTAGGACGGAAAGTTGGCTCGTCTTCGCTTTCTGAGCCTGACTCCTCATGAATTGAGGGCTCTCTCTGCCTACCAGCCTCATCGAGAGGGTTTTCATCATCCAGCGGAGGCGGATGTTCTTGGAAAGTGGCAACCACATTCAAGCCAGAATGGATTTGAGATGTGGTGGCCCCGTCCTTGCTCTTGCTGCGCGTGCCCACCACGTAGACAGTGTGGATAACACATTCAGCCATCCCCTCATCTTTGGCGGGGTAACCCTGTTCTTCAAACCTCATGAGGTTTAGCCTGGCAGGAGCCTTAGCCCTTTTGTTGACTCTATATCTGAGCCTTTTCTCCCTTAGCTTCTCAATTTTAAGGGCATGGCGGGCATCTGTTTCCTGGGAAGCCACCGTGAGTTGATTAGCGGGGAGCTTAGAGAAGACACCCGATCGAGCAGTTGTCAGGGGCACCGCCGGAGCTTGCTCGAGACGCCTTGTTGCATTATTGGTGTTGATGGCCTTGGCCCCAGCTGGGACCAAGAAGAGTTGTTCGAACACGATTTGCGTTTGAGTTGGGGCGCCTTCGAGACCACCACATTTGGCCTCTTGCCTTTCGAGGTCGGTTTGTCTGCCACCGGGGCTTGAGGAGCTGGGATGGCGCCAACTGGCATGAATACCATAGAGCCAAATGGTAGTAGCGGCTCCTCCTATTGTCGCCCGAGACTGGCCGGAAGGACCGTCCTAGAGTTTATCCTCATCGTGTAGGAGACGGGAGCTGAGTTCATCATCGAAGACATCGTCGGAAGGTGATTGATTGAAAATCTGTATGAAAAAGCATCATTTTTAGTATAAATACAGGTATGTATATTGATTGAGTTCGCATGAACGCTTAACCCGAAATATGGGAGGAGAGATTGGTCCCACCGGGCGTGCCAAAATCTGTAGGGTGTTTTTCGTCACCCCATTGAGATGGGAATACGCGCGGGCTTGTCAGGCGTATACTACAGATTCCCCCTGCCTAGGGTAGGCTGGGGTTTATTGATTGTGGGGATCCAAATCTCCGGCAGCCGCGGACTAAGCTGCCGTTAATTACCCCTCGCCTTTGGGGTGAGGGAACCTCCGATTAACGGGTTAAAATGGTCATGCGAACTCAATGTGCAGTGTACGTGTGTTGTGTTTTGAAAGGGGGGTTTGGATATATCGGGAGCCACGCAGAGTTTTTACGGGGGTCCCGCTATCCGGATAGCGGGCTGGGGGTCAAGGGGGCTAGTAACCCCCTTGCGGGATACGGGGCAGCGCCCCGTTAGAAATTTTTTTCTAACAGGGACAATGTCGCAGAGTATGTGTGTGTGTAAATATGTATACATATGTGTATATATATATATGTATATATGTATATATATATATAAAAGAAAGAGGGGGAAAAGGCATCCAAAGGATGCATGGGGCCAGCGCCTTGAGCACTGTGCGCTTAGGTGCTGTGCGCTCAGGCGTAAGCGCGCCACGTGTCGGCACGTGGGCGTTTTGAGCGCAAAGCGCCTGAGCGCAAGCGCGCCACGTGTCGGCACGTGGGCGCTTTGCGCTCGAGCGCAGTGCGCCTGAGCGCAGCGCGCCACGTGTCGGCACGTGGGCGCTTTGCGCTCGAGCGCAGTGCGCCTGAGCACAAGCGCGCCACGTGTCGGTACGTGGGCGCTTTGCGCTCGAGCGCAGTGCGCCTGAGCGCAAGCGCGCCACGTGTCGGCATATGGGCGCTTTGCGCTCGAGCGCAAGCGCGCCTGAGCACAAGCACGCCACGTGTCAGTACGTGGGCGCTTTGCGCTCGAGCGCAGTGCGCTTGAGCGCAAGCGCGCCACGTGTCGGCACGTGGGCGTTTTGCGCTCGAGCGCTGGGCGCTGGCGAGACAAAGAGACTTTTAGTCCCATAACCAGAAGCTATGCTTCAGAAAGGAAATATTTATTATATATATATATATATGTAAATATATGGAGTTAAACTCCTAAAATGTTTTGGTTGATGAAAGGGGTTCTTCTTCTTCCTCCTCTGTTGGCTGGATCTTGATGATCATAAGATGTGAGATCTAAAAATCTCTCCTTTCTGAGATCTAATGGTAGATCCAAGTTCCCCTTTGTGAATTTTGTGGTGGAAGACTTCTTAGTTTTTTAAAAGAAAGAGTAAAACTCTTGATTTAATCCAAAAGAAATGAGAAGGTTTAGAACCTTGGAGAAGGAGCAGGAGGCACAAAAGATCTCAGATCTAAAATTTTTGTGGAGAGAATGAAAAAAGTGTTTTTTTTATTCATCATGTTGCCTTTTATAGGCTTACATATTTACATATAGCCCCTTGGGCTTCCCAAAATGGCATTTTGCCTATCCCATGGCTCATGTGCCATTTCATTTTTGCACATAAGCCATGGGCTTACAAAATATTGGCTTTATGCTCATTTTGCATACATTCATGTATGAAAAATTACATAAAAATTATTTATTACATGATTTTGTTGTTGGCATGGAGAGGCTGGCCGCGGGCTCGACTTGGGCATGGGCCCGCTTGACCTGGGCTTGGGCCCACCTAGCTTGAGGGTTGACCTTGACTTTGACTCGGTCAACCGGGGTGTAAATTTTTACCCCAACACACCCATCTTTCTTTTTTTCTTGGAATGCTCGTTAGGTGGTATTAAGACAGAGAAGATAGAAGCGGTCGAAGAGGAATACAACCAGTTCACATCACAACCGGACGTCTAGTTTCATTCAGCTTTTTATTTCATTTCAGCTTATTTATGAATACCTCATTGTTAAGACTTATCATGTTATCGTATCTTGATTCAGATATTTTGTCAATTGTGAATCTTGAATGTAATAAATTAAAGTTGAATTTTATTTTTTGTTTATTCTTGTTATTTTATGTTGCTTATATATGCTTAGTATATTTACTTAAGGAATGACCTTTTCTGAATAAATATGTCGCGGCTCTCGTCACGTACCTGCTTCCTTCATTTGGGGAGCGGGCCATGACAAACATAGATTAATAAATATATTATTTAAAATATTAATAACATATAACATGTATGCATGTAATGTTGAAGTATGGTTAATTGAGTTATGTATTACCAAGAGTGAGTGCCAAGTCCATACATATGCTTCCCAGGGGTTATCTGCAAACGTGAATCTCACGTTCCAGAAGTCCGTGTTGCGGACGAGAATACTGATATAACCATGGAAATGGGTAGCCCATATATCCGGACCTACGGGCTTTCCACCTACCCATTGTAGAATTTCTCTTTTTCCACGCATATCATATTTCGTAATCTTGTTCGCAACACCTTTTCCGTGGTGTTCAAACCGGGCTAGATTATCCCCGCAGCCCGTGCCTCATCAATATCCGTGCATGCCGCCTCTATCATCATAACGATTTGAGGACGAACAACAGCCTACCTTGCCAGTGCCTTCGCATTGTCCCTATCTCGATAAGGTTTTTCATTTTGTAAAACGTGAGGAAGAGGCAATGAATAAATAAACTCATCGGTGACGGGATCCGAGAACATCCCAGGTTCTCTACTCAAGTCCGTGCACTGTTCGTCTAGGTGTGCATACGGATCATACTGTGCTGATGAACCTGCATCCTCCTGATCAGATGTACCTACATATTTTAATTTATTATAATCAACACAATAGTTATATGAATAAAATAATTTGGACACGATTATTTAACTCTTAATATATACCTCTAATTTCAGGATCAGGCTGTGTCGAGAAGGAAGTATCTCGGTCTCTCTTCTTTGAAGAAAATGTTTTGGTAAATTTTCCGAATATACTTTTTCGTCCCATCTATTTCATGCAAGAGTAATGACGATACAAAATATATAATATGCATAAATTATTAAACTAATAAATCAATACATTACAAGTGATTAGAACTGCAGAGTTTTTCATATATCAATAACATGCAAGTGATTAGAAGTGTTTACAATTGCAAAGTTTATAACATTTATCAATTGATTGCAAGTGTTTATAACTGCAAAGTTTATATAACACACACACACACACATACACACACACATAAATTATTACAACCGCAAAGTTTTTCATTATCAACCAAATCTGCTTCATCGAGATCAACCTCGTCGGGTAGAACTATAGAATAAGGATTTAGGAGGTGTCAGCAATGCAATCCAAACTTCTTCACGATTAGGATCTTTGACATAGAAGCATTGTTCAACTTGTGAAGATAATATGAACTTATAATCTCGATAAATTTCTTTATTAAGACTGACAAGCTGAAAACCGTACTCACCTATCTGGATGCAAGTGCACTAGCGAACTTTGAACATAACAAATCGTTCTTGTTCATTACTCCCGTAAACTAGCTCCATTAGGTCCTATGGCTGACCGTAGTATTCTTTTTTTTCTCCATACAGTCTTTGATCGCGGGAACATGAGAAGCATGTTTGTTCAAACGGACAATAAATCCCATTATTTTGGATAGTCACTCGGTTGTAAGAAATTTTAGGTTATTAATGTAATATGAACCGTATCGATTCACTTTTGTACTAGGACATTTAGATAGTCGCATGATTATATCCAGGAATTGCATCCCTTTTGCTATATCTTCAATCTACAATACATTTACACGTAAAATGTATAAGCTATATGTGATATATGCATATGATACGTGAAATATACAAGACATACGCACATGTTTATGGAACCACCGTGGAAAGTGTTTCTTATGGTCTTGATTAATCTTCCAATTAGCGCTTGTAACAACCAAATTTCATATTCTTTCATTTTAAAATTCCTTTCATTAGTAAAATCTTTTATTTGAATCAAATAGGTAAATGTTAATATTCTTTTGATTTAAGTGCAAGATTATTAATAGTACCTACTGGTTACCTGCTTGCAATACAATCTCATAAGTTATGAGTTTGATTTCTTATGTTTGCAATATTTTGTTTAACTGAAAAGAGATTTCTTCAAATCTTTTATTTGGTTGGCATAATTTTTAAACGAACAGATTTAAAATATATATTTTAAAATAATTTTCTAAGGTTTATATGAAAAGGAATATTTATAAAAAGAATTATTTCTGAGAAATATTGTTACAAAGTGAGGAAATAAATAAATTAGAATTTTCTGTGATTTTTCGATATTTTTCTAGTCTTTAAATATATTTTAAATAGTTTTTATAAGAAGAAAAGCACATATTTAAATTAATTCTGAATTTAAAAGAAAATAATATTTTAATTCTAGAATTTCTTTTCAATGTAAATTTTTATTAATGTTTGAAGAGAGATTTTATTAGATCTTATAATTATTAAAAACTTGTTTAAATTATATTTAAAGATATTTTATTTGTTTTTATTTTATTCTGTTTTATTTGTTTTTAACAAATAAAGTAATAGATTTTATTTATCTTTAATTTAAATTTTTTATTTGTTTAACTCTTTATAAACTGTTTGATCTACTTTTGTGCTATCCTAACTCTTGATCCCTAAAGTCTTAATCCTTATTTCTATATATAATTCTTAACCTCCCCAAAACCTAATATTATCTTTCCTTTGGAGCCGTCTTCTTTTCTAATCCAAAATCTTCTCTTTGCTCTGGTCTCTTCCCCCTATTGCAATTACATCATGAACTAGGAATTCAGACGCATGCATGGAAGTACATTGATGAAGGAATCTCGCCAATGTGTGCCACCGTCTCAATCAAATCGAGACGATCTTGATTCCAATCTCTAAGGAAGGTCATTGATCTTTCTGGGTTGTAAGTTCCTCACTCTTTTAATTAATTTATTTTTTCTTAGTTTTCTTTTATATATATATATTTCTCTTGTCAGAAGTAGTACCCCATCTTACAGTTTTGCCACATCTAAGAGTTTTGATCAGATGAAATCACTCGAGTTTGGTGACGGTGATTGATGGCTATGATTTGACAAAGTCTATTTTGCAAACAGTACTTTGTGCTATTTATGCTATTTCTTAAACCCTTCAAATCAATGTCCCATCCTTTTGCTTTTACTCCTTAAATTTTTTGAAAGAAAAAAAATCGATTGCTGTTGTCAAAGTTTAAGTATTTTAAGATATTTTAAATAACTTTAAACTTTGCCTGTAGATTATGTTAAGACCAATTGTTCTATTTAATATATGTTTATGGAAGTTCTGTAGAAAAAAAATCTTCTTTCTTTCTTTCTGTTATATCTTCAGATCTCTGTTTAGATGATGATGATGATGATAGAATATTATGCATCATATTTTAATAGAATTAAACTAAAAGAGCTGTAAACACTGAACTACAAAACTATAACTCTGTGCAGTGAAAGAAAAAAAACTACTTACTTGATGCTACTTAGATATTAATGCGTTAATAACATCTTACAATCTGTAGCATCGTTCCACTAATCTTACAACATTGACACAGATTTTGTACTAACCTGTAGACATAAATTAATATACTTGGTCAATCATATAATCATGACATGAATAAAAAATAATAATAATAATAATACCACTGCCCCACCTCTCTTCCAAAACCCAACTGCATTATATCACTGACTACACTCCATGACACCATAGTCACAAATTCGTCATTCGAGTATAATTCGGCGAGGTCAAAAATTCGGATTCGGAGAACTATTCGGAAAAAATCGGCAGGTATTCGGAAAAGATTCGGTAAGTGTTTGGGAAATGTTCGGGAAGGATTTCGAGCAAGAAATTAATATATGAGATGCTAGGTTTTGATTTTGTTAATTAATTGTTGTTTTTTGAATTATTCGCTGTTTTTTCACATAATTCGGGAATAATTCGGGAATTATTCGGCCCGCCGATTAATTCGGCGATTAAATCGGCTGATCAAAAATTCGTGAATTATTCGCGAATTCGGCGAATAATTCGCGAATTATGTGACTATGCATAACACAACAACTATAGATGTGTTTTTTTTTACCTCTGGGCCATCACGGAAGATCATATCTTGTTTCTCGTGGTACCGAAAAAACGGTATATTGCATGAGATATATATATATATATATATATATATATTGAATCTCGTGTTGCCGTTATTCCATAGCATTACGGTATATTCTGATTACATAATAAAACTCTCACAATCGAACTTATATTTATACTTATGCTTATGCTTATGCTTATGGTTATACTTATATTTATACTTGTACTTATAGTAAATAGCACTGAAATATCGAATGTCGTGATACTCTAGTTACCTTACACTGATTAATACATATTATTTATTTGACATGCACATTACAGTATATTTGACATGCACATTACAGTTTACTGTACATAGTTATTCTCATGCCTATATATATCATGTTTTATTTCAAATATTTTTTTTTATATAAAATGAGAACTTACCGAATTTTATTTCGCTGACAGCATTTCTGTTTTATTGTTTTATTTTCTTGGGAATATCGTCAGACTATTTTGGGGCAGACGACGAGGGTTGGTATGAGGTGGTACCAACTGAGAACGACAACCAATATCTTTCAAATCGGACCGAGCTATAATTTTTCTTTTCAGTAAGCATGCCTTCTTTTATTGAAGGCCATCTTCCATTCCTAATTCCTTAAATTTTCGAATTTGTGTTCAGCTTTTGTTTGTGGGACTGTTATAAATATTATTGGATATTTTATAAGCTTAAAATTTTTGTACTATAATTTCCTAAACTGCTTATATAAACACTCAGCGTATTCATATCGAGAAAGAGTGCTTCTCGAGATGAATACGTTGCAGGCTTGTCGCTCTCGTTTCATGTTTTTGAGAAGTGGGACGTGACAACGCCCATTTCAGAAATCGCATTCGTAAGTTCTTCAATATGTCGGCTAAAAAATAACAATATTAACTATTTAGGCATATCTAGATATAAACACACAAAATATTGACGCGATTAAAAGTTTTAATTTATATACCTTCTGTGATCGACAGTAATTTCAAGGTTATTAAGAATATACGAATGCACAGAAAGTATATAAACCGTCCTTCTCGAATCATCCGTAGAATCAAGCGCATTCGTATATTCTTAATAACCTTGAATTTGTGTTCAGTTTTTGTTTGTGGGACTGTTATAAAAATTATTGGATATTTTATAACCTTAAAATTCTTGTACTATAATTTCCTAAATTGCTTATATAAACACTTTAGCGTATTCATGTCAAGAAAAAGTGCTTCTCGAGATGAATACGTTGCAGGCTTGTCGCTCTCGTTTCTTGTTTTTGAGAAGTGGGACGTGACAACGCCCTTTTCAAAAATTGCATTCGTAAGTTCTTCAATATGTCGGCTAAAAGAATAACAATATTAACTATTTAGGCATATCTAGATATAAACACACAAAATATTGACGCGATTAAAAGTTTTAATTTATATACCTTCTGTGATCGACGGTAATTTCAAGGTTATTAAGAATATACGAATGCGTTTGATTCTACGGATGATTCGAGAAGGACAGTTTAATCTTATTGTTATATCAAACTTATGGATGGGATAACTTTTCATCGTTAATTCGAGAATGGCGGTTTAATCTTTTTTCAACTTCACGCAAGTAACGAGAAGTGAAGTTGAGGCATTCGTTGGCACAATAATTCTCGTTTATTGACCCTTCCGGTCGAGCTCGATTGCGCACTTGCCGTTTCAAGAATCCCAAATATCTAAAACGTTAACAAATACTTTAGACAAATGTGAATATTATAATGAATTAAATAACACAATTAACTTAAAAAATATATTACCTTTCTGCTGGATACATCCACCTATATGAGACTGCTCCGGCAATCATTGCTTCTGTAGCTAGATGCACAGAAAGATAAACCATGATGGTGAAGAAAGATGATGAAAATATCATCTTTAACTTACAGAGGGTTTCAACTCCTCGAATTTGGTTACATCTATCACTTTAGAACAAAATTTATTGAAAAAGTCACAATACTCAATCAAAGGCTTGGTGATATTGGATGGCAAATTATGTTAAAAAGCCACTGGAAGCAATTGATGCAGAATGATATGACAATCGTGAGTTTTAAGATTCAAGAGCTTTGGTGGCTTGACCTGTACATTCTTTGCTATATTAGAGGAGTAGCCATCTGGGGGTTTTGACGCTCTTTAGCATTTCACAAAATCTTTTCATAGCCAATTTTGACATTGTGTGGTTTGAAACTGGTAATTCATAGACATCATCATCATGAAATACCAGATGCAATTCTTGTCGGATTCCAAGCTCCTCCAAGCACTCGTGAGCACTCAACTTATCCTTGGACTTAGAATCATCCTATAACAATGTACCAGCAATATTATCAAACACATTCTTCTCTACATGTCGAATCAACAGATGTTTTCAGTAAGGAATATTCCATAATATAATTTTCTTCTTCCACACACTCAAGAATTCGTTATCTTCGGACCGCTTCCGTTTTTTTGTTTATTGAAGGAACTATCTGAGTTAAAACGATTAGAACCTTGCTGGAATTGACACGATGAAATCTGCTCAAAAATTTCTATCCCTGACAACTGTTTTGGTGCTTCACCCTTTTCCGATGTTATATCAAACTTATTTGCTATCTTTCTGTATGGATGATTCGCCGATAATCACCTACGATAAAATCAGTAGCAAAACTTACCACGTGTCTTAAACTGTATGGCACTGTAATCAAGACCACATGATGAACATGCATGCTTCGCATAGGTAGACCATCCAGATAACATGTCGTATACTGGAAAATCATTGATGGTCCAAATAACAACCGCTCGCATTTTGAACTTCTCCTCGGCGTACGCATCATATGTCTCTACTTCATGTTCCAAGAGTTCTATCAGCTCTTCAATTAAAAGTTCCATATAGACGTCGATGTTCTGGTCAGGTGAATTTTTGGCAGGAATTAATAAGGAAAGAATTATATACGGTTGTTTCATACACATCCAGAGAGGCAGATTGTAAGACATAAATAATACCGGTCACATGGACCAACTAGAGCTCATGAGTCCGTAAGGCATGAAACCATCGGTTGCCAAACCTATACACACATTCCTCGGCTCATCCTAAAATGATCAATACTGTCTAGTTGCTTCCATATTTCCGCATCAGCCGGATGCCTCAGTTTCCTGTTTTTGATCCGACGATCGGAATACCATCGCATGCTCTTCACCATGTCCTTTGAAATATATAAATTTTGCAACCTCTTAGCCAGGGGAAAATAACGAAGGACTTTAACTGAAGTTTTCTTGCTCTTTTTGCTGACATCGAACGTTTCTACAATTGAATTTCGCTAATATTTTCCCACCTAGACAAGTTGCAAGTGGGTCACTCATCGAGAGACGCGTAATCCTTACGATACAGCACACGATCGTTAGGACATGAATCGATCTTCTCATATGAGAAACCTAGTATCTTAACAATCTTTTTTTTTCTGGTAATTGTCATGCTCCGCTTCCCAAAATGCATAAATACGGTACGTGACAAAACCAACCATGCTACTTATGGTTAGAAAAGATCCCCCCATAGTCACATTATGGCTGTCAATCAAATATCAAGAACATGAAATAGAATCTAATTAACACATGTTCATCTACCACAGTAGATAAAAATCAAGAAATGTATATAGCGGAAACGAATAAAGATCCAATAACGAAATAATATCCTAATCATGTCCCTTATGGGATCACATCGATAAATTTAAAGTACAGAAATAAAATAACTAAGCATCTCTAAATCTAATCATCAAGCTCCTTACTGCTCAGCTTGCTTGTTAAAATACTCTTGATCTTCCTGCGATAAAGTCAAAAGAATTGGGCCATACAAAACCCAGACGTCAGTGCGTCATAAATATCAATAACGATAATAATAACCATAATAGAAAGTTATGATAAAACATGAGTATAAATAATTATCGCAGGTGTAAAACAGTGAGCAATGCGTATGTCATGTGTATCCTAAAGTCTGTGTTCTAGGTTGTCTATTGTACAAGTTTTTGAAATCAATTAATATAATTCTCATCGTAATTCAACAATATATATCCCGTTCATATCTCAACGGGATCACGACACAATATGTCCCGTTCATACCCCCACGGGATCATAGTACAATAAACAATGGTTATTCCGTTCACGCCCGGAATCAATGCAAATAATAATAATATCCTCTTGAGTTATATTTCGGTTACATTCTTGATTTCCCCTTTTTTCCAGGTTTGTGTTCAAGTCAGGTATTAATAGAATGTCTACCTAATGCCAACATAGGAACAATCGTGTACTGGTCTTGTCTAGCAAGACAACAAGTCAGATCAATCAGAATAATAAGTCAAGATTGTTAGTATCTGTAAGTATTATATGCAACAAATATTAAAATGATAACAAAAATAGTACAGCTTGGCAGGTTACAAACATGTCAAGAATAACATAATCATATCATGTACAAAACCAAGATAATAGTATTAACATGGATAACATATTCAATCCGATTAATAATTATAAAAGTGGTATTGATTAACTATGCACAATAAAGTTCCGTTCAGAAATTCAGCGTCACCCTGATTTGTAAAATAGCTTAAAAATAGCAAATGTTCTCCAAAAGGGACATGTCATATATCAAAACAAAGCTAATTCAATAAAGTTTTCATTTTTTAAGTTAAAGTATCTCAGGTTGTTCCTACAAAAAGTTATGAACGTTCGAAATTGAAAGTTTGCTACTGGAATTTTCCTGGACAGCAGTTCAGAGGTATTTTCATTTACAGTTTACGTTATTTAAAAAATTTATTTTGTAATCGAATATGTCATAGAGTTATAGTATTCTGAGTTATCTTCGTAACGAACTAAAAAACATGTGCTAATAATTTTTCTATGATTTATAATGAATTTGATAAGGCAAGATGTACAATAAATTTCAGATTTGTCTTATCCGCTTGGCGACGACGTTTCATATGTAAACTATAATATTTTCAAACTATATTTTGCATAACGTTATAAAATGCAGATTATAAACTAATTAATGATATACTGATTATATAGATATAAACATATATATAGCATGTCGCAAGTTGTAAACTTACATATACCGTATATTATAAAACTGATTAACGTTAAATAACTACGGTGTATAAATTATATAGATATAATTGTATGATAATAATAATAATAATAATACGACAATGTATAAGTAAATTACGTAAAGTATAGTATGTAGCAAGTTGTAAACTAGTCTCGAAACAAACGCGATGAACGGAAGCAACGCGACGCTATACAAATCAACACCAAGTTTTGATAGCTCGGTTAAGATTCTCGGATGCGGCTGGAGTTGCATCGACGAGAATGAGTGTGGGCTTGAAGAACAAAGAAGGAGAATATATAAATTGATGAGGGAGCGATTTAGTTAAAAGAGAGAGAGAAACAGAAAAAGAGAGGTTTTGTGTTTAATATAAAAATATATAGTATAATTAAATTAGATTATAATTATATATTAGTTTTAATGTATACAGATAATATCAAAGTGCAACCAATCTCCACCAAAATCTCATCAAAAATATATTTTGGAAAATAATTCACATAAGTAAACTTCTCAATCATAATGCAATAATATATTTTAAATAACTCATACCCTTAATTTAAGATTTAAAAGGATTCTAAAAATATATCTAGATTTAGTAAATATTTGATATTAGATATCTTGAGATTTAAACGTAAAAGATAAAAGCAAAATAAGATATAGGATAACAACCATATGATGACAGTTAACAAAATATAACTAATCCTTAACTTGTGGCTACTAAAAGATATATATATATATATATATATATATATATATATATATAATATTACTAGATTCACATAGATTCAGTTTAATGATAAATATCAGATATAATCTAGCACCATACTAGGTTTCACACATGCGGGTCAGGTCAAATAACTACTACTATTCGAATCACTCGCAACCTAAAAGAATAAAATAGAAGAAATATAAAGCAAGTGTTAAAATACTAATTAATATCGTATAACCGTACTAGGGTGTTACAATAATGATTCTCTGGAATACTTTCCTTTCCTTCAGGAATTACCTTGCGTAGGAGATCAAGAAACACGTCAAAGTGCTTGTTAGCCATCCCGTTAATAATTTTTAGATAGAAGAGCCTTATTATAAATAACAAGCTACTAAATTCTGTACAGCCTTCATACAGATCTTGTTCATTTTTCTTCAGAAGTTTCTGTAATTCTTCGACTTCACTGGTGTCTTCAAACGGTTCAACATCATTTATTTTCTCTCCAGCAAATAAATCTTCCAATATCTCATGCGTGTCATCTATCCTGTCAATCGTCGGCAATTCAGGTTGTGAAGATGCAGTCTCATTATCCATTATCGTTTTCTTGTCACGTATTCCCTCGTCATAGTAATTCCAATGTATATAGTTCGGTTCAAAACACTCTACAAACACATGTTCTTGTATCACTTCACGTCGAAAACAAGATTTATTTTTACATTTCTTATCAGGACAGAACATGAGTCCGTCTCGGCTACGCTTTGGGTTCATCTCTGTGTAATCTAAAAAGGCTTTAAGTCTATCTTTAAATCGGATGTCTCTTAAACTATACTTATCTTTTCCCCTCATGTGTGTAAACGATTTATCCGAAAGAATTCTCATCTGTTATCACGCAGATAATAATATGAGTTTAACATATCTTATGAGTTTATTACAAGCTCATCATTAAATAAATTTTCAAGTCTTAAATTAGATTTCATGATGTGGACGCATCAAAGCATCTGAAGTCATTTAAGCTTGGTGTTAGTACTCAATGCAAAAGTTTAGGACAAATAATTAGTTTCACGGCTGTGAGGGTTAAAGGTCTTAATTCCCATTACAAATGCAACACTCGCATCTCACTTCCTCATATTTTTCGTCCATTTCGAGAAAATTTCGGCAGCACTTTCCTCCTGTTCCCCGTGTTCGTACATAAATCTGTATACGGGGAACAAGTGGAAAGCACCGTCGAAACTTCTTGAAATGGACGGAAATATAGGAGGATGTGAGATATGAGTCTTGTTGCATTTGTAACGTGTCTAAACTGGAAAAATCCGACAATAACTGTATGTCAAATCCCCTCGTCGAATACTACATATACGTTTGAAAAAATTAAATATGACACCCAATTCTCACAAATATATAATGTGATCCTATCAATTCGATGGGAAAAAGATTTGACATACACTAATTGTCAAACGGGAAACTATAGGTTGATCTTAAACAAGTTTAAGACCTTTTGATCTTAAACTTGCTAATTAAATGAAAATAAAATCCTAGTTAAGTTTCTAACCAAAATTTAGGGTATCTCTTAACTTTTTATTTAATCATTTTTTAATCAGAGTCTCGGTTCACTATTATATGGTCTTAATTAAGATTTCTTAATTAGTGTAATTAATGTTATAGGTTAATTGGTGTTAATTTTTCTTAACGAGTTTGATTTTATTTTTAATTTATGTGTCTAATATAGTTTAATTGGTATTAAAGGATTTGATTTTTATTTTGATTTGGTTTATAAATTATACTACAATTAAAAAATTTAAGCAATAAATCATAGGCAATAAGATATCGAATCATTAAATTTACAAAATACGGGATATCGAATCATTAAATTTACAAAATACAAGGTAGAAGTTAGGATAAATATATTTTTAAAATATTTCATATGCGGATATATATACACTCTCGCACACTCATACATACGCGCGCGCACTCAAACACTCATACACTCGCTCACACACTTACACACACTCGCTCACATACGTACGTGCGGACACACACTTACACATACTCACAAATACACATGCACACGCGCACGCTCGCTCACACACACCCTCAATTACCTATAATTCATTTTACCCTAAATTCATCTAACATAATCCTATAATCCATCTTAACCTAAATTAATCTCACAAGTAAATTCATCGATTTACCTATAATCCTTATATCTTCAACTTTAACCCTAAATTACCAAATATATATTCAATTTTTCATCTATTTTCAATTCTAAAATCCATCTAAAACAATTTTCTGCAGTTATATTTAATGCTAAAACCCATCAACCCCCAAAATCATAATAAATTTCAAACCTATCATTCTACAACCGATTCAATTTCTTATTATCCATATTTAATATATCAAAACCATCATAAATCACAGATTATAATCACTTAATTTCAAAATTGAATAATCTAATTGAAAAAATTAGGGATAGGAGAAGAAAACACTAACTTTTGACTGGATTTGAAAAAGAAAAAAGCGATTGCAAGCTCCTACATCACCAACTGCAACAATAACCCCTACAAAAAAAATTTGGGTTAAATTTGATAATTTTTTCGAAAATTTTGATGAAAAGGGAGTGGTGAATTTACCTCTCGGGATGAACTTGGGGGGATGAGAAGGAAGAAGGGCTTTTGCGGCTCTTATCTGATCAACGTATTAGCGACCGTTTAGGATGGTCGCTAATACTATATATGTGAACGGTCGCCAATAAATTGGCGACCGTATATATTATACCGTCGCTAATAATTTATTAGGGACCGTATATATTTATACAGTCCCTAATAAACGGTCTGTAATGTGTACAGTTTCTACTAATATGGGATATTTCTTATGATAGTAATAAAAACTGCTGGCCTTTTTGTACTTCAAAATGTTGGATTATGATTGACTTTTTGATATTTGATTTCTTTTGCAGTTCTGCTTCTAGATAAAACATCATCAAGATTGAAGGTTTCTGAAGAAATGCGTGGCCCCTGGGTAAAATATTAGATGAATTTACTATTGAAATTTCTCATTGTTGGAACCTGTTATAAAAGAAGGATTAAGTGCTACCTTTTGAAATTTTATTTTCTGTCATTAATTGATGTATAGGAATTATAAACGTTCAGTCCTGATTTCTGAATAGTTTAGTATTAATGCTTCATGACCTTTCAGGATTGACTACGTCTATCATCTCCTATTTAAGATTCGACTTGTTATAGTCTTATAGAACTATCTTAATGATTTGCTTCTAAAAAATATAGTAGTTTTATAATGATTCAGACTTATTTAATTATCTTGCACAGTGTTCCAGCTGCTACAAGATTCTATAAATACACCGAATCATTTATCATAAACATTTCTCTTTTATAAACTCGATCCTCACTTTGTCCACGCAAGCCACACACACTCATGTGCGTGCGTGCGCACACATACACCACTCTTTTATAAATGCTACACTTTGTTCCTCCAAGTCATGCATACACACACAATCACATGCATGGATGCGGACATGTGCACGCGCACGCACACACATGCAATTGCACCCATACACAGGCAGTCATAAGTTGTTCATGCAGGAAACAAGATGTTATTTTCCATTGTGAAACTCACTGTTAGAATGCATCAACAAGCATTAGATCCCAATTTTGCTAACATGCAAATTTCCTATGACGACTCTATTACACATTTTTGGAAGATGAAGAGTTTCCTGCAGATATTCAGTAGATTTTTCTATTTCCTTTTAAATTTAGACCGTAAGCAGATCCAAACATATCAATTCTGTGCTACTACATTCGTGCAGAAAAATGTTTACCAGAAACAATTACCGAGAATTCTGTCCCTTTCCAGCTCTGTCTGAAATTCCTAATTTACAGAATTCAGCTGCGGTAGCATCTATAGTTTCTTTGGGATTCACCTCTCTTTGAAGTATTATTCCCACAATCTCCCTCTCCTTATTTTTGACTTGTTCACTCCATTCTTCCGCCAAAACCTCCTCGACGCCTTCCGCCATTGCTATCCCCCTAAATAGATCGGAACAATTATATTGGTGGAAATTGTGTGCCACAGAGCATAACAACACTCGTCCATTCCTTCAACCTCTCTCACCATTCTCAACATCTCCACAACTCCAAATTCCATTATAATTTCCACGGCTTTTGCATGGGCTGGTTGGAGACCGATCTTGAGCACATCGAGCAAAGGTGGAACGTGATAAAGAACACAAAGAAATTTGAGAGGAAAATCATATATTGAATGGAAAGCATTTAGGCCATTAAATAGCCATTTACATCAAAACAGAAAATACTACAAATAAGGGATCTTCCAACTAATGAAGACCTATTCTAAAGCACGGAGTCCCAAATAAAATGGGATTTTATTTAACTAATTCCTAACAATTCCTCCCTTAATGGGATTTTATTTGACTAATTCCTAACAATTCCTCCCTTAAACTAAATTCTTGAATACTGAAAGAAATTAGTTTATGTTGTTTCTTGCACAAACTCCAAGCATTGCACGCAGCTTCACAAAGACATCATTCTTGAGTGGTTTTGTCATCACATCAGCAATCTGTTCCGAAGTATTGCAATGAATCAGTTCTATTACTCCTTCCCGTGCGAGCTCTCGAAGAAAATGAAAACGAACATCAATATGCTTGCTTCGTCCGTGCATAACTGGATTTCTTGAAAGCTTGATTGCAGAACTACTGTCACATTGAATAGCTATTGACTCTTGCTTTTCTTGATCAAGTGTCATTAGCAACCTCTTTAACCAAATAGCTTGACAGGAACATGATGCTGCTGCTATGAATTCTGCTTCCGTGGTTGACAAACTTACAATTGGTTGTTTCTTGGAACACCATGATACAGCTCCAGCTGCAAAAAGGAAGACATTTCCAGTTGTACTTTTTCTATCATCAAGATCACCCGCATAATCACTATCAGTATATGCCTTGAGTTTATCACTTCCTCCCTTCTTGTAGAAAATTCCAAACTCAGTTGTTCCTCGTAAATACCTTAACACCCTCTTTGCTAGTTGTAAATGGAGCTGAGTAGATCTCTCCATATACCTGCTTAAAACACTAACAGCAAACATCATATCGGGACGAGTTGAAGTAAGATACATGAGACAGCCCACAATTTGCATGTAGTAAGTTTTATCCACCTTGGTCCCTTCTTCATCCTTGCAAAGCTTGAAACCAGGAACAATTGGACTTCGAACTGAATTGCTTTCGTTCATCCCAAAACGTTTCAACGTCTCCTCTGCATACTTCTTTTGACAAATAAAGATTCCACTAGATTTCTGCAAGACTTCAAGACCCAAAAAATACTTCATTTTTCCGAGATCCGTCATATCAAACTCAAGCTTCATCGAGTTCTTAAACTCAGTAAACATCAGCTCATCGTTCCCTGTAAAGAGAAGATCATCAACATATAAACTTACAATGAGCATGCTGCCCTCTTTGTTCCGCTTAATAAAAAGCGTATGCTCATAATCACATTTTTTAAAGCCTTCCTTCAGAAAATATGCTTCGATACGACTGTACCAAGCACGAGGAGCCTGTTTGAGCCCATAAAGAGCTTTCTTTAACCTGTACACTTTCTCTTCTTTCCCTTTTTGAATGTAACCACAGGGCTGCTCAACAAAAACATCTTCAATTAATTCTCCATGTAAGAAAGCAGACTTTACATCTAATTGATGTATAGCCCACCCCTTTTGTGCCGCCAAAGCAATCACCAAACGTACAGTCTCCATGCGAGCTACCGGAGCAAATACTTCTGTGTAATCAACACCATACCGCTGAGCATACCCCTTTACTACTAGCCTTGCTTTATACTTGTCAACTTCCCCCTTCTCATTAAGTTTAGTCGTATAAACCCACTTTACTCCAACTGTTTTAGCTCCTTTGGGTCGATCAATTAATTCCCATGTGCCATTTTTCTCAATTGCTTCAATCTCTGCATCCATGGCATTACGCCATCTTTCACTCTTCACAGCTTCTTCAAAATTAAGTGGATCTGCACCAGTGGTGTACAGCGCAAAGAATGCTGTGTAAAGCGCAGCCTCTTCATCAGACAAACCATCACCGGTTACATAATCTTTTAACCAAGCTGGTTGCTTCCTACTCCTCCCTTCGACATGACCTGGTGAAGCTTCTTGATTAGTGACAATCGACTCCTCAATCGACTCCTCCGGTTGTGCAGCGGCAACATCATCTTCTTCTACTGCATATTCTTCATTGACAGCCCTTTCATTATTTTCCCATTCTAGCTCGCACATAACAGCTGACTCATGCTTCTTGTCCCATTCCCATTCTTCATCCTCGGCAAAAACCACATCTCTGCTTATTACAATCCTTTGTGAGATAGGATCATAAAGCCTATATGCCTTTGACTCTTCGCTGATTCCGAGTAGAACACACCTCAAGCTTTTCTTATCTAGCTTGGATCTCAATTTATCAGGTACATGAGCATATGAGGCACAACCAAAGATTCTGAAATGTTGGACTGTTGGCTTGATTCCGCTCCAGGCTTCTTCAGGTGTTTTGTCCTTCACAGCTAGTGTTGGACTGCGATTTAAAACATGCACAGCCCAATTTACTGCTTCTGGCCAGAAAGTTTTGGGTACTTTCTTTTCAGATAGCATACTACGGACAAGATTCATGATGGTTCGATTCTTCCGCTCTGCAACGCCGTTTTGTTGCGGTGTATATGCAGCTGTCAATTGTCTTTGCAATCCATGTGCATTGCAAAACTCGTTGAATTCTCGAGATGTAAATTCTCCACCACGATCCGTACGCAACCCTTTAAGAGATGTACCTGTTGCTTTCTCAACATGTATCTTGAAACTCTTAAAGACAGCAAAGGCCTCTGATTTTTCTGCCAAAAAATAAACCCATGTCTTGCGGCTGTAATCATCAATGAAAGTAATTAGATACCTTTTCTTGCTGTTTGAGGCTGGCTTAATTGGTCCGCAAATGTCAGCATGAACAAGCTGCAAAATTTGTGATGCTCTCCAGGAACTCTTCATTGGAAACGAGTCTCGATGTTGTTTCCCAACAAGACAATTTTTGCACAGCTTTGAGGGTGGCTTAAGCAATGGTAAACCTTCCACCATTTGTTTTTGTTGCAGTATTTGTAAGCCTTTGAAGCTTAAGTGCCCAAACCTGCAATGCCAGAGTTGCGCCACATCTTCTGTAACCGTGTTAAAGCAAGTGGGTGCTGCAGGCAAAGTGATGGCATGCAAGATAAACATTCGATTTGCAGACATATTTAATTTCATAATCAAACCTTTGTCATGATGATATATTTTGCACTGCCCTTGTTGAAACAAAATGCTTAGACCCTTCTCTTGCAACTGTCCCAAGCTTAACAAGTTGTTCTTTAGTTCTGGAACATAAAAAACTCCTGAGATAATGCTGACAACTCCATTGATTTGAAGTCGAATGTTGCCGTTCCCATGAACCACCATGTTTGAATTATTTCCCAACTTCACTGAATCAGAGAATTGTTCATCAAACTCGGAAAAATATTCTCTTTTTCCACACATGTGATTACTGCACCCAGAGTCCAAAAACCACATGTCTGTTGTTTTTTGCTCCTTTTCTTCAACATAAGCCATCAACAGCATGTGTTCTTCACTCTCTACTTCACTTTCTGCAAAATTTGCAACTCTACTCTTACATTCCCATTGATAATGCCCAAGCCTGTGACAAGCATAACATTCCACCGTTGCCTTGTCAAAACTCTGTCTGCCTCTTCCACGGCCTCTACCTCCAGAGTTCCCACATCCTCGTCCTCGTCTAGAATATTGGCTCCCATGTGTCACCTTCAGTGCATGTTCTTCCTGTACAGTATTACTCATGCGTTGCTGATGCACAAGTAAACTGCTTTGCAATTCGTCAATGGAAAGCACACTCGTATCCTTGGATTCTTCAATAGAACACACAACATAATTAAACTTTGGAATTATTGACCTCAGAATCTTTTCCACAACAGCAACTTCTTTCAAATCTTCACCATTTGCTTTCATCTTGTTAGTAATGACAAGAATACGAGCAAAGTACTCGTCCACAGATTCTCCTTCTTTCATGTGAGCCATTTCAAACTCCTTTCGCAATGCCTGTAGGTGAGCACGCTTTACTCGTGTTGTTCCTTGATATTTCTGCTTCATAGAATCCCAGATACTCTTTGATGTGTCTTTGTTAACGATTGTTTCCAGAATAGTACGATCTAAAGCCTGAAACAGATAGTTCTTAGCTTTGAGATCCTTCAATTTCTGCTCTTCATAGTTTTTCCTTTGCACCTCAGATGCACCTTCTGCTGCTGCAGAAACTCCATTCTCCACCACATCCCAGTATTCCTTTGATCGGAGAAAATTTTCCATAAGCATCCCCCAATGACTGTAGTGACCATCGAACCTCGGCACTGCTGGTTGAACAAAAGCACCTTCTGTAGTCATTGCCTCTGCTTAAATCCTTAGAAGACTGCTGCTTCTACAAAGCCTCTTGACCTGGCTCTGATACCAAATGATAAAGAACACAAAGAAATTTGAGAGGAAAATCATATATTGAATGGAAAGCATTTAGGCCATTAAATAGCCATTTACATCAAAACAGAAAATACTACAAATAAGGGATCTTCCAACTAATGAAGACCTATTCTAAAGCAAGGAGTCCCAAATAAAATGGGATTTTATTTAACTAATTCCTAACAATTCCTCCTTTAATGGGATTTTATTTGACTAATTCCTAACAGAACGATCCCCCATCGGATCATGTTAGTTGTGTTAAATGGAATCTTGCAAAACTGCAAGATCACAGCGGTCGAGTAGGTTTGGATCTGGCAATGGCTCGAAGTAAGAAACAGGATCAGCTCGAGCACGATCCTTGAAGTACAAAGAGAAAACGCGCGTTGTCTCGGCTAGTTTTTGTGGTTTCCATCAGCTCTTCGAGGGCTGATTCTTTTATCGAGGTCTCGGTGTCCATTAGCTTTGTTGAGATCAATGATACAAAAGGATGGGCATCCATGACTCGATCTCTATCGTAGGAAATACGTTTTTTGATGATGCCACAGGCGGCTTCTTGGGCTGGCCGTTTTTCTTGCACCATTCGAGGATTGAAGATTTGAGAGGGTCATTGGACGCAGCATAGGAACTACGGGTCTAGTACTAAGTGAATTGCAAGCACGCAACGAATATGCAATCAAATCCAACGAAAAAGTTGCAACAGAGAATTAATATAAAACTTTTGCCTAATTCACAGTTAAATGGAGATGTGGAGTTAAGTTCAGAAATGCATTTGTAAGGGTATGACTTCAAGAGCGTAAATTAGGTTACACGTTTATATACGGCTCAAGTCATTGGTTGGATTTGAAATTGTTTAAATTGCTTTTGAACTGTCGTTCCTCGATAAGTATTCGAATTGCAAGAGCTGATTTACGAATCAAGTACCTTTGAAGTCCAAGCAAATCCAGACCAAAAGAAAACCAATCCAACACTTATAAGCCAAAGCTGAGTGAAGCCGAACTCCGATGGGCTGACTTTGGGGCTGAAATTGGATCAGGAACGACTCTAGATTGAATTGAACAGCAGCTATGAACAGGGGCAGCAGCGAGGCAGAGAAGGCAGCAGCCTCGTGGGGAGGCAGTGAAGGCCTCAGCGACTTCGGTGGCAGCAGTGACGAATTTCAGAAGCTCTCTGTCTTGCGGGACAGAGATGAATAGATGGATTTCGGTGATGAAATTCTGTGTGTTGTGACGTGAAATAATTGATTTAGGTGTGGTGGCAAAGTGGGGAAGAAGAGGTTGTCGTCAGATTAAAGGTTACCGCAGCAGCTTTGAATCGACCGCAGCCGAGTTAATATCAGTCGAAGATAGAGCAAAACAATATAGATAAAAGATAATTTTCATTCATCAAAGTCTGAGTTTTGCAGTACAAATTCAAGGAAAAAGAGCGGTTGCTATGCTAAAAATAATAGCAGGATGCTTTGCTACAATCCTGGCCACAATAGGATACACAAACAGCGAAAGCCCCATGTTTTACATAAATCTGGACCGTTGATTTCTATGTTGGATGGATCTTGACCGTTCGATGAAATAGGATGGGTGCCATTAATAACAGCAGAATTAATCATCTAGTAACAGTATGCAAGCCTAGACTTATTCTGCATCTCGTAGTAGCGGCCCCAATACGCATCAGTATGCAAGGATATGAAAGGAAATTGTGACTTGAGGATGAGGTGACTGAGAGAGACATAATTGAGTTCTTTTCAGGTTTCAAGAATCATGCGTTCGAAGCTATAGAAAATGGAGTAGTTGGTGAAGGGGTTTGCCATTAGAGAGTTGGAAATGGGTGATGTAGAGGAAGAAAGAGCTTTCCCGCTTCTTGACATTTTTGTTTTCTTGAAATTTTTGTTCGGTTTTTCGGAGACAGGAATAATTGGGGAGAAGTGCGAAGCTATCACCGGGAGAAGTGTGAAGCTATCACTTTGTATAGAGAATAGAGGAGTGGTTAATTCAGTTAGAAATGGGTCTATTTGGGTCGGATTGTATAGTCCTAGTTTGTGTGCGTTCTTAATTAAGACTATGATTCGAGTCTGAATTAATAAGTTTGAGTCGAGTTCAGTTTGTACGATATGAATATTTTGTAAAATATTCTCTCTTCAAATTAAATTGGCATAATAAAATTGACCAGGATTCAAAGTCCAAGAACATGGACAAATCATCAAAAGTAGTTCATTTCCGATCATAAATGACTCAGGTTAAATTCAGGCAAATTGCCATGCTGTATTCGACCCGTGTCGTCGTTTGAAACTATATGGTCTAAAAGAATATGCCATAAAACATCTCCATCCAAGTCTGAAAATAATCAAAGATAGTCAAAATCCCTTTGGTAGATAATTCATGTTTGATCTAGCGAGAAAGAATTGACTTACGGGTTTGTGGTTCGTGGAGTAACATATCTGATGGCCATGCGTTATCTATCTAGCTCTTATAGATGATCTTGAATGGAAAATTTCGTATGTTTGACATGAAAGTGATATTTGACATGAAAGGGATATGGCAAGGAAAGCGAGGGAGCTTTATGCTATTTAACCATCCAAGATTCAACAAGCGATGAAGATCGTATCTTCAACAATTCTCCAACCTTAATTCCGTAGTTTATTCTATCTTCTCTAAATCCTATCTATCCCATGAAAGAAATTGATCAATCTATTATTAATCTATACGGCATGATTAACGACTTGATCATCTCACGCACATGCCATATATGAGTCTAGAGAAACTTACCTTTAAACCATGTGTTGTAGAATAAGTATAACTAAGACACATTGATTTTTCTTGCCTACTCCAATACCGTAGAGTATCTCGATGGGAGGAACACACATCTTTATTTCACAAGTCGCATTTTTGTCTTCTCTTGTTAATTGTATAGGCAATTACTCTATTTATATAACCCTTTCTATCAAGAGAGTTATGGTAGTTTTCAAAACTACCTGGCTGTAGCGCCTTGAAAAGTCATTTTGTTGTTTTCCTGAAAATCGGTGAAAATGTGGTATTTTTCCGTAAATCGTCTTTTTTGTTATTTTGCAGTTTAGAACTAATTATACCTAATTTGGATAGGTAATTGCTAGTTTTTAGTAGCAAATGAGTTACTTATGAAATTCTGGTCGTTTAAAAATTTTCCCTAATTTTTCAATTTTTAATATTATTTTAAGCCAGTAAGAAAATACATTAAATTAGCGATAAATACAAATTTAAATGGGCTAAATTTAAGCTTTAAAATCATGTTAATTAAAATCTAGTTGTAACATAAATTTTTAGTATTTTATTTTAAGTTTTAACTAATTTTTATTATGGAAAACGAAAATTTTTGAATTTAAGCTAAAACATGCAATTTTGGACTTGTCGGGGGTCTTTTTGCATAATTTTTTTTGTGCACTCTCACACACACATCCTCACATATCCCTTGGCTGGCCCAACTGCAGAAAATTCTCCCTCTCTCTTTTTTTTTAAAACTCTTTTGTTAGGGATGAATTGAGTTAAAGTGTAGATTTTAAAATATATTATTTTGGATGTATAGTGTATTTGACTTTGAGGGGGGTTTGACTTGGTGACATTTCCCACACACCCCACCATTCCCCTCCTCCCTCTACTGGCCGAAACCTGCAGCTCTCCCCTCTCATTTTTCCCCTCTCTTTTTGTTCACAAATTCATCTCAAAAAACCATCAAAATCCACAAATTTCTTTACAAAACCAAAACAAATCCTTGTGCTACCCCTTCTCAAGCCTAGTTTAGTTGAAAACATGTGAAAAGGAGGCAATTTTAGAGGCAAATGATCATGCTAGATCCATAGATCTTGAGGTATAATTTCCACCATATTATTTTCTTTTGGTTAAATTCCTTTAATTAATTGGTTTTAGTGTTATAAAAGTTTAGCAAAATCCTAATCTAGCTTTTCTAGTTCATGGTTTGAGTTTAACTAGGGTTTTAGAAACCATTATTTAGTTAATTAAAGCTATTTTGCTATCTAGTTGTTTACTAACCAAATCTATGGGGTTACTTTGCTTAAGTGGCTTCATATTATGCTAATATAAGTTAATCTTGTGTGAAATTTTCATTGTAATTGCTAATTACAAAAATCAAGAAAGGGGTTTGTGTATGGAAATAGATTGAAGCATGATTGTTGTGTTGGAATTATGGTTTGGTACTTTGTAAATGGTTTAAAATTTGTGTAGTGGCTATCTAATGGGTTAGTTTGGATGTTTGTGTTGGATTGTGTTAACTTTATCGCTAATTGTCGATGTTTGCATCAAATTGCAAATTTCTAGCTTACTAGTTTTGTTATAAAAATATTGTGATGATTAATTGCGATATCTTGATGATATTTTTTTGGCATATCATATGATAATTAGGATGTGTGAGTGCGGATTTTTGAGTGATCGGGTTTTAGCTTTACCGGGCGACCAAATCGACGATTTTAGTTAGTTTTTGCGATTTTCGCGTGTGTTCCGCGCACCTCGTGCACGTTGTACCTAGCTTGTGAACTATGGTATTTTCGTTTGGGATTTGCGTCGTTCTTGATATGTAACCTTATGTTTGTATTGATGTAAATTCCAGGTTCGGTCGCGGAGACATCAGACGCGGCACGAAAGGGGAAAGCGGTGATTGGACGTGACTAGCTAGGGATTCCGGTGAGTAGATGTAACATCTACGGGGGACTATCGTTGGATGGCGCAAGTCGCCCGATAGTTTTAGTAGCTTAAAAAGGTTCTTAGTAATGTTAGTAATTAGGGATGTAATACTTGTATGATTATTTGCTACATCCATGCCTTATATTGACATACATATGCGGAACCATTCTATAGCACACATGCACCATTGCCAGGGTTTTTATATGCAGCACGAGCACTATTCATGCTTACACACACGCCCTGGTAATTGCCATGCCACCACACTAGATAACCTATAATTTGAAACCTTTTACTATAATTGATGCTTAAACCTGTGCTAATTTAATTCCTTAAAATGAAATCATAAGATTGCTAATCGTGTGCATGTACCTCATCATGTTATTTGTTCATACCTAGTCTATCAATCATACATCGCAACTTGATTATTGATACCATATGCATTCATTATCATTGACATATGCATTTATGAGGATTTCTTGAGATTTTGTGATATTTCTGGATTTCGGGGGAAAGCCGCAAAATTTCTAAACTTATTATATTTTTAAAATATGTAAATTGCGGTTTTCTAGTGATGTAAGTGTCGTCCACCATGAGTTTGCTGTGGTTTTAGAGACCCGTTTCAAGGAGTTGGATGAACCGTCTCGGGTACATGGTGGGCCCTGTAAGGTACCCCGGGGCAAGAAGCTCGTGGTGCTGACGATGAGCCTGGCAGGGGGCGGATTACCTACCGGTGACTGTTTGGCACGGTGGATATCCAGAGGATACCGACCGTGGCCGCGAAATGATGAGATATTGGTATTGAGATGGGTCAGCCGGATGGCTGAGGCCAGAGACACTATGACATGGATATATGAGATTTGTGATAGTTTTAAGGTGTCGTTGCTGGACACAGGTTCTTGTTGATTTTAGTGGTATTGTGCTGGTATTTCAAAAGAGATTCCTAAAGGAAAAACGTGATTCTTATACTTACACATTTAGATCATGAGTTGATTCACATTGCATTCATACCTGCTAGTATATTCATATTGTATACATACCTGCTATTATGTCCTGCCATACCTGTATTATAGATGCTAGGATGCTTGTGTGCATACTTGCGATAGCCTCTATAGATGTTATTTATTACTCACGAGTTGGCAACTCACCCCCGTTGTACCACAGTCTTTTGCAGGTCCGCTCCGTCAGCACAGTAGCGGCGGGCGCACCGCTTCTTTTGTCTCTTTTGCTAGGACTCGAGGGTTTTGCTCGTAGGTGGGTTATATTATTATTTTTTGTACCATCTTGTATATTCTTTGTATCTAGAGTACTCCATCTACCGTACCTACCAGTATTGTTGTATATTGACCTAGAGATGAGACTGTGAGATTTGTGGACTTTTTATGCTGTATTTTGGGGTCGAGCTCACTTGAGTCGACATGATGTTTTTCTCATGCTTCATTATGATTATTTTGCATGTTGTTGTTTTATATTGCATGGGATTTATGACCGCCTTGTGGCGAAGAGCTAGCTCCCGCTTGGGGATGCCATATTTGTTGGATTTATATATATTCTTGTTGTACCCATTTTGGGGGCCAGTATTTACAAAGGAGACTCTGCCGAAATTTTCGGAAAAATTGATATTGTTTTTAAAAAGGTTTTATATGACTTATTTGATAAACTCGCTTTCAATTGATTGTGTTTTCTTCACTCTTTTGCTTATTTGGTTTTGGTTTCTGGGCTTTGGCTTACTTATTTTACGGACGTCTTGAGACGTTTCGTAAACTTAAGTGCCAGTCACGTTCCGTACCCTACGGGTCGTGACAAAGTTGGCATCAGAGCGATAAGTTTTACCTTTTTGAGTGTAGGATGACCCTTGGTAGATGGAGTAAGTGACTTAAGTAGGGTAACGTAGCGTGTGTATGTCCGCGGCATACTTGCGATACGGTACTCCGCCTAAGTGACTTTAGGATATACTTGCTTGAAATTCCTTCTTCAATTCCGTGTATCCTATGATCCTATTGCACTGTTCTTATTATCCGTTTTCCTGTAACAGCCACTTTGCCGCCGAAGGCTACGAGGGCACAGAGGGCTGCCGCCCGAGACGAGATTCGAGCTGGCTCGTCCGAGACTAGGACTGAGCAGGGTGGTATGCCTACGCCGCAGGGACAGACCGATCCACCTTCCCCAGGCCGTATGGATAGGCTCGAGACTGGTATGGAGGAGTTGCGACAGATGATGGGGGGCATGCAGGAGCTACGTCAGATGGTAGGATCCCTAGTTGCAGCCAGTCGTACACCGAGGCCGGATGACGTACCTACTAAATCACAGACGACCATGATACCTGCTCCTACTACTACCACCGTGGCCATTCTGGTTTCACTACAGGATTTCATGAGGCTGAGGCCTCCAGTATTCACCGGCAGCGGAGGACCCACAGACATTCCTTGACAGTTTAGCCAGGATCTGCCGTTCGCTGAGATGTTCGGATGATCGATGGGTAGAGATTGCGAGTTTCTGACTAGAGGGTCTCGCGCAGACATGGTGGGAGTCAGTCTTGAGAGGTCGAGCTGCAGGTCTAGCGCCTATGACTTGGGCCGAGTTTACAGCGGTCTTTCTAGCTCGTTTCCTCCCAGAGAGCGTTCGTGACGCCAGAGCTCGTAGCTTCGAGGCCTTAGTCAAGACACATGGGATGACGGTGTCTGAGTATGACATCCAGTTTACACAGTTATCCCGATATGCTCCGTATTTGTTAGATACCGAAGAGAAGATGGTGAAGAGGTTCGTACAGGGACTTGATGCCCAGCTATATCTTGCCATTGGCGCCCAGCACTACGACACTTATTCAGCTGCTATGGATACGGCATTACGGATGGAGGCACGCATATCACAGACTTCGGCCGTTTCTGGGCCGAAGAGGATTCGCACCGATGTACCGTCTCAGAGGCAGCGCGCCAGATTCTTTCCGAGAGATAGGCCTGGCAGAGGATTTGGACGGGGACAGTTATATGGTTCTTATCCCCAGGGACAGCAGCCGTCGCCAGGGTGTTTTGGGTGCGGGAGTCCGCACCATCTTGTCAGAGACTGTCCGGCGAGACGACAGGGAGCGGCGACCGTTCCGCATGTGACCCTACCACCATCACCACCCCCTCCTCAGAGAGCCCTACTTCCTACCACAGGCGATGCTCCATGCCAGTTAGGTGCACCCAGAGGTCGTGGACGCGGCGGTCCTGTTCAGAGAGGACGAGGAGGCAGAGGCCGGGGTCGAGGTCAGCCCGCTATCGGTGGAGGACAAGCCCGAGTTTTTGCTTTGACACCGCAGGATGCGCAGGCATCCAATGCCGCTGTGACAGGTACCTTGCCAGTTTGCTCTTTCGACGCACGGGTATTATTTGACCCAGGTTCCACACATTCGTACGTCTCTACACACTTTGCACCGATATTGGGCCATGAGTCGTCGTCGTTAGATCATCCGCTTGTTGTTGTTACTCCGGTAGGCGAGTCGTTTGTCGCTCGTTTTGTATTTCATTGTGTTACGTTCGTATCGGGGAGAGGGACTCATCGGTTGATTTGATTCTCCTCGATATGTTGGACTTTGATGTGCTTCTGGGCATGAACTGGCTGGCCACTTGTTATGCTTCGGTGGACTGCCGTGAGAAGGCAGTCAGATTTAGCTTTCCGGGAGAGCCAGTCCTTGTTATTCAGGGAGACCGCAGTGTCACCCTTCCCGGCTTGATTTCGTCTCTTCGCGCTGGTCAGCTCTTGCGGAAGGGATGTCAGGGATTCTTAGCGTATATTTGTGATACTCGAGCTGCAGAGGTTCTGTTGGACCGGGTCCCGGTTGTTTGTGAGTTCCCTGATGTTTTCCTTGATGAGCTACCTGGGCTACCACCTGAGCGCGACGTTGAGTTCTGCATCGATTTGATTCCCGGCTCGGGGCCTATTTCTATACCGCCTTATCGAATGGCCCCGGCAGAGCTTCGAGAGCTGAAGGATCAGTTGCAGGATTTGTTAGAGAAGGGGCTTATTCGACCTAGTGTTTCTCCGTGGGGTACTCCGGTCCTGTTTGTCAAGAAGAAGGATGGAAGTTTGCGCTTATGTATCGACTACCGCCAGCTGAACAAAGTTACCGTTCGGAACAGATATCCGTTGCCACGCATTGATGATTTGTTCGACCAGCTTCAGGGTGCGGGGCATTTTTCGAGGATCGACTTGAGATCAGGATACCATCAGCTGCGAGTTCGACAGGGGTGTTGGGGTAAAAATTTACACCCCGGTTAACCGAGTCAAAGTCAAGATCAACCCCCAAGCTAGGTGGGCCCAAGCCCAGGTCAAGCGGGCCCATGCCCAAGTCAAGCCCACGGACAGCCTCCCCATGGCAACGACAAAATCATGTAATAAATAATTATTATGTAATTTTTTATACATGAATGCATGTAAAATGGGCATAAAGCCAATATTTTGTAAGCCCATGGCTTATGTGCAAAAATGTAATGGCACATGAGCCATGGAATAGGCAAAATGCCATTTTGTAAAGCCCAAGGGGCTATATGTAAATATGTAAGCCTATAAAAGGCAACATGATGAATAAAAAAGAGAATACTTTTCATTCCCCCAAAAATAGGGTTCTTTGTGCCTCCTGCTCCTTCTCCAAGGTTCTAAACCTTCTCATTTCTTTGAATTAAATCAAGAGTTTTACTCTTTCTTTTCCAAAACTAAGTAGTTTTCCACCACAAAACCCACAAAGGGGAACTCAGATCTCCCATCAGATCTCAAAAAGGAGAGATTTTGAGATCTCACATCTCTTGATCTTCAAGATCTGGCCAAACAACAGGAGGAAGAAGAAGAACCCCTTTCATCAGCTTCAAAACATCCTAGGAGTTTAACTCCATATATACATATATAATAAATATTTCCTTTTTGAAGCATAGCTTCTGGTTCTAGGCAAAAGCCCTCCTTTCCTCGCCGGCACGCTAGCGTTCGAGCGCAAAGCACCTACGTGCCGACACGTGGCGCGTTTGCGCTCCAGCGCACTGCGCGCGAGCGCAAAGCGCCCACGTGCCGACACGTGGCGCGTGCGCTTGCGCTCCTGCGCGCTTGCGCTCCAGCGCGCAGCGCTCGTGCGCAAAGCGACCACGTGGCGCGCGCGCTTGCGCACCAGCGCGATGCGCAAAGCGCCCACGCGCCGACACGTGGCACGCGCGCTTGCGCACCAGCGCGCAGCGCTCATGCGCAAAGCGCCCACGGCCGACACGTGGCGCGCGCGCTTGCGCTCCAGCGCACAGCGCTCATGCGCAAAGCGCCCATGTGCCGACACGTGGCGCGCGCGCTTGCGCGCAGCGCTCATGCGCAAAGCGCCCACGTGCCGACACGTGGCGCATGCGCTTGCGCTCCTGCGCGCAGCGCTCATGCGCAAAGCGCCCACGTGCCGACACGTGGCGCGCTTGCGCCTGAGCGCACAGCACCTAAGCGCACAGCGCCCAAGGTGCTACCCCACGCATCCTTTGGATGCCTTTTTCCCTTTATTTATATGTATATGTATATACATACATTTGTATACAAATGTACACATACACATACTCCGCAACATTCTCCCCCTCCAAAAAATTTTCGGGCCGGGGCGCTGCCCCGAACCCCGCAAGGGGGCTGCTAGCCCCCTTGACCCCCAGCCCGCTATCCGGGTAGCGGGACCCCCATAAAAACTCTGCGTGGCTCCCGATACATCCAAAACCCCCCCTTTCAAAACAGAACACACGCACACCGCACATTGGGTTCGCATGACCAGTTTAACCCGTTAATCGGAGGTTCCCTCGCCCCAAAGGCGAGGGGTAATTAACGACAGTTTAGTCCGCGGCTGCCGGAGATTCGGATCCCCACAATCATTAAACCCCGGCCTACCCTAGGCAGGGGGAATCTGTAGTACGCCTGACAAGCGCGCGCGTATTCCCATCTCACTGGGGGGACGAAAAACACCCTACAGATTCTGGCACGCCCGGTGGGACCTATCTCTCCTCCCATATTTCGGGTTAAGCGTTCATGCGAACTCAATCAATTTACGTACCTGTATTTATACTAAAAATAATGCTTTTTCATGCAGATTTTCAAGCAATCACCTTCCGACGATGTCTTCGATGATGAACTCAGCCCCCGTCTCCTACACAATGAAGATAGACTCCAGGACGGTCCTCCCGGCCAGTCTCGGGCGACAATGGGAAGAGCCGCTGCTACCATTCGGCTCTATTATGTTCATGCCTGTTGGCGCCATCCCAGCTCCTCAAGCCCCGGTGGCAGACAAACCGGTCTCGAAAGGCAGGAGACCAAATGTGGTAATCTCGAGGGCGCCCCAACCCAAACGCAAATCGGTGTCTGGACGGCTTTCCATGGCCCCAACTGGGGGCAAAGCCATCAGGACAAAAGAAGTTGCCATACGTAGTGGGCAATCCCAGGCGATACCTTCGACGAATACGCGGGCAGATGTCTTCTCAAGCATCCCCATCACTCGGCCTATGGCGGCTTCCCGAAGAGCAGAAGCCTGCCAAGCGCTTAAGGCAGAGAAGCTGAGGCAGAAGCGGCTCAGATATAGAGCCAACAAAAGGGATAGGTCTTTGGCCATGTTAAAATTTATGAATTTCCAAAGTCCGGACCGCTCCGCGAAACCAGCTGCGAGTGATGAAAGAATGGCTGAATGTGTTATCTACACTGTCTACATGGCCGGAGATGAAGAAACGAACCCTCCTCTTCTTCATGGCCATGGTGATGATATAGTTGACGCTACCCAGCATCGGCTCGATCTAAATGATGAAGAGCCCGCTCAGGCCGATAAGCCAGAGGAGCCCGTGGTTCCTATGGAATTGAGCTCAGGCAATAAAGATTACCCGGTTGTCATAGCCGGAACTACAGAACAAGCATTATTCCAATGGCTTCAAAGGCAATTTCAGGACAGGGATGAGAAGAGGGCCGAGGTCTATTCCAAAGTCGACGAGCTGGCAAACGTCGTGGCAGATCTCGCGACCCAAGTCGCCCAATTGCAATTACAGCAGAATCAAATTTTGGCTCATGAGCCAGGGATTGATACCCGGGGGCAGCCAACTGATATCCCTTCCAACCTAAAAGCAGAGCGCCTTCGAGAAAAACGGCTGCAATCAGCCTCCAGTCCCTCCGATACATATGCCGGGGGGGAATCGCCTCTGAAAGCGAAGCTGGAAAAGGTCTATTCCTTCAAAAGGGAAAAAGTCCACAAGATATTCAAGGACGCCCTAAGAAACGGTCTAGAACTGCCGGAATCAAAGAGACCGCAAGAAGTGAATATGACCGACGACCCAGAATATTGCCCCTATCACAGGGTGATAGGTCATGCCATTGAGGACTGCTTCGTCTTCAAAGATTGGGTCGAAAGGCAATACATGGCGGGAGAGATAGAATTGTCTAAAGGCGCGTTAGCAAGCAGTCAAGCTACGACCGCCGATTTCATGCAAATGGAGACCGAAGCCTTTCGGGAACCTAATCCTCCCAGACATATGCCATTATCTGAGAAGGGCGAACCAAAGACCGATTGGCCTCGAAGACCACCACGTTGTTAAACTGGGAACATCCGCTGACCACCACGTCATTAAACTGGAAACAACCGACCTCTAAGTCGTTAAACTGGGAATGCAAAAAAAATATATATGTGTAAATAAATAAAAAATGTGTAAATAAAGGAAAAAAAAAGAAAAGCCGAAATGATGGGGCAACTCGCAAAAAAAATCAGCAAGTAAAAATAAAGATGAAAATAAAGCCGAAATGATGGGGCAACCGCGAATAAAAGCCGAAAAGATGGGGCAATCGCGACCTTCGCGATAAGAAAAGCTGAAATGATAGAGCAATCGCGGTAAAACAAGAAAAACAAACAAAAAAACAACGGCGAATGATGAGTCGCTCCTGATACCATATTCCAGTGTAGCGATGCAGACGCCAACCAAAATCCAGTTTCCCAAAATTCTTCCGGCCCTACGGCTAGTCCCCAAATTGACTACCGTATACAATCCACGGGCTCAAATAATTCTCAGCATACCCATGCCCCACCGCAACCACCAGTTACGCGGCTGGTCTCCGCCTTTGGAGTTATGCTCTATTAAGAAGACCCACTCATGTGTCCCCACGATACATAAGTAGAACAAACCTTTGTGGGATCCTTACGACTCACAAAGGAAAAACACACTTAGGAGTCCTCACGACTCCTAAGGAGAAAATACACCTGCGGGATCCTCACGACTCGCAGGGAGAAAATACATTTATGGGACCTTCACGGCCCATAAAATTGGAAAGCCTTAGGCGATAGGGACCTAAACCCGTCTCCTAAGCCATCGCTCCGCCAACAAGAGTAGGCAAATGATGAATTGCTCCTGGCACCTCTGCTTCAGTGTTAGCAACGCTGATGCCAGCCCCTACCCCAAAATTCCAAGCTCGACATCAATAGACCCCTAAGTCTTTAAACTGGAAACAGATGACCTCCAAGTCGTTAAACTGGAAACAGATGACCTCTAAGTCGTTAAACTGGAAACAGATGACCTCCAAGTCTTTAAACTGGAAACAGATGACCTCTACGTCTTTAAACTGGAAACAGATGACCTCTATGTCTTTAAACTGGAAACAGATGACCTCTAAGTCGTTAAACTGGAAACAGATAGACCCCTAAGTCTTTAAACTGGAAACAGATGACCTCCAAGTCGTTAAACTGGAAACAGATGACCTCTAAGTCGTTAAACTGGAAACATATGACCTCCAAGTCTTTAAACTGGAAACAGATGACCTCTACGTCTTTAAACTGGAAACAGATGACCTCTATGTCTTTAAACTGGAAACAGATGACCTCTAAGTCGTTAAACTGGAAACAGATAGACCCCTAAGTCTTTAAACTGGAAACAGATGACCTGCAAGCCGTTAAACTGGAAACAGATGACCTCTAAGTCGTTAAACTGGAAACATATGACCTCTAAGTCGTTAAACTGGAAACAGATAGACCCCTAAGTCTTTAAACTGGAAACAGATGACCTCCAAGTCGTTAAACTGGAAACAGATGACCTCTAAGTCGTTAAACTGGAAACATATGACCTCTAAGTCTTTAAACTGGAAACAGATGACCTCCAAGTCTTTAAACTGGAAACAGCTGACCTCCACGTCATTAAACTGGAAACAGATGACCTCCACGTCGTTAAACTGGAGACAGCTAACCTCCAAGTCGTTAAACTGGAAACAGATGACCTCTAAGTCGTTAAACTGGAAACAGTAGACCCCTAAGTCTTTAAACTGGAAACAGACGACCTCTAAGTCATTAAACTGGAAACAGATGACCTCTAAGTCGTTAAACTGGAAACAGTCGACCTCTATGTACTTAAACCGGGAATGAGGGAAATCCACTCATGTGTCCTCACGTTACATGAAGAGAACAAGCCTTTGTGGGATCCTTACGACTCACAAAGGAAAAGCACACTTAGAAGTCCTCACGACTTCTAAGGAGAACATACACCTGCGGGATCCTTACGACTCGCAGGGAGAAAATACCTTTATGGGACCCTCACGGCCTATAAAATTGAAAAGCCTTAGGCAATAGGGATCTAAACCTGTCTCCTAAGCCATCGCTCCCCAGTCCCCAAACGGCGAATGATGAGTCGCTCCTGGTACCATATTCCAGTGCAGCGATGCAGACGCCAACCAAATTCCAAATCCCAATCCCCAACGGCGAATGATGAGTCGCTCGTGGTACCATATTCCAGTGCAGCGATGCAGACGCCAACCAAATTCCAAATCCCATACCCCAACGGTGAATGATGAGTCGCTCCTGGTACCATATTCCGGTGTAGCGATGCAGACGCCAACAAAGTCCTGAAATGTTTCTGTCCCTACAGTCTGGATCATACATCCTGCAAAACCGTATACAATCCACGGGCGTAAAACAATCCCCATCTCTCCAAAAAACAAAAAAAAAGAAAAAAAAAGAAAAAGAAAAAAAGAAAAAAAAAAAGAAGAACGGTATGTCCACAAGCAAAACAGGGCACGGATGAAAACCAGAAAGGACTCCGTGAGTAAAAACAGCAGGACTGCCGGCGAGTTTGTGAAAATCCGAAAGGGCGCAAACTCGTAAAATGCACTCGGAAAGTCCTCTCGACTTTGTGAGGAGAAAATTCCCGCGTGAGATCCCTACGACTCAGAAAGGAGCAACACACTTAGGAGTCTCCACGACTCTTCAGGAGAAAATACACCTGCGCGATCCTTACGACTTGCAGGGAGAAAATGCTTTTGTGGGACCCTCACGGCCCATAAAATTGAAAAACCTTAGGTGATAGGGACCTAAACCCGTCTCCTAAGCCACCAATTCCCAAATCCTCCCGGGGCAAATGATGAGTTGCTCCTGGCATCATTCCAGTGCAGCAATGCAGATGTCAAACAAAATACCCATTCCCAAATCCTCCCGGGGCAAATGATGAGTTGCTCCTGGCATCATTCCAGTGTAGCAATGCAGATGCCAAACGAAAAAAAACCATTCCCAAATCCTCCCGGGGCAAATGATGAGTTGCTCCTGGCATCATTCCAGTGCAGCAATGCAGATGCCAAACGAAAAAAAAAACCATTCCCAAATCCTCCCGGGACACATGATGAGTTGCTTCTGGCATTATTCCAGTGCAGCAATGCAGATGCCAAACAAAAACCCCAATTCCCAAATCCTCTCAAAGAGAGATGATGATTCGCTCCTGGTACCATATTCCAGTGTAGCGATGCTGATGTCAACCCAAATCAAATCAAACCAACAACCTCTACGGCGGAATCATGCTCTGTCCCAGAATTTACCCAATGTCGAAATCATGCTTCGCCTCGGGATATCTACCTTCCCTGCCGGAATTATGCTCCGCCTCGGAATCAAGTCAACCCGACACTCCGCGCCGGGGAAAAGTCCATCAGCGACACTCCGTGCCGGGGAAAAGTCAACCCGACACTCCGCGCCGGGGAAAAGTCGATCAGCGACACTCCGTGCCGTGGAAAAGTCAACCAGCGACACTCCGCGCCGGGGAAAAGTCGATCAGCGACACTCCGTGCCGGGGAAAAGTCAACCAGCGACACTCCGCGCCGGGGAAAAGTCCATCAGCGACACTCCGTGCCGGGGAAAAGTCAACCCGACACTCCGCGCCGGGGAAAAGTCGATCAGCGACACTCCGTGCCGGGGAAAAGTCAACCAGCGACACTCCGCGCCGGGGAAAAGTCGATCAGCGACACTCCGTGCCGGGGAAAAGTCAACCCGACACTCCGCGCCGGGAAAAAGTCCATCAGCGACACTTCGTGTCGGGGAAAAGTCAACCCGACACTCCGCCCCGGGGAAAAGTCCATCAGCGACACTCCGTGCCGGGGAAAAGTCAACCCGACACTCCGCCCCGGGGAAAAGTCCATCAGCGACACTCCGTGCCGGGGAAAAGTCAACCCGACACTCCGCGCCGGGGAAAAGTCCATCAGCGACACTCCGTGCCGGGGAAAATTCAATCCGCGACGCTCCGCGCCGGGGAAAAGTCCATCAGCGACACTCCGTGCCGGGGAAAAGTCAACCAGCCGATACTCCACCTCGGGGAAACGTTAACCAGACACTCCGTGACAGGGGCACATCGACAACAGACACTCCGCCTCGGGGAAACGTCGACCAGCGACACTCCGCGCCGGGGAAAAGTCCATCAGCGACACTCCGTGCCGGGGAAAGGTCAATCTGCGACGCTCCGCGCCGGGGAAAAGTCCATCAGCGACACTCCGTGCCGGGGAAAAGTCAACCAGCCGATACTCCACCTCGGGGAAACGTCAAGCAGACACTCCGTGACAGGGGCACATCGACAACAGACACTCCGCCCCGGGGAAAAGTCCATCAGCGACACTCCGTGCCGGGGAAAAGTTAACCCGACACTCCGCCCCGGGGAAAAGTCCATCAGCGACACTCCGTGCCGGGGAAAAGTCAACCCGACACTCCGCACCGGGGAAAAGTCCATCAGCGACACTCCGTGCCGGGGAAAAGTCAATCCGCGACGCTCCGCGCCGGGGAAAAGTCCATCAGCGACACTCCGTGCCGGGGAAAAGTCAACCAGCCGATACTCCACCTCGGGGAAACGTCAAGCAGACACTCCGTGACAGGGGCACATCGACAACAGACACTCCGCCTCGGGGAAACGTCGACCAGCGACACTCCGTGCCGGGGAAAAGTCCATCAGCGACACTCCGTGCCGGGGAAAAGTCAATCCGCGACGCTCCGCGCCAGGGAAAAGTCAATCCGCGACGCTCCACGCCGGGGAAAAGTCCATCAGCGACACTCCGTGCCGGGGAAAAGTCAACCAGCCGATACTCCACCTCGGGGAAACGTCAAGCAGACACTCCGTGACAGGGGCACATCGACAACAGACACTCTGCCTCGGGGAAACGTCGACCAGCGACACTCCGCGCCGGGGAAAAGTCCATCAGCGACACTCCGTGCCGGGGAAAAGTCAACCCGACACACCGCGCCGGGGAAAAGTCCATCAGCGACACTCCGTGCCGGGGAAAAGTCAACCCGACACTCCGCGCCGGGGAAAAGTCCATCGGCGACACTCCGTGCCGGGGAAAAGTCAACCAGCCGATACTCCACCTCGGGGAAACGTCAAGCAGACACTCCGTGACAGGGGCACATCGACAACAGACACTCCGCCTCGGGGAAACGTCGACCAGCGACACTCCGTGCCGGGGACACGTCTACCAAATCGCTTCAGATCAGAGCGTCGACCGTCTATGTCGCAAAAAGGGCAGTGCAGGCTCCCGCAAATTGGGAACCCAAATCGCTCCGGATCAGAGCGTCGACCGTCTATGTCGCAAAAAGGGCAGTGCAGGCTCCCGCAAATTGGGAACCCAAATCGCTCCGGATCAGAGCGTCGACCGTCTATGTCGCAAAAACGGCAGTGAAGGCTCCCGCAAATTGGGAACCCAAATCGCTTCGTAACAGAGCGTCGACCGTCTATGTCACAAAAAGGGCAGTGCAGGCTCCCGCAAATTGGGAACCCAAATCGCTTCGTAACAGAGCGTCGACCGTCTATGTCGCAAAAAGGGCAGTGCAAGCTCCCGCAAATTGGGAACCCAAATCGCTTCGTAACAGAGCGTCAACCGTCTATGTCGCAAAAAGGGCAGTGCAGGCTCCCACGAATTGGGAACCCAAATCGCTTCGTAACAGAGCGTCGACCGTCCATGTCGCAAAAAGGGCAGTGCAGGCTTCCTACAAAGCAGGAACCAGATTGCTCCGGGCCAGGGAAACGTCTACCACGGACACTCCGTCTCGGAGACGCGTCAAGCGTCGACCGTCCACGTCGCAAAAATGACAGTGCAGGCTTCCTACAAAGCAGGAACCAGATCACTCCGTGCTGGGGACACGTTAGCAAGTGACACTCTGCATCGGGGAAACGTCCAATACAGAAACTTCGCATCAGGGAAACGTCCAACACAGACACTCCGTCTCGGGGACACATCAACCAGCCGATACTCCGCCTTGGGGAAATGTCAAGCAGACACTCCGTGCCGGGGGCACATCGAAAACAGACACTCCGCCTCGAGGAAACGTCGACCAGCGACACTCCGTGCCGGGGACACGTCTACCAAATCGCTTCGGATCAGAGCGTCGACCGTCCATGTCGTAAAAAGGGCAGTGCATCCCAAAAAGTGGGAACCAAATCGAGTCGCCTCCACGTGAAAGAAGATCCATCAATTTCATGCACACGACCCACATATGTGGTGTGCATTCATTGATGGGGGGCAATTTGTTGGGGTAAAAATTTACACCCCGGTTAACCGAGTCAAAGTCAAGGTCAACCCCCAAGCTAGATGGGCCCAAGCCCAGGTCAAGCGGGCCCATGCCCAAGTCAAGCCCACGGACAGCCTCCCCATGGCAACGACAAAATCATATAATAAATAATTATTATGTAATTTTTTATACATGAATGCATGTAAAATGGGCATAAAGCCAATATTTTGTAAGCCCATGGCTTATGTGCAAAAATGTAATGGCACATGAGCCATGGAATAGGCAAAATGCCATTTTGTAAAGCCCAAGGGGCTATATGTAAATATGTAAGCCTATAAAAGGCAACATGATGAATAAAAAAGAGAATACTTTTCATTCCCCCAAAAATAGGGTTCCTTGTGCTTCCTGCTCCTTCTCCAAGGTTCTAAACCTTCTCATTTCTTTGAATTAAATCAAGAGTTTTACTCTTTCTTTTCCAAAACTAAGTAGTTTTCCACCACAAAACCCACAAAGGGGAACTCAGATCTCCCATCAGATCTCAAAAAGGAGAGATTTTGAGATCTCACATCTCTTGATCTTCAAGATCCGGCCAAACAACAGGAGGAAGAAGAAGAACCCCTTTCATCAGCTTCAAAACATCCTAGGAGTTTAACTCCATATATACATATATAATAAATATTTCCTTTTTGAAGCATAGCTTCTGGTTCTAAGCAAAAGCCCTCCTTTCCTCGCCGG
The DNA here is from genome assembly GCA_030015575.1 of Agapanthus africanus. Classification (NCBI taxonomy): domain Eukaryota; kingdom Viridiplantae; phylum Streptophyta; class Magnoliopsida; order Asparagales; family Amaryllidaceae; genus Agapanthus; species Agapanthus africanus. The sequence continues at coordinate 440,363,125 of CM057338.1, forward strand.
CGCACTAGCGCTCGAGCGCAAAGCACCTACGTGCCGACACGTGGCGCGTTTGCGCTCCAGCGCACTGTGCGCGAGCGCAAAGCGCCCACGTGCCGACACGTGGCGCGCGCGCTTGCGCTCCTGCGCGCAGCGCTCATGCGCAAAGTGACCACGTGGCAGCGCGATGCGCAAAGCGCCCACGTGCCGACACGTGGCGCGCGCGCTTGCACACCAGCGCGATGCGCAAAGCGCCCACGTGCCGACACGTAGCGCGCCCGCTTGCGCACCAGCACGCTTGCGCTCCAACGCGCAGCGCTCATGCGTAAAGCGCCCACGGCCGACACGTGGCGCGCGCGCGCTTGCGCTCCAGCGCACAGCGCTCATGCGCAAAGCGCCCACGTGCCGACACGTGGCGCGCGCGCTTTCGCGCAGCGCTCATGCGCAAAGCGCCCATGTGCCGACACGTGGCGCGCGCTCCTGCGCTCCTGCGCGCAGCGCTCATGCGCAAAGCGCCCACGTGCCGACACGTGGCGCGCTTGCGCCTGAGCGCACAGCACCTAAGCGCACAGCGCCCAAGGTGCTGCCCCACGCATCCTTTGGATGCCTTTTCCCCTTTATTTATATGTATATGTATATACATACATTTGTATACAAATGTACACACACACATACTCCGCAACATTCTCCCCCTCCAAAAAATTTTCGGGCCGGGGCGCTGCCCCGAACCCCGCAAGGGGGCTGCTAGCCCCCTAGCCCGCTATCCGGGTAGCGGGACCCCTGTAAAAACTCTGCGTGGCTCCCGATACATCCAAAACCCCCCCTTTCAAAATAGAACACACGCACACCGCACATTGGGTTCGCATGACCAGTTTAACCCGTTAATCGGAGGTTCCCTCGCCCCAAAGGCGAGGGGTAATTAACGGCAGTTTAGTCCGCGGCTGCCGGAGATTCGGATCCCCACAATCATTAAACCCCGGCCTACCCTAGGCAGGGGGAATCTGTAGTACGCCTGACAAGCGCACGCGTATTCCCATCTCACTGGGGTGACGAAAAACACCCTACAAGGGGATATACCGAGGACAGCTTTTCGCACGCGCTACGGCCACTACGAGTTTTTGGTGATGTCGTTCGGACTCACCAACGCCCCAGCAGCATTCATGGATTTGATGAACCGTACATTCAGGCCGTATCTTGACTTGTTCATCATCGTATTTATCGACGATATCTTGGTGTACTCCCGGAGCAGAGAGGAGCACGAGCAGCACTTGCAGATTACGTTACAGACTCTGAGGGAGCACCAGCTGTTCGCAAAGTTCTCCAAGTGTGCATTCTGGCTGGACAGCGTCGGATTCTTAGGTCACGTGGTTACGAGAGACGGCATATGTATGAACCCGAAGAAGATTGAGGCTGTTCAGCAGTGGCCCCGACCTACATCGGTTGCTGAGATCCGTAGTTTTCTAGGCCTGGCGGGCTACTACAGGCGTTTTGTTCAGGACTTCTCCCGTATAGCTGCACCTTTGACCGGTTTGACCCGGAAGGGAGTTCCTTTCGTTTGGACAGAGGAGTGCGAGCGCAGTTTTCAGCAGCTACGGACTTGTTTGACTACGGCGCCGGTATTATCTTTGCCTTCGGGATCAGGCGGATTTATGGTCTACTGTGATGCTTCGCGAGTGGGGTTAGGATGCGTATTGATGCAGCATGGCCGAGTGATCGCTTATGCTTCTCGGCAGTTGAAGATGCATGAACAGAACTACCCCACTTACGATTTGAAGATGGCTGCAGTGGTCTTTGCACTGAAGATTTGGCGACATTACCTATATGGAGAGTCGTGCCAAATATTCACAGACCATAAGAGCTTAAAATACATATTTCAGCAGCGAGACCTGAACCTCAGACAGCGTCGTTGGATGGAGTTGGTGAAAGACTACGACTGCGAGATCTTATATCACCCAGGCAAGGCGAATGTAGTGGCAGATGCTTTGAGCAGGAGGCCCGGGGGTAGTCTATCCTATTTGCACGCAGTGCAGAGGCAGTCGTCAGCAGATTGGCAGATGTTATGCGACGACCGAGTTGAGTTCGAGTTCACTCAGACAGGGGGACAGCTCGCACATGTTCGTGCACGCCCACAGTTGCTTGACCGTATATATGAGGCACAGCGCAGTGACGACCGTTGCTCAGAGATCATGGCAAAGATGGGACAGGGCAGATTTTCTGAGTTCGTGATTGACGATCAGGGGATTTTACGCTATGGATCTAGACTGTGCGTACCAGATGCTGATGGATTACGGCGCGACATTCTTGAGGAGGCACACCGATCAGTGTATAGTGTCCACCCCGGTTCCACCAAGATGTACCATGATATGAGAGAGACCTACTGGTGGGACGGGATGAAGAGGGACATTGCGGAGTTTGTATCGAGATGCCTGACTTGTCAGCAAGTCAAGGCCGAGCACCAGAGGCCCGCAGGAGAGCTACAGCCGTTACCCATTCCGGAGTGGAAATGGGAGCAGATTTCGATGGATTGCGTTGTGGGTCTACCCAGGACCAGTCGAGGGTATGACTCCATCTGGGTGATCGTAGATCGATTGACGAAAGCGGCTCACTTCCTTCCAGTGAAGACGACTTTCAGCTTCGCTCAGTATGCCCAGCTTTACATCGACGAGATCGTGCAGTTGCATGGCGTACCAACTTGTATCGTGTCAGATCGAGGCACCCAGTTCACCAGCCGACTTTGGCAGAGACTTCAGGAGGCTTTGGGCACTCGTTTGAGCTTCAGCACAGCGTTTCATCCGCAAACCGACGGACAGTCAGAGCGGACCATTCAGACTCTCGAGGACATGCTCAGAGCGTGCGTTTTAGACTTCGGCAGTAGCTGGGATCGTCATTTACCTCTAGTGGAGTTCTCCTACAACAACAGCTTCCAGGATACTATTCAGATGGCACCTTTCGAGGCATTGTATGGGAGGAGATGCAGATCGCCCGTCTGTTGGATAGAGCTCAGCGAGAGCAGTATTTTGGGGCCGCAGCTTGTTGAGGAGACGACAGCGAAGAAACAGTTGATCCGAAACCGGATGAGAGCGGCTCAGAGCAGGCAGAAATCATATGCGGACAGGCGTCGTCGCAGATTAGAGTTCGCAGTTGGCGATCATGTTTTTCTGAGAGTCTCTCCGATGAAGGGCGTGATGCGTTTTGGGCGAAAGGGGAAGCTTAGCCCTAGATTCGTAGGTCCCTTCGAGATCCTCGAGCGTGTCGGCGCTGTTGCATATCGTTTGGCCCTTCTACCCAGCGTTCCGGATGTTCACCCCGTCTTCCATGTTTCGATGCTCCGTAAGTACCTTCACGACCCTTCGCGTGTGATTCAGCACCCGATAGTCCAGCTAGAGCGCGACCTTTCTTTTGCAGAGCAACCGGTGGCCATCCTGGATCGGCAGGTGAAGAAGTTGAGATCAAAAGTTATACCGACCGTCAAGGTCCTTTGGCGTGGCCCGAGCAGCGAGGAGGTCACCTGGGAGACCGAGGGCGAGATGAGAAAGAAATATCCCCATCTCTTTGAAGGTACGCGTAGTTATATTTTTAAATTCGGGGACCGAATTTCTTTAAGGGGGGAAGATTGTAGCGCCTTGAAAAGTCGTTTTGTTGTTTTCCTGAAAATCGGTGAAAATGTGGTATTTTTCCGTAAATCGTCTTTTTTGTTATTTTGCAGTTTAGGACTAATTATACCTAATTTGGATAGGTAATTGCTAGTTTTTAGTAGCAAATGAGTTACTTATGAAATTCTGGTCGTTTAAAAATTTTCCCTAATTTTTCAATTTTTAATATTATTTTAAGCCAGTAAGAAAATACATTAAATTAGCGATAAATACAAATTTAAATGGGCTAAATTTAAGCTTTAAAATCATGTTAATTAAAATCTAGTTGTAACATAAATTTTTATAATTTTATTTTAAGATTTAACTAATTTTTATTATGGAAAACGAAATTTTTTGAATTTAAGCTAAAACTTGCAATTTTGGACTTGTCGGGGGTCTTTTTGCATAATTTTTTTTGTGCACTCTCACACACACATCCTCACATCTCCCTTGGCTGGCCCAACTGCAGAAAATTCTCCCTCTCTCTTTTTTTTTAAAACTCTTTTGTTAGGGATGAATTGAGTTAAAGTGTAGGTTTTAAAATATATTATTTTGGAGGTATGGTGTATTTGACTCTGAGGGGGGTTTGACTTGGTGACATTTCCCACACACCCCATCATTCCCCTCCTCCCTCTACTGGCCGAAACCTGCAGCTCTCCCCCTTCATTTTTCCCCTCTCTTTTTGTTCACAAATTCATCTCAAAAAACCATCAAAATCCACAAATTTCTTTACAAAACCAAAACAAATCCTTGTGCTACCCCTTCTCAAGCCTAGTTTAGTTGAAAACATGTGGAAAGGAGGCAATTTTAGAGGCAAATGATCATGCTAGATCCATAGATCTTGAGGTATAATTTCCACCATATTATTTTCTTTTGGTTAAATTCCTTTAATTAATTGGTTTTAGTGTTAAAAGCTTAGCAAAATCCTAATCTAGCTTTTCTAGTTCATGGTTTGAGTTTAACTAGGGTTTTAGAAACCATTATTTAGTTAATTAAAGCTATTTTGCTATCTAGTTGTTTACTAACCAAATCTATGGGGTTACTTTGCTTAAGTGGCTTCATATTATGCTAATATAAGTTAATCTTGTGTGAAATTTTCATTGTAATTGCTAATTACAAAAATCAAGAAAGGGGTTTGTGTATGGAAATAGATTGAAGCATGATTGTTGTGTTGGAATTATGGTTTGATGCTTTGTAAATAGTTTAAAATTTGTGTAGTGGCTATCTAGTGGGTTAGTTTGGATGTTTGTGTTGGATTGTGTTAACTTTATCGCTAATTGTCGATGTTTGCATCAAATTGCAAATTTCTAGCTTACTAGTTTTGTTATAAAAATATTGTGATGATTAATTGCGATATCTTGATGATATTTTTTTGGCATATCCTATGATAATTAGGATGCGTGAGTGCGGATTTTTGAGTGATCGGGTTTTAGCTTTGCAGGGCGACCAAATCGACGATTTTAGTTAGTTTTTGCGATTTTCGCGTGTGTTCCGCGCACCTTGTGTACGTTGTACCTAGCTTGTGAACTATGGTATTTTCGTTTGGGATTTGCGTCGTTCTTGATATGTAACCTTATGTTTATATTGATGTAAATTCCAGGTTCGGTCATGGAGACGTCAGACGCGGCACGAAAGGGGAAAGCGGTGATTGGACGTGACTAGCTAGGGATTCCGGTGAGTAGATGTAACATCTACGGGGGACTATCGTTGGATGGCGCAAGTCGCCCGATAGTTTTAGTAGCTTAAAAAGGTTCTTAGTAATGTTAGTAATTAGGGGTGTAATACTTGTATGATTATTTGCTGCATCCATGCCTTATATTGACATACATATGCGGAACCATTCTGTAGCACACCTGCACCATTGCCAGGGTTTTTATATGCAGCACGAGCACTATTCATACTTACACACACGCCCTGGTAATTGCCATGCCACCACACTAGATAACCTATAATTTGAAACCTTTTACTATAATTGATGCTTAAACCTGTGCTAATTTAATTCCTTAAAATGAAATCATAAGATTGTTAATCATGTGCATGTACCTCATCATGTTATTTGTTCATGCCTAGTCTATCAATCATACATCGCAACTTGATTATTGATACCATATGCATTCATTATCATTGGCATATGCATTTATGAGGATTTCTTGAGATTGTGTGATATTTCTGGATTTCGGGGGAAAGCCGCAAAATTTCTAAACTTATTATATTTTTAAAATATGTAAATTGCGGTTTTCTAGTGATGTAAGTGTCGTCCACCATGAGTTTGCTGTGGTTTTCGAGACCCGTTTCGAGGAGTTGGATGAACCGTCTCGGGTACATGGTGGGCCCGGTAAGGTACCCCGGGGCAAGAAGCTCGTGGTGCTGACGATGAGCCTGGCAGGGGGCGGTTACCTACCGGTGACTGTTTGGCACGGCGGATATCCAGAGGATACCGACCGTGGCCGCGAGATGATGAGATATTGATATTGAGATGGGTCAGCCGGATGGCTGAGGTCAGAGACACTATGACATGGATATATGAGATTTGTGATAGTTTTAAGGTGTCGTTGCTGGACACAGGTTCTTGTTGATTTTAGTGGTATTGTGCTGGTATTTCAAAAGAGATTCCTAAAGGAAAAACGTGATTCTTATACTTACACATTCAGATCATGAGTTGATTCACATTGCATTCATACCTGCTAGTATATTCATATTGCATATATACCTGCTATTATGTCCTGCCATACCTGTATTATAGATGCTAGGATGCTTGTGTGCATACTTGCAATAGCCTCTATAGATGTTATTTATTATTCACGAGTTGGCAACTCACCCCCGTTGTGCCACAGTCTTTTGCAGGTCCGCTCCGTCAGCACAGTAGCGGCGGGCGCACCGCTTCTTTTGCCTCTTTTGCCAGGACTCGAGGGTTTTGCTCGTAGGTGGGTTGTATTATTATTTTTTGTACCATCTTGTATATTCTTTGTATCTAGAGTACTCCATCTACTGTACCTATCAGTATTGTTGTATATTGACCTAGAGATGAGACTGTGAGATTTGTGGACTTTTTATGCTGTATTTTGGGGTCGAGCTCACTTGAGTCAACATGCTGTTTTTCTCATGCTTCATTATGATTATTTTGCATGTTGTTGTTTTATATTGCATGGGATTTGTGACCGCTTTGTGGCGAAGAGCTAGCTCCCGCTTGGGGATGCCATATTTGTTGGATTTATATATATTCTTGTTGTACCCATTTTGGGGGCCAGTATTTACAAAGGAGACTCTACCGAAATTTTCGGAAAAATTGATATTGTTTTTAAAAAGGTTTTATATGACTTATTTGATAAACTCGCTTTCAATTGATTGGGTTTTCTTCACTCTTTTGCTTATTTGGTTTTGGTTTCTGGGCTTTGGCTTACTTATTTTACGGACGTCTTGAGACGTTTCGTAAACTTAAGTGTCAGTCACGTTCCGTACCCTGCGGGTCGTGACAAAGTTGGCATCAGAGCGATAGGTTTTACCTTTTTGAGTGTAGGATGACCCTTGGTAGATGGAGTAAGTGACTTAAGTAGAGTAACGTAGCGTATGTATGTCCGCAGCATATTTGCGATACGGTACTCCGCCTAAGTGGCTTTAGGATATACTTGCTTGAAATTCCTTCTTCAATTCCGTGTATCCTATGATACTATTGCACTATTCTTATTATCCGTTTTCGCCCAAGCCAGGCTTATTTTAGAGGTAGATGTTTATATTAGGTCCGCGATTTGAATACGAAATAATAGGTTTGAGTTGTGTCAATATGTTTTTTAGTTAAAGAAATCAATGTCGATCCTTAGATAGCTTGTGTACTACATATATCCAAAAATTATGTATATTATTTTTTTAAAGATTATTAATTTGATTTCAGACTATCAGGACGCAATCTCTAAGGGAAAATTAAGTTTAAGACCATTCTCACTTCTTAATAATAAAAAGAAAATCTCAAATTTGTTTTTTAAATGGAAGGGCCTATCTATCTGAATTAAGGTAAAATTCAGGCTAATCACCATTCTTCAATATGCATTGTTGCCTGAAATTGTATTTAATTACCAAAAAAGGATGCAAAACATCTCCTTCCAAGAGTGAGGCAAAGAAAAAAAATGATCCTGGTATACATTTTCCAAAGAAGAAGAATTTCCTACAGAGACAGAGATATATTTCATAATTCATTTGGAATCTAAACAGAAATTCCCTATGGGGCCGAGGAGTCTTGGTCTCGTGGTAGCTCGGCACGAGCTACGGGGCCGAGGAAGCCAATTTGCAGGGCCCTTGAGGAGAGCCAGCTTGTGTTTGCAGGTCGGGTAGAGGGTGGCCTGGTCATCCCTTGTGGGCCCTTTCTTCTGACGTCTGGGACACGTCACCTGCCATGTGTCCTGATCTTGGAAATCGCCAACTCAACACTCTCTCTTCAGAGACTTCTTCACTGGATGGTTTCCAATCATCGCTGCCTGAAATTCCTAAGCGAGAGGGCCCAGCTTCCATGGTATCACTCCCATCTCTTTGGCGTAATATTTGCAGAATCCCCCTTGCCATAATTATTTTGGTAACGTCTCCATTTTTCATAATATTTGCAGAATCTCCCTTGTTAATTTGAGATCCATGGAAAATGTCTTAATATTCAGGTTTTTTAAAAAAAAAACAATTATGCAGGCAATGAGCCTTGCACCGTACATAGTGCCAGACCTTGGAATCCAGTGATTCTGACTCTTAATTTTGAAATACTTGCAAGCAATCCCTGAAGGCTTAAGCAATCACTGTAGGCTTAATTTTCATAGCTTTTACTGAGACTACCATTTTTATGGATGCATTCTCGCTGTGCAATTCTGCTTTTGATTTTATTCTGTGATAAAAAAAATGCTTTTACTGCTTATGATATTAATTATCGTTCCAGTTATAATACAAAAGTTTGTTTCTCAACTGCCTTTCTCTTTAATAATTCTATTTTACATTAATAATCCAATTTGGACATGGCAATGGTTAGAACTGAGTAATGGAATGTGCGCATGGACGATTCTTGAACTACACAGTGAAACCGCATCGTCTCTGCTTCTCAGTATGGTTTCTAACAGGGTTTTGATTGCCGATTCTTGTATTGTGGTTTCAACGTCCTTTAGACCCCTCAAGATCTCTGTTTCTAAAGGATGGGGAGCGTCGGTGATTTGATCGTTTTCGTCGGAAATGAGAGCTGCATTGGTGGGTGATGAGGAATAATAAGAAGGGGAAATTGAAGGAGCTTTTCTTGACATTTTGTTTTCTTGGTTAATTGAGAATGGGAAATATTTGTTTGTTTTTGTTTTTGTTTTTTTTGTGAGAAACAAGTAACTGGGGAGAAGTGTGAAGCTATCACTTTACAAAGAAAACAAAGGAATGGTTAATTCGGTTAAGATTTTTGTTTGGTTGTCGGTGTCTACTTTATCTTACCCCAATCCAGGCTTATTTTAAATTTCTATTTTTGTTAGATTGTTAAAAAGTTCATTATATGAAGTCATTCATCTCTACAGCCCTATATATAATCCTATATTTTAGGATTTTGCCATGTTGCCGTGTCGTATCGTATCGTGTCCGTGTCCCTGTGTCCGTATCCGTGCAACCTTGACATTTCTTTTACTTGTACTTTGTATAAATAGCTTCCTTTTCATTTTCTTATTAGGGTGTATTTCTACCATACACCTATAATCTTCAAACACATAATAATTTCTTCAAATAAACACCACGGGTTTTCAACTTTTCCCAGTTTAATATCATATGCCATTTTTTGCTACAACATTCGTACGGTTTTTTCATGTATTCATAGTTTCACAGTAGTACATGACTATCAAACTGGACCAAGATGAAAGCTTGTGTAATTTCTTTGAAACGTATGATTAAGCTAGTGATAATAATAGGCAATTTATAATGTGTGTGCTAATTATCTGTAAATTGCAAAAAGCCCATGGTATTTTAGTGAACTTTACTCTTACTAAGAGTATATTATATATCATGTTGCTTGATGGCTGATGCATTATCCTTATCTGAAGCTTAAATAAATATCGTGTGATTTATTTTAGTTTCCATGTCCAATTCATATCTCAGACTGTGTTAAATTAAGTGATATTTTTGGATTTTGATTTCATTTTGCAGTTCTGCATCCTAGTAAAACATCACCAAAATGAAGGTTACTGAAAAACGCATGGCCATGGGTAAAGTTTAATTTATATGAACCTGCTATTGAAATTTATCATATATTGTAGGAAATATCATGATTGTAGGATTTAGTACTACCTTTATCAAATTTTCTTTACTGTCATTAGTTGATGCATATGAATTGTAACTGTTCAGTCTTGATTTCAATGTTTTTATAATAGTTTATTATTAATGCTTCATGATCTTTTGAGACTAACAATGTCTATAGCCCTGGTATTGGTATTTTGTAGTATCATAAACTTAGCTTCTGATTTTGATTCTAAAATGGTAGCAGTTCTTATAATAAATGAAAATTATGAAAGTAAAAGAGTATAGGTCTAAGAGTATGTAGCCTGTAGCCATCCAATGAGAATAATTTTTGTACACTGTTCCTGCTACAAGATTACAAAAATACAAGGGTTAATTGCTAAATAATACCCCAATGTGTCACATACTTTGCACTTATATACCTTATTTATTTTTTTGCTGCACTTATATATCCTAAAGTACAAACGGTTAATACTTTGCCCTCTTCAGTCAACCATCAAATCTATCACTATTTTAAATAAAATCCATGCAGTCTGTATTTTAGGGTATCTAAGTGCAACGAAAAAATCAATAAGGTATATAAGTACAACGTAGGTGAAACATTATGGTATTACATAGCAATTAACCCAAAATACAATGAATCATTCATCATAATCACCTTTTTTACACTTCACTTTGTCCATGCAGGTCTCTCTCTCTCTCTCTCTCTCTCTCTCTCTCACACACACACACACACACACACACACACACACACCTCTTTCATAAACATTTCGCTTTGTCCCTGCTATTGTTGAGCTGGAACTAAATGCATGTTGATTTTGCATATATATTCAAAGTTATGCATACGTTAATTAAAATTTTGGTAAAATACCATGAATTTTCAGTGTTTTTCTGATAATATCAGATAAAATATCATGAATCAAGTGAGTTTCATATTAGTGCTCTTACCTTTTTGGTGTTTTTCCAATTTATTATTTTGCGAGACCTTTTTTATTTAGCCTTTAACTATCTCTCTGTGGTATTAATTATAAATTAGAAAATCTTTTAGTTTATGACATGGACTTAAAATCCATTAAAGTTTAAGGACTTTCAAAGTGTTTAAATATTATGGCATGATCATGAAATTTAGACTTGTTCTTTTTTGCCTTTTCATTTTACTACCCACCATTGACATTGAAAACAACTTCACAGATGAGCGGGATCATTGTTTTTAATGTTCCTTTCGATCGATGGGAGAACCACAGGTGATGCAGTCACTTCCATTTGCAATCATATGTGATATAGTCATTTGTATTCCCTCTATTCTTGTCAAAGCCTCAAAACCTTGCTTTCTATGTGGTTTCGTCATGATCCCTAACTGTTTTGTTAAAGCCTCAAAACCTTACACGTTAGCGCATCCAACAGGTAAACTTAAGCAATAATTTCTTCACCGAACTGAATACTTTTATGTGATTATTTGAAGAAAAAGATATATGTTTTATGGTTCTTACATTTTTCTGATGCTAACTTACAGATGCTAAACCTTTGTGAAGTGAGGCTACCAATAACTCTATAGATGATTACTATGATTACTCTGTTCCTCACTAAAATTCAAGCTTTTTTAATACCATTCACTTGAAAAAATTTACCAAACATTTACTGTACAAATACAATGAAGATAAAGAACATCATGAAACCTACAGAGCATGAAATTTTGTTTCATTCTCATTCCTGAAAACTGCACAATGCTACTCTTTATCCTCCTCATCTTCATCCTCATCATCATCAAATGGTCTAGCATTCATCTTTTTTATGACCTCAACCATTCTATTTGCCATTCCTCTTTCATCTTCTCTGCGTTCTTTGTTCACCGACGCCAACACCTCCTCTGCACGGTTCGATACGGAAAGCAGCGTAAAAGACGACCCACCTAGCCTGCAAATTTTATCCAACAATGACAAGCAATGTGCATCTCTTCCTTCCCCTTCTCTCACCATTCTCTGCATCTCCTCCACAACCCCTCAGACCACTATATCTGCTAAGCCTCTATGCGAGTCAGCCAACCTGTACAACATCTCCATAGCAGATTCCTGCATCGAAATCACGTCCTCGCTCGATCTGTCAGTCGATGCATCCAATAGTTTCTCAACAACCCCCAAGTTTTCAAGAACGACGAGGTTTTCAGAGCAATTGCAGAGGCAGTATAAGGCTCTCCCTGCATATCTACGCACTTCTTGGATCGAAGATTTATCGAAGAAAACATCAAGAAGACGGGGAATCACGCGATTAGCTCCGATTTCGACCCTGTTTTCTTCGTTCATCATGAGATGTTGAATGGATTTGACAGCATTGGAACAGGCATCTGAGAGGCCGGCTTCGAGCACATCGAGCAAAGGAGGGACAATCCCCCCTCGAACCAACTTGTTCGTATTCGATTCGATCTTCAAAGAGTCCGAGATCGCAGTGGTCGAGCCTGTTGTGAAGATGTCTCGTATTTAAAGAAGACTGTGCTTCAGAATGAGGGACTGACATCTGCCTGCAAAGAATAGACTTCAGTCAAAAGAAAATACAGAAACCCAGACGAACTATAGACGTCAGGTATTGACGTCTGTAGAGACGTCTGCCTGCAAAGAATAGATGTCTGCCTGCAATCTAGACAGAAGCATGTTAAAGTATCATGGCTATTGGCGTCTGTGCAGACGTCGGTACTAGTGTCTGGTCGGCGATAACTGCAAATTTAAGTTCGAGATTTAACTCGAAAATCGGGTTTTTCGGTGGCAGTTTTGTAATTTCTGAGATTTTATTATAACTAAAATTGTGTAGGCTATAAATATGATCTTAGGTTATTATTTAGGGTACATAGTTTTTGATCATAAGGTTAAAAGGAGCCGTCGCTCCATAAGAGATCAAAATCATCGTATAAGGAGAATTTGTAGAAAAAGATAGATCTTCTTGGAGATCATAAGGAGAGCGTGTAATAATTCTATATAAGGTTTTCTTCTTCTCAAGTTCTAATAACGGTTCTCCCTATTTCCTCCCAATTCTTTTTGTTATTTTTATTGCAGTTTGCATTCAGTTTTCTTTTGTTATTTTTTCTGTAAGGTTTTTCGCTGCCTTGCCGATCGGTCTTGCGGTAGCAACAATTGGTATCAGAGCTACATTTCATATTTTTGCGATTTAAGTTAACGGTATGTGACGATGCTTTTGTCCGCTCTCTATCTTTTTAGATCGTAATTATATTGATAGTAATTCATAAGGATCCGAAGGAAATGTATTTTCTTTGGAATTAAAGATGGCAGATAACAAAGTAAATAACACAAAATTTGAGGTGGAGAAATTTAATGGGAAACAGAATTTCTCTATGTGGTAGAGAAGAGTGAAGGCACTTCTGGTGAAGAAAGACCTGTTAAAGGTACTTGGCGGTAGTAAACCTTCCGACATGACAGATGCTGCGTGGGCAGAATTAGATCAGAAGGCACAATACACGATAGAATTTTGTTTGGTGGATAACATGGTGTATAACATTATGAAGGAAACTTCTGCGGAAAATTTTTGGTTGAAGCTGAAGAGCTTGTATATGACAAAGATGTCAAACAAGCTATATTTGAAAAAGCAACTATATGATTTACGCATGAAGGAAGGGACTTATATTCACGACCACCTAAATAGTTTCAACAAGATGGTGAGCGATCTTTTATGTCTTGAAGTCAAGTTAGAGGAGGAGGACCAAGCAATATTGTTCCTATCATCAATTCCAAATTCGTATGAACATTTGGTGACAACGATCTTTTATGGGAAGGAGAATTTCGAGATGGAGGAGATTATTACTCTTTTGAACAATGAGATCATGAAGAAATCAAATCTATCAGAGGAGTTATCGGAGTTGTTTGCCGGTGAAAAGGAAAGATCGAAGAATAGAGACGGAGCCAAGAGCATAAGGGGGAAATCCAAATCATCATGGCAAGAGAGCGTACCGTGCTTCTTTTGCAAACAGTCAGGGTATCTAAAAAAGCAATGCCAAAAATATAAGTAGTGGTTAGAGAAAAAGGGTAAAGGTGCCAATTCAAAGGGTTCGGATCAAGCCAGTATTGCGACCGAAGTAAAAGAAGATCCATATGACGTACTAGCAGTACATACAGGAAAGGCAAATTCTGATACTTTGATCCTTGATTCTGGATGTTCATACTACATATGCCCGAAGAAGGAGCTGTTCAACACTTATAAAGAGTTCAATGGCAGCAGTGTTCTTATGAGAAACAATGTAGCGTGAAAGACCATTGGCATAGGGAACATCAAAGTCCACATGTTTGATGGGGTGGTGAGAACGCTTGTGAACGTGTGACACATTTCAGAACTAAAGAAGAACCTGATTTCTCTTGAAGTATTAGATGCGGCATAATGTAAATTTGTTGGTCAGGATAGGGTATTAAAGTGTTTGGTGTTTTTCGTCACCCCATTGAGATGGAAATACGCGCACGCTTGTCAAGTGCATTACAGATTCTCCCGGCCTAGGGTAGGCAGGGGCTTAATGATTGTGGGGATCCGAATCTCCGGCAGCCGCGGACTAAGCTGCCGTTAATTACCCCTCGCCTTTGGAGCGAGAGAACCTCCGATTAACGGGTTAAACTGGTCATGCAAACTCAATGTGCAGTGTCGTGTTTTGAAGGGATTTTGGATATATCGGGGGCCCCGCAGAGTTTTTACGGGGGTCCCGCTACCCGGATAGCGGGCTGGGGGTCAAGGGGGATGGTGTTGTAGAGTATGTGTATGTGTGTGTATACATATATATATATAATAAAAAAAGGGAAAGGGCATCCAAAGGATGCGTGGGAAAAAGCGCAAGAGCGCTAGCGCCCCACGTGTCAGCACATGGACGCTCGGGCGCTAGCGCCCCACGTGTCCACACGTAGGCGCTCGGGCGCTAGTGTTTTTGGGCGCTAGCGCTCTGAGCGCAAGGGCGCTAGTGCCTTAAGCGCTAGCGCCCCACGTGTCAATACGTGGGCGCTCGGGCGCTAACGCTTTGGGCGCCAGCACTCTGAACGCAAGGGCGCTAGCGCCTTGAGCGCTAGCACACCACGTGTCAAGCGCTAGCGCTCTGAGCGCAAGGGCGCTAGCGCACTACGTGTCAACACGTGGGAGCCCGAGCGCTAGCGCTTTGGGCGCTAGCGCTCTACGTGTGAGCACGTGGGCGTCTGGACGGCAAAAGGGACTTGGTCCCTGCAATGGGAGTTGTACTCCCAGGAAGGAGCACTTGTTATTTTATGTGTGTGTGTGTGTATGAGGAGTTAAACTCCTAGGATGTTTTGAAGCTGATGAAGGGCTTCTCCCCTTCAGCCCTAGTTCTTCCCCAAAGTGGGGTTTCTGGAGATGGATCTCCTTTTTCTTCCTTTGTTGGCCGGATCTTGAAGATCAAGAAATATGAGATTTAAAAATCTCTCCTTTATGAGATCAGATGGAAGATCTGAGTTCCCCTTTGTGGGTTTTGTGGTGGAAAACTACTTAGTTTTTGAAAAGAAAGAGTAAAACTCTTGATTTAATTCAAATGAAATGAGAAGGTTTAGAACCTTGGAGAAGGAGCAGGAGGCACAAAGAACCCTAGTTTTTGGGGGAATGAAAATTGTATTAGATATTTTCATCATGTTGCCTTATATATGCTTATATATTTACATATAGCCCCTTGGGTTTTACAAAATGACATTTTGCCTATCCCATGGCTCATGTGCCATTTCTTTTTTTTTTTGCACATAAGCCATGGGCTTTACAAAAATTTGGCTTTATGCCCACTCATGCATAAAAAATTACATAAAAATTATTTATTACATGATTTTGTTGTTGGCATGGGGAGGCTTGGCCGCGGGCTCGGCTTGGGCATGGGCCCGCTTAACCTGGGCTTGGGCCCACGTGGCTTGGGATTGACCTTGACTTTGACTCGGTCAACCGGGGTGCAAATTTTGACCCCAACAAAGTGCCCCCCATCAATGAATGCACACCGCATATTTGAGTTGTGTGCATGAAATTAATGAATCTTGAAGCTGGACTTCAAGATGGAACATCATTCCGGGGGCGGAGCATCCCTCGGGGAGCATGATTCCCAGGGATCGGAGCACCATTCTGATTTGTGGAGCATAATTCCATGGTCGGAGTATCATTCTGATAAGCGGAGCATGATTCCCAAGGGCCGGAGCATAATTCCGAGGATCGGAGCATCATTCCGGAGAGCGGAGCATGATTCCAGGTATCAGAGCATTATTCTGGGGATCGGAGCATCATTCCGAAGAGCGGAGCATGATTCCAGGGTTCGAAGCATCATTCCGAAGGGCAAAGCATGATTCCAGGGATCGGAGCATCATTCCGAGGATCGGAGCATCATTCCAGAGATCGGAGCATCATTCCGGGGATCGGAGCATAATTCCGAAGAGCGGAGCATCATTCCAGGGTTCGGAGCATCATTCCGAAGGGCAGAGCATGATTCCAGGGTTCGGAGCATCATTCCGAAGGGCGAAGCATGATTCCAGGGATCGGAGCATCATTCCAAAGGGCGGAGCATGATTCCAGGGTTCGGAGCATCATTCCGAAGAGCGGAGCATGATTCCAGGGATCGTAGCATCATTCCGAAGATCGGAGCATTATTTCGGGGATCGGAGCATCATTCCGAAGAGCGGAAGACATTCTTACTGAAGCATAATTTCGATGCAGAGGTTGATTCCTAGGCGAAGCATAATTCCGACAGGGAAGGCAAATACTCCGAGGCGAAGCATGATTTCGACACGGGGTACATTCTGAGACGGAGCATGATTCCGGCGCAGAACTTGTTGGTTGACTTGATTCCGAAGTGGAGCTTAATTCCGACAGGGAAGGCAGGTACACCGAGGCGAAGCATGATTTCGACACGAGGTGCACATTCTGAGATGAAGCATGATTCTGACGCAGAGCTTGCTGGTTGACTTGATTCCGAGGCGGAGTCTAATTCCGACGGGGAAGGCAGGTACACCGAGGCGAAGCATGATTTCGACACGGGGTGCACATTCTGAGACGAAGCATGATTCCGACGCAGAGTTTGCTGGTTGACTTGATTCCGAGGCGGAGCTTAATTACGACGGGGAGGTCGCTGGTTGATTCCGAGCCGAAGCATAATTCCGACAGGGAAGGTAGATATCCCGAGGCGAAGCATGATTTCGACATGGGGTAAACTCTGGGACGGAACATGATTCCGCCGCAGAGGTTGTTGGTTTGATTTGATTTGGGTTGACATCAGTATCGCTATACTGGAATATGGTACCGGAAGCGAATCATTATCTGTCATGAAAGGATTTGAGGATTTGGTTTTGGTTTGGCATCTGCATCGTTGCACTGGAATAATGCCAGGAGCAACTCATCATTTGCCCCCGGAGGATTTGGGAATTGGTTTTTTGCTTGGCATCAGCATCGCTACACCGGAATATGGTACCAGGAGTGAATCATCATTTGCGCTTGCTTATCAGGAAGCGATGGCTTAGGAGACAGGTTTTAGGTCCCTATCACCCAAGTCTTTTCAATTTTGTGAGCCGTAAGGGTCTCACAAAGCATTTTCTCCTTACGGGTCGTAAGGATCCCGTAGGTGTATTTTCTCCTTAGGAGTCGTGAGGACCCCCAAGTGTGTTGCTCCTTTGTGAGTCGTAAGGATCTCACGCGGGAATTTTCTCCTCACAAAGTCGAGAGGACTTTGCGAGTGCATTTCATCTCTTTTTTACGAGTTTGCGCCCTTTCAGGGTTTCACAAACTCGCCGGCAGTCCTGCTGTTTTTACTCACGGAGCCCTTTCGGGTTTTCATCCGTGCCCATTTTGCTTATGGACATACCATTTTTTTTGGACTTTGAATATGGTCTCACTGGTAGGACTTGGGAGAGATTGGGATTGTGTTTACGCCCGTGGATTGTATACGGTTTTGCAGGATGTATGATCCAGACCGTAGGGCCGGAAAAATTTCGGGACTTTGTTGGCGTCTACATCGCTACACTGGAATATGGTACCAAGAGCGACTCATCATTCGCCCCTTGGGGGTTTGGATTTTGTCCAGCGTCTGCATCGCTGCACTGGAATATGGTACCAGGAGCGACTCATCATTCGCCACTTGGGGTTTGGATTTTTGTCGGCGTCTGCATCGCTGCACTGGAATATGGTACCAGGAGCGACTCATCATTCGCCATTGCCTATTGGGAAGTGTGATGGCTTAGGAGACAGGTTTAGATCCCTATCACCTAAGGCTTTTCAATTTTATAGGCCGTAAGGGTCCCATAAAAGCATTTTCTCCCTATGGGTCGTAAGGATCCCGTAGGTGCATTTTCTCCTTAGGAGTCGTGAGGACTCCTAAGTGTGTTTTTCCTTTGTGAGTCGTAAGGATCCCACAAAGGTTTGTTCTCCTCATGTATCGTGAGGACATATGAGCGGGTCTTCCCAAATGGAGCATAATTCCAAGGGCGGAGACCGACCGCTGGACTGGTGATTACAGTGGGGCATGAGTGTGATGAGAATTATTTGAGCCCGTGGATTGTATACGGTAGTCGATTTGAGGACTGGCCGTAGGGCTGGGGGGATTTTGGAAAATCGGATTTTGGTTGGCGTCTGCATCGCTGCACTGGAATATGGTACCAGGAGCGACTCATCATTCGCCCTTTTCTTTTTCTTTTTTTTGTTTTGTTTTTGTTTTTGTTGTTTTTTCGTTTTACCGCGATTGCTCTATCATTTCAGCTTTTCTTATCGTAAAGATCGCGATTGCCCTATCATTTCGGCTTTTATTCGCGGTTGCCCCACCATTTCGGCTTTATTTTCATCTTTATTTTACTCGCTGATTTTTATTGCGAGTTGCCCCCATCATTTCAGCTTTTCTTTAATTTTCTTTTATTTACACATTTTTGTTTATTTACATATATTATTTTTTTACATTCCCAGTTTAACGACTTAGAGGTCGATTGTTCCCAGTTTAATGACGTGGTGGTCAATTGTTTCCAGTTTAATGACGTGGTGGTCGATTGTTTTCAGAGAAAGGAAGATGTCTAAGAGAATCAGTTTCACGAAGAACTTCGGTCTCCGTTTGTATGAAATTGGCGGTCGCAGCTGGACAGTTTGTCAACACGCCTTTAGACGGTTCTATCTCTCCTGCCTTCTATTGCTTTTCGACCCAATCTTTGAAGACGAAACAGTCCTCGAAGGCATGACCTATCACTCTGTGATAGTGTCACGCCCCGCTTCCCAGAATACGCTAAGATAGGCACGTGACAGAGCCAACCATGCTACCCGTGGATAGGAAATATCCTTCCACAGTCACATTACGGCTGTAGAGATATCAAGAACAATAATAAACTATCTAACACTTGTCCATAAGCCAGAATAAACGAGTCAAGAATAAAATAATGCGGAAGCAAAAGATCCAATACAAGAATAAACTGGAATGTACGTCCCATAATGCGGGCTCACATCAGGAATGAAAATACTGAAAGGAAAAAAATAATCTAACTACTAGCAAGTCCTCACTGCTCGGCCTGCTGACTGAAATACTCCTGCTCGACTTGCAGCAAAGGTAAAGAATCTGGGCTATGCAAAACCCAGACATCAGTGCGTCATAATATCAAGCAATAATATAAACATGGGTAGCAAGACATGCAGGTATGAGTATAAACGGTAAAACAGGTATAACAGTAATATAAGTGAGGACAGTGAAGGTAATGTATAGTGAGTAATCTAGACTGGTCTATTGGATTAACTACTCTCAAGTCTTTAAAATCAATTTGATGAATCATCGATGTAACTCAATAGTATCTCGTGCGTGCCTGGGACCACGGTCTAAGACTCTCGGGCTGAATCCGAGACGTGCCGCAAGGCAGTAAAAGGTGGTAGATAACGACGAATGATGTCAGCAGCATCATCCCGGGGCTGGCCTAGCCCGTAAAGCTGATCAGTAAAGGTATTGAACTGTCGAGTTACAAGTCAGGTTCCATCATTGATTTCCCCATACCCCCAGGTTATATGTTTAAGTCGGGTATTAATAAATCCGGAGTTAATGCCAACACAGGATCAAGCAGGTACAGGTTTGTCTGAATAGACAACAGGAAATGTCCGTAGGGACAACAGGTCAAGATTGTCGGCATTAGTAACAAGATCAGGTAACAGGTCAAGCTGTGGTGCATCAGGTCATGTCAGGTAGTGAACAAATATCAATCATGTCAAGAAGTGCACGGTATCAAGTCGTGTCCAGTAGTAGTATATCAAGTCATGTCAGGGGGTGCACAAGTGTCACGTGGGTGCTCAAAATTAAACTATACTAAGCATGGGTACACAAAACAAGTATGGGGTATTAATGTAACAATAAAATGGAATAATGTGATGTAGTATGGAAAATAGGTATAGATTAAAACATATGGATGCACAGTTATCGATTAGCGTTAAAATTATAGTTCCAACATTAATTAAAATACACTTTATCAAATATGGAATGTTAATATCACATTATTATGTATTATATGATCTATGGATGCAATTGTATATGTACTAGACGAGATGGATGCAAATAGGTATCCGAAGGTTATAAACTATTAAAAATGGTACTATGGGCTATACAACTAAGCAATATGTGATATAAATATTGGTATGGATGCATTGTAATGTAATCTACTATGTAACAAGATTATTTTCATGAACTAGATCTAAAATGATATAAGCGAATACAAATGGAACATCGAAACGTGATAAAATGAAACATGTGGTACTAGGTTTACACTACAGGTATAATCTATATTTAAATAGGTATAAAATAATTTAAATAGCATGTAGCAAGATTAACTTGCCTATACGGATCAAGAAACGGGTGTACGGAATGTCTCACGTCGGCGAAAAAGTCGCGACGCGCGCACGGTATACGGAACGGATCCAAACAACGCACAAGGTAATCACACGAGTCAGGTATGTTCGCTGGGTCATTGGGATCGTCGACGGAGGTCTGGCGAGGCGATCTGCAGAGAACCGAGCCACTTTCAAAAAAATAGAAGAAACGAAAAATAAAGAAAGAAGAAAGAAAGGGAAGGAGAAGGAATGCAAGGGCTCGCTAGGGGTGTAAAGTGATATGGGAATGAGGGCGAGATCGACGGCGGCGATCAACTCCGGCGGGGTAGCGTGTGCAGGGGCTCAGGTTCGTTCTCGGGTGCGTGCAGGGATCGGGGAAGGAGAGAGAAAGTGGAGGTGTTGAGTATGAGGAGGCAGCGAGGTTGGGAAGGGCGTCATCGGGGCTTTGGGCGACGGCGAGATGGAGGCAGGCGACGGCTAGGGTTCGTGGCGGTGGGTTTAAAGAAAAATGAGAGAGGAAGAGGAAGGAATATATAATATAGGGAGAGAGAGAGAATATAGCGAGAGGAGAGAGAGAGAGGAGAGAGAGAGAGAGTATGGGAACAGTAAGGAGAAAGAAAGTTGTTTGTATTCGGGGAGAGAGAAAGGAAGAGGGGAGGAGAGAGAGAGGTAAAGAAAAGGAGAGAAAAGAGAAAGAAAGGGAGAGGGAGAGATTCGAGTGGGGCCAGCGATAGGAAAAGAAACGATTTGATTGGCTCGTGGTGATGGGGCCCAGAGGAAAAAGAGAGAGCTGGAGGAAGAAATCAGAATTTTATTAGGATTTAGATTTAAAAATGTAAAAGGATTTTAGTTGTTAGAATAAGTTAGGATTTTATAAAAAAAATTAAAAGGATTTGTTTTAAAAGATTTAATAGTTAACGAGATTTTAAAGGTAAAATTAAAATAAATATTAAATAAATTTGAATTTAGGCGGGATACAAAATATTCCAAAATGCGCCCAGGTCAGGTCCAAAATTTCAGATTTGAACTATGAAAAATATATGCGAATTTCAAAATTCAAAACGAATGCTCAGGTTACGAAAATTCATACCCCCAAGAACGGATGCACGTACGTGCGCGTAGCCATCCAAAACCGTCCGTTTTACTGAACGGGACGAGAACAAGATGCGCAGATGCTACCACGAGGTTAGGGGTATCATGCAGGCTATGAAATGCAATTTTAATTTATTTTACATGACCTAAAATGTTATATGTAAAATAAGCGATGCTAGATGAAATGCCAGTATGCAGTTTACATTAGATGCACGTGTCTATATAACAAGCCAGGGTAGTCTATAAATATGAATCAAACAAGTTCAAGCAAGCGGGTCGGGTCGAATGCAATGTAAAATGTAAAATACCATCCGCATCCAAACACGATAAATCAATAAAATACCACAGATAAATAAATACGGGAACTGGAATTGGTATAAATGAACTAGGTTATTACATTATACCCAACTACAAAAAGAATTTCGTCCTCGAAATGCCAAGAATAAGAAAGGATAAACAATCAACAACTACAAGAATAGATGTTGAAACTTCTGCCGGATTTTATCTTCTCGTTCCCAAGTTGATTCTCCATGTAAGCGATTTTCCCAAGAAACAAGCACAAGAGGGATAAGCTTGTTCTTAAGAACCTTTTCTCTTCGATCCACAATCGACATCGGTCGCTCCTCAAAAGTCAAATCTTCTCGGACAGTCAGCTCCGAATGATCCAACACATGTGTTTCATCTCGAACATACTTACGGAGTTGAGATACGTGAAACACGTCATGAACATTCTCCAAGGATTGCGGTAACGCCAATCGATACGCCACTTCTCCAACACGCTCCAAAATCTCAAAAGGTCCAACGAATCAAGGACTAAGCTTTCCTCGAATTCCGAAACGAATCACTCCTATAGTCGATGATATCTTCAAGAATACCAAATCACCAATGGCGAACTCTAGAGGTCTTCTTGATGTATCTGCCCAACTCTTTTGTCGGTCTTGTGCTGCTTTCATATGATTCCAGATAGTGTTAACCTTCTCAACTGTTTGCACGATCAAATCCGGTCCCAATAATCTTCGTTCTCCAATATCGTACCAACAAACAGGTGAACGACACTTGCGACCATATAAACCTTCAAATGGAGCCATCTGAATAGTCGCCTGGAAACTGTTATTGTAAGAAAACTCCACCAAATATAGATGATCCTCCCAAGAACCCCTAAAGTCTAACATGCAAGCTTTCAACATGCCTTCAAGTGTTTGGATCGTTCTCTCCGACTGGCCATCTGTTTGAGGATGATAAGCTGTGCTAAACTTCAATCGAGTCCCCAAACTTTCCTGTAAGCTCCTCCAGAAGTATGATAAGAAACGGGTGTCACGGTCGGACATGATGCTCACCGGTACTCCATGCAATCTTACAATCTCCTGCATGTACCGTTCTGCCAAAGCTTCTGTTGATTGACCAACTCAAAATGGTATGAAATGAGCTGCTTTGGTTAATCGATCCACAATCACCCAAACTGCATTGTTGCCCTTTGGACTCCGCGGTAAAGCCGTCACGAAATCCATGGTTATATGTTCCCACTTCCATTGAGGAATCGGAAGTGGTTGCAATAAACCAGCAACCCGTTGATGTTCAGCCTTAACTTGCTGACACACTAAGCACTTTGCTACAAAGCGGGCAATCTCCCATTTCATGCCTTCCCACCAGAAATGTTATTGTATATCTCGGTACATTTTCGTGCCTCCTAAATGTACGGAATAAGCGGAGCTGTGCGCCTCCTTCATAAGTTCTTCACGAATATCTCCCTTTGGCACACACAAATGGCTACCATAACGTAATGAACCATCTTCATGAATTAACAAGTTCATTCAAAGTCCAGCTTCAACCTGTTCTCGAAACTTCTGCAATCTAGGGTCCTGTAACTGCGCTGCCTTAATATTCTCGATAACGACGACTGTACTTGCAGCTGCATCAATTGTCCCGAAGAATGCGGTAGTACAACCTCCAAATCAAATCTTCGAAAGTCTTCAATAAGTTCCTTCTGTGCAGTCAACATCTGAATTGCTGGCAACCGACTAAGCGCATCCGGCACGACATTAACTTTCCCCGGATGGTACTTAAGATCAAGATCGTAGTCAGCCATCAGCTCCAACCACTTACGCTGCCTCATATTAAGCTCCTTCTGCATGAACACATACTTCAAGCTTTTATGATCGGTGAATACTTCGACTTTTTCGCCCAATAAATAGTGTCTCCAAATCTTCAAAGCAAAAATCACAGTTGCTAGCTCCAAGTCATGAGTTGGGTAATTCTTCTCATGGGTCTTCAACTGTCTCGATGCGTAAGCTATAACCTTCCCATGCTGCATCAAATCCTTTCCCAGATGCGTCGCTGTGAATCACCAATCCTCCGGAATTATCTGGCATGGTCAAAATAAGAGCGGTTATCAATCTCTGCTTCAATGCCTCAAAAGCTGACGCACACTTATCCGTCCACACAAATGGTACTTCCTTGCGCGTAAGCTTGGTCAAAGGTTCAGCCAAACGAGCAAAATTCTCCACGAACCTTCTGTAATACCCGGCAAGTCCAAGAAAGCTTCTGATCTCCGCAGCGTTCTTCGGAATCGGCCAATCTCGAACTGCTGCAATCTTTTCGGGATCAACGGCGATTCCATCTCCAGACACGACATGCCCCAAAAACTTCACTTCTTCAAGCCAAAACTCGCACTTGCTCATCTTTGCATACAATTTTTCTTGCCTCAATGTCTGCAGTGCGATCTTCAAGTGTTCTGTATGCTCTTCAATACTCTTCGAGTAGACCAGAATATCATCAATAAACACCACTATAAACTGATCCAAGAATGGTGAAAAGATTCGGTTCATCAAGTCCATAAATATCGCCGGTGCATTCGTTACTCCGAAGGGCATCACTAAATACTCGTAATGTCCATACCGAGTTCGGAACGCGGTCTTGCAAATATCCTCTGATTTAACTCGGACCTGATGATATCCAGATCGCAAATCCAGCTTCGAGAATACCCTCGCGCCACTAAGCTGCTCAAATAATTCGCCAATGCGAGGGATCGGGTACTTGTTCTTAATATTCACCCGGTTTAATTCTCGATAATAGATGCACATCCTCCTTGTGACATCTTTCTTCTTAACTAGAAGAACTAGAGCTCCCCAAGGTGAGTTACCGCTGCAAATCCAACCCTTCTCCAGTAACCTGCTTCTTGACTTCTTCCAATTCCATTGGTGCCATTGGATAGTACGCTTTAGAGACTGGCGCTGCACCAAGAATAAGATCGATCGCAAACTCCACATCTCGTTTTGGCGGTAAACCCGAGATGTCCTCGAACACGTCCATGAAATCTTGAACAACAGCTGGCGCTTCATCTTTATCAACCTCCATCGACGAAAGAACATTAGCTGTCGGCCTAGCCTTAAACTCGACTGGCCCGACAGAACTGCTTCCTCCAGCAAAGATAAACTGTGGATGTCCGGGAATATGAAAAATCACTTTCTTTGCCCTACAATCAATGTGAGCATGAAAAGTGCCGAGAAAATCCATTCCCAAGACGACTTCATAGTTGCTGGTATCAATCACCAAGAAATCTGCAAATAGCTCCCGTCCGCAAACAACAACAGAACAATCCTTACTTCTCTACTAGATATGATCTTCCCATTCCCAGTGTGTATGTCCCAACAACTAGACAGGGTCGTGCAAGCAATCGAGTGTGTAGCAATAAACTTGGACGACATGAAACAATGGGATGCACCAGAATCGAATAACGCTAATGCGGGAAAACCATGAACAAGTAGAATACCTGAAACAACTTCTCCTGAAGCCTTGGCTTCCTCAGCCGTCAGGGTAAATGCTTGAGCTTGATTGGGTCCCTGAGTCAGCTGCTTCTGTCCCTGAAACGGTTTCTGCGGTGGCTTCTGAACTTCATCCTTCATGTGAAGCTTTGACAGACAAGCGTTGATAGTATGATTCGCCGATCCACAAACCAAACAGAGTCCCCGCATCCTTCGACATTCCCTTTGCACGTGCCCAGGTAAATAGCAATAGTCACAAATCACGGTCCTCATCTGATCAACAACAACAGGCTTCTTCATCGGTGTTACGCCACGATGGTTCACCGGAATACCTCTGCGTACATGCGCTCGGTTCGGTGCAAATGCTGGCTTCCACACTGGAACTGCCTGCTGCTGCGTACTCCCGGTCTTCATAGATAGGCTCTGCTGCTCTCGGGCCGCTGTAAGTACTTGTGAGAAAGTGGTCAAACCCAGGGATACAATTTTCCTCTGGATGTCCACATCCAAACCGCGCATGAATCTCCTTGCCCTATCAGCATCGTTGGAAACCAAAGTTCCAGCGAATCTACCGAGCCATGTCCACTCAGCTCCATATACATCCACAGGTGCATCGTTCTGCTTCAAACTGATGAACTTCTCTTCCATTTCATCCCGTGTAGTCTGCGTGAAGAACTTCTCCAAGAAACTCTTCGAAAAATCCGCCCAACTGATCGGCTTGGGCAAGCGGGTCTCTTCCGCAAGCCACCATTCACGGGCGTAGTCCACCAACTGGATGCGTACCACATTCACCCTCTTATCCTCTGGGATCTGTGCCGCAATGAGTAAATTCTCCATATCAACCAGCCACTGCTCCGCTGGCAACGGCTCCTCCAGGCCAGTAAAGACAGACGGACCCAGTCTCCTGAAATCCGCCACGGTACCCACATGATCAACTGGTCTGGCTACAACATTGTTCATGGACTGCTAGACGTTCCGCAAACCTTCCTAAAAAGCTTCAGCTTGTTGCTGGTTCATCTCGGTCTGCTGCTTCTGGTTCTCCAACATCCCACGGATTACTCCAAGCAAAGCGGCTTCGTCAACACGCCTTTGGTACGTTTTCAGATTCTTGTCTGCCATGGTCCTGAAATCAAAACACTGAAAGGATTAGTATGATAACAAATTCAAAATATAGATCAAGGATATGAATCAAGGCTAGAACTCCAAGTTACTTAAATAGAGTACCGCATTGTAACCATGCCGCGGTATCATAGCTACAATCACATAACTCCACCCAAGTCGCCTAAGTTCTAGAGATAAACAATAGGAAACCAGGTTTCGAGTCGAGATGCAAAAGAGGTTTGCATATCGTTAAAGTAAAATCAAGAGGAAGTTAAGATTCAAATATGGTAAGACGGTAAGATGGCAGGACATGTTTCCTAATCACGAGTATTCTGATTCGTGTATTGGGTCCAATACCTAACTACAAAAGAATCAAACTCGATTAACCTAGATCCTATGACTCTGATACCAAACAAACCCTGTCACGCCCCGCTTCCCAGAGTATGCTAAGATAGGCATGTGACAGAGCCAACCATGCTACCTGTAGATATGAAATATCCTTCCACAGTCACATTACGGCTGTAGGGATATCAAGAACAATAATAAACTATCTAACACATGTCCATAAGCCAGAATAAACGAGTCAAGACTAAAATAATGCGGAAGCAAAAGAACCAATACAAGAATAAACTAGAATGTACGTCCAATAATGCGGGCTCACATCAGGAATGAAAATAATGAAAGGAAAAAATAAACTAACTACTAGCAAGTCCTCACTGCTCGGCCTGCTGATTGAAATACTCCTGCTCGACCTGCAGCAAAGGTAAAGAATCTAGGCCATGCAAAACCCAGACGTCGGTGCGTCATAATATCAAGCAATAATATAAACAGGGGTAGCAAGACTTGCAGGTATGAGTATAAACGGTAAAACAGGTATAACAGTAATATAAGTGGGGACAGTGAGGGTAATGTGTAGTGAGTAATCTAGACTGGTCTATTGGGTTAACTACTCTCAAGTCTTTGAAATCAATTTGATGAATCATCGATGCAAATCAATAGTATCCCGTGCGTGCCCGGAACCACGGTCTAAGACTCTCGGGCTGAATCCGAGACATGCCGCAAGGCAGAAAAAGGTGGTAGGTAACGGCGAATGATGTCAGCAGCATCATCTCGGGGCTGGCCTAGCCCGTAAAGCTGATCAGTAAAGGTATCGAACTGTCGAGTTACAAGTCAGGTTCCATCATTAATTTCCCTATACCCCCAGGTTATATGTTCAAGTTGGGTATTAATAAATCTGGAGTTAATGCCAACACAGGATCAAGCAGGTACAGGTTTGTCTGAATAGAAAACAGAAAATGTCCGTAGGGACAATATGTCAAGATTGTCAGTATTAGTAACAAGATCAGGTAACAGGTCAAGCTGTGGTACATCAGGTCATGTCAGGTAGTGAACAAGTATCAATCATGTCAAGAAGTGCACGGTATCAAGTCGTGTCCAGTAGTATTATATCAAGTCATGTCAGGGGGTGCACAAGTGTCACGTGGGTGCTCAAAATTAAACTATACTAAGCATGGGTACACAAAACAAGTATGGGGTATTAATGTAACAATAAAATGGAATAATGTGATGTAGTATGCAAAATAGGTATAGATTAAAACATATGGATGCACAGTTATCGATTAGGGTTAAAGTTATAGTTCCAACACTAATTAAAATACACTTTATCAAATATGGAATGTTAATATCACATTATTATGTATTATATGATCTATGGATGCAATTGTATATATACTAGACGAGATGGATTCAAATAGGTACCCGAAGGTTATAAACTATTAAAAATGGTACTATGGGCTATACAACTAAGCAATATGTGATATAAATATTGGTATGGATGCATTGTAATGTAATCTACTATGTAACAAGATTATTTTCATGAACTAGATCTAAAATGATATAAGCGAATACAAATGGAACATCGAAACGTGATAAAATGAAACATGTGGTACTAGGTTTACACTACAGGTATAACCTATATTTAAATAGGTATAAAATAATTTAAATAGCATATAGCAAGATTAACTTGCCTAAACGGATCAAGAAACGGATGTACGGAACGTTTTACGTTGGTGAAAAAGTCGCGACGCGCGCACGGTACACGGAACGGATCCAAACAACGCACAAGGTGATCACACAAGTCAGGTATGTTCGCTGGGTCGTCGGGATCGTCGACGGAGGTCCGGCGAGGCGACCTGCAGAGAACCGAGCCACTTTAAAAAAACAGAAGAAACGAAAAAGAAAGAAAGAAGAAAGAAGGGGAAGGAGAAGGAATGCAAGGGCTCGCTGGGGGTGTAAAGTGATCTGGGAACGAGGGCGAGATCGACGGCGGCGATCAACTCCGGCGGGGTAGCGTGTGCAGGGGCTCGGGTTCATTCTCGGATGCGTGCAGGGATCGGGGAAGGAGAGAGAAGGTGGAGGTGTTGAGTATGAGGAGGCAGCGAGGTCGAGAAGGGCGTCGTCGGGGCTTTGGGCGACGGCGAGGTGGAGGCAGGCGACGACTAGGGTTCGTGGCGGTGGGTTTAAAGAAAAACGAGAGAGGAAGAGGAAGGAATATATAATATAGGGAGAGAGAGAGAATATAGCGAGAGGAGAGAGAGAGAGGAGATGAGAGGGGAGAGAGAGAGAGTATGGGAACAGTAAGGAGAAAGAAAGTTGTTTGTATTCGGGGAGAGAGAAAGGAAGAGGGGAGGAGAGAGAGAGGTAAAGAAAAGGAGAGAGAAAGAGAAAGAAAAGGAGAGGCAGAGATTCGAGTGGGGCTAGCGATAGGAAAAGAAACGATTTGATTGGCTCGTGATGATGGGGCCCAGAGGAAAAAGAGAGCTGGAGGAAGAGATCAGAATTTTATTAGGATTTAGATTTAAAAATGTAAAAGGATTTTAGTTGTTAGAATAAGTTAGGATTTTATAAAAAAAATTTAAAAGGATTTGTTTTAATAGATTTAATGGTTAACGAGATTTTAAAGGTAAAATTAAAATAAATATTAAATAAATTTGAATTTAGGCGGGATACAAAATATTCCAAAACGCACCCGGGTCAGGTCCAAAATTTCAGATTTGAACTATGAAAAATATATGAAAATTTCAAAATTCAAAACGAATGCTCAGGTTACGAAAATGCATACCCCCAAGAATGGATGCACGTACGTGCGCGTAGCCATCCAAACACGTCCGTTTTACTGAACGGGACGAGAACAAGATGCGCGGATGTTACTACGGGGTTAGAGGTATCATGCAGGCTATGAAATGCAATTTTAATTTATTTTATATGACCTAAAATGTTATATGTAAAATATGCGATGCTAGATGAAATGCCAGTATGCAGTTTACATTAGATGCACGTGTCTATGTAACAAGCCAGGGTAGTCTATAAATATGAATCAAACAAGTTCAAACAAGCGGGTCGGGTCGAATGCAATATAAAATGTAAAATACCATCCGCACCCAAACACGATAAATCAATAAAATACCACAGATAAATAAATACGGGAACTGGAATTGGTATAAATGAACTAGGTTGTTACAGATAGGGGCAATATTTGGGGTCGTCGGTCATATTCGCTTCCTGCGGTCTTTTTGACTCTGGCAGTTGTAGACCGTTCCTCAGGGCGTTTTTGAATATTTTGCGGATTTTGCCCCTCTTGAAGGAATAGGCCTTATACAGCTTCTCTTTCAGTGGAGATTCTCCTCCCTCTCCGAACACTGGCTTCCGAGGCTGGTTGGCATTAAGCCCGCTCATCCCTTGCTTATTTCGGTTAGCCGATGCATTGAAAGATTCAGAATCGTCGGAATTTCCGCCTTTGCGATTATCGTCTTTTCAGTTTCTCCAGGACCTATTGTTATTTTGGGAATCCGAGGAGGACTCCTGCTTTGAGCGCTCCAGCATCTGAACTTTCCTGGTCAGCTCTTGGAATGTTTTGAGATCCGCGGTGCATAGAAACGGGGCCATCCAATTGTTGAGATTTCCGACAAGGAGACTGACAGATTGGTCATGCTCTATCGGCGGTTCACATTTGACGGAGAGATTGCGCCATCGGGTTATAAAATCCGTGCTGCTTTCGTTGTTTTTAGGCTTGGTCCTTACTCGCTCGGCAATGGTGATCTTATCGCTGACGCTCATGAACCTTTTTCAAAACAAAGATTCCATTTGGATGAAAGTAGTAACGGAGCCATCCGGTATGCTCGCGTACCGGTCGAAAGCAACATCGGTCAAGCTATTAACGAACTGGCAGAGGAGAAGCGCATCGTTGCCCCCAGTATTCGTGCATGAGGCTTTGAAGTGAGCGATGTGCTGATTCGCATTCCCGTCCCATCGAATCTTCCGAATTTAGGGATGACATAGCCGCTAGGAAATTCTACTAGATCATACTGAGCAGGATATGGTCTCCCACTACTGCTGATATCTTTTTGCGCTTCAACTTCGGCTACCAATGTCTTGACTTTGTTGGCAACCAAATCCATGATTTGATCTTGAGTTAGCGGGTTGCTATCATCGGTAGCCAAGACATTTCCCGAGATAGGATGCGACTGGTTTTCATGCGGTCCGCCCACCTTTGGATTTGAGGGAATAGGCGTCGGCTGTCTCGGGACACCGTTCCCTGGTCCATGAGTAGAACCATGCGCTTGATTGGGCGGCTGAGAGGCAAGTTGGGCCATAAGCTGTAAGACGACGTTTGTCAAGTTGTCAATTTTTGAGTAGAGCTTGGCCATCTCCTTGTCTTTGCTTCTGAGCTGCTTTCGAAGCTCCTGGAGAAGTTGCTACTCTGCGGTCTTAGGATGGAAAGTTGGCTCATCTTCGCTTTCCAAGCCCGACTCCTTGTGAACTGAGGGATCTCTCTGCCCATCATCCTCATCGAGAGGGTTTTCATCTCCCAGCGGAGGCGGCTGTTCTTGGGAAGCGGCAACCACATTCAAACCAGATTGGATTTGAGATGTAGTGGCCTCGTCCTTGCTCTTGCTGCGCGTGCCCACCATGTAGACTGTTTGGATAACACATTCGCCATCCTTTCATCACTGGCAGCTGGTTTCGCGGAGCGATCCGGGCTTTGGAAATTCATAAATTTTAACATAGCCGGAGCCCTAGCCCTTTTATTAGCTCTGTATCTGAGCCGCTTCTGCCTCAGCTTCTTTGCCTTGAGCGCTTGGCAGGCTTCTGCTCTTCGGGAAGCCGCCATAGGCTGAGTGATGGGGAGCTTAGAGAAGATACCCAATTGAGCAGTTGTCAGGGGCATCGTCGGAGCTTGCTCGAGATGCCCTGTTGCTTCGTTAACGTTGATGGCCTTGCCCCCAGCTGGAGCGATGGAGGGTCGTTTGGAAACGGATTTTTGCTTGGGCAGAGATGCCCCCGCGACCATGACATTCGGCCTTTTCCCTTTTAGGACCGGTTTGTCAGTTACCGGAGCTTGAAGAGCAGGGACGGTGATAGCTGACACAAACAGAATAGAGCCGAATGGTAGCAGCAGCTCTTCCCATTGTCGCCCGAGACTGGCCGGGAGGACCGTCCGGGAGTCCATCTTCATCGTATAGGAGATGGGAGCGGAGTTCATCTTTGGAGACATTGTTGAGAAGTGATTTCTTGAAAACTTGCATGAAAGAGCATTATTTTAGTATAAATATAAATATTTATATTGATTGAGTTCGCATGAACGTTTAACCCGAAATATGGGAGGAGAGATGGTCCCACCGGGCATGCCAGAATCTGTAGGGTGTTTTTCGTCACCCTATTGAGATGGGAATACGCGCGCGCTTGTCAGGCGCATTACAGATTCCCCCTGCCTAGGGTAGGCAGGGATTTAATGATTGTGGGGATCCGAATCTCCGGCAGCCGCGGACTAAGCTGCCGTTAATTACCCCTCGCCTTTAGAGCGAGAGAACCTCCGATTAACGGGTTAAACTGGTCATGCGAACTCAATGTGCGGTGTCGTGTTTTGAAGGGGTTTTGGATATATCGGGGGCCCCGCAGAGTTTTTAAGGGGGGCCCGCTATCCGGATAGCGGGCTGGGGGTCAAGGGGGCTAGCAGCCCCCTTGCGGGGTGGGGGGCAGCACCCCGGCCCAAAAATTTTGAGAGGGATGGTGTTGTAGAGTATGTGTGTATACATATATATATATATATATATATATATATAATAAAAAAAGGGAAAGGGCATCCAAATGATGCGTGGGAAAAAGCGCAAGAGCGCTAGCGCTCCACGTGTCAGCACGTGGGCGCTCGGGCGCTAGCTCTCTGAGCGCAAGGGCGCTAGCGCTTTGAGCACTAGCGCTCCACGTGTCAACATGTGGGCGCTCGGGCGCTAGCGCTTTTGGGCGCTAGCTCTCTGAGTGTAAGGACGCTAGCGCCTTGAGCGCTACTGTCCCACATGTCAACATGTGGGCGCTCGGGCGCTAGCGCTTTGAGCGTAAGGGCGCTAGCGCCTTGAGCGC